>OX104066.1:127069126-127770788 GCA_944474145.2 Dicrocoelium dendriticum
TACTGTGGCGAAACTTACCGAGCTGGAGAAGGCGATAGCTGCGCGCCTGTGTGAAGTGGCAGGCATAGCCACATTGGGCGACCTGTGGCACAACATTCGGGACTAGGTGACAGCTGATGTCGAGGACGCCATGGGGCGCATAAACTGTAAGCGGCTTGATTGGTTTGATGATGATAATGCGACGATTGGCGCATTGGTGTCGGAGAAGAATGCAGCATTTGTTACACATGTCGCAGACCCCAGGGACTTGGGAAAGAATAGCCTCGCAAAATTCGACGGCGACTGACCCGAGAGCTCAGTCGCATAAAAACGCATGGTGGACGGAGAAGGCGAGGCAGATGGAATGCTACGCCGAACGCCGCCAACACAAGGAATTTTTTGACTCCTTGAAGGTGGTGTATGGATCGAGATTGGAGCAGCTGAGGACATTGATCAATGGTAGATCAGGCGCTACCTGCACACAGACTGCAGACATAATGAAAATCTGGAGAAAAAAATTTGACTGTTTCTTAAAAATCCGTTCAGAGATCGACTGGCCTACATTGAACTGCCTGAAGCAGCACGACTTGAAGACGAGTCTGGCGGACACGCCGACACTGGATGAGACGCAGAGAGCACTTGTTCAGCTGCGAAACGGCAAATGTGACAAAGGTGACGGGATCCCACCTGAAGTATTGAAACACGGTGGACCCGCGTTGTTGACTGCGCTGCACCACTTGGTGCAACATGTGTGGATTGAGGAGGAGGTGGCTCCTGAGCTGAAGGATGCCCTTGTGCTACCACTGTACAAGGGTAAAGGTAGCAAGCAATGTTGCACGAATTATCGTGGCATCAACTTGCTGAGTTGTGTGGGCAAGGTGATTGCCCAAATTCTGCTCAGCCGCCTCGTCAGTCATTTTGTGGATCAGAACGTGTCGGAATAGCAGTGTGGATTTCGCTCGGGTCGCAGAAATATAAATACGGTGCTTGAGGCTCGTCAGTTGCAAGAGAAGTGCAGAGAACGACACCAGCCATTGTACTCCCTTTTTGTTGATTTCACCAAGACCTTTGATGTGATGAACCACGTGGCATTGTGGCTGGTGTTGAGTAAGATTGGTAGCCCGCGTAATTTTGTAAGTTTAATTGGATGTCTGCACAGTGGTATGCGAGCGAGGGTGCAGCTGAGTGGAGAGACCTCGGATGACTTTGCAGTTTTCTCTGGTGTGAAGCAACGCTGTGTTTTGGATCCTGCCCTGTTTAATGTAAATCTTCATGAAATGTTGTCCTGTGCTTTTGATGTTGCTTGTGCTTACGGTGTTCGTGTGGAGTACCGTATTGATGGTGGGTTGTTGAACATTCGTCGTTTCGGTGCGAGAACTGTAGTCTGTGTGCCAACTATCCGTAGGTTGCTGTTTGCTGACGACTGTGAGTTTTTTGCACACAGCGCGGATGAGTTACAGCATATGACTAGTGCTCTGCGTTCGACAGCGGCCAAATTCGGGCTCACCACCAACACAAGCAAAACTGTCTGTCTCTTTCAGCCTTCACCGGAGGTGCAATCTTCAATCTTGCTGCGAATAAGCATTGGTGCTGAATTATGGGAAACCACCTCCCGCTTCTGCTACCTTGGGAGTGTGATGTCGACTGATCAGCAGCTACACAGTGAGCTGCGTATCCGCGTGTCGAAGGCAGCGGCGGCATTCGGGAAGCTTGAGTACCGAGTGTGGAACAACCATCAGCTTACCGTTTTCACGAAGCTGATGGTGTACAAATCCATGGTACTGTCCGTTCTTCTATACGGCAGTGAAACGTGGACGATTTACCGTCGGGATGTGCGAAATCTCGAGAGGTTCCATCAGCAGTGTTTGCGACGGATTTTGCGCATCGGTTGGGGCGCCAGAGTTGCAGACACAGAAGTGTTACGACAAAGTGAAGTTTATGCAGTGGACTGCATACGTTTGCTGAGACTCCTGAGGTTGATCGGTCATATGAGTCGAATATATTCAGCGCGGATAACGAAACAACTGTTATCCGGTCAGCTGAGTATAGGGAAGCCGCACGTGGGGAAACCAAAGTTACATTACCAAGACGTGATTAAATGAGCCTCACACGTTCTAAACTTGATTGCAGGTCAGGGGAATCGAAGGCGGTTGATCGGCGTGCATGGCGCGTTCTGATCAAGAAGGCAGTTGCTAAGATGCACGAGAAAGCCCTCATGCATGCGGAGAAGAGGCGGTAAGTGCGGAAGCGTCAGGCACCAATGGGTTGTACTCCATCGACATCGAGCTCATGGTGCTGTAGCACATGCGGTCGCGAGTGCCTGAGTCAGGCAGGTCCAGTGAGCCATAAGCGAGGCCACTCGGGACCACTACCGAAGCGACGACGGGTCCAGCAGAGAACGTAGGCAGAGCTGGTGCAGCGTTTGTAGGTACGCTGCATTCGATTTACTAACCGCGTGCTTGCATGCTAAGTCTCTTTATTTCAGGTGGTGGGTTCTCAATTTTGTCCTAAATCTTTTCTTTCTCAGATAAATTTCCACCTGTACGATCTTCTATAAACCCGGAAAACTCGCTTAAGCCAATTGTAATTAATTTCGATAACATTTTCGTGTTTGTGTCATTTCCGTAGAATATGCACTCTGACCTCCTGAATTCATCTCGGATCCTTTGTTAACAATTTATTTCATATGCATATTAATATAAGATTTTTGTTACGTTTCCTTATACATTACTCGATTTATTTTCCTTTTTAGCTTTCTGTCAAGTGATTGCCTGTTGCTTGATATCCCCGGTGTGGCTGCGTTTGATGAACATGTTGACAACGTGCCTACCTGTCTATTACCCACTACCTCGTCCATACTGGTTCCAGGAGACAGTTTGTCGTTGCTGGAGGGGACGGGGTGCACGGTCCTTGTGGCCGTGTTGGGATCAATGGGTGGTTCCATGCACTCAGTGTGGAGCGGACTACGGTCCAGCCACCGCCTTGTGTGCGGTTGATTCCCCAAATACAGCGTGCTTGTGTTTGCCTGTGAAGGAGTGTGGGCCGGCTCCGTTGATGAAACGTGGTTCCCATCCGCATGCCTCCCGGTCTTATTCCTTCGGGTTTACACTGGATATGGGGTATGTGGTTGCAGCTGTGGGTGGTGCAGCGCAAGCCATCCATGGTCCCTCTGTAGGCGCAGGCGTCTTGTGTCTGGCCACAGTGACAGGCAACTCTGAAACCGGATGTCGCCAACCATGTATGTATGTGTGCTCCATGCTGATGCTGATGTTGCATTCATGATGCTTCTTCACCGCAGTTGGGCTAAACCAACTTACACTTAAACTAGGTCTTTTAAAGCTGGCTAAATTTCATTCCGCTTTATTTGGTTTGTTCTTCCTCCCTTAATAATGTTCTATTAACTGGCCACGTTGCATACACTAATTGTGCTTTTCTTCGGTAATTTTGTTGCGTTTTGTAGCATTTTTAAGTAACCTGTGGACATTTCTTACTTATCACGGATTTGTTTTTAACGCAGTTACTTCATATGGTGAATTAGCGAAGAGTTATGCCACCGTATCTCTATGCATTGTTGGATTTATTTTATTTCAGTTTGTTGTTTAAAGTGAATGGCTGTAGTTTGATATCCCTGGTATGGTTGCGCTTGATGTGTATGTTGACAACGTGCCTACCTGTCTATTACCCACTACATCGTTCATACTGGCTCTAGAATACAGTTAATCGTTGCTGGAGGGTACGGGTTGCATCCTCCCTGTGGTCGTGCTAGGCTCGAAGAGTGGTTCCATGCACTCAGTGTGGAGCGGACTACGGTCCAGCCACCGCCTTGTGGGCACTTGGTTCACCAAATAGAGCATGCTTGTGTTTGCCTGTGACGGAGTGTGGGCCGGCTCCGTTGATGAAACTTGGCTCTCATCTGCATGCCTCCCAGTCTTATTCCTTGGGGTTTACACTGGATATGGGGTGTGTGGTTGGAGCTGTGGATGGTGCAGCGCAAGCCATCCTTGCTCCGTCTGTAGGCGCAGGTGTTCTGTGGCTGACCATAGTGACAGGCAAATCCGAAACCGGATGCCGCCAATCATATATATATATATATATATATATATATATATATATATATATATATATATATGTTCCGAGATATTGAGCATTGGAACATCCACTATCAAACCTAGCGGCACCAATCCACCCGAGCTGCTTTTTTGTCCTCAATGGGCTGATGGGGAAGCCGGAGGGCGCAAAAATTTCTGAGGTCGTGGCTCTGATGTATGCTGGTGCAGATTGATCCCGATGAGGTCCCGCTGTGCCATAGTCACCTGCACGTCCTCCTCCAGCATCGCTTGCACAGCATCAATGTTGTCCATAGTGGTGGCCTCCATATGTCGGCCACACCGTGCCTCATCAACGCAGAGGCAGCCTACGGCGCTTGAATTCCGCAAACCACTAAAACGTAGCAGACAATCACCGGAGGCTCTGGTGCCGCTTTAAACCACATTTGTATTTATAGAAAACCATCATCCTCCAATAACATCGATTGAGTTCCATACTTCTAGTCAGAGTATAGCGACTTATATGACTTGTGAGCTGTTCTGGGCTGCTGACATAGGGTTCAGTGAGTTGAAATCATTGGATAATGTTCAGGATGGAGTGCAGTTCACATTTTCTTCCCAGATTCTCTGCATCTACTCGATGTACCGCGTATCCGGAAAATTATTTCACTACCCTTGTGTTGAACGAGTGCCCCACTAGTTCCATGAGGCCACTACCATGGATCCAGCAACGGGACCTAACCTCAACTTGAATTTAAGATGACTGTACGAAAGCTTACGTTGGATATATCCCGGCTTACATGAGTGTTTGGTGGGTCAGAGGAGTATTAATGCTTTCGCCAGTTAGATTAGTCCTAGTGCGGCGTCCGTTCGGTGAGAGCTTCGCACGCACGTCCGTAAAATGAGCCTACTCGTTCTACTTCGTATCTACGCTGCCATTTGAACAAACGGCTTGGAAAGTATATGTACTTTAATGAGATCAATACACTCATTTATCCATCTTCGGTTGGGCTCTAGAACCACTCAGTGCAGATTCTGCTTTAACTTCCCCGGCACATTGCAAAATGTCCTCGCGATTTATATCAAAATAAATCTCTGGGGGTTCTAGGAGCGTAAGGCTTCACGAGCGCAAATATGCGGAGCACGTGTATTGCGTTCACTCAACAAAAGCCCCTTAAACCAAAACGAGCTGAGTCCAAGTGTAACCCGGTTGATGTCTAAGGCACTGGAAAGATTTTGCTCAACAGATCACTGTTGATTTGAACTCCGTAGTCATGATAGAGCGCGCACTCTGCTAGTGCAGGTTGCCCAGTGTTAATTCTTCACCCGCGTTTGGTTCACCTACTCTACTCAGAATAAACCGATTTTTCGCGTACACCTCCTGCTCGTTCTTCATTGCTGGGGAATGGCCTACTGCTTATTCTAGCAGTGTCCGACACAACAGGGGGGAGACAATATTTCATAGCCATTTTCAATAGTCAGCGCACGCCATTTCCCTGTTAATAAATCCATAAGCTCTATATGAACTGTGAGTGTTGTGTTTTCGGATGGGCAACACCCATTTTCTTTCTGTTTCATCAGCTTCGGTTTTTGAGATCAAATTGACCAGGTTTCACTTCAATGCGCATCACGGTCTACATTGAGGTTGCGCAACGCAATCCAATCACACAACGTGTACTTCAAAATGACACCCAGCTGACTTAAGTTGACTGAGATTTCCCAGTCAGCGGTTCATGGCATTCGTGCTTCCATTCGCAAGGCTTATAGCTATAATTTATTTTATTCAGAAAAGGCTTTATTTCAAAGTTATGCTTGGTTACAGTGTGTGGATAGGGTTAATGGAATTGGCTTTAAGCCATCTTCCCCCTCGTCTTTCAACAACACTCTTCTGATAACGCTCCTGCCTGCTCTTTTTATGTCAGTGAAGCAATCACGACGAAGGTATTCGTACAGTAACTAGAGAGATGTAACACCACCGCACTGTAACCATACGCTTTTTGCGAAAATCCCAATCATATAGTGGCTCGGAACTGTCAAATTTGTGTAAAAGGTTAACAGCGCCTTTTTGAGCCGACTAAGCGCATCTTACCAGCTGGCTGATAGTATTCTAACTCATAAGATTCAAACTAGGTTATCAGAAATGCTGTCCCCGGTGTGGTAACTAGCTACTCCTCCAAGGATGTCTGCACATGAGAGATTGTAGCCGTTTTTCGGCTGAACTGTGGTTAACAGTAGGGCCTCGCAAGACATTCTAATATGGCAACTTTAGGTTTTGGGTTCCAGAAGCAATCTGGAGAAAGGACTAACTGGTGGCTTTTATTCTTCACCTCTAATCTTACCATATGATAGGATGTGAAGGGCTCGCTTTCCGAACAATTCCCGCGTAGTGCCAGCTGGGTGGGTCGGGAATTTCCCATTCCAGCAAATGGTTCTGCGGCAGTGTTCCAGGATTTGATGGGTTTTCGTCTGGCAAGCGTTGTCCCTATAAAAAGCCACATATGTCAGTTTAACAACACTGTGACGTGGCGGACGTGATTCTCCACTAACTAAAGTCACTGCCCCTTGCTTCACCTGGTGAAGCATTGTATTCTAGAGAGTACTGGGCCCCTCTTTGACAAAGGAACAAACGAAAGGCATATGAACTGAGCAATCAGTCACCGGCTCCCAATGAGCGCGATTCCCTGAATTCGCTCCGCTGTACGCGGGCAGACTATTCAGCCAGATTCGGGGTAGTGTCCCCTAAGTCAACACCATACGTCGGCTTGGGCAACCTGGCAGTATCTAGCCCTTTGGCGAAAGCATGGAATTTGATGTGTTGTGTTGTGTTTTCTTTTACTATCTCTGTACCTTCCTTTGAGTCCCATGGTTTCTGATGGCTCTGTCTTTTAAGCTGGATAAATTTCATTCCACTTTATTTGGTTTGTTCTGCCTACCTGAATAATCCTCTATTAACTGGCCACGTTGCGTGTGCTAATTGCGCTTATTTTCGGTAATTTTGTTGCGTTTGTAGCATTTTTAAGTAACTTGTAGACATTTTTTACTTATCGCGGATTCATTGCCAACCAACTTGCTTCATATGGTAATTTAGCGAAGAGTTATGCCACCGTATCTGTATGCATTATTGGATTTATTTTATTTCATCTTGTCTTTTCAAGTGATTGGCTGTTGCTTGATATCCCCGGTGTGGCTGCGCTTGATGTGCATGTTGACTAGGTGCCTACCTGTCTATTACCAACTACCTCGTCCATACTGGCTCTAGGAGACAGTTGGTCGTTGCTGGAGGGGAGGGGGCGCACGGTCTTTGTGGCCGTGCTAGGCTCGAAGAGCGGTTCCATGCACTCAGTGTGGAGCGGACTACGGTCCAGCCACCGCTTTGTGTGCGCTTGATTCCCAAATACAGCGTGCTTGTGTTTATCTGTGAAGGAGTATGGGCCGGCTCCGTTGATAAAACCTGGCTCCCATTTGCATGCCTCCTGGTCTTATTCCTTCGGGTTTCCACTGGATATGGGGTGTGTGGTTTGAGCTGTGGGTGGTGCAGCGCAAGCCACCCATGGTCCCTCTGTGGGCGCAGGTGACCTGTGGCTGGCCACAGTGACAGGCAAATCCGAAACCGGATGCAGCCAACCCCCATATATTTATGGAATGTGAAGACGACACGTGATCATGCAGCCCCGCAAGACAGGTTTGACTTGTACCACGTTAACTTATTCAAGTGCCGACTGCTGAGGGTGCATCATCGGTACACTGACGAGTACCGGCTCACGCAGCTTCCCTCACATTGCTGTTCCATTGAAATCCACCTCTGGGTGGTCACTTTGCCAGACCTTTGTAGCCCAAGAATAAGCATCAAGAAGAGCCAGTCCACATTTACCGCTGTTGTGGTTGGTGCCGGACCCCGCTATCTTACAAGGGAAGGCTTGGTGCTTATTTACGAACCCTGTGGAACACAGCATCCAGGCATGGCTGCGTTGCTATTTGTATGATCTGCTGTTGACACATAACAAGCAGGGTGAACGAAATTACCAGGGGCATGTCCCATCTCCATTGCCAACTTAGACAGAAGGTCACAGGAGTGTGAAATGAGCAGAATTAGCTAGTGCGGAGTGACCCTACATGTTTGAAGCACATCCTTAAGAACCCAAACCGCCCACCCCAACATGTATCGAAACTAATCCATAGTGCCTCCCTGAGAGACTACCATTTAAACTTAGACAGAATATGCTTGGTTAGAATACCACCGATACTACTCCATCCGAATGCACCAATAACCAAACCAACTTATTTTCGACCCTGAGGCATCCGCATTCAAAAGCGACGTGAAATGCAGATCCCATTAGGTTAAGTGATCTGACCTGAATTCACTGGGCCATTATGAAAGCGTAACCGAAATTTTTCATGCATGTACCAATCGATAGGCGTGACTTTTCTGCCTCGCTATCCTCAGCTACGGAAATTATTTGGCACTAGTTCACCACCGTTCCGCTCTTGTGTTTTTTGAATGAGTCGCTCAATGTCGAGTCACTGGTGTACATTTTGTCCAGCGAGGAAGCCGCCCCACCAAGCTGTGCAAATCAAAGTTTAACCTTGCATTTGTATGCAAACCTGTGTTGCAAGGCGCATTGAATGAGCTGGACTCAGCCAACTCGGCTTGCTGCAGTAGTAAGTTTGCTCCGATAACAAGGTCGTGTGAGTTAAAAGAAGTCGCGGATGGCGGAAAAAGCGCTAATCCTTAGCAATATCTAGTCCAAACTCCAGTCTCCTTGCTCCTAGAGCACCTGTTGGATTTCAGGACAAATTTTTCTAAGTCTTACTTGCCACAGCTCTATTCTTGGTTTCCTCCCTTGGAACAAGCATTTCCTTATCATGAAACGTGTGCTTGCCGTGGCAGATGCCGGAACAGAGAACAGAAATCTCAAGCGGTTGCCATGTGGTATTTCTTGCACCGTCCCGCTTATTGCTTCGTAATGGGAAGATCCTGTATCACATCATCATCATTATAAACATTAGTTAGACGTGGGCGCACGTCAGCCATTTCGCAGCAATAACTGAGAAAGGAAGAAAAGATGCAATACAGGCACGCTAGCTGAGCCTTCAGTAACCGAGGAACATCATTCCGGAGAGCTGGCAGGCGGCTATCACGCCTCATAAAGCTGTATTATGCGTCAGAAATAAGATCGTAGTTGGAGGCGGAGGTACAAAGAAACTCACCTCACAAAGGTCACTTGGGTTGGATCCTAGTGTGAGTCACTGTGCAGGCACACCTAACAGGTGGTCAAGCCATCGGAGGCTGGTGCGTGATATAAGGGTGCTGAGTGGTTCACTCCCTCTTCCTGTGCCATAGGCAAGGCGTCGAACACGCGCATTTCGCGCACGGTTTTCCCATCAGGTACTAGCCAAACTACGAAGGCACCGGTGGTCGAAGATAACTAGCCTGTTAATGTCGCCTGATCTACTCAGCCAGATTTCACAACCGTACAGTAGGGCCGAACCTATGGCTGCTCTGTAAACTCTATTCTTCAGGTAGAGAGTGATGTCGCGCCGGAGCCACAGGTAATAAAGATTAGCAAAAGCGCCTCGTGCTTTTGCTGTACGGTTTGTGATTTCGTCTTCGATTCCACAAGAGCTGATACAACTGCCCAGATAGATGACTTTTTGCACGAATTATAGCTGATCCCCACCTAGTCAGCGCAGGAAGCCGTCCCTGTCAATTTTGGAGGAATGATTTGCACTTCGAGGGTGCAAGGCATAGCCCGAAAAGGCTGAGATCCAGTGCTAATCTCTCCAGTAATGCTTGGCACGTTTGTGAGCTAGCACAGCTGATGGCAATCTCGTCAGCGTACTCCAAGTCATGAAGTCGTTTGTCTGGGAGTAGGTTCACATCTTCTAAATCGTGTCCTGTGAAAGCGAACTCCATGACTCCCTCATCAAACAAGTTGCAGAAGAATGGTGTCGACGGACATCCTTATCTCACACCGCTAGAGATATTGAAGGATGGCGACAGCTTGACCTAATCCCTCACTCTGTCCGAGATACATGTAAAGCCCTCGCATAATATTTTCATTCTTCTCGGGCACACCTTTCCTTAGCAGACATTCTCAAAAGGTGCATCACTACGCCAAATGGAAGGCACCTTAGATGTTGAGGAACAAGGCAACGATGGGCTGACAATATATGTGATGGTGCTCCAACAATTGACGTAAAGTGAAGACGTGATTCATGCGGTCCCGATCTCGAGGAAACTGCTTGTTCTTCTTGAATCTGGCGTACACAGGTACAGCCTGTATTACACTCTGACGTTGTATTTCATAATCTGTCGAGACGGTGTATTAAATCTTGGTTTGCTCAACTCCAATTCGTGCAGTCTGACGGTTTTTCGCACTGCGAGAACTTGGCGTATTCATTAAGGTTTTGCCTTGCGATAATGCGCAAACTGGGTGAACGATATTGAAATCTGTCATTTAAGCATAAGAGCTCAGTTCAGTTGGTTAGCTGTGGCCAGATCAACTGAGATCCACTTGCCGAAACACGGGTAGCCATGCTACTACTAAAATGGATATTACTACCAGAAGCAGAAATAGTAACGAGACGGAAAGGAGTCAAAGAAATTTGCGGCAAACTATATTACGATCGTTCCGTGGAGGAGTTACGAGTCGGAGACAAGAATATACTGTAACGACAACACTGAATGCTTTGGCTACGCAATCAACCGTAGGACTTCCAACGAGTGGTTTGATTCGTTCTATGACCCATTTATGGTCCTGAAAACACCCGGATTTCTTCTACGCTTCTTTGCAATACCATCGACTGATGGCATTGGAGTTTCACCATATCCGGGTTTGTGTTAATGAACAGTTTAAGCCTAGGTTCTCTACCGTCAGTTTCTGCTCTAACTGACCAATCAACGCAGGGGACTTTGAGTCCACAAGGAAGTCCAATGTGGTCCAGAACTATTTGGCTGCTCCTGCAGGGTAGCATCAATGGATTGCATGTTTCGGCAGCTAATCACAGATGGACCCTCGGTGGCTTTATTACGCTTCGATGCTCTCTGTGGTTAGTATGGTAAACAGTGACCAAAAAGTATTGAATGCACCGCGTTGAATAGTAATGTCCTACTATTGTGAATGACTATCACGAGTCAGGTGACGCAGGTGACACGTACTGTGAACGATGGGTGCTTGTTGGTGTGTGCACTGTGAACAGCTGTGCGTATAGTTAATAGCGTACGGGGGCAAACTTACACAGCTACATCGTAGCCAGCACAAGCGGTTGACAGGGAATCACACCAAACTTATTGGCATACATTAGCACGTAAGTGGAGGGAATTGTGACTATTGAGTTTGATCCAATGACTGATGGATTTGAGTAGTTTGGAGGCAGGTGAAAACGACAGAGAACAAGAAACACAAATGATTCAGCTTGAGCCTTTTTAAATCTTACAGTCCAGTCTTCCATACATATTTTTAGATTCGGTCTGTTCAGTGGAACGATAGTTTCAAAATAGCCTTGTAAGGTGAACTTCTCCCTCTTAACTACAACTTGATCGTTGTACAAACTTGTTGGCTTTTAGTTGACATGAGTAACTGACAGTTTGATAGAGAAAAACCACAAGACCGTTGTGCTTATGGAGAAAATGCAGACATTTGGTACTGCAACACCCACCACTCCGGCTACACAGTCGCATCTCATATGGATCCTTAGGACGATGGCCTGAAGTTAGATCAATGATCACCATGCTTCTCAGGGTTCGAGACACGTCCCGAAAGCTATAGATGCAACATACACCAATAGGTAATGAAAGCTTTTCGTGAAAACGGTACCTATATGAAATCGAGTCCTGTAGTATACTCAAGGTGAACATCTGGTGGCGGTTTGTGTGGCAGTATAGGCTCAAGTACATGAATTAGTTTAAACTTTTCCGTGATGGAACTATCATTAGGGTCGTGCACTGCGAAGAAGACTGCACTGAATCTTCACAGCAATTAACATTATTCTATCAGTGAAGAAGTGGTGCTTTGTTCGATGGGTAGGCGCCTTGTCAACTGTTCACTCTGTACGACCTCAGCAGTTAGCTAAGAGGGAATTAGGATCGAACTGCAACAGTTCCAGGTATTTTCATAAATTCGGAAAGTAAGAAGGAGACATAGTGTCGGTACTATCACGGGTGATAACAATCGCCTGGCGATCAACTTTAATCGTCTTCGTTTGTATCTGAGGTATTCCAAAAAGGTTGAATTCCATGCAGTGAGCTTCAGTCCTTTGTTTCAAAACTGCAACCTGTTAAATGCATGGATGACTAGGCGAAAGATGTGGGAATTCGTTTCTTTACAAAGTTCCGTATGAATTATCCCCTCAAACACCAAGTGCTATTAGCTCTAGTAACCAACGATGTCACAGTCGTCCAACAACTGTACCTCAATACTAGCTCCACGCAGAGGCAGCACAATGCGTTTTGTGTCGGAATACATCCGCACTGACTCCCAATTGTCCTATGATATGGATATGACAAAGCTTATAAAGATAAATGACATTCTGGCTTACAGACAAGTGAGAACTTCCAAACACTAAAGCTAGATCTGTTTTGGACTTACATTGGAACGCTGATGCGAACTCCGGGCTCGCTTTGTCTGCCTCTTCACCGTCGTAACGTTCCAGATCTTTCACCGTCACAAGAGCGTCTGCTATTGACTGGCGGCATGAAGCAAGCGCTGACAGACAAACTGACGATTCCCGATGGAGTAATGGTTCGGAGAAACGAAGAAAGATTTGCTGTCATTGTCGGAAACGGAAGAAAAAGAGAACGTTAATTGGCTGACTTCCACATAAAATCCAATTCGAAGCGGACAGCAAGTGAGTCCGGACCTCGGTTGGAAATTTAATGTGTACTTTCGGATAAGTATGACGTAGCCCTCAACTTCATAAATCCGTAGCGTGGTAAACAGTTCCGGTACAACTTTTTTCGCTTTATAGATGGAGTCATTAAACTTATTTCACACAACAGTGCAAATGGCAATATAACACAGTGGCCAGACGACGGCGGGTGATTGGGACTATGTGGAAAATAAAAGCACCAGTCGTCAGATGAGAATAGTCATGTGCCTAACAGCCCTCCGCGGGAGGTGGTACTATCATACCAAACAACTTGGAAGACGACAGTAAAGGCCAGAGCTAATAATATAAGAACGTCATACAAAAGACGATATAACCCATTCACCAAGTAATTTCTGCTTGCCAAACAGCACCGATAGTACCATACTGCATTTAAACTTCCTCTGTGCAACATATCCCTTCATGTGAATAAATAAAATATATGTGAAAGACGGCATATACAATCAACGCATCCCGCTACTGGAGAGACTAAATCGGTCCAGCTTCTTCGAGAATGGTCACTATTCCTAGTGGAACGACGAGGTTACCAATTTCCCAGAGACAAGTAGTTCATAAGCGAAATCTATATGCCATTGAAACAGTTAGCTCACTTAGAAGCAACTGTGTCAAGAGACCGGTATGGGTAGAGAAACGTCTGACTTCCAATCACTCCAGAGGATAGGCATCAGTCCATAGGCGTTGCGATCGAGAAGTTGTACAACACAAGCTGAGAAGGCCTTTTAACACTATCAGTAATATATTCCAAGAAATATATTTTTGAACTTTGTCTGTGCCGTATCAGGTGTACTAACATTGATACCACCAAAGGTGCAGCGAAAGAGATGTCGTTAAGTTGATATTGGGAACTGTCCTCGCTAAATTCGCAAGGGAACCAGCAAAATTGGATCAGCACATATTATAGAGAGTACTTTTGGTCTTGTTCTGGCTATAAATGGCTTTGATGTAGAAAGAGTATCTCTGAGAATTGCCTTGGATGATATCAGAACATTCCATGGCAGTGTTCATTCACATGGAATGATAACGGGTAACTTTCTTTCTAGCTCCAATTTGATTTTCCCCTCTACATGCTGCCATTGCGTATATTTCCTGGTCGCTGTCAAGTGGTGTCCGTACGACCAGTTGTAACAAACTGGAACTCATTTCTTTGGAGAACAAGAAAAGACCACTGCAGCAAGCATCGCCGGACACAGCTGGTTCCTACCAAAAAGTAGAGAGGTCGTGGAAAGTGCGCTACTGTTTTGGTAATCGTACGATAAAGAGAACTGTTCAAACTAGCACTCAGCAAGTTGAAACTGGTGCTTAACTCATTTCTACTGCTTATTCAGCCAGGAGTTTGTATTTGATGATAAAATCCGGTGAATGAGTCGTCTGGTAACTTCTGCACGTACAAACACCTCAAGTGCATAGTGCTTGTACAAGTGAACTGTTTTTCTGTAAGGATGCATTGTGTGGAGGTGTTGCTCCTCCCAACAGTGACACCCAATGACCGAATGTTTCGTTCTCTTGAACTCAGCCGACGGGATAGATTGGGCTGTGGTGGAACTGGAGGCCTAGTGCCTAACGGTTGAAGCCTTGCTTAGAGTGCCAATGAGATTCGTGAGCAACGCTTGGCACAGCGGTAAGGAATTCAAACTTGGATTTGGATTACCCGCCATGTGGTTGGACTGCGACATGCATTTGTGTGTTTTCTTAGTTGCAGATGAAGAAACAAGGCCCTAGTAGTCTCCATGACTTACGCTGGTTGATGTGGTTACTCTGACCGAATAACCTCTGTACACTGATAGAGTGAAACTTTAGGTTGAGTATTAGTGACCTCAAACTGTTCTCATACCTCGGCCCATTTTCTGATATAATTTAACAAGGATGTGTCACAATTAGTCGATGCACAAAAACCATTTGATCGACACCATTTTGACACCCGATCACATTCATGTTCCTACGCTATCCTGGCCTTTTGCAGTCTTTATTGTCTTCTTTGCAAGGATTTTATTTACTTAAGCATTTGCCAAAGTGAGGTGGGTTGTGCTTGACCGGCCCATCACTCTCAACTAGAATCAACTGTGTCTGGACAGTAACAGAGCTTGTACATGCATATGCAGTTAGGTGGAATCAAACAAATGCGATCTGCTACCCAGTAGCATTACGCCATTCCAAAGCCACTTTCAAGCCTGTTTGCACTTTTCGAGGTGAGATAGCAGAACGAGTGGTGCAATTGAGAGTCACCTGACGTGGTGCTGAATCATTGATCATTTTGACGAGCGATACCCGAGTAATGACGATTACCAGCAAACTATACGCAGGTTGTTTGGCTGACCCTTTGGCCGTCTCCAACTGGCTTTTGTAATCAAGTCAAAATGTGAACGTGGGATCCGGCGTCCGGAGCGAGAAACGACTCAATTGACCGAAAGGACTGTAATTCACTTCATAATGGACCACAGTGTAGATTGAGATCGTGGGTATCAATCCATTCACACAGTAGGTACTAGAAAAAGCCGCAAATTGAATCAAACCTCAGAAACCACCTATCGGTGGTCATTACGAGTGTGGCCATTAATCGTTTTTGACAAGCGTTGTCCTCTGCGACTTGGTAATTTTGGGGTAGTTTCTGCTTCGATTGACACCCCAAGCTCCTGTGTTCTAGGCTTAGTGATCTGTAACTGACAACTGCACATGGGTATCAGACCTTCGGGAAGGGTGGTGTTGCGAGCGGCTACACCTAACACTCATCAAACTCACTAGTGGATCACACTGAAATGTCAATTATCCCATTCATAATGTGAGGGTGATGAGCATTGCAGTGACAAGCCGTTCAAGTCAACCAATGAGAAGTAGCCATTTTCTAGGCTAGAGTGGACTGATCTGTACAATCGGAGTAAATGACGCGCTGGGTGAAACGTACCGACCTTGTCAGGGAGTTAGCGACAAAGCTAATTGAAATCTGCCCACAATCAAGCTCAAGGAGTTGATGGAGGAGGCCTGGTAACGGGATGTACGTGAACTAAATGGAAAGCAACTTTGCTGCAAGCGTTGGGTTCAAATAGAAATTCGCCAGCGAATCGCGATGTATTCTGGCAACTCACATTTCGAACGGGTGCATTAGACTCAGCTCCCGTCCAGTAAGGTTGACGAGCAGCTGCATACTGCAGATACATACAACTGCCCTACACTCCTTATATTTGCCTTGCTTTCATGCTGACCGTCATAGCAGCCACTGCGATACTTCCCAGCCTCTCGGCGTGGTTTCCCCGGTAGTGTCTTGTACGCGATGTACTTGAACCTTAACCTTGCGTACCAGCGTTGGTACGTTCTACTCGGAGGTGGTGTCTAACTCTTCCAGTCGATGTGGTCTGCAAAATGCACACAGTCCATTTGGGCACTGTAAATTCAGTACAGTTTCAATTAAGCAAAATAGCTCACAAATGCTTGTAAAGTGCTTCATTTATTTGCTTTGGTTAATTTGTTGCTTATGGCCCCGTATGTTTCGGCTTGTGTAATGTCCCAGCTTAGACATTGTAGTCGAAGTAGATGCACATTATGCAAGGACTTCAAGTCTATCGCTGTATTATGTCATCGCTTATACTTTATGCTGTGTAGATGTGTTGTTGTTGCGTTATCCTTGATGACTGGCGAGTGTCAGTGCTGAGTCTAGTGATTAGGCATTTAGCTCAGTGAAGTTAATTTGCAGTGGACTTCATTTGTGGTCCCATTGGGCTTTGCCGTGAGCCTCTTCTCATCGACCCCCGAGTCTGTGTACATAGTACTGACATACTTCACTTTCTTGTTCAGATTTCTGCGCATTAACCAACCTACTATTTCTTTGCTTAGATACCATCATAAAACTTTCTCAACCTAATATTCCAGTGGTCAGGCATGAGATGTTTTGGGTCATCACGATACCCGCTCTGCGCCATTTTTCTCACTATTCTTATTCTGAACTAGGACTAGGTTTTGAAAGCAAAAGCAGAAGAAAATTGGATGTTGCCCTCCTAAAAGCATTGCACTCCGTGACGCGTTTCGGGGCTCTCATCAGATAGAGATAGCAAGCATCGAACCCGGGACCATTGGGATGTTAGTTGTGGCCGATAACCTTAAGCCACCGGGTCATGACGGGGCAATGCGAAGCACAGCGGATACTGACAGTATGGTTGGTCATTTTGAAACACACGTTATGTGGATGGATTGCATTGCGCAATCTCAAAGTGGACCGCGATTCCCATTGAAGTGAATTTTGAAAATTCGGTCACTAGGACCGTAGCTGATGAAGCAGCTCTAAATTATGTGTTGCCTGCCTGAAAGCACTGCACTCAATGACACGGAGCAACTTCCGGCGCATCCATCAGTCCAGCCATTTTCATGTCACCTTCAATGAATCTTGTTCCGCTGGCATTCCTAGCCTTGATCCCTTTTTAGACGGGATCGAGCTAAACACAGGCACGAAGATCCATGAACCGCGTAACAAATACCATAAAGGGTTGCTTGTTAAATCCGGTAGGAACGTCTTTAGCTCAAAGTAGGTAACTTCACATAGATGTTGCGCAAGTACATGCGAGTCTCAGGTCGCCCGTATACAGGAAGCAGTCCAAAACGTTAGCAGTCACTTCTCTCAAGTTGCTTGTGACCAAGGCGAACTTCGGAGCACTAGCTGCTGTGAGTGGCAATCATTCCGAGCTCAATTACAGTAGTATAGTGTGTAAACGGAAGGAAAATGGATGGATGCGCAGGAATTTGCCCCGGTTTTTTGAATAGAAGCAGACAAGGTAAGCTGCGTTATCAATGGTGTGAGTACGCCACTTGGCCACTTCAGGGTGAATTGAGGCAAAACGAAATACTCGCACTTGCTTGCCTATACATGTGATGCGCATGGCAGGCATATTGAAGGGAAGACCAGGTTGCACAATGTGGAAGCATTCATCGCCTAGGAATACACGGACAACTTCAAAATGTTACCTTAAGAGTACAGGCTTATTAAGGCACATTTGTTACGCGGGCATTACAGCCTCCTGCTTTTTGAGTTTCCGGATAGGATTGACTAACCACAGAAACCACAGGCGTCACCCTTGGTATGCATGGATAAGTTCCTTATAACACCGCATCGGTCTCTTGCCTTCCGCAGCAATCATAAAGGTGCTACGTTAAGCAATGTGCCATAGGCGGTGCTCCTTTCCCAGGGTAAACGATTACCGTGAACGTATTGTGATCAAGTCTGTGAAACTATGTTCGCCTGATCAGCGTACGAATGACTCCCTATTCAATTGCTCAGCATACACATACAGCAACCAAAAACACCGCAAAAATGTGAACTCACTTCAGGCCCAACGAGTTATCACACACTGTGTTACCTATCGTCTACTTCTCACATTGTCTGTTCACATAACAGAAACGGAAACAGGCACGTTCTTATACGTTGCACACTAGTTGCCAACCGAGCGGAGCATTTATTGCACCACTAAGCAACCTGGCGATGAGGTAAGGAAAAGACCGACTCCATTTATAAACGAAAATTTTATTCAAGGGAAAAAGCTTACAAATCTTCCATGTGAATTACACGTCTGTACTTAACCGTCAAGTGATGCACCATTTTCTCGCACTGCTTCCGTGTGACATAAGCACTTGCCTCCGACACTACCTACTCCAAAAATGAACACGCGACTCAGTTTTGAAGGATGCACCATCAGGATACGCTCGAAGCATTTCCACCTACCTGCTGCTCATTATTTGCTTCACGTAACTTTTGCTTACCTTCCAGATTTCCTCGATAGGGTTAAGCGCCGGCACGTTAGGTGCTATTTGTAACCTCCCCCGGGATCGGTAGCGTTCTTCTTGGAAAATCAGCATGACACGGGGCTTTGTCACAAATCAACAGACACCGTCCGATAAAACCGGAACGGTTGTCACCAAGCCCCTGTCGCAACCACTGTGCGCACGTTTGCTTGTGGAAACTACCACTTACCACGGAAAAAGCAATCAAACTGTAGCTTGCCATGACTCACACAAGCGCACATTTTGGCCACGATTGTTGGCCACAATACATTTTGCGCGGCTCACGCGTGGTGAACGGCCCCGAGTGCATGGGTAAAAGAGATTGAACTTAGTCTCCTCAATCCACACCGGTTGCCGTCCTTCTGTCTGAAATTGCAGCAGCTGCGTGACAAACGATTTCCTTCGCCTATTATTCTCCAGTTCTTCATTGACTCGTCAACGGCGTGCAACTTCCTCATTGCTTAAAGAGGAGTAGTAGGGATGGAACACGTGTACAGTGCTTTTCCGGGTGTGTGACGGCTGTATGAATAAGTCTAGATGCGACGAATTTCTACCTATTCTTCATTGTTATGAGCCGACCGTCTAGGTAGCGCGCGACGATACTGGTATTGACCTCAATCTCGTACTCCGCCTTCAAAGGCAGACAAAGTGTTGCAAGTGTTATCGTTGGTTCTACGGACACCTACTCCAGCAGAGAGTCCATGTGACTTTCTGACAGAGCTTTGCGACGAGCACCCCCGTGTGGTCTTCTTGGTTTTGGGGACTCTAACACTGCTATCCAACTGCAGCAGGTTTTGAAATCCACATTTAGCAAACTGGTAACGTGCTTTCTATCGTCTCCCACCTCATAGGCTTGCAGTATTCGGTTCTTCCATTCCAAAGATTGCACAGCATACGGGCCCCTTCGGGCACAATGATGGCTTCATGAACAAATGAGGAAATCTTGCCGCGCAGCTTATTTAAGTAACACGAAATCGTGCATGCTTGTCACAACTGTCTGGCATGGTGCAGTTCGATGAGTTTTTGCCGCCTCATTGGCCGCGGACAACAATGCAAGGCCATCTCATGGACGCCGTTACCGCATAGCAACTCACTTGTTTTGCACCGGAGACACCGTTACCTAGATTGTCGACTGCGGCTTTCTCTGTGGTAAACTTATCAGGTGAGAATGACTGGTCCCAAATAATTGGGCTCTTTAGTTCGCAATCTGCATTCAGGTCAATTCACGAGGTGACATGCATCAACTCGTTTCTGTTACGCGAACCATGGGTGGCTCAATAGCCCAAGTCATAAAGATGATGGATTAGTACTATACGGGTGCAGACATTCCCACCTCATAAGGTTGCCACAGAGAAAGCCGTAGTCGCGAACGCAGTTAACAGTGTTTCCGAGGTATTGGAAAAGCACTGTCGCAAGATCGCTGCGTCCCGACGGGCTACCCAGTGTCATTGTGTCGATCATTCGTTCCTCACTGGCAAACAAAAGATCAAGGATGACAGGTTTTTTCTCTTCCGAAGCCCGTAAGAGGTATTGTGATTATGAAATGATAGACCAGCGACTGGCTATTGCAGTTCAGTTTTAAATTGTCTAAGTGATGGTACCTGGAACCTCTACAGCATGAAAGTTGACGTTTACGGCAAGGAGAACGTGACAGCAAGCTGTGCTGAAACCGCCTGCAGAACATTAGGTAGACACATGTCCATAGCTACAGTTCACATGGGTGGGGTCGTTATACAATGGCCACTCAAACATGTGTCGCCAAGTCTGAGTTGCAAGCGGCACCGAAGGCAGTCAACAAAGTGAGTTCCTGGTTATTAACCAGCTTGAAATGCATATCACTGCTAGGGTCCTAAAGGACGTCGCCTCCCTACTGGCTGGATGATATCGTAGGACGTACATGCATGAGAAGGCAATCTCCGCATCCTATATTTTGTCATGGCGCCAGGTTTCAGTTACTGATTATTGGTTTGAAGCAGCAAGAAGAGTTAAACCTGTGTAGGTGCCTCTAATATCACTCAAGTACAAACACCCGTTATGTTAGAGTGCGCTCGATGTATTTTAAATAGGCAGCGCTTTTCCAGGAATTTCTTGTTTACTGACAACGACTTTGCCGCAACTACGTGCTGCGGCAGATTGATGCACGCAATCGCCACTCTCCGTTCGAAACAAAGGTTGTGGACTACTCGCTTCAAATCCGGTACTACACGCTTGTATCCGTGTCGTCGTGTAATGATTTACGCGCGCATACGCCGCAGCGGTATCAACAAGGGTACTCGCCAAGATGCGGTACCCACTGTGGCATCGTGAGGTCAACCAGAAATCCACCATACCACAGGGTGAAAAGACATGGTGTCCTAAACCTGTTCTCACACCGCACACCTCGTAAATTAGGGATCAGTCCCGCTGGCAACATGCTGTATCTGCTCAATCCTTTTCACTTCGACCTGGGTGATAGGAGAGTATGCGGGTGAGCCGCACTCTAGCATTGGTCGCATTATGGAGACAAAGTGAGGAGTGGCAATCTCTTCGGACTAACTGCCGAAGGCATAAGAAGGCGGTGTCCGCAAACCGTAATCGTGTTTTCCTTGCACGTTAAGTCGAAGCGTGATCATGTCGCAGGGCTTCAAGATTATCCGAACAGTAAACTGAAAACTCTGAGAAGGCCTTTTGCCTTTTGTAAAAACGCGTTAGTGTTTCCAATGTCGCACCCGTGTTTGGGGGCATGCGTGTGCGGTTAGCTTTCAAGCTGACTGTGAGGTCGTGCAGTAATCGTATTCGAGGTGCACTACTGATATTGGACTTTGAGCTTCTACATGTCAGCCGATAGGAAGCTCACGTGATGAAGTTCACTTTAAAGTGGTCATTAAGGAAGTCGTTGTTTCTGGGGGCGGCTGTCGTACATAGCAGATTCACGACTCAAAAGAAAGGTTTGTTGCCGGAGTTGAAAAGCCTCAGTGATTTAGCTCTGCTTACGTGGACTGTGTTGTGATTTTGCAATCCTTCAAGTGACATGCTCCCATGGGAGCTTATTATTCGCTTGCGATAATTCTCCAGTGATTCTTCCACCATGTGCTTGCACTGAAGCACCACTGTAGACACTTTGGGGCCACGTGTATCCAACTGGGATGGTCAAGGCGTGTAAATCGGTCACTTTGGCTGCTCCAACTGTCCCGCGCGTAACGAAAGTTGGGTTTCACAAAAATATTATAGCTTACAGGCAACGAACAGAGATATTGAAAATGTGAAACATTGTTTAACACCATATTTGGTCACGGTTAGCCGTTTATGGTCACATTCACTGTTTGAGTCCGCTAGCACCCACAAACACGCCCAGAGAGGATAGCTGACCGTTATATTGCGCAGACAGGATAGTAGGTCGACGGTACATCGTGACACAGGTGCATGCGTAATTGCGGTTCACACACTAACCAAGTACGGGACTTGCTAAGCACTAATTTTTTACGGTGGGAACTCATTAGAGCTGTATGTTCACTCTTCATGGGTGTAGGAAGCGCATTCTCGCTTTGACTTCACTCGATTATTCCATGTAAGTGTCACTCTTGCTTGAAAACCAACCGGCGCTTTCCGTGGAAGATGCACTGAGCCTGCCGCTCTAATAACGGCATTAAAGCCTTACTACGCAGGTTGGTATATAGCCAATCGCTATTTCTTGACACCGGAAAGCTTCGTACACTGCGGTCGTCCCATCAGTGTTCGCCTACGTGCACCGGTTTACATACGAGTTAGCCGTTTGGCCATACCATATGGTGACGTACAGACCCATTGCGCCACTTGTTTTTCGCCTGTTGGCCGGCGCGCAACGTGCCCATCGCATGCAAATGCTTGCTCGGAAAAGCACCCAGAGGCGTAGCATAGGGGACAGGAGGGAGGATGTCCGCCTCAGGTGACACGTGACAGGCGGCGGCATTTTTGGTTCCGATGGTTGTGTACTACCAAACGTAAATTTACGGAAATTACTTCCATGATTGAAGTGGTAAAAGCGAAGGGTGATAATCATCTTATGACAAAAGAAGAAAGTGGTACTGCAAATGTTGATATCCGGAAAACAGAAAACGATGTTGACAGAACGCATGCAGCGGGAAATTTTTGTAATGTTACTGCAGAACTGGCATGCTAAAGTGGAAGTATTGGAAATGCAACCACATTTTTGTACGATCACACACAGCATGCTGGTTACCCAAAACCGCACAAGAGGCGGCCAACGTTCTTGGACAACAATTTGGCTGTACCTTCCAAAGCGTGCAATCATCATACGTCCTGCCTAAGCAAATAACGCCGGCATCAGGGCTTAATCACATGTCGTTTATCTCCGCAGCTGTACTGAAGAGGCTAATGTCTCTGCACCAGTTCAACTCCCAGGGTGCAGACGACCTTCGCCCGAAGGCGTTGAAATTTGCTGTTATGTGTTTGCGGGCGCTACTGGCACTTCTCCTTCAACAATATCTGAACGAGATGCACGTCCCACGATGTGGAAACACGGAATCACTACGCCAATCTACAAAAGTGGCAGCCGTGCTGAACCAGTAAATTATCGTCCGATAACACTACTTCCTGTGATCTCCAAGGTTATGGAGTCCATTGTAGCTGAGCCTTTGATGGGGTACCTGGAGAACAACAAAATTCTCGTTCCGGAGCAACATGGATTGCGCCAAAATCGCTCCTGTACCACTAATCTGTTGATTGCTCGTGCAAACTGGACGGAATCTGTGGACGCTGGTGTGGGAGTCAACGCGGTCTGCTTGGATTTCTCAAAGGCATTCGACCGTATAGACCAACGCATTCTCCTCCACAAACTCCAGAAATATGGAATCGGCGATCCTGTTCTGGGCTGGATAGGAGACTTTCTCGTTCAACGTCACCTGAATGTGAGGGTTAGAAGCAACCTGTCGGAATCCATTGAGGTTCAGTGCGGCGTACCTCAAGACTCGGTACTTGGACCCCGCCTGTACCTGGTTTTCATAAATGATCTCGCAAGCGTGATATCTTCTACCTGTTTGCGATTTGCTAGTGATCTAAAGGTATGACATACTATAGCTGCAGTGGAGGATCACATATCCTTACAGGAGGACTTGAACAATGAGTACACATGGTCCATCGAGAACATGCTGCATTTCAGCGTCACCAAGTGTAAAGTTCTCAGCATGCGGCCCAAGAGTATGTACAAGTACCGCCTAGGACCGCAAATTCTACAGCGGGCTTCTCACGAGTGCGATCTCGGCGTGATAGTTCAAGATGACCTCGGTTGTTTGAGGCAGACTGAAAAGCAACTAAGCAAAGAAAACCAGTACTTCGGCCTTCTTCGCAGAGCTTTCGGGAAGTTTGACTCTTCAGTCTTTCCAAAAATGCTTAGTGAATACATGATGCCTCACGCGGGATACGCTATTCAAGCAAGGCAACCCTGGCTCAAGCACGACCTCATCGCACTCGGTACTGCACAACGTAGAGCAACGAAGATCATCAGAGTTTTGACCAGCCTCCCCCACCCACTCAGACTGAAGACACTCAAAATATACAGTGGACGTTGTCGGCGTCTGAGGCGCGATCTCATAATGCTGTGCCTGATCCTGAGAAAGCCCAACCACCCATGCCATTCCCTTGTGATACTCAGTCAAAACACCCCGCTAAGAGGTCATCAGTTTAAGCTGGTCACACAGTACAGACGACTGGAATGTCAGCACAACCTTTTCTCCCTTCGAGTGTCACAGCCTTGGAACGCCCTCCCGGAACATGTAACTAATGCTCCCACCCTATCCATTTTCGAAAAACGCCTTGCCAATACTCTGTCACATTTATACTACGTGCTATAGCCCATGACCACCAGATGTTGGCACTAATGCACAACAGACATTGGACAGTGCCATAACCCTACTCGAGAATGAGTCACTCCAAACCCCTTGCACACAATTTGATAAACGCTACTACTGTCGAAACTGGATTTCTGTATCCCGTCGACCCGAGATAACTGCACACGAGTAAGCGCTGTCCTTGCTCTCTTTTTATATTTTTTCTCGCTTATTACGTGATAAATAACCACGCCCCTTATTGCTTTGTGTGCGCACATTCTAATTTCAAACTCCCTTTATACGGCGTTGCAGTTAACTCTGCAAACGCCCGAAACGACCATTCCATTATCCCATGATCTATCTTTTCTCACTCTAACCCCCCCCCCCCACTGAACATGTCAAGCACCAGCTTTTGTACCCGTTATAAATAATTGTTCATTATTCAACCGATTACGTGGATGTCTGCCAGTGAGCTGTTAAGGTTGTTCATGAAATTATTACTATGTTTCTCCAACTCGGATCTATAGTCCTTCGGCATATCTATCATGAATTTACTAATTGCTGCTACCTTTAACGAATGCAAATCTGAGGCAAAGGATCTAACAATTAGTTGGTACTTTTCGGGATTTGCGAAACAGTGAGCAAAGATTGCGACACCTATAGTGTCTTCTCCTTCAAAAGGGACCTTGTGTGGTTTTGTTGCAGGATGTCTTCAACGGGACAGTCTACTTTTTCCACTGTTGGAAGTTAAATCCGAAAGCATGTGAACACGAATCTAGCAAATCGCGTCCTCAGACATTCATCAAGCGCAAAGAGCAAGTGATCCGGCGAATTGAATGAATGGAATTTGAGCAAATAGCGCAAGCAGTTGTAGATAAGCAGTGGTGTGAAATTTTTCTTGAACACTTGATATCGTCAGGGTTCTTATCAAGCAAAACATGACACTGCGTGTTCACCGAGAAGACATACACGATGACAAAGGAGACCAAAAAATAGACCGAATTTTTAAGCATTTGTACATTTGTCGGCCAAGTGTGCGTCCGTTCTTCGTGAACATTTGGTGACAGTTCAGCTGGGAAGGAAAATCAGCGCCTTTTCTTTGTCGCACCAAGTTCATAATGAATTGGTGAGCAATTCGGTATAATCAGATAAAAAGCAAATCTTAGATCAGGTCAATGAAAACAAGTATGTTTCCCAGCTTTTCCATAGCACACCAGATTTATCTCACAAATATCAGACAAGTGGAAATGTAGTGAGGGGATGGGAGTGGTTTCCCAGCTTCGTTGAGACCAACAGCAAAAAATCAGAGGAAATTTCCGCACTGGTTCTGCGAGAATCGGATAAGGATGGAAATCATATTGATGACTGTCGGGGCCAACCATTTGACAATGGGGCTGTTATGGCGCGCTAACGAATGCGTGTCCAGAGACGTATCTGTGAAATCAGCTCATTGTCTACACCTGTGACACGCACAAACCATTCTGTGTTTATGTAGCTTCCGGGATGGTTCATTTCGTTACGTTGTTTGTACGGTAGACCGGATATTATCATGCTTTATTCATCTAAATGGTACTTGAATGTCTTGGTTCAATTCACCGGTGTAATTATCAGATGACTATAAAATCTAGATGATATAGTCGAGAAGGGGCTGTAAATATTGTGGTGAAGAGATACTCGAAAGTCGTCACTTCACTGACACATTGCACAGAATAAGGAGGAAATGTAATCGCGAGATCAGCTGCATCTCTAATTCTCATCTCGATACAGTGGTTGCTGGTGATTTTGTATTTCCGCGTTAAGGGATTTGCTCACATAGAATTCAAGGATGCACAGGTATGTCTAAAGAAATAGGATGGATTTGCAAAGTTGTGGCAATCTTACAGCGTCAAGAGTTGCTTTCTTCAGTATAGTGGGTACATGGTACACATTGTAACGGATGAATTCAAAAAACTACGCCAATTTGGGGGTAAGCATGAAACGTCGAATCGGCCAAAAGCAACGAATGGACGGTGAATAATTGCTACATATATCGACTGATATGATGCAGATTTGAAATGGTAAATGCTGTCTCTCATGGGCATTTTGATTCAAGAAACGCCATAGCTTCCAGAAAATTAATGACCTTGCGAACAATTATGCTTTTTATACACCGTTACTACTGTTTGATAATAAGTATGGTTGTTCGCTTAGTAAATTCAACGAAGATATAGAAAAATGGAATCCTTGTCGAAAGAAAAAGATTGCGGTATGTTCGGAAAGCATCAATAAAAGACAAACTAATGGACCTTCTGAGCTTATAAGCCTCACACCGAAATATCACTTGGGGAATCTGCTGTGCATATTTATTACCGGAACTATTAGCATAGCCAGCTATGAGAACGCATTTTCAAATCGTAACCTCATAACTAGCTACTTTCAATCATCATTGAAGCAGACAAAGCTCACGGAGTCGCAGTTCACAACATAGAGAGCCAACTTGACAATGGAGCCCGTCATCAATGCTACTGTCTCAAGTAATGCGCGAAAAATATGTCTGTAAATCTTATATACGAATACTGTAACTGTGAATCTTCCTGAATTTACGGAAGCATGGTATAATTGAATTTTTGCTTGTTGTCAGATGAAACAAAGTATTTAAGAGCTGTCCGAAATTATAAGGGTTTACGGATTCAAAACCGCCAGAGGGGACTGTAAGAGTAGTTACTACGCCACTACAAGCACCTGGTAACTTTAGGCACAATGACACTGGCTACCGGCTGTGATGGAAGGTGAAAGCAATAGCAGCTCTTTTCGCCAACAGGATTTGTTAAAGGGATAACGTGGGGTATACTCCAACCCCTTGTCCTACACTGTCTCAACTTCATCCCACTACGCAGCTGCTGACCCAATGCTTCACTAGTCTCAACCGTATCCTGCCATGCGTCATCGCCCTGGGGATGAATTGTTCTAGAGCATTTGCATTCGACACCCTTTCGCCCCCTCTGTGATTAAATTTCCCTCTATATTTAAATCCGACCTCTTGCAGGCTGACAGTGCATAACCACTGAGACAGTTACGCTACAGCGAGCGCAAAAGCAACCACTGACGCAAGGACGGGAGAACTTGTAAGACTATTAGATGAAGTCGAAATCCTTACGGCTGAAGTTGAATGCCCTATGACTTAAAGTGTCTGGGAAATGTTGTAGAGTGACGGATGCTGAAGTTTCACTACCGGGTATTTCACTCGCCTGTTACGTTATACTCATAAAAGCGTGAAGGGGCAACTCTGCCTAACCGATGCGACTTACAGTTCGGGGTTCTGGAGGATTCAGACTATTTTCTATGGTGCAGCCTGCAGTCATATGACAGAGACACTTGCCTTAGTGCTTTGATATGCTGCTCCATAGTTTTACACTCGAAACGGACTGCCATCTTGTGACAGCTCTAATACGCGCCCTAAAAGGAAGACACACTCATATCTTGATACTGGATGCCTACAGCTAACACCGTTTTGAAACCCATGCTATGTTGGGAGAACTATTCAAAGCCGATCTGTAGCAGCTCGTAACTAGTGTTCCACGTTAAAATCACTTTACTGTGCTTACTCGGTTCAGAACTGGCAAAAAGGCCATCTGCGCTGGATCTTATGTTAAACAACGAAGAGCATATGATTGATGTGTAAACTGCCCGTTGGGTCGCAGTGATCATGTAGTGCTTAGTTTTATATCCGTCTGATTTACTGAATGTTGGAATAAGAACTGTGAGACGGATCAACGGCCATCACACACTACGATCGATTAGCCCAGCTCATCATCCCACAATATGGTCTTTCCTAGTCGAAGAACCCACGAAAGTTGTCTGGCTCGAGTTCAGAAACAAATTTAGTCCGCTACTTACCGACTTTTTAGTGACAAGAATTTGCAATGGATCCAAGTCAGTTACTATCGTCAGCAGCAGAACTCGAAATCCAGTGGCGGTACGCAACGCATCATGGCGGATGTATGGAGTAGTCGCAACTCCAGAAACCTGGGACATTTGTGTAGTCCAACGTAAACACTGCACTCAACTGCTCAGAGATGACAGAACCGGATATCAGTAGGACATGGCAAACCTTCAGCGGTAACCACAAACTGCTGTACAAGCACGCCAATGGCAGACGAAAGGTGAAGCATGGATTTTCTACACTCGGAACGGCTGCTGGCCCAATATGAACGGTTATGGAAGCAGCAAACTCGCTGTGGATGCCATATGCCCCCACGTTACTGTGGGTCTTGCCATGAAGTAATCTCCCGGCCTTTGTCTCCCCGCCGCCAGGACTCACCCATTGGTCTTTAGCCGTTGAAGCTGACGTCTCTGCACAAACGCAGCTCCCCGGGTGTCTATGTTATTGGTTCAGCACAACTGGGAGCAGCAGCTAGACCACTAGCAGAACATTTGGCTCGATTTTTCAATCGACGCCTAGATCAGAACCAAGTTCCTGCATATGGAAGCTTGGAATAATAACTCCAAATCGCAAAGGCGAAATCAGAACTGAGCGTTCCAACTACCACTTAGTATCATTTCATCCTGTACTTTCCAAGGTCAAGAAATTCATGAGTGCAGATCCGCTGGTGTTTTATACATATAATTATGACATTATTACTCCCGAGCAGCATGGCTTCCGTCGACAGCGATTGGGCGCAATGAATTTACTAACCGGGCACGAAGTAGTTGGACCGAGTCACCTGAGGCTGGAGAGAACCTTTATGTCATCGATTTAAATATTTTGGAAGCATTCCGTCGTCTAAGCCTTCGGACACTCCTCTCCAAGCCCCAGTATGCGTGATCGTTGACCCTGTTCTGAGCCAATTTCCCTAATTCCTTCTTCAGCCCAAGTAATGTTCAGAGTTTAAAGTTCTTTCTCTGACCTCATACTAGTCGAGAGTGGCTTGCCCCAGGGCACAGTTCTAAGTTCACGACTGTCTTTGGTTTTTAGCTATGATTTCGTACGGGCAACCGCTTCAAAGTTCTTACTGTTTGCCGACAGTATCACGATGTGGCGCAGTAGTTAGTCGAATGCCAAGCAATATTTGCCTCAGAGTGTCTTAGACACGGTACATCGGTGGTCAAACCAAAATTGACTGCAAGGTACTTTCCATACGACATCAGCTTAACTACAAATAAAGGATTGGAACACATCTACTATTGTGTTCCATTGTATGTGATCTGGGAGTGCTGGTTCAAGAGAACTTAGGTTGCTCTAGGCAATCTGAAAAGACCCTGAAGCTTGGAAACGAACATATCGGGCTGTTGAGATGGGCGTTCGAACAAATGGACACTTCTAGCTATTGACAGATGCTCAGTGCATTGAATACAAACTACATGCCTGGCGTCCATGTATGAAACAGGACATTAACACACTTGAGTAGCATCAACATGAGACATCAAAATTCGTCATTGGAATGTGCAATTTCCCATGCAAGCAGAGGCTGAAAGGATTGGAGTTTTCAGTAGAAAGCACCGCGGAATACCAGACGATCTGATGATGGCATCCGTGATTCTGCACGACCCACATCCTGTGTGCCGCTCCACACTGCAACCCAGCAGCAATACAAATCTGAGAGGACCCTCATCCAAATTCACAGAAAAGTATAGTCCCCTAGAGCGTCGCAGGAACTTCTTTTCCATTTGTGTATTTCACCCGTGGAATACTCTGACTGAATTGGTTGTCTCTGCACTGACACTAACAATATTTGAAAGATGGTTGGATGACGCACTCGGCCATTTAGACTTTGTTACTTGGCACTGTCTCCGTCTTACTCCTGGAATGCACATTGGATTTATTTGCTGTTAGCTGTGGGAGCAATGAAACTACGCAGTTTGTGGGACTACAAGGAAACAAACGATAAGTATACTTTTTCTACTTAAGTGATTAATTCGATTATATTTTTGTTAACCTCACCATACAACCCAGCGGGACTTGTAAAGCATTGCTTCTGAACCCTTATAAATACGTTGTTCTGGAAATGCCCCTCGCCTTAAAACATTATATATATGCTATATCGGGTTCTGAGCATTTAGATGGTTGATCCAGAGGAATACAATTAATAGAACAGAGCCACGGTTTTATTTGCCATCATAACCCGTTCGCTGAATTGAATAAGCAAGCCGATAAACTGACCACCAAGTGCAACACCACAATTCAACTTATCGGCTGATGGATCAAAGGTGTCCAATGCAGCTATTTCATGGCAAAACTAGTGATGTAAACACTTCCATATCGTCACTGCTTACACAAGCAAAGGATAACTTTTTTATGAACACCAAATCACTTTGCATATGCCAAATTACTTGCTTCTGTGAAACAACGTGTAAAAGCCGCACGCACTCGACAACAATCTTATGTTGGTTTCTCTATTAGTTATCCATCATCCGTACAATTGAAACCTTCATGCACAGTGCCGAAACAATTCCATTGTTCCCTTGGAATGGTTATATCGTTCGTATGAAGCCGTTTTACTGTAACCTACTTCAGCGCTGTGCCGTTGCAACAAAAGCCCATGGCGGTCACGCAGGGTTGTCATTGAGAAACAGTAAAACCCAACCGATATCCTTTCTAGATGTGGTCACGGAGCTCGAAGCGATTTAAATTGGGATCAAATCTCCTAACCTATTCATCCAAGAAACATTCCAAAAGCCCAACAAGGATGAATTCTGTACACTGGTTCCACCAGCCACCGGTCGGGTGGTAGATTACAAATGCCTTAAGGAGCCGCATCAGCCTGTGCATAATCGCATCATTCCGCTTGTTTTTGGCTACCCTGTATTGTTTTCTTTACTCTGATGAGAAGGCGTAAAATTTTGACTTATTTATCAAGCGCACTCATCGAATAACACTGCAGCAGTACCTGGCCAAATCTGTTTTTATAGCTGTCTGTCGATTTGTTCGCAGTCCCAGAGTGCTTTCAGCTGTGGAGAATGCTTTGTTCAGCATCACAGCTCCATCTATACATACTCGGGTATGCAGTGCTACAAATATAGAATAAAAAAAGGGAAGGTGGCTGGGAGTTCAGCTTGATTCAAATCCAGCGCGTATTCAGTTAAAAGTTACAATAGCGATGTAATCCTTAGGTACCTATAAGAACCAACATCATGCGTCTCACAAAAATCAGGAACAAGCTCCTCTAAGTTTAGGCATCGGGAGGTCGTCAGCCTTCGCTGCAAGTGAGGTCAGGCTTAGAATATCAAGCGGGAACAATTGTTAGGAATGCGATAACTCACATTCACTCCTACAGTTGCTGCAATAGTTTGCACTAGTAGATCGGTAATCCCGGCCGTGTGCGAAGATACGCTAGCTCACCGCGCATGACAGAATACGACAAGGGAAGCAGCGTCACGAGGTTAATAGTATCCTTGTAGACAGCCAGTGATATCCTAAGGACAGGCAGATGCGCCTCTACTCCTTAGTGTATGCGATAGAATTTGATTGGAATCGTTGCAAGACAAATGGCTGCAGAAATCAAGTCATGAAGCAAAGCCGGAAATACATAAACAATGTTATGATGAACACTCAACAAATAGAATGATACCAATACCCGATCACTAGTGCACGCTTTCAATACGACCGGGATAGCAGCAGCTGTGACTGCGCTTCAATGCACAATTGATACGTTTAGCGTAGAAGCGGTGGTGGGGAAATTCATTACGCATAAATGGTTGAGGTGAACACTGAGGTACAACTGGAACCCAACTGGCTAGTCGTATAAACACAGTAGACGCACTAAACGCCCGTAGAGCAGTGTTCAGGGGATGTCGGGAGATAAAGAATCAAGTGTTTGGTGGAGGTCAGCGGTGCGACAGCTGACCAATTGACCCATGTAGTCGGGATCAGGATAAATGTGTTACCGCCGGTTTCCTCTGTTCACACTAACATACACTAACAATCCAGGTGGAGCAAGAGGGTGGAAGTCATACCAAGTGGGATAAACAGTCGAACAGGTCCGCATGGGAACAGTCAGTAGTAGAGTTTAAAGGAGCGCCTAGGGATCAGAAAATGAGCGATTGTGAGAGCTGAATCCCGAACAGGTACGTTATTTAAAGGTGGCACAATATCTGCAATCAGATTGTGAATATGCTACTACTACTACTACTACTACTACTACTACTACTACTACTACTACTACTACTACTACTAAGACTACGTTGTTCAAAACACTTTACCGCTTATTCTACCATTGTTTAGCTTAGGAACCGAAATAAACCATGGATTATTAGTAGTAGACAGGTCAGTCTCTTGTGTGTATGAAGGTTATAAGTATTTTCACCTCGCCGTAAAAGCACGACATGCAATGGTATAATGGTGCAGTATCGTATTTTAGAATACGAATGTTCTCTCTAACGCAATTCTATGCAGTGGGATGATTGATGTGTCAAAGGTATTTAAGAAAACTGGACGCATCCACGTAAACACGAACAACCGGAAAATCACAGTACAAGAGTTTGTGGTTTTGGTTCGCATTCTCACCGCCGACTAGGAGCTCGAGCTCATGGCCCGTCCACCGCAAGTACGGTATTATACTCCAGGACCTCTCTCAATGCAAGGCCCTTCTTCTGCGCAACGAATGTTTTGACCCGGCTTAACATCGTCTGACTTTCAGCGAATAGTGAAAGTGTGCTTTGCTTATGAGATTCAATAGAATGGCTGTTTTAATGAATCAATAGGTATAGTAGATTCTGTATAAAATAAACTCAAAGCAAATGCATCGTAGGTGCTTGAAACACCATGAAACTGGGGGCTAATATAACCCACCTGTTCATCTGTGCTCAATTTGGACAGTCGATTTCGGATTTGCCTCTCCGTGAGTCGCTTGTATGTGTTTGTTTTCATTGGGTCAATATATGACTGCAAGGTCTCTGGTTGTTCGACCACGAAACCGTGTTTATGAGCAATTCTGTGGCCGACCTGAGGAAAACGGTGAGACACTTTTGCGTAATATAAATAATCTTGTTTACTCCATCGTCGATTGGTCGCACCGAAATAATCAGTGGCTGTACAGCCACGTGCACACGCCACCATGGAGTAACTATGGCAACAGATTACTTCAAACATGCAATGGAAGGAAAATGGACACAAAATAATCCATATGTATAGAGGCGAAGTATCGAGTTAATGTCACCCACTTAACTGTGTTCGGTCAGGATGTCACAGATGTAGTATCGCCGTATTGGCTTTTACATACTCAGTGTTCAGCTCGAAAATCCGGGAACATTTACCTTTCGTAGTAATTTTAATCTGATGGTAAAGAATATCCCTGGTTCCATCAATTGTTAAGCGCTTTCTGCATTTGTCCTACGACTCATGAGGTAGAGGAAGGGAAATCTCGGCCACTGGGAGTCACATTTGTTGATGCAACTAGTCCGAGGCTGATACTATCCCGCCTAAGAGGTCTAATGATCCATATTCCTCCCGAGTTGGATCTGTCGGACATAGAGAAACTAAAGTCCGCTGTCGTGGAGTTGAAGCGGCCGAAGGATAGTGGAGAAACCAATCTCCACATCGTAAATTTTCTGGTAGTTCCCCGGGTCTGCCGAACCCGGATTAACAGATCGATGACGCTTAATGCACAGCTGCCGGTTCCTACCACGGCCTGCACATAGCCTTTACAAAAATTTGTAGTTTAATGAACAAACGTAACGATGTATTTTACTTCGTTGCCTCATATCGTCCGGACTTATTAGGACTGGCCGAAACCTGATTAGCTCCTGAGAGCACTACACAGGAAGCGCAGATCAGTGACTACTCGTGCTTCTGGTGCGACAGACTACCAAACGATCGAGGCGGCGTGATGTTATACATTCGGTCCTCTCTGTGCGTGAGACTGGTACACGCCTATTGTTATGGTGCTCGATCCGCCTGAGATAGCGTGATCCGTTTGCCGGTGCCACTTGTCGCATCCTGCAAAGTCGATGCCTGGATTAGTCGCCGCATGTCAGAAACTACATGAGTCGACCACGCTTCCTGCTTATTGGTGATTTTAATTTTGCTCTACTCCGGTGGCCTGATGTTCAACTTTTCTCCGGGCACTGTGAAATTGCGGCACAGTTTGCGGAGCTGTTATTTGAAACTGGGGAAGCACAATATGCCTGCCAACCGACCTGCTGTACACCGTATTCCGCTCCGTCGAGCTTGGACCTACTACAAACGAGCTGCGAGCAACGTGTACATGAAATTCAACTCCTGTAGCATCTGGCAGCTAGTGACCACTGGATGGTGTTAGCCAGCCTAGAGCTGGTTAACACTAATCGCCTCAGCCGGAGTCGTCCTACAATTAATGGAAGACCGATTTCAATGGTTTAAATAAATCTACCACTGAAGTGGACTGATCGCTACCGCAGGTTTCATCGGTTGACGCCTGTTGGTTTGTTTTAAACGATCGTTGTGCGCTCATTTTGTCCCCCTCAATTTCGGAAAACTGGGCCGGTGAAGCCACATTGGATCGACAGAGTGTATGGCCTATTTGCTAGACGACGACGTGTATGGTGGAATAAATTCCTCGTTTCTAGCTCTTCCGACAATTACGAGGCGCACAAAAGGCAGCGGAAGTTATACAACAGCGCCAAAACGCGAAAGCTTCCTTAGTTTGAAGACAAGCCTGCAACCACAGCGAAGACGGGCTCCAAGAAGCTTTTTGTTTACGTGAAACGGCGCCTGAGGCCCGCAAGTGACATAGCCGTGTTAATGGGCACTGACGGACAGCCTCTGACCTCCAGCACTGAAAAAGTGTCAGCATTGTCGGAGCACTCCGTTTCCGTATATACAAGTGGGCATGCGTCTATGCGGAGATCTACGTGTACCGCTCCTACTGAACTCGAGATCTTTGATTGAGATGTAGAAGATGTCTGCAGTCTACTCGTCATTCTTGACGGCACGAAAGCTCCCGGACCCCATGGACTTCACCCGGTAATTCTAAAGTCCGTATCGGCCATCATCTCGCCTGCTGCAACGGATCTGTTTACCAAATGATTATCGGAAGGTGCGTTGCGGGGTGACTGGAAATATTCGGTAGTGTAGCTGATTTTAATAGACGATGAGCCACGCAATGTGGATAATTACCGGCCGATTTGTCTCACCTATATTTCGACGAAGGTGCTAGAGAAGATTGTAAAAATATGGTCATCTCCAGCTGCTGGAGTCGAATGATCTCCAAACGCCGCTACAACACAGCTTAATGAATGGCCGCTCGTGCATCCCCAATCTCCTGTTGACAAGTCAGAAGAGGTTGCAAGCATTGAACCAGGGGAAATCAGTAGATGCTATCTACTTTGATGTCAGTAAAGCTTTCAATGAAGTGGACAATGAGATCCTCCTTGACAAGCTGACGATGTGTGGTTTTGGTGGGGCACTGCACCAGTGGGTCAGTGAGTTCCTTACTGGGACTAGATGGTGGGTACAGCTGGATGACCACCTAACGGACTGTTACCCGTCCACTAGCGGTGTATCCCAAGGCACAGTACTGGGGCCCATTTTATTCATGGTGCACATCAACTAACTACCACAGCTTCTTGGGTCGCGCTGCGCATTATTTGCGGATGACCGGAAGAGCTGGAGGATTATTGATTTGACTGGGGACTGTTAAGTCCTTCAGCAGGACGTCGACCGCCTATCCCGGTGGTGTGCAGAAGTTGGCCTACCGGTCAACACGGCCAAGTCCTCAGTTATTAGCCTGGGGAAGGATGGTAATGGGCGTTCGTACACTTTGGCCGGCCACCCGCTGCATCCCACCAGTTCCGTAAAGCATCTAGGAGTACTATCACGTTTCGAAGGGAAGTCTGTCTTCAACACAAACAGCCTGTACGCAAACGGACTACGCCTGATTTGGGTACTTAGGCGCAGCTTTTGCACTTGTTCTGCAGAGATTGCCACCCATCTGTTCTCGGTGCTTGTGTACGGCTCATCCATCTATAGTCCGATCACAATAGGTGAGGCGCAGAGACAGGAACTGGTTCAGCATGCAACTAGCCGGCTGATCCGATATAGGTAACTAAGGCTTCATATTTTCCCAAATCGTCGGCTTCGAGTTGACCTCCTTACGACGCACCGGATTCTGCACCTGCGCCACTTGCTTTTGTTGAAGCCGCTGCTGCAAGTTCGCGCACCAAGTAGCACACACGGCCACCGGTACAAACTAATGGTATCGGAATTAAATCACACTGCGCACCCTCAATGCTTCGAGCGTCAAATGGTGAAATATTTGACAAACTGCCGGAGAAGCTAGTCGAGACGAAATCGGTGTCGGAATTTAAGAGCTTGCTTGATGCCCACTTTTCGGACTACAGATATAGGGAGCGTCTCGCACCCAGATAATATGTAATAAAGCTGCGAAATGCGGACACCGCGTAGGAATCAGCGACGTGATTCCACGCATGCGCACGATCCACCTATGATGGAGCAACACAGATTTTTAACTTTTGCTCTCCATTTGCAGTATTCAGTATACATGATGAGTGCATGTTCAGGACATCACTTGCTGATTATTGGGTAGGATTCGGTTCTACTGCTCTCTTGATAGCTGCTTCTCAGCACTGTTGTCTAAGTGGGCATCTTTCTGCTAGACAAACCAGGATATTTCACGTAAGCTGACCTCTCTACAGGAATCACGCACGTGGCTATAGAACTCAGCCTAGTAGTAATTGCAACATTGCTGACGCTGTCTTTTCAAGAGCAAAAGCTTACCCTTCACGTACACTGGCGAAGCAAGATACATTGTTTCGTCAAGGCATCTGGTATAGGCAGTTTGTTTAACTTAGTCCGGGGAGATGCGTCCTGCTTCAGAAACAAAGTGTAGTCATTATTATTATTATTATTATTATTATTATTATTATTGGCATCATCATCAGCAGTAGCAGCAGCAGCAGCAGTGCATCAGCCAGCTGAACTGATGTTTCGCTGCCGTACAATCACGCTGACTTACGGAACGAACAACAATAAGAAGGATAGTAGGGGGACCTACGGTAAAACCTTGATAACGCAAAAAATATTTGGGGTCAAGACGAGTACACTTAGTCAACACCTATCGGCACAAACCTCTGGCTATCGTGCAGAGAGAAGGCGGCATCGACGAGACAGCTTCCTTGCGGCTTTCACTGCCCCGATTCATAATCAGCCATTACTCCGCAGATAACTCAGCATAATACACACTTTAAAGAGGCAATCTGACTAGGAGACGACAGCAGACACACCACTGGTGTCGACTGAGAGCCGTGCTGTAACGTCTCGACCCAAGCACAAGGCGGGTCACGTGGACGCCAGCCTGGATAGCAAGACGGATCAACGGCACCCACTTTGGTCGTCAGTAACTTCATTTCACACTGTTAAGTTAATTGTTGCCCCCCCCCTTGAGTTTGCGCCAGCCTACATCCGGCAAACAAGATAAGGACCTCCTAGGTAAGCGATGACCAGCCATAGGTAGTACGTGCTCAAGCCAAAGCAACTTATTCAGTTCTATCCGTTGATCTAAGGAATTAGCCTGGTTATCACTGCCTAGTACCCGTTTACGCATATCATCGTTGCGGACACGCTGGTGCCATCCGACACAGAAATGGCAAACAACGATGAGCAAAGACTTGAAGCCGCGGCAGGTCCTCAGACCGCAGGGATCAAGTCTCGCTTCCGGAAAGTAAGACGACCCTCACTGTGAATTGTGAACACAGCCTTTCAGACGGAAGCATACCCCTTTCTGACGCCATAGATGTTGCAGATTCAAAAAGACAGTTCTGGATTTTGCGATGTGTGCACTGACTTCCGTTGCCATGCGCCCATTATTGCTGATACTGCTGTTAAGGTAAGTGAATTGATCAACTACCTCGAGTTTCTTGCCATCAATGAGCACGCGGTCATCAAGTGGCTGGTGCTTATGCAGCAACACTTTACTGTTTGAAGGTACAATGCACATGCAAAATCCTGGAACCACTCCAGAGAGGCTATTCAGGGTTGATTGCTCCGTCCCAACATCGTTAAAAAGCGGTACAATATCGTCTGCATAAACAAGATGAGCTAGTTATTCATCAGGCAAGATCTCGAGGCCTGCATCGTAAGGCTCCGTAAGAGAACACTTCATGATAGGGTACAAGACGAAATTGCGCAAAAAATAAGGAAATTGAGCAAGCCTGCCGAACTTCACTTGTTGTCGGAAAGGCATGCGACAAATCACCATAGATTCTGAAGCGGCCTGTAGTCTTCGAGGACAGAGTACGTAAAATGTTCACCAATTTCATTGAAACAACTTTCGCGCAAATATTTCGAACAGAATGCTTCGATTCACTGAATTGAACGAACTCTGCAAATCAAGGAGCACAGCTATTGTCTGTCCGCGGTATAAGTGGCGATGCTGTAACACCTGCAGTCCTGGGCGGAACACTGCTTGCTCTTCGCTAATCAGTGATTTTAGCTCCGCAGTGAGGCGACGAACGAGAATTGTGGCCAGTACTCTGCTCACCACCAGCGTTAGGCTAATAACTCTGTGGTTAGCACAGTCTGTGAGACTGTATTCCCCATATAACCAATATAATTGATTCACTTCAGTTATCTATGTTTGGCGGCCTCTAATTTCGGATTTGCCTGCCACTTTGGCTAGCCACAGGACGCCAGCACCTACAGAGGGACCAAGGGTGACTTGCACTGCACCAGACACAGCTTCAACCACACACCCCATATCCAGTGTAAACCCGAAGGAATAAGACTGGGAGGCATATGGATGGGAGCCACATTTCATCAACGGAGCCGGCCCACACTGCTTCACAGCAAACACAAGCACGCTGTATTTGGGAATCAAGCGCAAACAAGACGGTGGCTGGACCGTAGTCCGCTCCACATTGATGCATGGAACCAATCTTCGAGCGTAGCACGACCACAATGACCGTGCACCCCGTCCCCTTCAGCAACGACCAACTGTCTCCTGGAGCCAGTATGGGCGAGGTAGTGGGTAATAGACAGGTAGGCACCTTGTCAACATGCACAAGAAGCGCAGCCACACCGGGGATATCAAGCAACAATCAATCAGTTAAAACTACAATATGAAATAAAATAAATCAAATAATGCATACAGATACGGCAGCATAACACTTCACTACATGATCATATGAAATAAATTGGTTACAAACAACTCCGTGATAAGTTAAAGAAGTCAACGATATATTTCAAAAAAGTGCCACGACAGTGAATAGCTTAGCGAAACTAACTGAAATTATCTTATGCGACCAGCGCAAGTTTATAGAAGATAGTTCAGGTGGATATGAGTATGATATAAAAAAGCATTAGGACAATATATCACACCCACCACTCGAATTAGACTCAGCGTGTAAGCAGGCGGTTATGCGGATTTTGAGCGGTTCTCCGAGCTGAATGATTATTGTGCAGACGTTTCGTTGCCTGACTAGGCAACATCATCAGTGCGGTTTCAGGGGCCTGGTTCGCAGTGTCTTGTAAGCGACTTCAATGTCCAAGTGCTTATTGATCGAGTTCTGCTTTGAATGCCAGGCTTCAATGAACTCACGTGCTTGCCGGCTTTTAGCCCTTCCGAGCATGCTGGTATGCTCTATGTCGAATTGATGGTCCTCAGCATCCATGTGCACTGACATCAGGGAGTTCTGATCGTGGCGACGTATGGCTAGGCTGTGTTCGTGTAGCCTTGTGCCAAGCGTTCTCCCAGTCTTTCCCACGTAATATTTGTCGCAGTTCCTACAGCAGATCTTATAAAGCACACCAGTTTCTTCTTCTTTGCCAAGTTTATCCTTCACCTTGAAGTGTTTACTGCGAATGGTTTTCGTTGGCTGGTGTGCAACTTTGACTCCAAAAGGCAATAAGAGCCTCGCTGCCATTTCAGAGATACCGTTGATATAGGGAAGTGTTGTTCTCTTTTCAGCTGGTACATTTGTCGAGGTGTGTTGATTAACCTTTTGTGATGCGAGGCAGCGTAGAATGAAGCCTTTTGAGTACGAGTTCCGCTTGAACAGGTTGAAGAGGTGATCTTCTTCTGCCCGTCTCAGCTGCGGTGTGCTACAGTGGGTTTGTGCTCGTTTGGAAAGGGTTTGCACGCAGCTGCGTTTGTGGGCTGCTGGATGATTGCTGCCGCAGTTGAGGATCTGGTCCGTATGTGTAGATTTTCGGTAGACTGTTGTTTCCAATCGTTCAGCACCAGTCCGTCGTATGAGAACGTCCAAGAATGGTAACTGTTCGTTGTTCTCCTCCTCTCTGGTGAATTGGATGCCATCGAACACACTGTTGATTAGTTCGTGTGTTTCCTCCAATTTGGAACGGTTGAGGATGACGAAGATGTCGTCTACGTATCGTACCCAAAGTTTTGGTCTCGCGATCGGAAGTGCTATTTGTTCCAGCGCCTGCATCACTGCCTCGGCTATTAGACCAGAATCGGCGATCCCATTGGTGTGCCTCTTATCTGTTCGTAAATTTGGCCACTGAAAGTGAAATGTAACGTTAGACAGAATTCCAAAAACTCCATCATCTGTTTGGGTTCGGGTCCACTGTTTGTATCAGACGACGTTAGTAAATCGAATGCAGCCTACCTACGAACGCTGTGCCGGTTCTGCCTACGTTCGCCGCAATGACTGTCGTCGTTTCGGTGGGGGTTCCGAGTGGCCTCGCTCATGGCTCATTTGGCATTCCTGACTCAGACACACGCCGCCACAGGTGCTACAACACCATGCGCTTGATGTCGATGGAGAACAACCCATCCGTGCCTGTCGCTTTCGCACTTGCCACTTCTTCTCCGCATGCATGAGGGCTTCCTCCTGCACCTCGGCAACTGCGTTCGTGAGCAGATCGCACCATTCACGCTGTTCAACCGCTTTCGATTCCCATGATCCGCAATCAAGATAAGATCTGGATGGGCTTGCTTTGATCATGTCCTGGTAACGAAGCTCCGATATTCCACACATGCCGCTTCCCTAAATGCAGCTGACCATATAATAGCTGCTTCGGTATCCGCGTCGAAGCCATACGGCACACATGACCGGCAACCTCGGGAGTCTCAGCAAAAATATGCAGTCCACAGCATACATTCAACTTCGACGCAACACTTCCGTGTCTGTAACTCTGTCGCCCCAACTAATAAGCAGAATCCGTCGCGGACACTGTTGATAGAATCGCTCGAGATATCGCACATCCCGGCGGTACATCGCCCAACTTTCGCTGCCGTATAGAAGAACGGAGAGTACCATGGATTTATACACCATGGGCTTCGTGCCAACGGTAAGCTGATGGTTGTTCCACAGTCGGTACTCAAGCTTCCCGAATGCCGCCACTGCCTTTGAGACCTAAAAGACTACTCGGACAAGTGCTGGAAAGTTGGCACAGGAAAACCTGCTCCCGGCTTGGTCAGAATGCGAACCACTGGTAACTCTTTCCGTCGGTTGAACATACAAACACCTCCTCATAGGTTGACCACCTTCAGTTAGTTACGGTGTTGGTGACCGCTAGCCCCTACATACTCATCCGTGTCTGCCTGCCGTTAACACCAATGTGTCAAACTGGTCGGGAGCATGTCAGAATGCGCACCCTTTCCCTCATAGATGCATAGATCTAGCACTGTGCTTACACTCAGTGTGTCCCATTGGCTAATGTCCCATGACCAATGAGTGTCACTGACTTTACGTGCATGTAGCCACACTGGAAAAGACTATTTTCATGCGCATGTGAAATTAAAAGCACAAAACGTGCTTTTGGTTTTTAAACAAGCTAACTTATTATCGCTATGCGTGAAGTTGCCTGTAAAAACCTATAGACACTGTCTGTGGTTTACGCTTATGCCCTACTGACTGCAGTTATGATGGTGCTAAGGACACATTCTACCACGAACTGAACACGCTACTACGCAGTGCTACCAGTTCAGATATGAATGCACAGGTAGGGTGTATGAGCTATTCAGAAGCTCAGCTAGGTGGCAATTATGGGCTTACCTCCGAACGGACTGATAACAGCGAACAGTTGCTGCAAATGTGTGCGGAGCACCGGCTGTTCCGGAGTAAAGCTGATTTCAGACGCAGTGGGCACCGAAGTGCCACTTGACATCCTGTAGTAATTGCCCAGCGATGAACCCAAATAAATCAGCTGGCCGTAAGTTACAGGTGGCGTGGTTCCATCCTGGATTGTCTGTCCTGCTTGTGTGCTTGCGTCGGCTCTGATCACTCCTTGGTATGCTGTCGTTTTTCCATGAACTATACCTGGAAGCGCACCAAGCACTTTTCACGATTGGTGACTGAGATGTTATCTCAGCCCTCAGTCAGGCAATACTACCAGGACGCACAGCGTACCAAAATTTTGCTCTCTTGTCTCAATGCCAATGAGATTCGGCGGAATAGGATCTTGGACGCCATGCAACCTGCAGCAGTTTCCGATTGTGATGTTAACAGTAGGCACCTGACCAGTCAGTAGGTATCCGAGAGATCGGTAAACCTGTTGGAATCCAGAAGAAAACTACAGGCTGGCTCTGAGCCCAACGTTGTCAGGCGGGCTATTAGGCGCGAATTAAAGCGGAGCCTGTGTGTCTATAAAGAAGCCTGGTGGACCAGCCTGGCTAAAGTAATGGAGGAAACAAGAGAATTGGACAATGATCTCAAGGTTTTTCTGCTGATCTGCACCATTGGTCCCAGGAAACCAGGCTTCAGCGAAAAAAGCGGAGATAACGCGGGTGCACTAATAGATAATAAGGAGCCCCGTATAGATCGTTGAGCACTTATAAAAGCAGTTAACTTTTCTTCCTGTTTCCTAACCTGTTCCTACTGCGATGTTGCAGGCTGAACCAGAACCAGTTAATATAGAGACGCCGTCAGAGGCTGAGGTCTAAAGAGCGATTGCAACTATTAAACAGTTTCGTGCGCTTGTCCCGGATTCACTCGTATCCACATTATTTATGGATAGTGGGGAGGTCCACTGCAATGCACTGAACTCCTTGTTCCATCTAGTCTGGAAGGCAGAGAATATCCCAGCTAAATGAATTGAATCAATTATATTGGTATCTATATATGCATGTAAATATATAGTGGCGGGAGATCCTACGGTGCGCTGACGCTGGAGGTGGATAGATCCTGACAGAAGGTCTACCCACTGCTGCTACTGTTGTGCCATTGGCTCATGTCTTGGGTGCCTCCTCGTGGCGACCGCTGGGTGGGAGTTGGGTTACACACTTCTCACTGCTAAGATCCAGGACGCCAATCCGCATGAGTCAGCGAACTGACCATACCCTAGACCCGCTGCTTTTCGGGTGTACATTTAATCGATGGCTTTGGCTGAGGATCGCAGTCGTTCTCCTGTCAGGTGTAGGCGACCCACCTTTATCCTAGTTCACCCTCTTCGGAGGTTAGGAAGCGGTCGACGACCCTCTTCCCGTAAAACCTAGCCATGGGAGACAAAAGGTCTACGTGTTATAAGCTCACAGCTCAATTGGCGTAGAGCACGAGCGCCACGCATTGTCTCTGACGGTGGGAGGGCACTTGCGTGTGTTCAATGGTTTGCTACTGCCCGCCTCAAGCCAGGCAACCCCTGGACAAATTGGTGTAAACCCGCCAAAACCCACCTGCGTCTGGCCGTGGTCGCGGGTGTATCCTATTAAGGTCGCAAAACATATAATAATTTTTCCAGTACCTCCAAGGCTCCGTGTGACGGCCGTCAAGTAGATCCCAATCCATCTCTGCAGCCACTTTCCAGAGCTGGATCTGCTCCCCACTGCCTTGTGGGTCAGGCTATTGAGCCAAATGCTCCGAGTGGATTCCCTCAAGCAAACCTCCGAGGCACAACGACCATCTCGCGTGCTATTGCCCACCCAATACAATCGTTTGCCTGCGCGCGAAGCACTCAGTATCGGGTGCTGGAACGTGCGCACACTACTGGACCGGAACTCAGCGAGCGCCCCGAGCGACGCACTGCACTGGTCGCGATGGAGCTGGCGCGCTACAACATCGATATTGCGGCGCTCAGTGAAACTCGGCTCGCTGAGCAAGGTAGGTTACATGAAGCAGGTGCTGGCTACACATTCTACTGGGTGGGCAACGCCGCCTCAGCACCACGTGAACATGGGGTCGGATTTGCAATATCCGATCGCCTCCATGGCCTGCAGGTGGATGAACCAACGGGCATCAGCGCGCGACTGATGACTGTTCGCCTACGACTCGGAAGGGGTAAGTTTGCTACTTTTATAAGCATGTACGGTCCGACCATGTGTTATCCTGATGACACGCGTGATCAAATATACACTAAGCTATCCTCCGTGATAAAGTCTGTGCCGAGGATCGACCGACTATTTCTGCTGGGTGATTTCAACGCGCGCGTTGGGCGTGATGCATCCGTGTGGACAGATGTTATCGGTCCGCATGGCATTGGTTCAGCGAATGCGAACGGTGACAGGCTGCTCTCACTGTGTGCCACTCACGGCCAGACGATCATGAACACTCGGTTTGCACTGAGTGCGAGTGACATAGTAACTTGGACGCACCCACGGAGTGGTCACGCTCACCTGCTCGACTATGTCATCGTACGTCAGCGTGATATGTGTGAAGTGCGCATGACACGTGTACTGCGTAGAGCTGAGTGTGGCACTGATCACAAATTGGTGCGGACCAAACTGTACATACATTTTCGTAAATCTATGTATTGCACTCCCGCCGTGAATCGGCGTAAATTTAACATTCTCTCCCTCGGTACTGTGGCGAGACGTACTGAGCTGGAGAAGGCGATGGCTACACGCCTGTGTGGTGATGTGGACTGTATAGCCGCATTGTGCGACCTGTGGCACCACATTCGCGACCAGGTGACAGCTGCTGCCGAGGAGACCATCGGGCGCGTAATCTGTAAGCGGCCTGATTGGTTTGAGGAGAACAATGCGACGATTGGCACATTGGTGTCAGAGAAGAATGCAGCATTTGCTGCACATGTTGCAGATCCCAGGGACTTGGGGAAGAGTAGTCAGTTTCGCAAACTTCGACGGCGACTGACCCGTGAGCTCCGTCACATAAAAAATGCATGGTGGACGGAGAAGGCGAAGCAGATGGAATGCTACGCCGAACGCCGCCAACACAAGGAATTTTTTGACTCCTTGAAGGCGGTGTATGGACCGAGGTTGGAGCCGCTGAGGAAGCTGATCGATGATAGTTCAGGCGCTACCTGCACACAGACTGCAGACATATAGCAAATCTGGCAAAAGCACTTTGACTGTCTCTTGAACAACCGTTCAGAGATCGACTGGCCTACATTGAACGGCCTGAAGCAGCACGATGTGAAAGCGAATCTGGTGGACCCGCCGACACTGGATGAGACGCAGAGAGCACTTGTTCAGCTGCGAAACGGGAAGTGTGCAGGGGCCGACGGGATTCCGCCTGAATTATTGAAACACGGCGGACCCGCGTTGTTGACTGCGCTGCACCACTTGGTGCAACGCGTATGGATTGAGGAGGAGGTGGCTCCTGAGCTGAAGGATGCCCTTGTGCTACCACTGTACAAGGGAAGGGGAGAAAGCAATATTGAACGAATTATCGTGGCATCAACTTGCTGAGTTGTGTGGCCAAGGTGATTGCCCGAATCCTGCTCAACCGCCTCGTCAGTCAGGTTGTGGAACCGAACGTGGCGGAAGAGCAGTGTGGATTCCGTTCGGGTGGCAGCACCATCGATCTGGTGTTTGCGGCTCGTCAGTTGCAAGAGAAGTGCAGAGAACGACACCAGCCTTTGTACTCACTTTTTGTTGATTTCACCAAGGCATTTGATACGTGAACCGCGAGGCATTGTGGCTGGTGTTGGGTAAGTTTGGTTGCCCGCGTAATTTTGTAAGTTTAATTGAATGTCTGCACAGTGGTATGCGAGCGAGGGTGCAGCTGAGTGGAGAGACCTCGGATGACTTTGCAATTGTCACTGGTGTGAAGCAAGGCTGTGTCATACTTAGCTCCTGCCCTGTTTAATATATATCTTCATGCCATGATGTCCAGTGCTTTTGATGCCGTTTGTGCTTACGGTGTTCGTGTGGAGCACCGTATTGATGGTGGGTTGCTAAACACCCGTCGTTTCGGTGCGAGAACTCTAGTCTGTAAGACAACTATCTGTATGTTGCTGTTTGTTGACGACTGTGGGTTGTTTTCACACAGCGCGGATGAGCTACCGCATAAGACTAGTGCTCTGGCTTCTACAAGGGCCAAATTCTGACTCACCATCAACATAAGCAATACTGGCCGTCTCTTCCAGCCTTCACTGAAAGTGCAATCTTCAATGTTGCCGCAAATCATCATTGGTGAGGACGTTTTGGAAACCACTTCCCGCTTCTCTTACCTTGGGCGAGTGGTGTCGACTGATCAGCAGATACACAATCAGCTTCATATCCGAGTTGTGAAGGCAGCGGCGGCATTCGGGAAGCTTGAGTACCTAGTTTGGAACAACCACCAGCTTACCGCTGGCAAGAAGATGATGGTGTACAAATCCATGGTACTGTCCGTTCTTCTATACGGCAGCGAAAGTTGGGCGATGTACCGCCGGGATGTGCGATATCTCGAGCGGTTCCATCAGCAGTGCTTGCGACTGATTTTGCGCATTGTTTGGCGCAACAGAGTTGCGGACACGGAAGTGTTTCGCCGAAGTGGAATGTATGCAGTGGGCTGCGTACTTTTGCTGAGACTCCTGAGGTGGCCGGTCATGTGAGCTGTTTGGTTTCGACGCGGATACCGAAACACGTATCGTAGGATCAACTGGGTTTGGGGAATCTGCAATTAAGTAAACCTCAGTAAATTTACCAGGACATGCTTAAGGTGATCCTCACAGTTTCTAATCTTGCTTGCGGGTAATGGGAATCGAAGGCGGTTGATCGGCGGGCTTGTTGTGATCTGCTCGTGGAGGCCGTTACATAGGTACAAGCGGAAGCCTTCGTGCATGGAAATAAAATACGGCAATGGCGGAGGCGGTAGGCTCTGGTTGGTTGTTCTCCACCGACATCGAGCGCATTGTGCCCTAGCAACATGAATGAGTGTATGTCATTTGAAAGGGAGATGTGGGTTCTTTAGATTACAAGTATTACTAGGTACTTTGTTTGCAAAGAGAGTTTTGGGACGTTTCCGAAGTCGACGCTTGCAGAACCTTTTTATTCGGCTACCGAACAGGGGCTTACACACCATGAAACACCGTGGATAAATGTATGAAAACTCCCAAGTAATTGTGGCTAGTGAAATGGCTATTCCAACTGCATTGCCCAGCGTGCAAGCCGGCATTGTTGATGGTGGATTGATGCACCGCTGACTGCACACAACACTTATTTACAATTGGTTGGTCAGGCATGAAAGAAAAATCCTGGAAATTCCATTAAAAATTGCTCTGTAACATTTGCATGACACGTCCCGTCTACCAGTCCGCGTGATCCGCCATGATGAATTGTTAGAGCTCGATGTTAATAAATCTGCGTGGAGTTGCACTCAACATCAGGCGAAATTGTCCGGAGTTCTGCCCATAATTTGAACCCTTTTGGCAAAAATCCATCAGTCAATGGTGTGCTTAGTGAAGAAAAAGACGATGTTGGCCGATTTGTGCAGGGCATCCCAGGTGTGTCCAAATCGATTCAACATCTGGCAGTGGAGGGCTGCTTAGATTGGGAGTTTGCGAATTCGCTAAGGCTGCCTGATTATTTGGAACGACAGGTTTGGATACTTCAAGCCGTAACCGGCGTTGCTTTTTGGTGACGCAAAATCAGGGCGAATCTAACCCAACCCCCCACACACACCTAAGCGAGCGATCAGAAAGTAGATAATTTTTTGATTCGCTGTACGTCAAGTAGCCTCTTCAACATTAACTGATGGTGCTGTACTCAATCGACGTCCACGATTGTCCCGGAAAAGTGCGTCGCCAGGATCGCCAAAGGTTTGTGCTCTAGAGGAATAAACCATGAGCAGCACGGAGTAGTAGGCGATCTCCGTAATCCGTCCTTGCGAGTACCATAGTCATGTAAATCGCGGGCATCGTGTTCCTCAGCTTCCAATCTACAAAGCAGTGTGTTTCAATCCCCGGCGAGGAACACGATATCCGTGCTGCACTTCGTGTAGAATAGTCCGCAGAGTTAACGGTGAAAAGCATCTATAACAGAGTCCCGTCTGCAATCCGTAAGAGCATATAGTGTCACCACAAACAAACTGCGTGTGTTTGCCTCCTGCCTGAATAATCGTTTGAAGACGTCTAACCAAATTACGCCCAGTTGGCTATTAATTGGGCGCCATACAAGTAGCGAGGCTTCTGCACAAGTAAGCAAGAAATGTAATTTCTACACCGGCCTGGCCGGCGGCTTCACCACTTGTATCTTACGATAGTTTTAGCATGAATGCGTCGTGTAAGCGATCGGAGGACTACGTCAATTCATGTCCATATGTGTTTTGTGTGGATACGAATTTTCAGTTATACAGGTAAGTGCAGAGCGTTGTGTTACTTAAACTCACTTTGCGTCCTTATTCGCAAAAATCTTACCCGTAAAGCAGCAAGTCAGATACCTTGCACATTAAAACGTATGGCCCTGTAACACTGCTTTCGAGTACCAACAAACTGTTTAGGCCTCCCATAAAGCTCGAGTTTTGTAGCACAGAGTCAGAAAGGTTTCCTGGAACGCTCAACCCGTTGCTGAATGCGCACTGTTGACAGCCAAATGGCTCATACGCATTCTTAATGCTCCATGTCAGTACACAAAATAGTGTGTGGTCATCGATGTTGTTCGTGAACCCTCCCTTAGGTACTGAATTCCGGTCACATTCGCTAGGTCACAGTGCTGTACACTATCTTGTGATAGTTAATAGATAACCAGTTGACCAACCTCTAACTCTCCACGCTCTGAAACGCTGCACTGATGGGGGCGCGACTGTTAACCTTAAATTAAACCATAATCATCTACACGCGCCTTCAGTAGGAAGGCATTTCCCTATCCGAAATATAGGGAAGCAAACGACAGCGTACAAGTGTCACGTAAATCGCTCTATATGCATACATCCCGTTGTCAAATTCGTCTTGCATCGCTACATCTCCACTCCTAGAACATCATGGTAGCATCGCTCATTCAGTATACGCCAAACAGCGGTAACACTTTCGTCCTACGATTTTGTGGTTCTCGCCCCATCAGCCTGTGGCGCTTCTCAAGCATTCACTTAAATACTCAGCGTACAGGCAGTCCGAGAATATAGGTTCAGCAGCATCCCTGTTTGTTGCATCAATGAGCGCCTGAAGGAAACCCGACGAGTTCTCTCTAAACTGAACCCCTCTAATCAACACGCTGTGTAGGAGCGCAAACGTCCATTAGACTGCGTGTAGACTGTGTTACACTTATCTCTATGCCGCTTTTGTCGGGCCGCATTCGAAATGGAGACTCGACTGCTAGAATAAAAGTGGAGGCTCAGTTTGCAATTTGAGCGGATATCTGCCCAACCGAACACAGATCAATGAGGAGACAAGCGGTTGCTTTACAACTACGAGGGTAGACCTTGCCAAACAGTCCTGCGTTAGTGACACCGAGAAGTGACGTACCGTGACGAAGGATCATTGCGAGTCCTTAACGCAATAGCTACGCAATGAAAAGGTTGTAATACTGAGACAAGATATGGGTTCAGGTGTCGTCATAACGGAAAAACAGGGCTACATCCAGAAAATGCAAAAAAAGTCTCGCAGGCTCTAGTCGATTCGTTCGTGATGTGACAGGCAGCGATAAAACCGAACAGGTTATGAAATCAAAAGTTCGTGAACTAAACACCCTAACGACGGTGAGATGGAATCACATAAAAATCTTTGACACAGCCGATCACTTGAGCATCTCGGCTTCCTTATTTGTAAGGACTGCCGAAAACCCATAAGGAAGGCATTCCTTGCCACCAATTGTTTCAATGGTAGGCGCACCGTATCAGAAGTTTGCCAAATGTCTGACCAATGTAATCGAGCTTATCCTAAGGGAACTAGCCGACTACAGCGTTAAAGACACACAGTACATGACATTGTGTTCCCAATTGTAAGTAAAGATTGATGCGGTTACTCACTCTCCTTCAGCAAGTTGCCTCGTTCTTGTGCATTCTAATTCCAAAGCCGTTTGTTCAAATAAATACATTGCTGAGTTCCCGTTCAGATAACCGAGTTTAGGGAACGGAGTTCAGTATCCCAACGCGTTTTGATAGTGGATGATCTAGGTGCATAAACGACTGCATGTGGAAGGGCGTTTCAGGGCTAGCTAACCCGGAGGGAGAAGTGAGATCGTGGACAGTCTAAATGACTGTAATATTGGCTTAATTTTAAGCTGTTTACTCTCAAGATATTGTTCCGGTTGAGCTTCACAACATGTCGACCTACATGACTGCGATCACGCAGTATTTGGTATAACATTATGAGGTCTCCCCGTAGTGTCCACTGAGCAGTGCGAGTCTCTGCAGTCGTTCGGATACAGAAGGTGCCTCAATCCCTTGGCAATCTTTGTTGCCCGGCGTCTTTCGAGCGCAGCGAGCTCGCGCTTTAAACAGGGATGCCAAGCCTGAATAACTTCTCTGACTTGAGACGTACGTGGGCATTCAGCACCCGGATAAAGATGAATGAAACTAAACAGTCGTGTACCCTATGCAAGAGAGCAACCTACTGGTTGCCTTTTGTTAAATCAGACTCAGACTGTCTGGTACAACAGCGAATGGTTAAAACGAGATGATTGTTTTCTTATTCTCGGAATATCTAAGCAATTAGGCATAACATGGTTGTTTACAGGCCTGGTTAGGTGCGACATTCTAATTGAACGTTCTTAAAGACACAACAATGGCTGCTGGTGCGGAAACGTCGGTTGTAAATATTTATCTCGATATGCGTAAACCATTACACCAAATTCCAAACGTTGGATTGCGAAACTTGTTACAAGTTGTTGGCATCTTGTAATCGATTGTATCTACTGACCTCCCCGAGCAACCCACCATGAAACTTAACAGCTAATAGATGCTATCAACACAGTTTCTAGCACTACCTACAAGTCCAAACTTATGTGCGAAGATTTCAATTTGCCACAAGTTAACTGACTACTGCCTAGACCTGCGGTCTAAATGGGATTAGAAGAAAGCGTGTACTCTATCCCCTTCAATGGCTGCATCAAATATGTCAGAGGGCCCACCGGAAATGCCAATACTCTAGCTTCAGCATTCACCATGAGGATCCATTCCACTTGTGCACTCATTGACAGTCCAATACCGGGATGCGACCACTACACGGCGTTTTGCATTGTAAACATTGAACGAACTAAGCTACTATAGTACAAAGTTGCAACCCACTCATAACATTCACCGAATTAACTGGAATGCATTCAAGGAACTTAGCTGCACCACGAATTGGGATCCATCATTCTGAACCAACAACCTGACTATGGCTGCTGGTGACTTTCTCAGCAACGTTGCTGCGTGTACCGATGTACTGGCACCGCTGTTAAAGAGCCGCACATATAGGCAATGCGACAAACCCACACAACTGAACAAGGCCGAAAGCGGTTTCCGTTTCCAGAATGACACCATTTTGCAGTAATTCCTTGTACGAGGATGCTAGAAAGCGTAAGGCATTAGTACTGCGAAACAACGACCTACCGGTCGCATTACCTTGAAAACAAAAATGGTCCCACGATTCTTTGGCCAGTTATAACCCAGTCTATAGCATAAATATTGCGCCATGTTGTTTACGTGGAGCGCTGCATCGGCATAGATTACACGTTGCCCAAAATTGTTTCTCCCCACCGTGCAAACGGAAAACAGTCTCATCGGTAAAAGGAGTTGAATGGATGTCCATGACATTCAGAAACCTGTGGCAAAATCAAGCCACTTCCCCGAATCACATGGGTTTAAAAACTGCACTTGACGGGCGCTATACTTCCGGAATTTCCTTTCCTTCAAAATCCTATGGACAGCATATCTGGTGTTGTCGCAACGCTGAGGGAGTTTACGAATCCTCAGATCGCAGCTTCTGCATATCTCACGAATAACCACAAGAGGAGAAAAGTCATCTTTGGTGATGCGAGGCAGCCCTGTCTTTTTGGCGTCGCAAACGCTCCCAGTTTTCTCAAATTTTCTCACCCGCACTCACCATACAGACGAAAAATAAGCACTCGCTGATTAACAGACACGTAACACGATTCGGATTCTTTCGGTACTCATCAGCTGTGCGCATTCCAGCGGAGCCTGGTAGGGCTCGAAACTGTGAATGGGCTGCGTTACCTCCTGGCTACCAAGGGCTTGCTGCATACAATATTCCACATTTGCTCGTGCATTCGGTTGAACTAATTGGATGTAGTGATCAAGAATTATACCTGGAATCCCATGCTTCTACAACGCTTCCTCGCGTTGGAATGCAGTTTGGAAATTCGGTGTTCAAGGTCCAACAATTTTCGTTGCAAACACCTACACGTTGGCTCGTCCGTGTGATTTGCCTCGGTTCAACTAGGTCTGAGGTATGCACATATTTCACTTGAGTTGCATTTGGTTTAATTGTAATTTTTTTAACGTCTTGGTTGGAGCAGGGCGTTTGTACATGTTATTCGCGACTCACAATGAGTCTGTCGTCTACATAAATAGCTTCTCGCCACAGTTGAATATACAGCCACATCTGCCAACGGTTTGGTAATCGGATGTTATGCTGGCTACTTCTTGTAAATTGACTAAAACAGTTCGAGCACTTTCTCGAAAGCCAACTATAGGACAGGACGCAGTGGGACTAGCTAGATATATTCTTCCTGTGATCACATCAATGCGGTTATCAGATAATCTGCGATATAACGGCCTTCTAATGCATATAGCAGACGGCATCTGCAGCACACACACTAAAGATAAGACATCACTGTTTGTATTGTAACTCTTATTTGTGTATCATTTTTCACCTGGTAACCGTATTGATGGCGTTTGCTTCCCCATCCCTCTATCTGTATCTATCTGTTGTTGATGCTCACACTTCTGACTAAATTTATAGCCGCCAATTTTAGATTAACGCTTCAATGTTAACTAACCAAAAAGTCGTATGTGTTGCTTAGATAATTATATGTGAGACCTTCCAGCACTAGTGGGATATGACTGTTTTCCTTACATTCAATTCATACTCGCGCATATTCATAGTGTTATTGCTCATGAGGGTTCTCGTTTCTCCATCTAGTTTGTGGTAGTCCATACACAAGTGTGAATACATGTCCGTTCGCTACACTGCAGTTGCAACTCGAACCAGGGACCTTTGGTATGTCAACTGATATCTCATGTTGAATGACTAAGTGGAAGCCATTTAGAAACACTTGTAAGCGCCACAGTTCAACCTGACAGACTGATGGCATTTTCACTCGCGTGACACCATTATCCGCTGGCTCGATGTCTAAAAGGTACTCGCCTAAAGTACAAACGTCGTTAACATCTGTTCGTGTCTTGATACATTCCCACTTGAGGATAGATGGATCTTATTACATTTCTTCTCGTGTGACATCGTGACTTATTGCGGGTTACAATATGCGGTCAATGTATCCCATCTCAAGTGTCTCTGTACGCATGTCCTCTTGTACTGCTGTCACCTTCAGGTAAACGCACAGATTCAGATAAGTCATCAAGAGTGATTCCGGAACAGCGGCAACACGTTGTGACATCCAAATCGAAAAGCTTGAGTACAGGTAGCATTATAGAGACTGATGAATTGCTCGACATATGCTAGCGGTCGGAACAAAGGACCCGGGGAAACTAAATAGTAACACACGACGGACTGCCTGGTGGTTCTACATCCCTGTTGATTCTCGCTCACCTCGGACATGAGACGATTATAACCGTATCTGGCTTTATCTTACGACACGGATAGCCTGCAGTGGACATAATCGTACCATTTCCCTGCTAACTATGACCTATGCTATGCTCTTCTTGCTATCTTCTCAAGCGGAGTCTAGTATAGTTACATACCGAGACAGTGAGCTACGGCCTCTTCCTCTTCGTATTATTATTATTGTTATTAATATTATTAATCGGCCGAGATTCACATCACTATGTAAGCTCCATGGTATTACTCACCAGACTATGTTATCTACATTCTTCTCCTTGAAATTAATTTGTAGATTAGATTACATAACCCCAGCTTGACCAGCTGCTCAATGCTAACTAGCATGACGCTTAGAGAGCCGGTGCATCGCAGAATAATGGTTCAGTCCATCCATGAGCTCATTCGTAATTGACATGCGCGCGGTGTTTCCAAGCAATTTGTGTGCTTGATACGGATCAATGCTAGGGTAGCAAATTATGGTGTATGTTTCCAGTTCGGTGGATACGTGTGAATCAAAAGCTTATCATCGCTTGCCCGCTTATCGTACGCATAAAGTGTCAAGTATGACATTTGGAACACAATGCTCAACGATTGTCCCTCGTGCGACCACATTCGACCATACATACGAAGAGAAATTTCCCTGGAAATTCTGTGGCAAGTGAACAATCCCGACAACTAACAGACTAGCGACGATCACGATGTCTCCAGTTCATGTTCCACTCCGCAGGCTAGTGACAAGAGTGAGTGCAGTTATAGTTCCATTTGTCCCTCATCCATACTGAATTTACCGGGGCTGATGAAAACACACATACTAAACAGATGGAAGGCAGACGCGCAGAGACGCCTACCAGAAGTTACATTGCACATGGACAATCTTTTGGATGGACTAAGTAAAAGGTTGAACCTAACGGGAATGGTACGTTAGTGTGTTAGTATATTACATCGGAAAGGAATCGAGGCATAGCGACAATCATTTAAGAGGACCTAATGACTGCACCCGAGGCGTACGATATAGATCGTTAGCAAATAGCTAACGGCCACAGTAGAGTTCACATTAATAGGTACAAACGATTGAGTAGTTGAACATTTACACAAAAATTGCGAACACTGTTTGGAAATTCGTATGTTTGACAGTGGACAGCGGGACTTATTTCATGTCACCTTTTAATACCAAAAGGTGCGCAGCATCGTTCTTTGAGTATGTGCACGTACCTCGGGCAGCAGATGACCGAACCGGTTGCAGACACAGAGAACCAGAAGTGGACACTGCATCGCATTCGAATGCTGTGTGATCATCTTCCCCATCAGCTACCGAAATCACACTGTACATGTAGAGGGCAACACCTAAGTGCACACTATTTCACTGTACCAGTAGTTGAGTTATTATTCCATCTAGCAGTTGCTTCACTATTGCTACATCGGGTTCATTCAAATAAGGATGCCAAAGATTTAAGGCGGTCACGTCTAAACGTTGAAGAAAACATCAACAGTTCGTATTCATGAACTTTGTTTCATGCCTGCGAAAGTGGTTGTTAGGCTGATCTCCAAACCAAACACACACACGTTGCCATAGCATTGATCATGATGTCTATTGTGCCTGTATCCAGTTTGTGACAGCTCACACTTAAGTTTGGATAAATGCGTATGCATATGTTGTATTCGAACTGCCATTGCATACGGATGATGTCAATCTTTGTATATATGTATACCGAATGAATTCGACGAGGATACTCCTACCGCATTTGTACGGCTTACTTAGTGCAGGGAAACGGCACTCGAGCAAAGCGAAAATAACATTACCAGAACATGAAGTAGGTGAGTTTATGACAAACTCATGTTGATTTCAAGTGTTGCGAATGCAAGGCAAATTTAATGAATGTGAACGCCGTAGACTGATCATAAGGGCGGTTACTCAAGTGCAGGAGAAGGTATTATTGCACGCGGAATAGAAGCACCATGAGTACGCGTCCATTAGATTTACTAATCCAGGCCAATAAGGCGGCGAATGTGGTATGTTTGTTTGGGTTCTGAGTAATCTCGCATTTCAGAAGTAGGTGTTGTTTGAGCTCTCCGGTGTGGATGCGCTTGATGTGAACGTTGACATGATGCCTACCTGTCTATGACCCACTACCTCGTCCATACTGGCTCTAGGAGACAGTTAGTCGTCGCTAGAGGGGACGGAGTGCACCGTCCTTGTGACAGTGCTAGGCTCAAAGAGTGGTTCCATTCCGTCTGGAGGGGCTACGGTCCAGCCACCACCATGTATACGTCTGGTGTGCATGCTTTCCCACTTAGGCCGGAGTGCATCTGTTCTGCTTGTTGAAGGAGTGTGAGCAGGCTCCGTTGATGAAACGTAGCTCCCATCCACATGCCTCCCGGTCTTATTCTTCGGGTTTACACCGGATATGGGGTGTGCGTGTGGGACTGTGGTTGGTGCAGTGCAAGCCACCTATGATCTCCTTTATAGGCGCAGGCGTCCTGTGGCTGTCCCCATGGAAGCCATAGTGACAGGCAAATCCGGATACGGATGCCGCCATACCAACACGATTCGGATTAAGGGTAACTTTGGTGACAGCTGTATATGCTCGTTATCCATCGCCCAACCAGTGATCCGATAAGCCAATGGCAAGAATCCCGTCACCTCGCCTCATCACAACCTGACTGCTGCGTGTGTACTTTGGGACCAGCCTTGCTTTTCACTGGTGAGTTCAGCGCCCGTTGTCCTCACACTGACCTCCGTTAGTGGTTTGGCTTTCAGTCCGCAGTCGTATCGGAGTCAGGTTATCGTGTGCTTTGGATAATGAGTCCGGCTGAGTCTCCGCGCTGTGGCCGTCAGACGATGCAATTTGCCTTCTATACCATTCCTCGTCCAAGTTGTCCTCTTGGGCAACAGAATTAATCTGAACGGTCAAGGAGTTGAGCTGAGGGGCATACAACATAAGTCTTTAATCAATTACTTTGAGGCGTGCATGTGCCACTTATTTGTGCAGGTGTGTAGGTGTGTGTGTGTGTGTATAGCCCGGCGGCTTCAGCCAATTGGACTTCAGACGCACTAAGTCAATGACCTTAACCACTGGCTGTCCAAACACAATCAACGGCAGGCGATAGAACATAATTGCTTGTTACACAACCGTGTTTGAGTGGCATCTGTTTGTCGAGCTCTTACGTGGTTGTTCTACAACGCGGCAACTAAGATGGGTGTGCGACGCGACCACACGCACCAACTTACCACAAAGCCACGATGTTCCCCCGAGTAGAGAACTGGCTATTTCTAGCAGGGTATAAAGTGCACTCTGACCTGTCATTATAATAAAGTAAAAACAACTCTCGCTTAGAACAGGTATTTTACTGCCAACAGAATCGTTTACAGATCGGCAAAATGAACAACACGTCCATAATCCTTACAGACATGCTGAACCATTTGTTCGCAGTGCTGCTGCGTCAGTAAGTCCCATGCCTCAGACACCGCGTGCTCCAGAAAGCGAATCCTCTACTCGATTTTATGCAGAAAAGCTTCAGTATCCCCCAGGACCATCTCTGAGTACCGTCCCCTCATTGTCTGTTTTATATGAGCATTTATTATGCTCCAGATACCCTCGATGGGATTGAGAGCTGGGAAGTATGGTGCAAGGTGTAGAAGTCTCCCAGAGCGGTACGGTACTTCCAGAAAAATGTGCTCCAGGTGCATGTGCCAGGGTGAGTTGTCACAAATCAAAAGAGACCTTTCCACAAACCCTGCTCCGTTGGTATCAAGCACTTGTCGCGGCCACTGAGCGCACTTTTGCTTGTTGTAACTTCCTCTCAGAACCGAACATGCTATCAAGCCGTTGTTTGTCATGGCGCCGACAAGATGAGCATTTGCACCCCGGCTGTTCGCCACTGTACACTAGGCTCGACTACCACATCGTGAGCGGCCACGAGTGCGGGAACAAAATAAGTCGATGTTGGTCTCATCAATCCACACCGGTTGCCTTTCTTCCACCTTGTAATCCAGGAGCTGCAAAACGAATGACCTGCATCGATTTTGGTTCTCCAGCGTGTTCATGGACTCCGGAATGGTGTGCAATTTCTTCATTGTTATAAGTCTACCATCCAAGTATCGTGAGACAGTGCTGGTACTTACTGTAAGTTCGAACTCCGCCTTCAACCGCGAACGAAGGAGTTCAAGGGTAACGGTAGGCTCTGCAGAAACCCGCTCCACCAGAGAGTCGACCTGGCTTTCTCCCAGTGCTCTGCGATGGGCTCCCCCGTGCTGCCCCACCGGTTCTGTCGATTCGTACGCCCGTATGCAGTTGCGGCAAGTTTTCACGTTCACCTTCAGTATGCAAGCAACCTGCTTCCAATCTTCGCCTTCCTCGAACGCTTTCAGTATGACGTTCCTCACCTCCCTCGAGGGCTGAGCATACAAGCCAAAAATTGGGTTTAAATGAATTACACGTTCAAAAGCATACGGCAAACTTATTTGGCTGTGGCTCGTTATACCAACCCAATCGTCCTTCAAATCCCTACGGTCGTTCTAATTGGTTGGAATCCCTTCCTAGGACAGAGAAAGAAAGGCCAACCTGATGCATCGGCCACCGACACTGTTCCTGGTAGGAGCCGAAGCTTCCCACCTGCACCCCTATGACTTAGTGCGTCTGAGGTCCAATTGGCTGAAGCCGCCGGGCTATACACACACACACACACACCTACACACCTGCACAAATAAGTGGCATATGCACGCCTCAAAGTAATTGATTAAAGACTTATGTTGTATGCCCATCAGCTCAACTCCTTGACCGTTCAGATTAATTCTGTTGCCCAAGAGGACAACTGGGCCGAGAAATGGTATAGTCTCCACTTCGGAAGCGGCCCGACAAAAGAGGCAGCGAGACAAGTGTGACAGTCTACACGCAGTCTAATGGACGTTTGCGCTCTTATTCAGCGTGCCAATTGGAGAGGTGCAGTTTGGAGAGAACTCGTCGGTTTTCCTTCAGGCGCTCATTGATGCAACAAACAGGGATGCCGCTGAACCTTACCGTGGTGCGATAGTTGGTGTACCTCAGTGATCCATCGAACTAATGCGGGTGATGCTTTTGCATCTTCATAGCCACTCATACCATATTTGTCAATAGTTAGAGGCCAGGCTACCTAAAACTCCTGGTCCTTCAGTTTGATGTTTGGAATGAGTGTAGCATCTTGTTCCTTAAAACGGACTCTTTGTAGCCCAACGCTAAACCCACTGCCTTGCTGTAAGGTTTTTGAACCAAAGGTTTTGATTGAGAACCTTAATCGTTCTCCTGTCTAGGCCTGGGTAACCTGACAGTATCCTGTCCACGAAATACAATGAATCTCTCTTCAAACGAATTTCTGATGCTCCGGCCACCGCAGAGAATAATCAACAGTGACCTATCTGCTGAACCGAGCAGGGTGGATAGGGGTGTGGATGCTACTGCTCAAACGTTCCTGTCTTCTTATTCCCTCTGTTACGCTATTTTACCCTTATGGTCCCATTTCAAGTTCACTTTTATCCCTCAGTTTTCAACCCCATTTTTGACCGTCCTTTAACATACCTTTCAAGGCTTTTATCTTCTATTTGCAACTCACATGCTAACGCGGAGCGTCACTCCTGTCTGTTCGACAAGCTCATGTCTAACCAAGCGGTCCACTGCAGTTAATCAACTTCCATTTGGAGCCCACGATCCTTCTTCAGATTGGTATACTTCAATGTAAGCAAGTTTCTACAAATCGGTCAAATGCATGACTTGCCCGAACATTCAAGACTCACTCGATCGATATCTGCTGCTTATCGGTGACCCGCTTGCAAGATTCTAGCTCTGTACTCACTCTGCGATACCCTTCAGGTGACACTAGCAGCACTTTCTCATTGCGCCTATCCGGTGACCATGCCGCTTCCAGCACCGGCCAACCTGGTGTTGGCATTGTCCTGAGTCCCCGGGCTGAAACTGCTCTGGTTGATTGCATTCCAATCAGTAAACGGATGTGTGCGGGCCGATTAGCTGGCTCGTTCAAAGCTTCGAAGTCACGCGTTACTAATAGGTGTGTTTTCATCATCGCTGCCTACGGGCCTTCATAATGTAGCGACGATTCGGTAAAAGACGACTTCTACCGCCAACTGACCCAATTCCTTCGCCACAGAAGAAGCACGGACACTGTTGTGCTGGCGGGGTATCTGCATGCACAAGTTGGAAAGTTGTTCACTGATGAAATGCATCTGGGCGGTCAGCACGGTGTAGGCTCCCGGAATGATAATGTTGAGCGGTTGCTGTATTCGTGTGAAGATGCCCGCTTATTTCTTGCGAGCAGTAACTTCCGACAAGTCACTCGCCAGAGGGTGCCTTGGCGCCTACCAGCCTCGAACCACGTATGGAGGCAAATCGATCACGTTGCAATCAGTTATCGCTGGGGAGGCGGCATCCAGAACTGTCGCTCGATTTGGAGCACATGTGTGGACACCGATCATGCACTTGTATGTGCTGACCTGCGGATGTGCCTTGGCGGAAGCTCCCAACGACACAGTGGGCGCATTGACACCAACCAACTGACAAAACCAGTTGTTTTGAATGTCTATCAAAGTACTCTGACAAGCGAGTTGATGAATCGCTCACTGGAGACAATTGGTGATCACTGGTCTCATGTTCGCCCGACCTTACTAGCAGCAGGCAAACGCTCATGTGGTATGTTTAATAGGCAACATGGATATGGGGTCACTTTGAGGTCTTTGGAACTTATCGACGCTCTCCGGCAGATTCCAGCTGGAAGCCAACACAATGAAATTCGCAAATAGCTCCGGGCAAAACTCCGTGCTAGCCTGAAGAGAGACTGCGAATCTTGATGGTCTCTTCGGGTGTCAGAGATGGAAGCGGACGCTGCCCTTCGCAATCATCATAAGTTATTCCGTCCGATCCGGGAAACCGGGCAGCAGGAGATCTGGTGTTAGTGAAACAAATTGTAACGGGAGTGAACAGCCCATGCATAATTAGTCAAAACGTTTAGAGCGCTGGACTGAGCATTATGAAAAGCAGTTTAATCGGCTAGAATTGTTCGATTCCCCACCCGACCAGTGATGGCGCTGCTTCTTGGGCTGTCCCTTTGGATCCACCCTCTCGCTCAAAAGTCAAACTTGAGATCGGACTGTTGAAGTTGAACAAACCCGCGGGACCAGGTGATCTGCATCCAGCCCTTTTCACATTCGGGGGCTCTGCTCTTGTTGATGATTTACATGAATTACTAGGGAAACTGTGGGAGCAGGACACTGTCCCAACCGACTGAAGCAGCTTCGTTATTGTTCCCATTTCAAAGGAAGCTCGCGTTCGGAATGCGGCAACCACAGAAGAATCAGTCTGATCCCAGTTGCCTCCAAATTACTTGCCTCCGTAATCCTTCACAGGCTGATTGGCACTTTGAAACCCAGATTCGTGAGGAGCAAGCCGGGTTTCGTCGGGGACGTGGCTGCTTCGAGCACATCTTCACCTTGCCTCAGTAGTTGGAGCACTGTCAAACCTACTGGCGACCCACCGTTGTCGTGTTCCTCGATATCAAAGGTGCCTTCGATTCGGTTGATCGATGTGCCTTGTGGAACTGTCTACTCAGGAAAGTTGTGCCTGCGAAATATGTAAATAATATTCCAGCATTATACGCACGTAGCACAGGCAGAGTGAGGGTCTACAAGAAGCTGTCGCCACCCTTCAATATATCCTGCAGTGTAAGACAAGGATGCCCGTTGTCACCTTTCCACTTCAAGTTTGCTATTTATTAAGTCTTGGAGATTGTATTTAAAGACACGATTTAGAAGGTGAGAGCTACTCCCAGGAGAACGACCTCTTGACTTGGAGTATGCAGACGACATTGTCCTCAGATGTGACAGCTCCTAGACGTGTCAAGCTGCATTAGACAGATTAACACTGGCTATCAGCCGTTTCGGGCTTTGCTTTGCACCATCGAAGAGCAAAGCCTTCCTCTAAACTTGGCAGGGATCACCTCCTGTGCTGAACCTTGGTGGGGATCAGCTAGAAGTCGTACAGAAATTCAACTATCTGGGAAGTTGTATCAGCCCCCGTGGGATTGAATATGCGATCATTAACCGTATATCAAAAGTTCAAAGTGCTTTTGCTAGTATTCGTCACCCCTGGCGGCGGCGCGATATCACTCTCTCCCTGGAGGGTAGAGTGTACAATGCGGTGGTACGTTCGACCTTACTGTACGGTTGTGAAACCACGCCCATTAGATCAGCGGACATAAAGAGACTAGTTACGTTCGACCATTGGTGCCTTCGCAGTTTGGCTCACATCTGGTGGGAACACTGATTGAGCAACGAGCTTGTTCGACGCCTTTTTTACGGCAAAGGAAAAGGAATTGAACCGCTCAGCACCATCATTTCACGCACCAGGCGTCAATGGCTCGACCACGTGTTGCGCATGCCAACCCACCGACTTCCGCGACGTGCATTTTTGCTCACCGGGGGGAGGGGTGAATGGAAGAAGAGGTGGGGTGGTCATGCGATGACTTTGTTCAGAGGAATGAAGGCCCTCACTTCCGAGCTGGCCTCTGTTGAACCTTCACGGCTCTCTGGTTGGGGTCCAAAAGACGATGAACACGTTGGGCTAGATACACTTGATGACATGGCTAGGAGCCGACCTCAATGGCGTTCATGCTGTGAGTTTCTTTGTCCCTCCCCATCCCTTTCAGCCTCCCTTTCCAACCACGATCTCATTTCATAGCGTAAGCGAATTTTACATCATAATTTTTCTTGTTGCCCAGTAGCCGGCTGGTAGCTTTCCGGAACGATGCCCATCCGTTGCTGGTAGCTCAGCTGGCATGCAACTGTTGTATTTATTTTCTTTTTTCTTTATGCATTGCGACACAGTAACTGAGGTGCTGTACACCTCTAGCTAACGTGGATACCGGTGATGAGAATGCTAATTAGACTGTCTGTATATGTCGACCGCTGCTTTAAAACTTTTTGCATGCTAGCTGCGAAATAAGCACACAGATCAACCATATATACGATTACATTGCAACCTCATGCACATGTTGATATGTCGTCCAGCACAGTCGCACGATGCCAGGACGCATAGTGTGCTACGGTCATCGCACCAGTGACGAGTGTTCATATCCACTTGCGCTTTCGCGGTTTGGCACAAGTTAGCCGTGCCGCCACGCGTTTCAATGCGCCACTCGTATTGCGCCTGTTCACTCGCGCAGGCCATGTGCCCACAACATGGGCCTAGAGGTTTAGCATACCGATCCGGAGTGCTTTCCGGATCAGAATGCGAATATCCAGTAGTCATTTTTATCAACAGGAACTGTTATAGAGGTGCTGTGGATCGCGCCGAAATTTCTTATCTTGCATTGACCCAGTTTCATCCTAGTACACCATTGCTGACCTCAGGCAGCAACAGCTTACTACCCCCATCCCCGTCATGCATTCGGTCACCGCACAGGTGAAAAAGATGTACGTGAACTAATCCGATATGTGTCCCATAACTGCGCACACGTTGCTATGTCAGTGCATCCATGCAATAGTAACTGGATGGGCGCATGTCACTGTCGCCCGACCGAATTTGGTTTGTCATTCAGACTAACCTGTAATGGTCCCAGACGATTTTTATAACCATTTAGCTGAACTCGTAACCCTTGTGGTCTAAGTCCAGTTAGAAATGGTTCAGTTCCTGACACACAACACACGTCAATGCGCAGCATGTCTAACGTGCACGCCAAGTGCAGCGAGTTGACCTATTTGTCAGAGCGCGCCCATTGAACGCCACCAGGGAAACGGGACATTGTGGTCTATAACGACCGGTTGCCGGTTGGAGTCCAGTAGATGGTGCGGGAACATAACTGCAGATGATATGACTCCAGTGATATTGCGGTTGTTGTCAGCTAGACAGAGAATTATCAAAAGAAGGCAAATAATGGGGGCTGGGAGAGGTTAAGGGAAAAGGTTAAAAAGTAAGGAATGGAGGTGCCAGCTCGAGCATGTTTTGCGTATCCACCCTGCTGTCTGCAGCAGATTATGCGACCTATGCAGAGCTGCGCGACGGCTGTTGCAGGATATGATTGAAGTTTGAAAAAGGAGTCATTGTTGTACTTGGAATGAAATACAGCCAGGACCCCCAGATCTAGACAGGAGAACGATTAGGGTTCTCAACTAAAGCCGTTTGCCCAAAAGCCTGTCCGCCAGGTAACGGATATGGGGACGATGCGGTTTTACAGAAATCCACGCCATCCTATTTCAACCCCCAACCTGGAAGACCATGAGACTGGGTTTATCTGACGTTCAACCATGGTCCAACGTGGTAGGAGTAGCTCTTAGGAGGCCCCAGGCCTCCGCAGTGTAGCCCAAGGGGTCGGTGAGGTCCGGAAATCTTCACACCAGGTTATGGTCAAGTGTCCTCGTGACCGAAGTGCGTGCCGATTGTTAGAAGATTGCTGTTTTCAGGTTAAACTTCCAACTGCAAATAAGTGTCTGCGAGATCAAGAGTGTCAAAATACTTGCCTCCGTTAAGTCTCGCGAACACGTCCTCAGGGAGTGGAAGCGAATACTGATGGGGTTCCAGTGCAACATTCAGACCCGTTGAAAATCTGCACATAAATTACTAGAACCGTTCGGCTTCCTGATCACAACAATAGACGCAGTTCACGGTGAGAAATTGTCTCGCCCGATCACTCCTGCCTGCTACAATCGATCAAGCTCCTGTTCAACAAGTGCTTGAGATGTATAAAAGACAGGACGCCTGGATCGAAACACTGGTCCAGCATCCGGAAGCAGAGTAAGTTTTGCCAGAATTTTCTTGCAGTGTCCAAGTTCCGATTGGAAGACACACGCATAATTCGTTTGAAGCTGTTCAGAGATGATTTGACCCGGAGGAGTCAGTATGGCTGTATGGTGCACCGTGACATTCCTTTCAGAACAGACAAGATTCAGTGGTACATTGAGCAAGTTCAGCTTCTCAGTCCAGTCGATTTCAGGAAGGGCAACGTCGGTGCATGAGACTAGGTAGATTGTGCCACCGAGCTGCAGTCCATTGAGGATGACCTCATTTTCAAACTCTCCATCCAATCTCAGCGATTCCCCAGTTGCATTCTGAGCCGTCAGAGTTGCGCGTTTGATTGACGGTCTTCCAAGATTCCTCCCTGGGGACTGCGAAAAGATAGTGATGTCGGACGCCGTATTTAGTTGCAAGATGACAGGAATATCACTGACTTTTACTGTTAAGTACCTTCTCTTGCCTGCGAATTCCGTGCGAAACTCAGCGAGAATTACCTTTGTGGCCGGTCCATGAAACTTAGCTCTTTTGAAGTTGGAGTTTGTGCGCGTTCTTGACGGAAATGAACGTCTGAAGTTGTGTGCAACTCGACAGTGGGCTTCCTTATGACCAAACCGCTTGCATTTGTGACATTGATGCTCATTGTAGTACAGTCTCATAAAATGCCAAGCGCTACAATTCCAGCATGCGGTCTGGGGTTTCTGCGTTGACCGATTCCGGTCCATCACTTTACCACGGATAGCCGTGCGACAAATCTGTGCTTCTGTCCTGTGATTAGCAGTTTCAATCATACTTGTGTCGTGCTTCAAATTAATCAGTCGCTGACATTCGGTTGTAATCTCTTGCAGGGGCAACTGTGGTTCTTGTTCGAGCTTGTGGAGAATTCTTGTTCGAATATCGGCATCTGCGTGTGACTGGAGACTGCATAAGAAAATAAGACTTTTGGATTGATCAGGTGTCATCGTGCCCAGTTTGAATCGTTCACTTTCGCGATTTACGATCCCGGCATGTGTGACAAAATCAATGGCATCGCGTGTGACTAACTTCAACCAGTTGTCGCGAACACTGAACAGAGGCCTGCCCACCGAAAATCGGCGTCAGCATTTTCATCTTCTCATCGAAGATGAAGTTGCTTGCATTCTTCGGCAACACGAAATTTATGTAACGATCCTGCTAGACAGCGCCAAGTTTCCTCAACAACAAACGAACTTTCCAGACATCGTCTTGGTCTGCAATTTTCACGCGAAAAATATCTTACTACTTTATGAACCAGGATTTATATGTCATTCTGTTCAATCCTTCGAAAACAAATTCAGTGCTTGAGACCGCAAGGGCGTCCACAGATGGCCGTGCGGTTGTCGTCGGGGATTCAGTCTGGATGTTTAACTTCTGAGATAGCAACTCGATCAACTGTCGTTGAGATTTTTCAAACTGCAGTTTTTGCTACTGAAGAAGCGTCTGCATTTGCTCGAACGAAATGTAAGTGTTCGCTGGAGCCTACTACGCCAGAAAATCTGTTGTGTCGCCACTGAAGCCTTCACCCCAGGGCCACAAGAAGAAGTCCAAAGACGATCCGGAAAGAGACTAGTATACATGAAAGCACATTTCCACTCTTGCAGAATGTCCATTTATTACGTCAAGTTCAGAAAGAGAAACAACACGAAGCTTTAAGCGAACAGTTGTTTTCGATTAATTCCTCATCAGGCTTATACAGTAATATACGTTAGGGTATGATTATTGCAATCGTCAGCATAACAAAGAAAAAATTGATCAAAACTTTTACTTGTGATCATGATGGCAGTCATCTGCTCACATAACTGACGTCAGATGGAGTTGCGGGCTGCCATCCCTTACTTCCCGCCTGGTGATCAGCCGCGACAGTTGTAGGGTCCGTATCATCTTCTTCTGAACACACATGTCCTGGTTGGTCAGGCGTATGTATATTACTTCAGCGGTGGCAAATAGGCTTGATGTTACACGACGGTTATGCCTTGGTGGTATTCTGTAGTGAATATGAAAGCATGTTTGTTTATCTGGCGGCTTGTCTTGATTAGATGGCTCGTAATCGCACTGTAGTTTGTCCTATTCTCGCGATTGTAGAGCCAACCTGGGAGGTGTTCCTTAATTATCTTACCTAAATACCTGGTTGTCCGTCCAATGTACCTGGCCTCGCACGGGCAGGTGAACCGGTAGATTAACATTGATTGGAGATGCTCAGGCACTCGGTTTTTGAATCTCGGAACTAGAAAGGGTCTGCTCGTGAAAACCACATTCAGCTTATCTGCATTAAAGGTCTTTTTGCAGCTTTGCTGTAGTCGACACGTACATAGCCGCACTTTTTCCTTTGAATGGAAGAGTCAGGTAAAGCTGTTTCTTTTCAAAGGTTTATTTTGATACATTTGGTAGGCATCGTCGCATATGGGTCTCGATAAATCGCTCTGGGTATCCATTTTCGAGAAGCGTTTCTTTGATTCATACGAGTTCGGCTTTTGTTGTGTTTTCGCTTCAGCCATTGTATGCCCGATCGGTTAGTGTTCGCATCAGTGTTCTTTTTTGGCTGAGTGGGGCGAAGCTATGAAACTTCATATATTGACCCGCCCAATGTGGTTTCCTGTATTTGGATGGATCCATTGGTTCTTCTAATAAGCCTTGCGTCCAAAGAATTCATTTGCTTGTAATTTTCTTCCTCAGCTGTAAATGTGGCATTGTGGTGCGCATTGTTGAAACAGTCGATTATATCCTGGGGTTTCATGGTCCGATCACTTATACAAAATATATCATCCACACAACGCCGATAGAAGTTCAGACCCGATATGACCTGTTTTAATGGACCGCTTTTTAGCGTTTCTATATAAATATCCGCTAACAATGGACCAAGCGGCGATCCCATTGCAACGCCATCAACCTGTCTATAAAACTCGCTACTGTATTGAAATTGAACGTTATAGGTACTTCTGCGTATCAGTTGTTTCAGGTGGTTGGTTCGTATACCGAGGTTCACGCCTTGTTGGTCAATGTACGTGCATAGGTAGCTATCTGTTTCCATCAAAGGCACGTTGCAAAACAATGAAATAACGTCTAAGGAAAACATCCGATACTCTTCGACATTCATTTCTGGAACTTTGTTGACAAACTGAAATGTATCTGCCAGTCTATGGGAAGCAATCATTTGCCTGATGGGATTCAACATTTTTGCCAGCCATTGCACAATGTGCAACGGCGAATTCTTCATATCTAGTATGGGTCTCAATGGTGTGTCAGGTTTATGCATTCTTGGGAGGACATAAAGGCAAGGAGTGGTAGAGCCTTATGGAACGAAATTGTTCGTACGTTTCTTTGGTGATGGCGCCGTCGCGTACTAATCGTTTCAAAAACCTGACCAATTGGTTTTCTATGCAGTTTGTTTTATTTTTCTGTTATGCACATTCCACGAAACGTAGCGTGTCCGAAAGTATGCATTTCATTTTCTTTATGCTATTAGTACAGTCCATCAACACATTTTATTATATAGTTTTGAAGGCAAAATGAAGCGAAGCTACTAAAGTACACTCGAGCTAACCAACAGAAGGATAACGTCAAATGCGACGGACGAATAAGCAACCGCGTAATCAAGAGCGAATCGCATATGTCCTTAAAAATAGCATCATGGGACCCCAAGCGTAAAGCGAACATCCAATTACAGTAACGGGCGCTGCCCAATCAGAATAATGAACATAACGCTTAAACAAAGGTAACCAAACAACTAGACTAAGAACTTCAGAAGCGAAAAGTAAAAACTAGTACAATAATTGTGTGACAACTAAATATTCCTTTGATATAACCAAACAGAAACGTGATGCGGAGAAAAACCAATGGCATGTGTTCTTGCAAATAGCACTGCTGAAGGTGACACGGAGATGAGCCTCCATTAACAATGACGTGTGTGTACCAATCGGGCAAACACAGTGGAACGTTTAAACAACAGTCAAGAAGTAGAAAATGGGAAGAATAAAGCATGGATATTAAGCTCGTTCGCAAAAAAGTGTTAAATAGCTATTCTCCCAACGGATAGAGAATCAAACAGCAACGAAGCGAACTGATACAGTGTTAATTAATTTCAGGGAAGTTAGGATATACCTATGGCTTCAGGCACACCTGCGTTAAGTAAGCAAATGAGGAACCACTAGTGTCCTCTTCGGTCACCTGATTATGTCAAAGTCACAGATCCTGTGCAGCACACTGCCACTATTGACATATACAACCCTCATCCCGTCAATTGATGAAACAAAGACTCCAGAAGCGAATGTAGAGCGGAAGCCATGTAGCCTGTGCATCTAAGCTTGGGATTGTCAGAAGTCAATTGCTTTCATCGTGCGTCTATTTCAAGTGCAACGGGCGTGGTAGCATCTTTGAGCTTTCATTTCCAAACACTTTTGCCGGTACATGTAGCCGGGGAAGATATAATTAAGGAGGAATTAATACATCCCGTTATTTGTACCTACGCAGAACTTAGGATCGCAATATGCACCTCTTAGTCGTTCATTATGGAGCAAAGAAACAAGAGCCTGAATGAGGATAGACTTGCCTTCACAGCCACACTAAGGACTATTTTCCGCTTGAGTGGGACATAAAAAGCTATATGATACTAGCCCTGAAGAAATCCCACAATAAACATTTGTGCAACCGTAACTGTAAAGCAATGAAGAAACCCCTCGGATAAAGTAAAAAATCTACCATCAGGCACCATGGGCAGCCTTTCCAGTGCACCAAGCTCTACTGAGTGCAGACTAGTAGTTCCAACCCTAGGTTAGATTTACCAAGACATCTCGATATGCCACAAACTTGAAACTACAGAGGGGAATGATAGAATGATGGATGAGACTTTGATGAGCCATAGTTCGGAGGTGCAGAAACAATTTGAAAATTTTCAGTTTCTGCTCGAAGTGCTCCAACCACTCGGTGCAAGCCCCTACCTAGCTACATCAAAAAAATACAGGGCGTTAGACGTCGCCTTGGTTACCCGGTGTATGCTACACAAGATGACCCTCAGTCACTGACTAGCCACAGCCTCCATCATTCATTTTCAGCCATGCTCTGAGATGAGGTATATTTCCTGTAGCCTTGGATAACTACACAGTATATAATGGGTAAATGCTTCGGAAAAGAAGGCATGTGCTAGCATTTCTAGCGGCTACAATGGTGTTTCACACGGATCTGCACCACACGGTGTTCGTTATGGGACACCCTTACTCTTAGATCGCTAGTATTCGACTACGCACCCATGAACCAAAGCTGAATTGTTACCGTGGGATAATACAAGGAGACCTGCTCTCACCATCCCTCCCAATCATGGTGATGAGCTACATTTTTGGTTCCACCTGACCAACGGAAGAAGTTTAACTGAACGCTGAGATTGTATGGGGCATTGCAGGTGCTGGCGATATAGCAGTGTTTAGTACTGATTAGTTGGGTATGCCGAACACATTACAAGGTTAGTCATTGAGATTAAATTTTACCATGAACAAGTTGGACGTGGCCAAGTGTCTTGCCGTAATAATTAGGAAAACTTCTTAGTATGATGCTCTCCGCCCTGGTATCTCTAGTCAAACGCAGATTTTGAGGGACACATGGAGAGTGAAAGTACGCCACGGCTTGGTGGTAAGTTTGTAAATCACTGCCAGGTGAACTGCGCCACAAAACCTGGTTATAAATCGCGTGAACCTTCCGCCCTATAACGCAATACAAATCTGGTCGTCGAGTTGATTATCGGTGACGCCCACTTGTATATGAACCGAATGACTCCTGCCCCATGTTATCACTTCTGGAGAGACAGTAAAGGACCATGGGTTTCATCTTTCTTGGCTGGAGTCCTCTTCCCACAAGGAGACAATTTTGCCGGAGGGGCGAATTCTCCTAGGTGAGTGATTAAGGCAGTTGGTTTACACTGAGTCATCTGTGATGAACTTGAGTGTGGCCAACCATTCCTTAGTGGTTGATAACAAAGTGCTTCACTTCAAAGCTGAACTTTCTGATACATGGCTTCAGCCGATATCGTCCTTAAATCCCCGAACTGTTTCTCAGGAGTTTAGAGACAACACCGGTAATCTGTGATTCCGGCACCTTTTGTTATGCGCTTCCGGGGTTGTAGATAAGAGTTACACAATTGAAAGATTGTGTTCTGCTAACTACAACCCTCAAGAAAGTAAGAGGATAAGATTTGCAATTCAACCAGCGGGTATCATGGAGAATTTGGTCTACATGCTGTAGTAGTGTGGTTTCATAAATTATACGCACTGGTGTCAGTCTAACCAGCTTGTCAAATTGTACCATTATCTTATTTAGCTGTGTGTGGATTTCGAACCGTCATTTGGTCATTCCTCTCTATGGCTTGGATACCGCGATCTGGGCTTGGTCATGTTTGACATTCAGTTGATTGAGAGGACCAACTGAATTATGCATGAAACAAAATCTCCAAGTACGTTGAACTGCGTCAGTGCCTTCTATCGAAGAGCTACGGCTGTGAAACTAGTGAGGGATACTCGTTCGTTTCCATAGTTCCATAAATGCTTGAGGCATGTGCGGGGCAGCTCTTGAAGTACACAATCTAGGTCTGGATACCCAGCTAGAATCACGATATCACCACACTACAAACGTAAGTCAACTAAGAACCTCAAGGCATTTCCTACCAACCTAGGCTCACAGATATTGTAGTGTACAACAGACGCTATCGGCGTCTGTCAGATGATCTCATAATGGAGTATCAGATCCTTAAAAACCTAATCAAGCTCGCAGATAGCCTTCGAAGCTCTAATAAGATGCAAACTTGAGTGGTCATCAAGTCAAGCTGGCTATGCATTGTACATGGTTGATCTTGAAAATAATTAGATTGATGCTGGCAAAACCAATTTATTGCAGACAACATGGCTTACATTTAATAATCTTTAAAGTAGGACGCTTGCGAGGTCACACAGTTTTGCCCGTTCTTTCCACTTTCCATATGCCCCCCAGGAAAACTCCTTCTCTGGGATGCCGCGAGTGTACCCCCTAGTTACTGGAACAGTCTGAAAATGACATCCTTTCATGACCCCGTTCATCCGGCGGAACAGAACAAAGTTGAAAGGGAACACTTCTGTACCGAACGCAGGCTGTGCCGTCGTTAAAATTTGTTTCTTGGTCAGCAACTCCCTGGTCGCCAAGGTGTGGATCGACGCGTTGTCATGATGGAGGATCGAGCTCTCGGCCATCTCAGGACAGAGGTGATGGACTCCTCTAGGAAGTCGTTCGAGTACGTCGACGTAAAAATTTGCATTTACAGTTTGTCCAGAAAGATCAAACTCCAAGTGAACGATTCCTTTCAAATCATGCAACACAATGAGCCCTGTTTTCATTTGTGGTTTGCTCATGCGCGCCTTCTGTGGACGCGGTGACCCTTTCCGGTACCGTTCGGAACTTTCCCTTTTGGTCTCTCGATCGTGCTCAAAGATCCATCATTCATGTCCTATGATCACCCTCCGCAGTAAGTTTGGCTGTGCTGGCACAGGCTCCAACAATTGTTGCGAAGTTGTCACATGGTCTGCTTTGTTTTAGTCTGTCAGCACATTTGGCACCAACTTTGCACACACTTTCCATATTCACAATTCTTCCTTCAAAATTTCCTTAACTGTTTTGGGCAAGTTTAGTTCCTCCGCGATTAGTCGCACACACTTTTGCCGAGCGCTGTTCAAACTCTCCCACACACGGTCCACCTCTTCCTTTGTTTTACCCGTGAAAGGCCGACGCACATGTCTCTCGCCCTTAACATCTCTCCACTCATTGAAGGCGTTATGCCACTTAAACACCATCAATCGACTCAAACACTCATTGCCTTATTCTGTCTTGAACGTTCCCAATCTCTCTGTCCCGGTTTGCCGAGTTTGACGCAAAATTTACTTGCGTAACGCTGTTTGATGGTGTGTTACATTTTGTTCATGACACCTCACTCATACAGTGATTAACTACCACACCATCTGCACGCTCCATCTACGTGTCGACAACTGCGGCTGGTTGCAACGCGTGGCCTACACCCACCACGACTCCCAGCCAACGACACATTTCCCCCATCCACGGTCCAGACGCGAACCAATGGAGCTTGTCCAAATACTTTCAAGGCGAACCCTATAGTCCCCTGAAATCTTGCTGAAAGCTTTTCTGCCTTCAAGTATCTCAACCGTGGAACGATCTTCCAACCCAAGCAATTTCTGTCCCACGTCTCATCACTATTCGAAAAAGGATTTAATGGTCTGCCAACATTTAGCATTATGTGATATATCCCTGTCCATCGAGTGATTGTGCAAGAGTGGAACAACCAATGCACCCCTCAAACCCTTTCAACTTCGAGGCTGGTCTACTTATATAGGTGCTAAAGCGAAGTTCTATCTACGTCCAGCACCAAGGGCATAATTTTATTGGCACCATGTTTTAAGCCTGTAAATGTCACCTGAACCATTTTACCCGTTGCAAGAAGAATGGGGACGCAGATCCATCTGGGCTTTGAGCTCAATGTTGACCCCATTTCCCAGACTCTCTTTCCGTTCATTTATGCACACTAATGTTTATCTCTCCCCATCTCCCATGATGTTATGCCTATGTCCTTCGGTAAGTTGCTACTTCTTTCGATTTTCCATATACATGCACCGATCACCTCAAAACTTCATGAACCTCACCGCTTACTCTTACATCCCGTTCGGCATCGATTAAGATCAACTGTCAGCCCTCCTCCGTGTCAGTGTTACGTGAACCCTAACTCTGCACCAGTGAATATGTCACTCATTTGCTGAATGCTCCATACAGATTGGCCTCGTTCCACGTCAATACTCACCCAGCCATCACTCGATTGGTGGTAATAGCCAATCCCATCACTTCCCTTCTCCAATAAACATGCTGAGCACTGTGATGCCATATTTCCCGAGTTAGCCGGTTCCTACTAACTCCAGACGGTATGGACGACAAGAAGCTGACGTATGAGTAATTCGAAGTTGCGATCTTGCACTACAAGGACTGGACCACCATGTGACACAGGTGACACCAGTGTTACAGCCAATCATTGATGTGTACACGAAAAATTATCGGTCTTCATCCCCATTCATTGATTATCACATTATGCTGGTCTTAAAACCTTTTTCCAGCAACCCTCTTCTATGCTCTTTGTGAAGCCACTGAAGCTGCTGATGGGTTACCTGAACTGATGCAGTATCACAGTACTAGAGTAGAACGGATTTCGTCAAAAATGATTGTAGGCTTTGATGTTGTTCACACGGACCTCAAGCTGTTGCCTACCTTGCGACATGCCAGGACGTTTCATCATCGGAAATTCAATATTGGGAATAGGATACTGACACTTCTAATCTCAAAATTGAATGAGAACCATATGTCAGGTGGTTTGGTAGCATTCTATTTTGAATGTTCAAACAACAGACTTTTGGGCTAGGTTTCTTGCATCATTCGCTTGCTTTCCGCTGATATCACGCAATTGCATTCCGTCAGCGTGCGGAAAAATCACAAACCCTACCATACGATCTTGAGAGATGAATAACGTCGACCTGTTCAAAATTGGTACTATCCTATATATATGTGGATATATAATTCATAGACATGTTTGGAATCACGGGATTTGAGGACACATTTTATACATACATGCTCAGGGACGTAATTCCGAAGTTCTCGGACAGCATGACCGTCCGGAGAGATGCCATGAACAGTGGTCAGCAGACTGGTCTGTTATGGGAGTATTCCTTTGCCTAAATACATGGGTGTTCAAAACTTACCTACACTTTAATGTGGGATACGCCGTCCAAATACAAACTTTGTGTAGAGGTGCCACCCTACTCAATGCGTGAAGCGTTGTAGTAAAATGCTTCTGGCCGGCATTAGTGGCAAAGACTTCAGGGTCCAATTATGATGCTACAACGGGCGCGTAAGCTAAACTAGGAGCTCATTCACAGGCTAGTTAACCGAAGCTACTACAATTTCACCACTCTGGGACGGGTAGCCCAAAAGTGACCCACTACTTTGTAGTTACTTCCACTCCTTTGTGGTGCTTTCTCAACTGCTGACTAAGTGCTACACACAGTCAGGTGTACTTAGGAACTCAGATTGCACTACCATCAGTTACTTCCAACCAACGTATTCCATGTGAAGTAGCGCATACGAACCAAAAATCACAGACTAAAATCCACCTTTAACAACAGTGGATCAATGATGTATACTATTACAGTAGGTAAGATTAAAATACCCTAACAAACACGTAACCGTATTCGCCGCCTTATAAGTGCGGAACTGGCCCTTTATTGTTTTGTACCCAATGTTATCAGAAAGTCTCTTCGCCCATTGGCAGTTTATGACGAGTACTGAATGGCGTAACTCGAAAACACTAAGAAAGCTCTTGGATACATTTAAAACGCTTGGTATGAAGCTGTACAAATCTGGTGTCGTTTGTTAGATTTCGGTTGATTGATAGGATACACATGTTACAACAAGGGTCACCAAACTACGGCCCGCAGGCCGGATCCTGCCTGCCAACGGGAACCGATTTTGAGCACCCAACGAATCCATGCGCCCATTCTAACTCTTCTTTTACGGTCTACGCACTAATGCACTTTCGATCATATCATAGTATTACTCCACTAGGTTTGGACACGTTCGTGTAATATCATTGCCGAACCAAGCCATGTTTGGCCCTTTCATGTTGTTCACCAGTTTCGGCACCTCGAGTGATAACGTGTTACCTATCCATTGGGACCGCGCACACCATAAGTGGAAAGTGCTACAGACTTCTCAAGGTAGGTCACATATCAGCTAACTGTGCACACGGCGAAGGGTGCGGAGCGTCCCTGTCAAACCAGATGAGCGGAAGCGTTGGATTCAGGCGATTTCGGTCAATTTCTGCGAAACCCCTGACTGCCAGTCAAAGAACCGAAGTTAAACCTTACTGCTACAAGCTGTCTATTTAGGCCGGCCCTATATACATATTTGCAACGCTCCTCATATGATATCTTTTATTACCAAAGTTATCTATAAACTGTATGGTGAGCCGTAGCTTCACTGGCGACTCTTACTTCCATGATTCCCTTGTGTTCCAGTAAGGTGTCAGTTTTGATTCTAAGTCAATGCTTTTTTATTTGCAGCTCCCCTTTACCGCACAGCACGTCCTAGTTGCTAAGAAGAGGAAGGTGGAAATCAAATGTCGAGTTTTCTATGAAGGATAGGGAGTAAAATGTTGCTTTGTGAAAACCATGGACCGGAAAACCAATAGCGTAATATGCGGCGAATTTCATACCGTTTTGAATGGGTCAACTTTTTGTTCATTAGGAGACAAAACATTTGTTAGTATATTTAAAGTTTCCTGGAAAGTAACGCTCGGAGAAATGTGATTCTCAAGAAATTCCCTTCAGGAGAAAGTTCTTTGACTGTGAAGCGGCCACTCGTATTTGCTACAACGTAGTGCACAAGATGGCATAAGGAGGAAAACTGTTTCCTGATGGAAACTTAATCACAGGGTGTATAAAAGCAGCTGTGAATGATTTGTCTTGAGAAAACCAATGTTTACATCCAACAGCCTTTCGACAAGTCCAGCTGTGCAGAGGACAAAAAAAGTTGAAAAGAACATTTGACTGCAGATACTGGATGAAGTCGAGGACATATTGTGGCATTCCCTGGCGCCGGATTGGTCCACTGATCTCTCGAATACGTCAAAGCATCCCGTATCAACTGCTTGTGCCGATTTTGGAATCTCATAATACAGGAGATTTGGTATCGGTCTGTAGGATTATTGGAAAGGAACTTTGTGTGGAATTGCACAAAATCTTGCAAGTCTATAACCATTCGTGGAATCAGCTTTGTGGTGTTGCCGTTAATGGAGGAAAAACGTGACTGGATTGAGGAAGGGTCTGATAAGCAGATCATAAACCTTCGGGAGGTTTGACAATTCCGGCCTCTCCGGACGTACACTGTATCCTACATCAATACGCACTGTGTAGGAAACACAGATATTTCTTGTGTACTGAAGCCGGGCGTTTCTGTGGCTAACTACATTCGGGGACAAGCTTTCTATCACCGACAATTCCCGTATTTTCTGGAAGACACCGGTTCCGGATGTTTTGATATGCCATAAACCACATCAGTAGGTGGCGCAGTCATGTTTCACTCTTGCAAGCGCCGAAATGAAATAGCTACTTTCCATACTGAAAAGGTTGATATGACATATAGTTGTCACATCCTACCTGGCTGTTAAACCCGACATTTGTGGTCGACATCACATTCCACATGAATGAACTGAGCATGAAAGGAGAATATATTCTGTGCTTTCTACAGAATCATCAACGGGTTTCGGAGAAAGCTGCGAGTACGACACAACTAGAAGTAGAAAAGTATGCACATGTTCATTTTTTGCAGAGTTTAGCGTTGCGATCACCGAAGTTGTCTCCCTTGATTCTCAGAAGACAATTTTTCTTGACTTGTAGAGGCAATTTTCAGATGTCGGCAGCAATGAGAGCAAATTCTTCGGTTCCATAATCCATTCAATTGCAACCGAGATTATGTTTCATTTGGACTACACTTGGAGATATTGATTTGCAGACAAACGAGTTATTGAAAAAGAAGCACAGGGAAGGAGAACCTGTTGGATTTTACATTTTTTACCTCGAGTTGAATTGCCGAAACTGAAGTTTGCGTCTGTTATGGCACCAGTGTTTTTAACAGTTTATGTCTGTGTGCCAGTGGCGTAGTAAATATTTTTACTGCCCGCAGTGATAATAAGATTTTCGCTCCCCGAAGGCAATTGTAAATCTGTGAACCACCTGTATCGGCTCGGGGTAAAGTGCATTTTACTTTTCGGTTAATGGATGATTATACAAAGGAACAGCTAAATGCGTTTGTGCAACATAAGCTGCATGAAAACATATATCTATCGGGCTTTTGCTGTCAGACTCTTGGAATGATACCCATTAAAATCACGCACCTTCGTCTGGTTGACCAACTTTTGCCTATTTACTCGTTGTGTAGAGATCTAGTGCAACATGGCGCCGTCATTTCCATTCCAGTGGGTTCGAAGCCAACGTTGTTGGAGATTGGTGCAAATATCTTACTGCACCAGTGCAGTTCAGTCGAAAATGTTATATATATATATATATATATATATATATATATATATACATATACATATGGTTGGCGGCATACGCTTTCGGATTTGCCCGTCACTGTGGCCAGCCACGGGACGCCTGTGCCTACAGAGGGACCATGGATGGCTTGCGTTGCAGCACCCACAGCTCCAAGCACACACCCCATATACAGGGTAAACTCGAAGAATAAGACCGGGAGGAATGTGGATAGGAGCCACGTTTCATCAGCGGAGCCAGACCACACTCCTTCTCAGGCAAAAACAAGCAAGCTGTACTTGGGCATCAAGTGCACGCAAGGCGGTGGCTGGACCGTAGTCCGCTCCACACTGAGTGCATGGAACCACTCTTTGATCCTAACACGGCTACAAGGACCGTGAACCACGTCCTCTCCAGCAACGACCAGCTGTCTCCTAGAGCCAGTATGGACGAGGTAGTGGGTAATAGACAGGTAGACACCTTGTCAACATGCACATCAAGCGCAGCCAAACCGGGGATATCAAGCAACAGCCCCTCAGTTAAGTGGCAATATCAAATAATACATATGGATTAAAGCATTTGGGTAAGCCAACAGAACTGTTCGGTAAATGAACATGTGAAATATATTGGCTATTAACAAATCCGCCATAAGTTCATGATGTGTGAAAAATATATTAAAAAGGTTACGAATGCAAAGTTAACCTCCATTAGTTTAAGTGACCCGTGAAAGTTAATAGAAGTTTATTCAGGCAGACATCAAAGTCAGGTTTAAATATATCAAGAAAAGATAGCAAACCAACCACCTGAAATAAAGAAACTCAGCACGAAACGGTTATACCCTCGAAGGGCTGACTAGAAATGCTTACCTTTTGCTTGCTCGAACTAGGATGGCTGTATCCAACACCTGAAAGTCTATATCTTCGATAGTCATAAATTTTGCCCTATTTGTTAAATCACACGGTCTACCAAAGCCTGCTGTGCATTCGATTCGTTGATATTGCGCCTCAAATGCAACAGTTGGAGGCTACTCTTGGTTAAAAGGTCAATATTTTGTCTTCAGATTTTGTTTCCGCATGATCCAACTCTCTAATGGAATAACTTCCAGACACGAGTATCATTTTCAGCTTTTTGTTACTGCCGGATTCGAGCATGTATACAGTATCACCCGAAAATGTATTTAGCGGCCGCATCTTATGTCTGGGATTTTTAGTAGCGCTCCGCGCCCTCCGTTCCTCAGTTTCCAATCCATGGTCACCAATTAAGTATTCCGCAACTAACGCGACTGAGTCATGAGTGATGGCGCTGAGGTACGAGTTACAGTTACTGAGGTTGATTTGTTGCTTCACAGCCTGGACTGTAACCCGCAGACATCAGGGCTGGACCCCCAGAGATGTGAGTTTTATCAATATTCCATGAATCGTGTCTCGATATTATAAGCTTCGCGAACAGTTGCAAATGCTAACTGTGTATGAAGATTATTTGAGGGGTTTCAATTTAGCAGATATGGTTATAAGAAGAGTGCGCACTACTGACTAGTTCCAGCTGAACGAAGTGGCCACCGACTGCCTTTGCAGGTGTTGTAGGAAGCACTAGAAATCGTGAGTCTCCAACGTCTTACTTAGCAGATTGGGAGTGTTTCGAGGAAGCGGAAATTTAGCACTTGGTGCCTACCTCGCCCTTTCGATCGTTTGCATTTGAGCAAGTGTGGACTAGTGAATCTTGGGAAAAGATCACTGATCGGTTTTTAACTCACCTTGATGCACTGTGGCACAAAAGCGTGGAATACGGTTCCTGGCGGCGTGCACTAACGTGCTGCTACTTCTCGTGGCTCTGTAGTGAAACAATTGCAGTCGTACTTAATGCTTACGAAAGGCGAAAAATTAATAAGTTGGTAGCATAGAGTATATTTCTTTAAAATGTCCGGTTCGAAATAATGTTTGTTGTCAAAATGAGTAAAAGCAGTCGTTTCATCACATTAGCAATGTAGGTAAGTAATGCGCTTCAGTCGACCAGTAGTCGAAGCACTGTCAAACTTTCTGTTGTTGGAGTTCTCAAGCCATTCGAACCCATTTCTTTGGATGGGTGCGTTGCAATTCACGTTGTCCAATGACGCTGATTTCACACCAAGGTAGCGCACGGAAGTGACATGGAACTGGTGCGATTATGCCGTAACCACGAAACACATTGCAACGACGATCCACACGAGAGGTGAATCGAGATCCCATTGAGGTTAACATAGGTAGACTGATGAACGGAGAGAAATCGAGGTAAGTAAGGTGCAGCAAATATTTCTACTGGAGGCTTAATAAGACAAGCTCTATCCTTCCCAGCTTGTTATATATTAAAAGTCACAATTCTGTAACTAGTGCGGCAGCTGTGCCGTTATCAAGGCTTGCATGTCACGGAACAATGCGTTCTAGCCAAAATCACTTCCAAAGAGCAAACAACAATCATTTAATTATTAGTAAGTTATTTGTGATGGATGCAGTGAATACTCTTCCTCGTAATCATCCGGATCGCGTCAGTTTCCTTTGCTTGTTTTTACAATATAGGTAACACAAGTTGTTCGCCGATATATTCCTGTTCTTCCCTTGCCATGTTTCAAGATAGCAAGCAAGAAAATATTTCCAAAATTCCTCTGAATTCAGATAGGCTGGATAATCTCGTAATATCAGCATTCAGACTATGCTATTGTAATGTTATTCCTATTAACTATTCTGAAATACTCCTCGTCATTCAGATCCCGTCCTTCAGTCATAATGGTATAGTCATCTGTGGTTTGGCCGTGTCTACTTCTGATACTCTTATTCAAATAACCAACTTTCACTTGTAAAGTCATTTATTTATGCCGCAAACCTTCATTTATATCGTGCACCTGAAAATCGGGTTTATCCTGTATACACTCCCATCAATGTAACACCATATATCACACTATTTTACATAAAGAACTACATGAATAAATGAGCAAACAAATTAACACTTAGATGACACGGATGGATTTCGCTCGCTACTCCCCTCAGTACCCATGTAACGGTCGTCGTGTATCTGGATTGGCAACAGACACATGCCTTGAAAGCACAAAGCATCCGCAGTGTTTCGTCAGGGGGCACCGACTCTTCATTGCTGCGCAACCACCACCGGTCGCACGTGGGTTATAGATACTGCGAGGGTCTCGCGGTCCTTACACAGGCTCGAACTCGCACCGTCAGATTACGAGGCAGGTTGTGATCCTTGAAGTATAGCCCCAGTCATTGCTCGTATACATCGCCATACGTAATTATTTCTTGTATTCATCATAGCTTTAAGATTACGAACAATAAGTGCTAGCTTGGCACTCAGTTCAGTAACCTGAGATTCAACTCAATGCATGGATGGTTGTATTCTTTTCCTGAATTGTTTGTCGTTGTTCCTGCGAACAGCCACTGGATGTTTCCGCCTACAAAGAGACCATGGATTGTCTGCTTTGCAGCACACCTACGTTTCAACCCACTCACGGCCTATCTAGTGTAAATCTGAATGAGTACGACCGACAGGCATGTGAACGGTTGACTCAACCGAGCTGAGAACGGCACACCCTTCCAACTTGCACCTCCCAGAAGTAAACAAGATGGAAGCACCTGTACCCGAGTTATAGAGGATAGTGTTTCAGCTGTAACCGGTGCTTTAAAGCAGGAAAATTTTGACACGAAGACGATGGTGATAAATTTGCATCATTTACACCCCAACAACGATTGGTCTGTCTCGGAATCGGAAATCCAAGGGCTGCGATAAGTGGGTGGGCAAATGTGAAAATTCAGCCTAAGCTTGGCTTAGTCTGGAGTCACACACTAAGTTGCGTGGTAATGGCATAAGACCTGGCAGCCGTTTAATTATGATTCGACTACACTGGAGACGCAACACATCTGCAATCTGGGCAAAACCGTGTACTGTAGGCCAGAGATACCTTCAAGTGGCAACTATACTAACTAGACATGGTATTCCTGCACTGCATGCGTCATCAGGTCGTCTTAAGTTGATTGCCTGGTTTTGTACTATGCTTGCAGAGCTCATCGGTCAGGTAAGCATGGCGATAACCGACAACCACCAGGTGTCGAGTTCTACTTCCGAAATCAGACTAACACTACCTGATGAGTCCAAACAAGGACGAAACAGCTGGTTGTGGAGTGCGGGAGTGAGAGAGCGCAACTCTGAAATCCTCCAGGTAGGCCTAATCTTCCAAGCACCAAACTCAGCATGCTCGTGGCTGTCGCAAGTGTGAGGTTGGTACTGGTGACTAACTAGATGTTACCAGCGTACAGTAACGCTTAGCTTAAGCTTGTTTAGTAATCCAAATGCCTTGTAAGCTAAATTAACGGATCAGAAGGCATTTGCTAAAGAGCCTAGACAGACTTAGATTAAACGGCGAGGTGCAATGCTGGAAGCGGGCGACCATAGAACGCGTCGAGGAATAAACCGCTTGCAACCGTTTTCTAATATTTGAACTGCACGCATTTACATCCAACCTAGGATGTCAACCGGTGATCTGCCGATGATTCGAGCATCAAAGTGCTTTGTTTCCAGTTTCCGTGGCTCCAAGTACCACGACGATAAAATTGGAAAACAAAGTAGAAGGCATGTACGCGTTAAAAATTAAGACCAGCTAGAAGAAGACGAAACATATACATTTGAAATCTTGTTTGCACAAGGTAAGAGACTGCGTGTAAGATTACCACCTACTTCGTGGCTGATTCGTGTGGGCCAGGGTGGCAAATCACTAATGCGCCTTTCCGGACACCATCAGACCAGGAAGTAGAGGTGAACCAAACTGACGGCGTTTCGGTCAATTATATGACGCCTCTTCTCTGTACAACAATGTGATCGCTTTGAGTATTTATTTGACTAGCAGTGTGATAGTCAACTACCCCATGCATGCTTAGCCGGCTCGCAAGTATGCAAAGAAGATAGCCTCACAAAAGTTGGCAGTTCAAATTCCACGGACAGTCCATGCGGCTTTGGATGGATTGCAGCCAAACTTCTACCGACGAAGTTCAGCATTATTCACTCTGTGGTTCAACTGGTTATATGATCCGGTGGCTGATTACAGCCAGTGTCCTCAGGCATAAATGCACAGCGGTAACAATGAAACACTTGCCCGGTATGTGTCGTGACGTACCGAATGTAGCTTACGGTAGTACGTTCGACGTAAGTTTAGGTGCCGTTTACCACATATATCCCAAATGGTTTGATGTGAAGGTTTTATGGGAAGCTTATGCACAAGACACACTCATTCCGGTTAGTATTTTACTGAGGAAAACGATCGCCTCTATTTACGCTACTGCCGGCAATGCGTGTTCAACTCGCTTTGGCGTGTGTGTCAGCATCGTGATCCGGAAGTCTATGCTCTTGGTTATTTTAATAGGTGTTTTTAATAGGTGCCTTTGTGATAACGTCGCGTAGTTAGAGTTTTCCGATTGATTAAATTTAGTTTTTCCTTTGCTTCGCTCACATTTCACATGTTCACACTCTGGGCAGCCGTTGGACGAAGTAGTTATGTCCTTGCTTATTATTGGGTGTCGCGTTCCATGTGTGCACACTACCTTTCGTATTCGTTCACCTACTCCGCCTGCAGACCAGAGGGGCGCATACTGAACCCAGAAGAGCCATCGTCTTCAAATGCGTCCTAGGGAACTTACATAGCTTCGGAGTGAACTCCACGATTTCGTTTGACCACTGGATTCCATTGATGTGTATCGGTTTAGAACAACACTGAAATCCCAGATGCCTTCAGCTGATGACACGACAACACAAGAAACCTCATCTGAACCAGGTGGTCAAAGTTGCGGTATGACGTTACTGTTGTATATGCACGTGAGCCCTATGCGAGCACACACGAGGACCAGCGTTGATCGTTGTCCGTTCCAAATTGACTGCAGCGACTGAAAGACTAAGTAAGAAACAAGGCCCTCGGTTTGGAAGAAAATGTAGTCTTCACCATTGCCGTAGGTAGCAATGCGTGACTCAATCTGTGGTGTGAAATACGTGTGGTACAGGCATGCAATGGGGAGCACGAGCTTAAAGCCATGGGAACAGACACATGCTGTAGGTTAAAAATTCGCGAGAGCAAACTACTCTACTGACAAGTAATAAGTAAACTGTTTATAACCAAGTTTTCGATTGATTAAAGTGTATCCGCATTCGTTCACCACGCGGTTTCGACTATTGGTGTTGACTGCAAGTCCACAGTTTTTCCTTTGCTAACCGCTTCATTTAAACACCGAAGTTATGAATTTAGCACTTTCCATCACGTGTTGGTTTAATTCTTTATAGTAACTACGTTTTCATATCGCCTACCGCTTAACGACACATGCATTTATTTCTGTCCCGTCCTTGAGAGTCGCTGCACTTTTCGTAAGTCTGACCTGTTACGCCGTAGCTTTTCTCACATAGTTGGTTTCACGCAACAAAACATTTATGTGATCCTGTCCCCTTGAATACGGGTGTATATTCTCGAGTGTAGACGGCGAATGGACCGCACAAACACTCACCAACCAAGTCTCCTGTTGTCTGTTTCACCGCCTAACTCTTCCGTCCGTTACTCATCAAAGCCCTCTCAGTTGTGCATTCTTCTCAGTTGCACGTTAGTCGACTGCTTACCTATGTCTTCCGAATACGCACACGTCTTTCCACATGGCAACCGGTTCCAATATGTGTGCTCAACACACTGCTTGTGCTTCCCATAGGTGAGGCTGTTCCTTGTTGTGTCTGTGTGCTCCAGGACCCGTTCACTGATAGTCGTATCCTACAGTGCGGTGTTGAAAACGTGTAGTCTAATTCAATAACAACGAAAACCGCCTCAGCTGTCTGTTCAATTTCAAATGCATTCAAATAGAATACAACTCACACATTGAAATAACCGTTGAGTATCCTGGACCCATTGTACCAAAATGGTCTGCCCGGAAGACCCATAAGGTCCAACAACACCTAAGAGGGTGAAAAGTACTTCAATGTGATTGCAACGATAATTCTAACGGAAACATAGTTAATTCTAGAGCTTTTACTAGATCCTGGTATATTTAGACAAACACCGAAACTGGCTCCACGCCTTTAGGACATATTTGAATTGAATGTGCACCTCTTTTACAAAGTGAGTTGCTGGCTTATAGGTAAAAGCATGAAAACACCGAACTCTAGATTTAAACGACAAAATGTCCTTGGAAGATATGAGTAACTCAGTTCCAACGAGACCAAATTAGCAATAAGGGAATAACGGCACTGTTTACAATTAAGGTAACAATCGATGACAACACATACGGAAACGATAACGTTTCCAACCAAAAGCCCCCACAACGGCGGGCAATTCGGTTCGAGAGCCAACATGCTAGGTGTCAGAGCGACGTGGTGCAAAGTGGGCGCATCATAGTGCCTAGTATATTTGTAGGACAAGCGAAAGAGGATTGTTGTGTGGAGGTTGAAATTATGTGAGATTAGTCGGCATAGAGTTAACAGTGTACTGACCTGGAGGAGGGCTGACAAGCTCATAATTGTCGCGGAACGGAATGTAAAGTTGCTTGGCGAGTGTCATGGAAAGGTGAAGTGAAAGGTGTATACAGTTCACGGAAGGGTGCGTACGAGGCGCGGAGATAAAAATATCATTGCGCTAAGTGTGGAACGACAGTTTGGAGATAGGGTATGATGATTCTAAACACGGGACAGGGTTGGTATATTTGGACTGGGCAACTAAGCATTAAAGACTTCTGCAGTTGCTGCATTCATACCTACTACATTGTGTATCAGTAGAGAAGTGGATACTTCAAGTCCATCACAGTGGGATATAGTTAAGCGTTTCGTAGCAAGGTTAGCATTTTGAAATGCAACACGGCATTAAGCTACTTGCTCCAATTAAAATGCCTCCTAAGTTGATCGAAGAACGCTTATTCCGCTTGCACTGTACCAGATTGTTGCGGTGTTAATTTTGGATCTTTCACTTGCTGGAATCATCCGTTTATCCAAAAATGGACTAGACAGTGAATGCAAAACGTACCTCTTCTACACCCTGTTGGCTGTTGAAGATGCTAGGTCCTCAGATATCCGAATGAATCCAGTTTACAATGACTACCCCGGAGCTGATAATATAACCGCAATTACCTTGCAGCTCATGGGCCGTCAAGTGTTTTCAGAAAAATGCCTATTGACAGATATTCATACAACCAGCCAATTAACTTCTAGGGTGATTCAATCAAACCATGCTCAGTACGGCGGACAAATTACAATGCAGATTCATGTTTGTGACACTTCAACTGATCAAGTGAAATCGAAACAGTAATACTCTTATTGATTTTCCGGCGTTGATTCGCTGTAAGAGGATTGTGTCGTGCAGAATACTAGTAACAAGTTGTGCTGGGGCAAACAGTGTCCTTTTTAGTATTCACCCAATTAACACTGCGCCATAATCTGAAAATATGTTGTGGCCCAGTCTCTTAATATTTGTTCTTGTTCTTAGTCGGGAAGAAATACTTTGGCTGTATTTAAAAACTGCATATTTAAAAGCACATATCTTTTGTTTGCTTTTAACTGCCTGTCTCAATTCACTTCAGACTAAAGGATTTCGCGTTACATCTGTGTGTTAGATACCATGCGCATGGAATCCAGGAACTAACGGATTTTTTGGGTAAAGGAAGTGTGCATATCGTGTAGACGAGTATAGCTCACGTTAGCTGAAGTTCCACACACGAAGCTGAGATGGCTACATAGGCCTGTGAGGTTCAGCAAAATTGTGACGTCGGCAACGAAGCGCTAACAGAGCAGTGCTACCTCATGCCTCACCCCCTTGATCAACTAATGAGACAGCAACTATCTCACAGCAATGAACTTCCATACCGTGAATAAATTACTATCTGGATGAATCCTCGAACAAGTACAGAAATTACAACTTCGCAGTTCATTTGTGAGGGTCGATTATTCCAAACCTCCCGGTACCACTGAGTAGTACAGTGGTTAGAGCAAGATCTATTGTGGCTGGAACCAAGCTCATTTATGCGTTGGCAGCTGGCCTTTGCAGATAAATTTGCAATGGGTGAGGAAAATTGCGTTACCCAAAGTTAATGTAGATTCATAAATAGCCAAGCTATCACATTCCGCGAAAATCCATTTCTAAATCGGGTAACAATATAAGTTAGATGTAGCTGTGTGAGAATCGCGCCACTGGCCATTTTCTGTTGTCTGCTGCGGAGAACAGCAATCGACATAAATCACCTTTCTTATTCGGAACAATTTCGGACTTGTTTGCTCGCAACGCCGCGCTGTAAGACCGATTTGTTTACACTCTACAGACAGAGAAAAGCAAAGCTGGGACTGGAATCCGTTGGGGTTTTATATGAAAATACGGTTGCGTATTATTGCGTACTTAACGACCCAACAAATAATAATGAAAACTCCGAGATTAGATAGGAAAATAGATAGTCAAAAGTAACAATAATTTGACACAATTTAACACTATAGCATGGTAGGGCACAATGCACTGTTCAATCGTCTCGCATGTAGTCAGCCTCGTTGGCGAGTCATCGGCCGTGGTGCACGTGATGCTTGTGTTGTGTGTCATTTTCAAGTCTCACATGTGTCGCTTAGATCCAGTGACCTTGTATCGGCCAAGCTTGCACGTCTCGTCTGCGCGTGCGTGCGTGCGTGCCTGCGGTGCTATACATACTGCTCTCTTGCGAAGAGTCAAATTGGTCTGCATCGGTCGGGTCTCGTAACTTGACGACCGAAACGTGTGACGTAATTCGGAGGCGTGACTGGTGATTGCGGTTACGTAGTAGTGGCGTAATTCGAGGGGTTGACTGCAACTTTGATGTGTGCGGGCTTGAGACGGTCTATACTCACTGTGTTGGTCCGAGTTGGGAGTTGAACAGTGAAATGCTTAGGACCGCGAGAAATGACTCGGTAGGGTCCATCGTACGGTGGTTGGAGGGTATGCGCACACGATCTGAACGTATGGAAATATAAGCGCAATGCATTAAGTCAGAGGGAACGTAAGAACTTGTACTGGTTGAGAGTGGAGGTGCGTAACAGAGTTTTGACATGTGTAATTTCAACTCTGTTGCAAAATTAGATGGTTGTGGATGTTCTGTATTGGACGGACAGAAATATTCGCCGGGCAGGCGTAAAGTGGTTCCAAAAACAAGTTCTGCAGGTAAGCATTGCAAAGTTTGTCGAAACATTATACGTAGTTGTAACAACACAAGTGGTAGTAAATCACACCATTGAGATGGATTGTTGTGAGCCATTAGATCTGTTTTGATGTGGCGATGCAAACGTTCCACTAAGCCGTTTGCTTGCGGGTGATATGCCGTGGTACGGATGCTTTGGCAGCCAAGAATGTTGGTAATGTTTGAGAAAAGAATGGATTCAAAATGGGAACCGCGATCAGTCGTAATGGTGGCTGGAACACCAAATGTCGCGACCCAATGGTTAATGAAATTACGAGCGATTGTTTCCGTGTGAGTGTCAGGTATAGGAATAGCGACTGGCCAACGTGTAAAGCGATCGATGCAAGTGAGGATATACGCGTTGCTATTTGACACAGGAAGAGGACCGACGATGTCCAAATGAACATGAGCAAAACGGGCATCGGGATTGCTAAAGGTTCCGAAAGGTGAGCGTGTATGGCGGATGACTTGAGAACGTTGACAGGAAAGGCAATTTGCAGCCCATTCCTTGATGTCTCTGTTCATGTTTGGCCATACGTATCGTTCAGAGATGAGACGGATGGATTGGCGGATTCCTGGATGTGAAACATTGTGAAAAGTTTCAAAAACCTGTCGGCGCATAGATGGTGGTACCAATGGACGTGGTACATGCGTCGAACCATCACATTCGATTGTTCCAGGATGTGTATAGAGAGGGAGTGGTTTTAACACAAGTGAAAATTTCTCAGAGGGTGATGAGAATGGTTCGGATGATTCTGTCTTCTGAGCCTTCGCCATCTGGTGTAAATCGATTGTGGAAACACAGTTAACACCAGGACGAGACAGAGTATCTGCGACTACGTTTCGGTTGCCGGCAACATGCCGGATATCAGTGGAAAACTGAGAGATGTAATCAAGTTGGCGAATCGCTCGGGGCGAATATTTTTCAGGATTAGCAGAAAAGGCTGAAGCAAGAGCTTTATGGTCTGAATAGATGCAAAATTCACGGCCTTCCAAAAGATGTCTGAAGTAACGCACAGCTAGATATATGGCCAAAAGTTCTCGACCAAATACACTATACCGCGTCTCCGTTGACTGAAGTCACTTGGAGAAGAAACCAAGTGGTTGTTTCTGGTGGTCAACGGTTTGATGCAGAACAGCCCCTACTGCAATGTTAGATGCATCGACGTGGAGAGACAAGGGGGCACCTTGGCGCACATGAAACAAGGTACATTGTTTCGCTAAGGTACATTTGACTTTCTCAAATGCTTGTTGAGCTTGCTCAGAAAAATGAAAGTCAGAATGAGTTTCTCTCAACAGGTCAGTCAAAGGCACCAGCATGGCGGCTGCATGAGGAATGAAACCACGACAATAATTAACCATTCCAAGAAAACGCTTCAGTTGACGAAGAGAAGTGGGACATGGAAATGAGGTGATAGCGTCTAGCTTAGGTTGTGCGGAAGTAATGCCATGCTGATTAATCGTATGTACGAGAAAATTTAAAGAGGAAACACCAAATTCGCATTTCTGAACGTTAAGTACTACGCCATGATCTTGTAGGCGTTGAAACAGTATGCGAAGATGAGTAATGTGTTCATCATGGGTTTTGGAAGCAACGAGATTATCATCTAAATAACAGAATACAAAATCCAGATTGTGGAGAACTTGGTCAATAAAACGTTGAAAGGTCTGAGCAGCATTCCTTAAACCAAAGGGCATAGGTAAAAACTCAAGTAACCCAAAAGGAGTTGTAATAGTTGTCTTGTGCACATCATCGGGGTGAATAGGGATATGAGGATACGCTCTGAGAATGTCAATGTGTGAGAAAACTGTACAACCGGTAATGTTTGCAGTAAAATCGTGGATATGAGGAAGGGGATATCTATCGGGGATAGTGGAGTTGTTTAAGGCTCGATAGTCACCACATGGGCGCCAATCATTTGGCGTTGACTTAGGGACCATATGCAAGGGTGAAGCAAAAGTACTGTGAGAGGGTCTGATAATTCCCAGTTGGAGCATGTGTTGAAATTCCCTTTTGGCGATGAGCAAGCGTTCAGGTGGCATACGTCGGGGGCGAGCAAAAACGGGGTTACCGCGAGTCTCTATCCTATAGGTTACAGAATGTTTGGGCTTAGCCTGGTGAAAATTGGGTTTAAGCAGGTTAGGGAAATCTCTAAGTATGGAAGAATAGGAGGTGGGATGAAGCGTGGACAATAACAATGGAACAGGTTGGGAACAAATGATAGGTTCACCACACACAGATAACTTAGTAATACCGTCCTGGAGGCTACGGTTTTTCAAGTCAACTAATAAATTAAAATGTGTAAGAAAATCCGCACCCAAAATAGGCTGGCGAACATCCGCAATAAGAAAAATCCAAGGGTACTCACGTCGTAATCCCAAATTAAGTGTCAGCAAACGTTGTCCAAACGTACGTATTTTCGTACCGTTTGCAGCAGTAAGTTCATAAAACTTCCCAGAAGGGAGAGTGTCGGTGGGTTGTGGGGGAATAACACTAACGTCTGCTCCAGTGTCAATCAAAAATTTTAGTCCAGGAGTACGAGCCACAACAGAAAGACGGCGAGATTGGGTTTGATAGCCACGAGTGTTACTCGCCCCTAACATTCGGCCTGGCGGTTTTCCGGCATCAGAGGAGCCTTGCGTTTGGAGTTTCTGAATAAACAGGGGGAAACACATTTCCTTGCTCTATGACCAAATTTGTTGTGGTACCAGCAGTAGTTGTCAGACTGTCTGTTGTTAGAATTCGATCGGTAAGTTCTGCTGTTTGATCGTCGACGTGAAAAACATCGAAATTGGCGAGAGTGTGAAGATCTAATTTCAGCGATTTGTTTGGAAAGCAGCTTAATCTGGTCGGCAGTGGACGGTGTTTCCATCGCTGAGTTGATCGAAGACAAAGAAGTTAAATTTGGTTGAACTTCTAAAATTCGATCAGCCATAGTCGCCAGTTTGTCGATGGGGACGGTGTCAATCGACGGTGCTAGGATTGTTTGTACATGTGAAGGGAGGCGCTTCAAAAACAGTTGGATGAAAAGAGCGGAATCAAGCTGGTGATCTCCCAAAGTGTTGTACATTCGACGAAGTAACTGTGATGGTGTACATTCACCAAGATCAGCACCGTTGAGGAGTTGTTCCAGACGCTTATATTCTGATATCGTTGTCCGTTTGATGATAGTGTCGCGCAGTGTTGAAAGGGGTGACTTGGTCTGGGGCTTGTAACACATCCCGAACATCCGCAGCAACTTCAGGTGGAAGCACAGAAAGCACATGATAAAACATGGTTGACTGTTGTGTGATATTCCGGAGATGGAATTGTGCTTCGACCTGACAGAACCAGATTGCTGGATCATGGTGCCAAAACGGCGGGAGGTTGACTGAAACAGTGTCAATTCTGTGCGTTGGTTGATGTGATACAGAGGACATCAAATAGCTATCTTCGGAGGCCATGTTAGCTCACGTCGGGGTCACCAGAATTTGTTGGGGTTTTATATGAAAATACGGTTGCGTATTATTGCGTAATCAACGACCCAACAAATAATAATGAAAACTCCGAGATTAGATAGGAAAATAGATAGTCAAAAGTAACAATAATTTGACACAATTTAACACTATAGCATGGTAGGGCACAATGCACTGTTCAATCGTCTCGCATGTAGTCAGCCTCGTTGGCGAGTCATCGGCCGTGGTGCACGTGATGCTTGTGTTGTGTGTCATTTTCAAGTCTCACATGTGTCGCTAAGATCCAGTGACCTTGAATCGGCCAAGCTTGCACGTCCCGTCTGCGCGTGCGTGCGTGTGTGTGTGTGCGGATGCTACAAATCCAGGAAGTAGTGTTTGACCGCTGACTCCTTGATAATTAGACCACTAAGATCCGTTGGTCAAAGTTGGACACAAGCTTTAGGAATTCAGGTTAGACTGGATTATCTTCGGTGTTTTCCGATTTCGAAACCCAATCTCTGGTAAGTCGTCCGCCAGGTTTGTAGCAGACCTCAGTGCTTCTGGTGTGGAAGCAGGTCTACCCAAAATTATACCGAAGTCTTACTAGTGATTGCACATAGCAATCCAAGCACACGGTAGTACTCCAAAATCTACTCATCCTTCTAACTGTTGGCTCATAGCAGACTTTGACGGTAATTTGGTTTAAACATCTTTCAAGTTTTATCAGAGATCTTAGTGAGTCCGTGTACCATCGCATTTGTTTGGTTTAGGGATTTGTACTAAGTGAGGGAAAATAAGTAATACCTTACAGAGTTCAGTTGCATAACTGGACAAATTTCTCATAGAACGGTGACAGAAAGTTGCAATGGAGCAATGGTTTATGACAGGTATAAAAGCGCATTCTTGTAATGTCCCGTATGATGGTGCGTGTGAAAACGTGTGAGATGCATAACCAACCAGGTGTTGGAGTAGCATATGTGCGAGTATTCCTGTCTGAATTATAGGGGGCCGATAATACCATCCACTGTTTGTTGTCCCCTAATGCAATCAGCTGATGGTCACAGGCTATATCGCGTAGTGTAAATGTGGCAGAGTATGGTCAAGGGTGTTTTCTGACGTGGGATAATGTTGGGCCTATAATTACATATACCGGGAGGGTGCTCCAAGGCTGTGCCACTAGGTGGGAAACTAGTTTCGTCTACATTCAGTCAACTGTATTGCGTGATCCACCTAAAGTGATGACCATTTAGCGATGTGTTTTAACTGAGTTTCAAAAGGAAATGACATTTGTTGTTGTGGTTTCTCAGGATCTAATACACTATTGTAAGCGATTTACTCACGCTCATGGGAAGTGGATTAGATGGGACATAAGGTAAATTTCTGAAATTTGTTTCCTGCGCCCTGCAGAATCATATGTGCACTTGCCTAACAGTAACCTTCACTAACCTCTAAAATTTGGTGGACGGTACTTAGTAGTAATTCACTGGGAAACCAGTTAATCCTATACCAGCAAGTTAGGTTCGGTGCACTCGTCAGATCAGAAGGTTTCGCCGTCCGATCGATATAATTCATCAGGAGTTTTGGATCAACTGCCGATCGAAGATTGGTGTCCTACCAACTTTGGTCCTCTACCGAATCGATAACGGTTGGCAAATCTTGATCCTTCACAACCATGTAATTCACGACTAGTATGGGGCCCCGTATGCCTTCGTCAAGTAGAGACTGCAGAGCCAAACACGAAAGCATGAATTAAAGACTACCGGTTTAAGTATTTACTCAAATAACACAACGATTAATGACTCACTCTAGACTTAGTTGGAGTACTTGTTGTATGGACTGATTGCGGCATGGAATCTCATTTTGAAACTTAACGAACGTTAGGTAAAACTCGGACAAATCTCGAAAGGGGACCTCTTGTAACACTACACACATTTGGCTACCGTGTCTTGACATCTTCCCACATCCGGTACTTCAAATTATTCGACGTTGATCGTTTCAGAATGTTTGATAGACGACCGGATAATGCAAAGATGTCCAAAGTACGGTCCACGGGCCAAATGTGACCCGCGTTAACATTTCAACTGACCCGCAGGCTCACGATGAAATAATGAATTCAAGCTTAGATTTTTTGCGTACCGACGAGATTATATAGATTACAAACAATTTACGGATAGTAGGAGTACAAAATTCAATGGCGCCAGATGCTGGCGAAAGTCAGGATCGAACTGTTTATTTTTAATTAACTAAGAAAAGTCATTCAAGTGCCTCCACTAAAAGGGTCTCAACTAAAGCAGAAAAAATCTCAAGTCCTCAGTTTCACCCTTCAAATTAAAAATTTGCAACAAAAGTTTTATGACATGCAAATTGAAATATCAGAAGAGGCAAGCTGTGTGATGACCCGGTCATTTCGTACCCATCTCCTCAGTGTCCTCATGCGTAACCAAAGGCCGCATATACTCAAGCCGCTTGAAGTCATCCTAAGCGATCGCGAGCGGCTGTTTCTGTGCCTATTGAAACCGATGACAATAATATTGAGTCTGCCGTGGTAGTACCGCAGTAATAGTTGACCATCAACTGACCACCAATCGACCGCAACCAACCTTGATTGTTTTCAGATTGTTAGTTGCATTGTACGTGACTGAGAAGATAGGCACGAAATGACCGGGTCATCTCACAGCTTACATCTTCTGGTATTCCTGTATAGATTTATAAAGGTTTCTTGTTTCAAATTTACGACGTGTGATTTTCGCTATTATTTCAATGTCAGACTGAATATGGCCCGAAATATTTCTACCTACGAAATGTGGCCGTCCATGCGAAAGGTTTGGATACCCCTGGGTTAATGTATTTGTTGGACGCCCGACGTTTGGAATTTGACACAAAAGCTTCTTCGGGCAAAGGAAACTAGCTTGACATTGGGTGACATTTTGTAATAATCTTGGGCAAGTTGACTACAGTGACTAATCAACGTGCACTTCCGTGGGAAAAAGACATAGCGGTCCAAGTTCATTAGTTTCACGTGTTCTCCGTTTGAAGAGAAACGATCACTGACCTCGCCAGGATGGGGCGAGGATGGTCACAAAATTTGGTTGTTTGGATGATCTAAGATTCAGCCGTAGGTCATTCATTCATTCATTATACACGTTAGCTGCAGGTAGAAAACCCTCAGATATTGTGCCGTAATACAAAGGACAAGAAAAAATACAACTGTAGCACGCTGGCTGAGTCCAGAGTAACGGATGGACATCGTTCCACAGAGCTAACGGCCGACTATTGTGCCGCAAAAAGTTATGTTATGCCTAACGCATGCGATCGTGATTGAAGGGGAGGCTAAGCAGGAAGGGGATGTACAAAGTAACTCACCACACAAACGCCACGGGGGCCGCCTCCTAGCCATATCAGCAAGTGTGTCCAATCAAACGTGTTCATCGTCCTTAGGACCCCAACCAGGCAGTCAGGATGCACCAAAGGACGCCAACTTCGAAGTAAGGGTTTTCATTTCTCTCGAGCAATTCCTCGCTTGGCTTCCTCCCATCCACTTCCAACCGCGCCCCCGGCGCGCAAACAATGCACGTCGCGGGTGTCGGTTTGCTGGCATGCACAACACGTGGCCCAACCATCAGAGCCTGGTGCATGATATAATGATGCTGATCGGTTCACTGGTTCGTCTTTCACCATTTACGCCACGCCGAACACGCTCATAGCTCAAGCGGTGCTCCCAGCTGCGAATTCAGAGATGAGTGAACCCGACGAGCCCCATTATATCTGTCGACCTGATAGGCCAGATTTAACAAGCACATAGGAGAGCTGAACGGACGGCTGCGTTATAAACTCTGCCCTTCAGTGCGAGAGTAATGTCGCGTCTGCGCCACAGGTGGCTTAGATAAGCAAAAGCACCTCGAGCTTTTGCTATACGATTCGTAAGCTCATCTTCGATCCCTCGGGCCTAACATAGCTGACCAGGTACTTGAATTATTGAACGACTTCTAGCAGATCACCACAAAGCGTTAGCGCAGGGGTGGGTCCCTGCGCATCTTGGAAAAGTACTTTGCATTTCGATAGAGCAAAGCATAGCCCAAAACGATTGACAGCCAGCGCTAATCTGTCCAGGGCTGTTTGGAATGTTTGGGAGCTGTCACAGATTAGGGCAATATCGTCCGCGTTCTCAAGTTCAAGAAGTCACTCACCAGGAAGTAGCGCCACAACTTCTAGGTCGTGTGCAGTGTACGCTGTTTCCATGACTTCATCAATAGCGAAGTTAAAGAGGGAAGGTGACAGTGGGCAACCTTGTCTCCCACCGCTGGTGATACGGAAGAGTGGCGACAGTTTGCCATCAGCCGTAGGTCAAATGCGGAACAAAATTTGACGGTCGGACTGCAGTTACATGAGTGTGTAAGACTCTCATAAGTGGTAGACTGAAAGAAAATTTAGCAAATGAGTGATGGAAAATGTCTTTCATACTCAGGGTCGTAGTGGTGGAAGTGCTGATGGTCCAGCTCGATTTCGGGCGTATCAGCCCACGCCGGTTTAAGACCGGATGCCAGGCACTCGACAGCCCTAATCATCCATTCTATTTATGTACTTATTAGCTTCGAAGAATTTCACAGCTTCAGCAGTTAGCCTTTGCGGAGTGACCACAATCTGGTTCTGATAACCTTGATAATTTTTAAGTCATTTTCATGCCCATTGTCTAGCGCATGCACTGCTAATGTTGGGTATCTGAGCAGAGCTCTTTTCTCGGAGGTCATGATTTGTACCGCCTAAGTACTGAAATTACTATGAATAGTTCCTTCGTTGTTCGACGTGTAGACACTTCAGTAAACCCAACAGATAGGTTAAGCAGTTATTCGCCTAGCATGCCGAAATGGTGACTTCCCGATAGATTTCAAACATAGGCAAGTATATGGAATTGACAGTCAATTTTCCTGTTAGTGATCCGCTTCCCTGGACCGTAGAGAAGTATGGTGCAAGCAGTAAATTTCACTGTACCTGACACAAAGTTGTTGGCCACTGAAGTCAGTACAAATGAACACACTATTATATATTAACATTACTTGATTTATGGCGACATAATAATAATTATGAAGTAGGGCAGTGAAAGCCGCAAGGAAGCTGTCTCTCCGATGCCGCCTTATCTTTGCACGATAGTCGGCTGTTTGTGACGGTATGTTGCTATACACGGTTTTGGCGCCTTTATCCTTAACGTTTGTTTAATGCGTGAAGGCTTCCAGTTAAGTCCCCCTTCTCTGCCTCCTCTTCTTATTTATTCCATAGGTCATCATAGTTGAGTGGCAGCGAAGCATCATTTCAACTGGTTGGTGTACTGCTATTGTTGATAACGATTTATGGCCATCTCTGCACTGAATCCATTGACAAAGGAAAAGTTGGCATGTGCGAACGACTCACTGGAGCAAACACAAAACACCATGTTGAATGGATTGCCAAGAGATTTACAAAGCTAAGGCACTAAATTCACAGCTAAAAATTAACTACTTCACATCGCTCTTAGTAAAAAGATTAGAAAATAATCACTGGAATTAACGACCTAGCTATATTAAGGCAGCCAAACTAACTTCTCTGCGCATTTACTTAGCATTTGGGTCTGTGCATCTTTCTAAGTGGGTTCCGTGCATGCTATCGAGGTAGTGGAAAAATGATGCCACACAATGTGATGCCGATTGTTTAACATCATTTCTATTCAGCAGGGCTCTTGAGTGGCACAATGGATCTTGTCCTCCAAGTAACTATTGTTGAATACGTTGAATGTAGCATGTGGCTCTTCCGTTGTACTGAGGATGAATTTTCCCTAGCCTGTTCCAGTATGATGTAATTTTAGAAAGATATTGCATTGAAAACATCTGTTTCCAAAGTGGCTTCAGTTGGAAGCACATGATAAATTCGATGAAACTAACGCTCAATTTCCATCATACTTTCACTCTCAACCTGCAAAAGCAATTCACTTCTAAAAGTCGGAATACGGACTGCTGATGTAATAGCTTTTATATCTGAGAATGGATTATAAACATGGGTTAAATGATGCAGCAATAAACACTTTTCGGCAATAGCACCACCTAATCGGAAATCTTATGTGGAATGTGACCACATCGACCTTAGTGATTCAATAACATAATGCAAATGTAACGTGTGAGGTAGTAACGCATTTTATGAAGCGCGACACAGTCTTGATAGATATACATGAGACCATGTCAAACTTCGTGGCTTAACTTTAATCCCAGTACTGCAGTTCATCTGCATCTTGGGACGGATAGCTGTTCAGAGAAGAACACGCATTTAATGCCATTCACTTTAACTAGATGTACGGGGTGTATGAAGAAACACAAGCCAAGAATTTCAGTGGACAGATCATAATGTAGTGGTTACGCGCTTAGAAGCTATAAGCTATTTATATGACATGCTTGCAGTCAAAACGGTGTTTTATAGCTAGGATAGCACGTTAACGGTAAACACGTCAGTTAACGGGTAAACGGGTGAAAATGGTAATCTCAAATTTTGAGTGAAATTGCTGATCAAGCCTTCATTAGAGACAGTGGGTTGGATAGAAGATTTGTGTTCCAGCATAGCACTAATCTGCCAATTTAGCTCCGTTTGAACTCTTCAGGTATGGATACAACAACCAGAAATACGACAATGCGAATACCACAAATTTATCGACACCACCATCCGCAACAATTAGCTTGATCATATAAGAGTAAAATACTTGAAGACTGACGGATTTCAAGATATATATATATATATATATATATATATGTATATATATATCGCCTCAGGTTTAAACGTTAACTAACCGAAAATCATATTGGTTGCTTATAATTGTACCTGCGATCTTCCAACACTAGAGGAATATGACTGTCATTCTTACATTTAATCCATTCTACTGCTCCTTCGAAGTGTTATTGCTCAGGGGGGTTATTGTTTCTCCATTTAATCCAACCATTCAATCTATCCATAAACAACTGTGAACAAATGCCTGCTCGTAACATTGTAATGTGAACCAGCGACCTTTGATATGTCAACTGATATTGCATTTTGAATAATTAAGTGGAAGCCATTTAGAAACACTTGTAAGCGCTACGCTTCAGCTTAACAGACCGATGATATTTTCACTTGAGTGACACCAGTATCTGCTGGCTAGATGTCTAACTGGTGCTCAGCGAAAGTACAAGTCGCACTAACATCTGAATGCGTCTCGCTAACCTTCCCACTTGACAAATGAGTCTTATTATATTTCTTCTTATGTGACATCGTGGCTTATTGCGAGTTTCAATATGAGGTCAATGTATCCCATCTCAAGTGCCTAGTACTGCTGCTGCCTTCAGGTAAGCGCACTCAGATGCAGACAAGTCATCAAGGTTGATTCCGGAACAGCGGCAACATGGTGTGAAATGTGAATCGAAATGATTGGGTACAGGTAACCTTCTAGGTACTGATGAATTGGTCGAGATATGCTACCGGTCAGAACGAATGACCAGGAGGAACTAAATAGTAACACAAGTCGGACTGCCTGGTGGTTCCACATGCCTGTTAATTCTCGCTTACCTCGAAAAAGAGACGAGCATAACTGGCTCTGGTTTACCCTCCGACACGGATAGCCTGCAGGTAATATAGGAGCGGCATTCACAGCACACACCAACAATAAGTCATCACTGTTCTACTATGCTTCTACTTATTCATTAAAGTGAGCACAGTTATGATTCCCGTTCTTTCACCGCGGACTTATAAAATCGGTGGGCTTTATCACACTGTTTCCCTACTAACTTGTAAACTTGCTTACTCCATCGCGGTTATCTTCTTTTTGTCATTTTTATTCCATCGCTAATGTAAAAATCACAAGCATATTTGCTAGTTAGAAAATGACTAACTACTGAGTATCTTGTTGTATTGCGCCACATTAGAGGAGCCGTGGTTTTCACCCACAGCCTACATGTGCTGATGATGCTTGCACACCAAATAACGGTGGATTTGGGGGTGGGGGGGGGGGTTACGTGCGGTGAAGCATTCCACAATGACTAACATTTCCTACGGCAGTGAACGTGCTACCTCGTCTCGTTGATGGATTAAGCCATCCATGTTAGCCAGCATGAGAGATGAAGGAACAGTCAGACTACGGCAGACTTACCGGCTTCACGTCTCTGACTATAAAGCCCTTCCACTTGCGACAGAAATTGCTGGCTTCCAATAGTCCCATCTCCTCTGGGCCGAAAATATAACGGAGCGAGTGATTGGGCATTTGATTTCGGACGGCTACAATGAATACGCAAATAATCCGGCCGTGACTTTCAATTCAAGAGGTTGAATAAGACAAAAACACGTAATACTCAGGACCAAAGAGAAATGGAAGTCCCAATTTATTGGGTATGTTATGTACCGAATTTCGGTGAACCCAAGCGAATTCCCGGGATCACGTTGGTCTCCCTTCAACAGTGTACTTCACGATCGAGTTGCCACGGCAGCCAGCATCCTGAAGCAAAAAGTGGCATTTTAGTCAGTTATGACACTGGGTTGTACAAGATGTTTTGTGATGGTGGTTAGAAATTCTTTTTTGGCATTGTATTTACAGCTGTAGATTCTAATTCTTACCAGAGGCGTGGCAAGAGAGGGCGGGTGAGGAACGGTCCTTCCGGGGTGGCATGGGACATGAGACGACATTTTGCATACCGTTGAAGGTTCGACACCAAATAGAAGGGGCAAAATTTCTAGATAAGCTGAGAGCTGAATGCTTTAATCTTACTCTGTATGACCAACAAAACCTTTGCGCCATGCCCCACCTAGGTCAACATACTTCCCAGGCATCCTTTTACTTGTCCGATCGTGGTCACTATCATCACAGCTACTTCAGTGCCCCAAACGACCATTCATTTCATCGAAAACTAATATGCGCTTTACCCTGAGCAGATTGTGTGGCCTTCACGCGCCTATCTTGTCCTCAGTTAGGGCGAAAATCTTACCACCGCCCGGGCGGCAAAATTAGTTACTACGCTACTGCTTCTTAGATATACTCTTCACCTTAGCGGTGGTGCACTTGCAGTTGTGACTTGCTTTTCACGAGTGATGTGGGAGAGCTGATATGGTCTAGCACAGGCATGTTAAAAATGAGGCCCTTCTCAAACACGCCAGCGGTCCGCACAAAGGATGACAACATGTGTGACCTACACAGCTCATGTGGGGTCGTCAGATTGATATGCTTGATCAGACGGAATGAAACAGTTAAGTAAGTAGGATGATCGGGGCTTTCAGTACAAACAAATCCTCGTGCTAACATCACTGAATGTTTCTCGACCAGCATTGCACAGTAAGATGCCTGCAAAGCTGCAGGGAAGAGAGCAATCCCATTTAACGACATTTGAACCGGAGCCAAGTATTAGTGTAACCGCAGACTCCTCGATGGAGAGACGGAAACATTTTGGGGTTGTTCCGAGTAAAAGGAAAACCACAAAATACATACTTTTTGGGGATGGTTATTCAACTATTTTTTCTATAAGCCCAGCTCAGAAATTAATAGTTGTACAACAATGAATATTTTTTAATTTGCCCTTTGTGTTTTGACTTAATTCCACACAAACTTGGCTGAACCGATGTAAACCACGTAATTTTCTCCACGATGTTTGATGCTACATATTCACATACGGCTTATGTCAGTTGGTGGACACCTCATTTCGTATAGCGGTTTAAGCGCATACTGCTGGAAAGTTGGGGTAAAACAGAGGTCGAGCGATTTCCACTCCCGTTAGAATTGTCGATAAGTTTACCGTTTAAATAAACCCAATCTGGGTTTATTTACGATGAGCATTTATTGTACGGACGCTTAGTCGAATACCTTGATGAAAGACCGTGCAATGGTGAAACACATCGGATTTGATTTGCTTGTTGGTCTCAAACCAGCAAAGATTATCTCAAAGGGTACCAGTAGATTTTTGAACTTCAAATAAACTGTAGTTGACACAGTAGAAAGTCAAACGCACTTCTTTCCTGGATGTTGCGGATCGCGTTACGTGGTACCTAATTACGAGAAACAGTGACCCAACGTACGATAATAGCCAGGGTCGGGAACTTTAAGAGCTTTTTACTTTCTGGCTTACAGACGCGTGAAATTTTACGAATTAAATACGCATACCAACTTGATTCTGTGACATCTTGTGCTCTCATTTTCCACAAGTAGGCAATCCAGAAAATCAAAATTTTAATTCACCAAGCTGGATACTCATATACTTTTCATTCTGGAACTGTTCTATACTTCAATTCAAAGTCAATGTTGAAGTTAAAATAAGCTTTATGAACCCTAATGGGTTCATTTTAAGCATTTACACCATCATTGCGGACACCTGGATGATAATATCAATATACATGTTGGGGGATAAAAATGGGAAAATGCACAACTGTTAATCCAACAACTGATCACGCAGCCTGTTAGTGAGTTTCGCTGGTTCCACAAGCAAACGTGAGAGATAAAGCAAAACAGTATTACGATACGATGACGCGTGGGAGAATAAAATTCGGAATTTCGAACGAGTAGAAAAGAAAGAGAGCGTTTTGGAAAGATCAGTGTGAAGTGGATGAAATCGGTCAGTTAATATCTTAGAAGAAAAAGCATTTCAGGCATCAAGGTGTCTAGGAACGATCAAAACAACTAAGGAATCTCTAGACAAGTCGCTGCACCTAGAAATGTGGTTTATGTATCGCACCAATAAGATTTAGTCTTTCTGAAGCAGTCCAATGAAAATGACAGGAGTGCAGTATAGCCAATGGGGAATAATAAAAAAGGTCACAAACCTGGATATTAAAGTACCAGGTACTGAAAGCACCTTAAGTCTGAGGGCATAAAACGAAAGCTTTCTTTCAGAAAAGTTTTACAGACGTGCATTTACCAAGAAAAACTCTTGGATAAAAAACACCGAGATACTTAAAGGTGGAAGGGCTGGCTATGGGATTTTCATCCACAATAACTGTGGGGGCCTGAGTCAAATGCCAACTCTACTAAAGACAAACTATTGGGCGACCTGCGACACTGGGAACCGTTCTGTCAAGCAATGAGAATCCAGGTCAAACAGGCTGGTTTGTTTCTTATCGTCTACCACCCAAACGCAGTTCACTATGTCCAGAAAAGGCAACTTCAGGCTGACATTTCAGTGGGGTGACGAAGCGGAGACTGCTCCCTTGTAAGCCCACCGTCTTCATGATTCGTCATGCTGCGTTCCTGGACATTGACTGAAGTGAGCCTGGGCAATTGAAGCAAAACCCATAGTGTCCCACAAATCCAGTCTTCCGACAAGTCTTAAACTCGAGCTCATGACTTGGAAGTGTGGCGTTACATTGACGGAGCCTCTCTCTCTCTCATCACAATTAGATTGCGAACTCAAGCTCAAAGTTACCATTATCACCTAACCATAAATGATATTGTCCAAGGGTGTTGAAATTCATGCTATACTTCAAACAAATGATCGAAAGGAGCTCGGAAGTTGGCACAAGTTACGTATCAAATTGCCATCAGAGATACTTCTAAAGGAGGTCAAAGCTAAGTTACCATTGTCTGCGGGAACACGCACCAGCGAGAATTTGTCGCGAGCCCCGCTGTCTGCATTACAATTACTCAGCCATCAAACGAGGAGGAAACAAGCATACAGCCGCAATTCGCATCTGAAGGAGTAAGTAGCGGATGCTCTACGCAGCAACGCGAAGCTACCCCGGAAGTCAGTAAAAAAGTACTTCCAAAAATCGATTGTCGACCGTCCCTACAAAGGTCGGTTTAACTTCGCTGGAAAGTTGGTATATTTAGATACGCTTCAAGCATCGGTTGCTTTTTGCTAAATTGGTTGAACTTCGATTTCTTAATGCTTCAATTTTTTGGGACCTCGTAATGGCAACCAAAACATGGCTGAGCGACGTGACTGCTCCCCCTTCCGAAGGTATAAAGGTGAAACAAACTATGGACGGTGTCATAATCCTCCTAAACTCCAAACAAGAATACACACCCTTGTGCTAATGCAAATCCCTTAGTGTTTCATGTGTTTCACTCATACTTTTACTGACACTGACACTGTTATTTTCACCCCAACCATCCTACATGGCTTCTCAGGCATTTGCTGTTATGAACGTCATACACCATTGCTGTACCGTACAATCTTTCGTTCCGACTAGTTGAGTCATTTGGTATTAGGACTAGTGTACCGAAAACTTTTCAATTACATACTTAAGTCGATTGTGATCCGTTCGCTGGGCACTTGTAAGGAAACAGTAATTGTCTCTGTCTTCGAATACGCTTGCACCTACCGAAGCAAGACAAAAATTCAGAGATGAAAGCCAAGGACGGAATCAAAACCATCAAATGAAGTGAGTCGTTTGCATTCCTAACCAGAACATAGTTTAGCTACATTAAGTCGCGATTAATTGTGCTCTTGAACCGTTAACATTCTTCTGCCTCATTATATTGTAGTCATCCGATCACTTGGCGTTGTTGGACTTCGGAATACACAAGCCCCCAAACTCCAATTCATTCGGCGTCTTTCACCTACTACGAAATCGAAGACTCAGTTCATCTATGCATTAAGCCGGCAATGTAATTGCTCAAGAGTGCGATTATAAGTTCCGATTGTTTTTCGATAAATGCCATGCACGACCCAACCTTGCTGATTCTCTGAATAGCCTCGTTCCCAAGTGTCTTCATCCTACATCTTAATATCTATTTTCTCAAAGAAACTAAAAGTGAATACCAGTCATTTTATATTTATGTCTTGAAGTACCGAACGTGTGTTTGCACTGTGACATGAAATAATGATTGAATTATGGCTTGCTTTGAAGCAAAGCTCTGCCACTTCAACCACTAAGACCGCATCCGAAGTGGAGGGATTCGGAGTTGCTCTTTCCCTACTCTGCATTTTATACCATCCTCCTTTATCTCTACTCATTCTTTTTGGGACCAAGGGATAGCTATTAATCAGTGCGATTACTTTTCTGTGCGTAAAGATTACGAACGGCTAACAGAGCATGTAATATGAGAGACCTTCGAGTGGAATTCACCGTTAGACCGAATGAGACATGGGCTCTACGCACACTGATGACCGATAACTTCACTCGAATCCCGACTCTAAGAAACTGCTAACCGTTTCGGTGCAAACTGGGGCAAGCTGACTAACGCGCAGTGGTAGGCTCCAGCAGCTTTACTGAGAGTCGTGTGGACTGGTCTCTACCTTAAGGGTGTGCATGTCGGACATCCGGCGTCGGTCATGAAAGAATTAGAAGCCCGTAACTGATGCTCATACCACAGCGGCGTGTGATGCATCAGCATATATAGTCGAGGCGTTGGAATGTCATCGAACGGATGTATTTCTACATAAATGATAGGTGTGTCAGTCAGTTCAGAATTAATAGTGGTGCCCACTTGCACAAACTCTTGTGTAACCAAGGTACTTTCTCAAGACTGTGAGATCTTAGGAACAAACTGTGGATGGTGCTACGAAAGCCACAAGACCCAGCGCCGAGAGTTAGATGAATCCGGAAAGATCACAGGCAACCACTACAAGCTTCGTTGATGATGTGAATTGCTGCGTGAGAGGGATAAATCTTTGTTGTTGTGAACATTTTATCTCCATTCCGCATGTTTCAGCTGACCGGATGGACTAGTCTCTAAAGTTTGCCATAATGTTATGTCGAATAACGTCGTTTACTTGTCACATAAGCAATTGCCAAACACTTTATGCAGCTTCTGCCTAGTTCCGCTGTTTTTAATTCAACTTGCATCAAGTCGCAGTGTTATAGCGGAGGTAAGAATACGCGACTTCTCCAGTTGCTTTGTGAGTTTCGCCTCACTCACTCCTACTCACGCTGCGCTCCCTTCCGATTCCTCGCATACGTTCACTTTTTCCTCACTTTTGTGATTATCTTGTATGGACACTGAAGCTTACCCTTATTCACTTTTACTTTGTGTATTTGGTTCGTTCGTGAGGCAACTTATCGATCCCCCACTTTGTGAACTGTTCAACATTGACTGATCGAATGCCAGCCTTTCCACATAGCCCATGATATGCCCTAATTTGAATAATGTGATTGAGTTGCACAGACAGACGCTTGGCGGCAGGTTTGGCTTCCTGGGGGAACATGGTTTGTTGCTCGGTTGTTGGTGTTCTCAATACCGTTAGTGGGTGGAAGCAGTCGTGGGGCTCCGACAAAACACCCAGTAAGTAGAGAGTTGTGGCTATTGGTTGACTCCGGAATATGTCTAACATCCTGGAAAATTTGTCACTAGGTAGCAAGTTGCCTAAAACGGCACATGCTTAAAGTGGGAAGGTACTGTTCCTGGTTGACCAATTCCTTTGCACTTAACTGGCGTGTGTGTGGGTGGGGTTGTAATGACACTGTAACAGAACTTTGTCTGATGGCCGGCTAAGTCTATCTCGCCCTATTTGTAGATGGTTATCTCAGAGTTAATTCAGTCGGGAATGCACCATGCTACTTAGGCGCTACAGGACTACAACAGTCTCACAGTCACTGAACCTTGCAGTTCCACCTGCTGTAGACTTTAGTTCAATTATCCGATAACTGACGCTTCCTGTCATTAGTACTGAGAGTAGATGGAAACATACTCGTCTTAATCTCCAATTGTTAACTGTGCTCCAGAGAAAAACAGAAAGCGCACATGTGCGCCCAAAGTGGAATTTGCGAATTAGCTTTGCATCACCTATGGGCTCATGGAACGAGGCGTGGTCTGAGCCAGTAGTGCGAAACATAAGGAACGTATGTAACGAGTCATTAACTCCGCACTGTACGAGAAGCCACGAAAGAAAATAGTTAGAAAGGATAATTGTAATGTATTCAGGTACTACTGATTCTAGAAGTTAAATAAGCTACAGAGTAGAAACAATGACCAAATTTTCAACATCCGTGCAACGGACAAAATAGTCAAATCGTAGCAGCAGACTCATCCGCAGAACATTTGGGGTAAGACAACTTGGGTCGCAGAGTAAAATCGCGCTAATGCTCTGAATAAACAACAACTAATGTATGGGAATTTGTACGTCTGAAGTATGCGAAACTGAATAATTATGCGAAATAGTGATATGCTTGATAATGCTGACGCTGACTTCACTGGAAAATATTCCGGATTGTCTCAAAACCAAAGTTTGTACGGACAGTACAACCCATAAGTTAGAAATACAGTGCGAACCATGAAAAAAGAGACAACAGTAAATTAATTGGAAACTGCAAATTTTTATAAGTTGACTCATCATTTATTAACAGGCTTAGTGACCAAAATAGTCTGGATCATAGCCGCAGCGTCCAAGATTTATGACGGCTCTGAGAGCCTGCCGATGAAAAGCGCCAGCACTTGTCATGTGTTCGTACGTTTCGAGCTAGCTTGGTGACTGCCGTTTAACCACCTGCTGAATGTGGCTAGCTGCGCACAAAATGACCGCTTACCGAAAATTTTCCGTAGTGATGAAACCCACTGAATTTGGCACCGTTCCATTGGCTGCACTTTCTAAGTAAAGCAATTAGTGGTCTGCTTGACCCTTTTATCAAGAACTGGGTATCGGAAGAATGGATTTTCTCATCGAATGCAGCTAAGCCGGACATGTCCTCTACCAAAAACGTCAGCCATGAGACAACATGTTTCCAGTCATGAAAGTATAGACAAATGAACAGGACGACGTGTGGTTTACATCACTTCGGCTTAATGTACCGGAAATTTGTGCGCCACCATTGCTCAATATTGCACATAAACCCAGCAAGGTTACTAGATGACCATATTTTTTACACAAGTAACGAACCTCACAGTCAGCTGTGCTCGAATAGTATGACACATAGTATGACACACTAACTCAGTTAGACATTAAAAGAAATTCCGTAAGTTTGGACCGGCTAATCTGTAGTACTTGTAGTGTGAATGGATTGTGATGCGCAATCGCATTACAGTCTGCAATTCGCTTGGAATTAGATCTTGATCTATTCGACCACTGTAACTGTAACTGAGAAAGCAGTTTGGTATTGGGTGTTGCCCGCTAGAAAACGCTGAACTACCCGACAGGTGGTGGAGTGTTGTGTTTTGGGATGAGCAACACCCAAGTTCCGTAAGACTTGATTTTGTATTTGTCAATCTTATCAGAAGAAGGGTTTCAGTGGTATATCCGATGATTGCGTAACCTACGTGATGGTGTGGGATAGAGAGAAACATCGGATGGTTTGTAGGTGTCTCTAACACCAAGTGCCTTTGCAATACTGTAGCTTATAAGTGATAAAAACTGAAAAAATTCTGAATTCACAATATCATTCTCTTAAAACTTGTGTAATGAAAGCCAACTCACTGGCGATAAAAGGTAGATACTTATTGTTCTCAGAATTGCTTGATCACACAGTCATCTGGTGGTTTCTTTCATTACTCACCTACTAGTATTTCTAATCCACTTCAATACCCTAGACTATCACTTCCTGCATTCATCTTCATTCACAAAGGAAACCAGGTGAACATAATTACTCTGTGCATCGCGTTGCATACAGTGCTACCGAAAACGCATGGCACAAATCTGTGCGAACTCACTTGTAGTTTCATTTGCTTTCGCAAGGCACCTGAGCATGGTCAGAGTGTGTAAAAGGTAATACAGGTGAAGCATCATTCGACGGTCCAGCAGGATGAGAATATGCCCCGGTTTACTTCAGTGCTTTATTCAACGAGGACATGTAACGATAAGTTCCAGAGATCCGAACTGTTGCAATTTAAAGTTACTATACCCTACAGCTACTGAAGCACTGTGGCAGGGTGGGCTTTTCACGCACGTGCGATCCACCTACAATTTATGACATTGGAGAATCGCAACTGAACAGTATTTTGCGACTAGCGAAATGAAAGCATACATTTTATCGATCGAGAGAGGGGTCGACCTCCCTGAGAATTTTTTAGATTATGGTTTTCCTCTCAGGAACTGATCAATACTGGCCAAAATGTAGTGAAGAAAATGTTAAATGACTGCCAGGGGATAATTAATCGTCTTAAGTCATACGATCCTTAGGAACGTGGTTATAGCTTGTTTGCTTACCGTGAAGAAGACTGAGTTAGTTCCTGTAGTCTGAAGAGTAATGTTGTTCGAATAATGGCATTAAGGGGCCCTGCATTCATGAGTTGTCTTTGCGCAACCGCCATCAGCTGCTTTATGCGTCAAGTTGCCAATTTGAGTAACCTCCTGGCTAAAACGTGCAGGTGTGAATCTCATTATTTCTGAATGATTCGTTCTTAAAACTAGTGACGCATTTAGTCTGAGTATTGTTACAGTGGAGAAAATGAAACCGTTCTAGTTTGAATGTGTATCTGCAAATTGTGGCATTTGGTAGTGCTTCAATACCCTTGGATAACTCGACGACCTTTTGTAGCTATCTCACAAGGCTAGATTACGCTTGAATCCATATGCGAATTTATGACATCCTAGCTAAATCCATGTTCACATAGCTAATATGCTCTCATTTTGCTTTCAAGTACTATCAAACTGGGTTGCAAATCGGTTTGCAGCCATTAGTACATCATTGTCGCTACAGAAATTTACTGTTGATAAAGGTTTGTTTGTGCTGTTGGGAGGAAAAACAAATTAGAAATTTTATTCACGATTCTTTGATGAATACACTTGTTTTAGCTTTGTCAGATTGTTATAAATATCATCTGCATAGCTCCCATAGCCTGGTAGAAAAATCTCCGGCATTGTGTTAGGGTATTTCGTATACATTTTGACAAATATTGGTGCGAATGCAGCGTCATTCAGTCCTACATACATTGAGATTCGGTTAAAATAGATCGTCTTATACTGTGTGGAGGAAGTTATCTAAAGTACAGGGAGAGCGCGTTGAGTTGTGTGGGATTGAACTGCGTTTGTAGAAACTAAATGCATCAAAGTAATGCGGCTGATAATTTTTGAAAGGAAATTTATTTGCTCCTCTACTGGACGGTAGCGCGTTCCCAAGAAATTAATGCCAGATTGCGTCCACGCATCACTCAACTACGCTACAGTTTATATGCTTGGAAAACCCTACTTATGTCTTACTTGACTAGACTAATCATGGCACAACTTTGAGAATGTACAACCATGCGTTGGCATTTGGCATGGTGCATCGAAACGACTCTAACTTAGGATCATTCTTGTTCCGTATGCTTTCGGTTCAACTGTGTGTCATTCAGCCGGGCCTTATCTCCGGCTAGTGCAATAGTGTGATCCCTCGTCGTCTATTCAGAGACTAGGACTCGTAGTCCCGATTAGGCACTGTGTATATTCCATTCAGCTACTTTGCGTGTGGGGAAAATTTCGGCACTACTATTTTGTTTGTTTAAGTACAGTTTCACAACACATCCAAACAGAAAGGTTTAGTTCACTTTAAGCACTAGGTGTTGGAGATCATCTTTTCATGGCAGAAAGTACTTGGCTGCTCAACCCAACCAGAAGATTACATACATCCCGACAATATTTCAGTGAGACTTATGTAATCTGAATTCGAGTTACACCAGGCTGTTGCCAGTCCAAAAAATACATCATCATATCACACTTTCCTGGAAGTTAGATTACGTGGATACCTGTACGTGGAGTAGACCATTCGCATATTGTTCAGTTGGTGCTGTCATGCGTCGGTTTTGTAGAATAGCGATGTACGACGATTAGGTCTATTGTCTTGATTATGACGTCAAAAAAGCGAAACTAATCACTAAAGAAGGATTTCCTACTGAATAGGAAGCGGCGTACGCTAAGTAATACCATTTTCCTCGTGAGTCTTAAACACTTGTAGCTATAAAGCTCATGGACTCTAGCCATCAGGTTGGCTAAAATTCCTAGGATGTTTGTGTTGATTTTGGTCCTTGGTGTTAGATCCATATGCTGATCTGCAGTTGGATACTTCTGATACCAATACTGTCGTCCGAGAGTGAATAGAACAGTTAGACAATCTGGTAAGCAACATGAGAGTGTAGAACTCAGTAAAGGCGAGCTCCTTAGGCAATGCGTACCGGAAGACATTGTACTCCACGACAGGGTAGAACCTAGTTGATCTGGTCGAGTAGAGACTGGAAACGTCGAACCCTAGGCCACTGGGATTTTGACCGAAATCGCTACACATTTAGCCACCAATACAGAACGCTCAATGTTAAGAACAACGATTATTGACGAAATAGGAAAGACAATTTGAAGCATTTTGTTATGTGAGTGGATTGTGACGTGGGTTCGAGGTCCGCTATCTTTACCTGTTGTGATCAAATATGCTCAAAACGCTTGTTGGAGTGCAACGTATTACAGAGAGCATCACCCAATAACCTTATTGTTCACCAGTTACAGTCCCATTGATCAAACTGACTAAGGTTCACTTCAGTGTGAATCGCAGTCCACATTGTGATTGCAAGTCGTATTCCTTCCACGGAGCGAATGATGCGAAAGGCCCACAATCAGGAAGTACTGAGTCTCCTTTAAATGAAATTTTTTTTATCTGAGCGTTGATCGAGTGCTGTTTGTGGATCTCAGGAAAAGCGATGATGAAGATGAATTCAACAAACCGACTGGCTACACAATCGCAAACACAAGTCTCATGTAGCGGTATCGCTTGTGTTTGGGAACTGTGCTCAAGTACGTTAGTTGTACTAAATAGATGAAATGGGACAGAATTATCCTCGAAGTAATGGGTATGTGAATTCGTAGCGAGCTGTGCTAGCTAGGATTTCCGTTGATCAAGGAGCATTTTCTAGGATTGCTAAGTGGGGTCGCCTCTGAAAGAAGAAGTTGACATGTTCCCCATTCGTGTCTAGTGTGATGATGTCTACTCTAGTACCACATATTAAAAGTGAAGCTCCGTGCAGTATTAGCTGAACTATCACATTTGATCCATCACCTGACAATCTGGGAGTGACAGTTGTGTGCTTGAGTGAGCTGTTGCAGGTTCTGCTAGTTAATACTTAGAAGAAAGATACTATTAGGAAATGTCTATCATGGAGTATGAGGGGGCTGTGAACCTTAGTTTTGCTTAACAGTGCTCTTCAGAACAAGAAGTACGACAAAGTGTGCTCAAAGACAGTAGCCAGATGATTGGGTCAAGGTAAGGCAAGTAAAACCATAAAGAAAGAAGTAGAATGGACTGTTCAAAATCAGCTAATGAATGGCAGTAAGTACGTCAGTTTGGCTTAGATATTGATTTGAAACCTTTCGGTTGTAGTTCAACGACTGTAGGAGCCTGATAAATGTTTTAAAGACTGGGTGCTAATCCAGCTCGGGCCTAAAAAATGCGATAAAATAAAAATATGTATGTACTGCAATTTATAACATTTACATCCAACTACCACACTTTTGTAATCAGTAGGCAAATCAAAACTGCCTTCACTTCTGAAAAGTAATTAACGGCTTACTTCTGCTAAGTTCGTTGTGCGGGTGAGTGGGCAACCCTGTTCTATGCATGGCAGTAACTTGCAAATCAGTGAGCAGTGTAGCGGCACATTTCCTCCATTAACTACGTCACGGCAATCGTAACCAGACCGCGTGGCCCATTGATATTAACCACATAGCGCCACTGTCGGGTTACGGGTCCTAGCTCAACGGAAGCCCGCTGGAAAGTGTACTACTGGCGATTTGCGGAAGGAGGAAACGGTCGTAAAGGGGTTTTCCGAGCCTGTGCTGGCTGGCTAATTGAGTCTAAAAACGACGAATTCCAACATATAAAACTTTAGATCTGTCAACGGTGAAATGTTGATCCCAAGCAGTGTCAAATCCAAAACAAAACAAAAATGTTTACTGCCTCACATAGGAAAAATGAATATGGCCAATTGCAGAGGTTAACCGGTAGGATTTGTTATATGTAGGAATAAGAAAACTGCGCCAGCTTTTTTCAATAGTTAGTATTATTCGGTTAAAGTAAATTGTTTTTTCGGAATTTTCAACTGTTCATGTGCTGCTCTCTGCTTGCACAGTTGTCTTTCGTGATATAATTCCCGGAGGAATGAGCTGAAATCAACCGAAAAGAATTAGTTGTCTATGGTGATTGCAACAGTATGTAAGCAGCGATAACTTAGCAAAAACTAAAGTGTACCAGCTCGTTTGGCTTTTCTAGCTACTCTTGAGGGAGCTTAGGTACGGCTCGTAGTAAGGACACGGAAGACACCTACTAGAACATCTTATATTATTGCTTTGCAGATAAGAATGAGTAATAATGCAAAACTGGAACAAGAAAACAAAGAATTATGGCGAATAACTGGCCGTCCTCTCTTCCTCAACTTTCATGTTGCCGTGATCTCGTCCAATGAATCAAGATGGAAAAAGGACAGCTACAAATGGTGGAGTAGAGGTTGCAAATATAAATCGCTTAGATTTTTTTCCAGTCGTGTTGCCGAGGTTATTTACTGCTAGGCGGGACTATGCGGTGATTGTGATTGCTCTACTTTTCACCAAAAGCATGTTCCACATACATCAAGGACAGCTACTCTAGTATTCCTTTGGTTGACATTAATGGCTACCTACGGTACGTCGCAGCACATGCATTTGGATCAGAAACCTCAGCAACAGCCAAAAGATTTGCAGGATCGTCAGGGAGCGAAGAAACATAGGGATCAATAAAATAGTGTGATCTGAAATAGCAACCACAGCTATGTGCCAGTAGCTAAATTAACGACTGTCAAATTAGTGGTGGTAAAAGAGACGTTACAGGCAAACTCAAAAGCAGTAGTGTCAGCAATATTAACAGCATAGTCCGACGACATAGAAGCAATATCCTTTGTAGTAAGAGCATCTTTAGCAAAGTTAGCCGTAGCAACAGGAAATAGTAGTGGACAAGTTACCAAGAGGCTTCCAGCAGCGGTAGCATCATCAGACAATTTACCATTAGCTGAAGCAGTCACAGTGTGCGAAGAGATAGTTTTGTGAAGCACAAAGCGCTTCCCGACCGAGTAGACTGCGATACAGTCATTTACGCTGGACCCACGCGCTTTGGACCCGGGATATCTGGACGCAAGTACATTGAGACGCCTAATACTTTGTAGCGCAACAAAGCACTAATTTACATTTGATGTTCAGCTGTTTGATTGCAGATGCTCTAGTAAGAAGTAAGAATGTATGGCTGCAAGAAATTTCCATAGTCAGTAGTCTGATGTGTTACATGAAAAGAATTTGGTCGGCTGCCCATCTACAAGCTACCTCCTTTTACCAACCACCTAGGCGGACTAACTAGCAAGCTGAACAACCTCTAGGTGGCTCCTGCTGGGTGGTTCGGGCCAATCCCGTTTCAGCGAATTGTTCGGCGGCAGTGTTCCAGGACGTGGTGAGTTTTCGCCTAGCAAGCCTTCTCCCCATAAATAGCCACAAAAGTCCCTTCAACAACACTGTGACGTGGCGGATGTGGCTCGCCACTAAACAAAGTCATTGCCTCTTCTTCTTTCGGAGGATCCCCACTTCATGAGAGTCATCCAGTTCGAAAAGTTTCTTTGCACTCTTCATGTGATGATGAACACAGCAAAAAATATGTCACACTTAACAAATTCACTCACCATGCCCATTAACACACACTTATATATATACACGGACACACAAATCCAGTATGTTACTGGTTAACTTGCTATATTTTTATACAACTGCTGATCATACTTGTTTGTATAATCATGATCGTGCCCTCGCAGGCGTGACCCGCAGTGCCGGAAATAAAACATTTATTTATTTCGTTAGTACGATCTATTGCTTGTATGTTGATTACTCAGTTCTCCAAACGTAGGTGTCACAAAATTTTGCATGAATTTCCCATTGCGTCGTTAACCTAATAGGAAACTCTAGTGTTTATGAGACCAATTACAAATAAGACATGCTTATTAGAGGGAACACTTGCAGCACTGATGGCGAGCATTTGTATTTACCAGGTAACATACCGTTTGGATTACACAGGTGGACGCAGACTGAAAACAACAACCGGAAATCTATTGCACCGCTGCTTCGTCCCTACGGGACTGAGTACTATTAAACACTAATTTGCTAGCGAGGGCTGTTTTAAACCGTAACCAGCCCTCTGGAAAATGCTTGACTGTGAGTGAGAAAGCGCGGCCAACGCTGCACCACCTCTGACACCACAATCTTGAAACGTTACTTTACACAGGAGGCTCATAATAACACTGGATATTTGGTGGATAAGTTTGGGGTAATGATTCCCAGACGTGGGTAGCTGTTTCTTCTACATCAAGTAACTCAACGCATAAGCCGTACCTTACTACAGCTACTTATGTCGCCAAGGCGATCGTTGTCGTCCTTATTTACCCAGTGGTTAGGGAAACTGGCTCTACACGGGGTTGATAAAATGCGTAATGGTGATCTACTTTGCACACGTCCGAGTGAAACGGATCACTCAAATAACTGGATACTAATTCACGTATTGCTCTTAAAATGCCACCTTTCTTTGAAGGCAGGAGTAGCCTGATGTGAAAATTTGAGAACCTCTTATTTTTTTATCTGGATAGCTTTATTTGCGCTTACGGTTAGGCAAAGCCATCATACTGGAAGCTTGCGCAGGACACACTAGTTCCTCATCAGCACATTCGTTAATAATAAGTTTACAAAGGAATTAGAGAATGACAAATGTTTCCATGTTTGGATGTACTGTTCAGCAAGAAGACCAACGGGACACTGCAAACAAGCATAGATAGGAAGAAAGCGCATACGGATCATATATTAAACTATCACAGCAACCACCAAATGAACTACAAAAAAGAGCTGCGTTCAAAGCATATTTAAAAGAGCGACAACCCACTGCAGTACATGTGAATTGAGATGGCTAGAGGGGAAGCACATATACCGAGTATTTCCCAACGACCGTTTTATCCGAGAAATTTCAACAGAACAACTTTAAAAATTGAACGCTTCTGCGACAGCGGCAGCCGCGAGGGCAGACAAATGAACGAGTAGTGCTTCCGTACATCAAGAAGGTATTTGAACTGACAGAAAGGTTACTACCGTGATATAGAATTTTGGTAGCTCACAATACAAGTGCCACAAGGAAACTGATTTCGGAGCCTAAGGATAAATCAATCAGAGCAATTAAGACAATGTTATCTACCACATAAAATGCAGCGAATGTGAAAAACAACGTTGGACAACCTGGAAGGAAGCTTCGTGTATGTGTCACCGGGCACAAGGCAGCCGTAAGAAGACATGACTCACATGTCCATCACTTCGTGCTGGAAAATGTGCAGATTGTGGAGCGTAGGAGTACAAAATATGCGAGAGAAAGTTGCTGGTAGCAAAATACTAGCCAGCTAATTCACTTAACCGACAAATTGACCTGGAGGCAGCATACGCCGCAATACGGGGAAGGGAGCGTCACCCCATTAAATTAAATCCGGTGAATCGGCATACCAGATAAACGGGGCGGACGACATAATTGAGCACGGTAGTAAGCAAGCAAAGCTCACTATTCACAAGTCAGCGAGGTCAAGCTCGAAGGTCAACTTCTTGTCCAACCTGCTGAACACGGACAGATGTCCCAGCCAATGGTATTGCCTATCTCCGCGACCAAATCCGGGAAGATATAAAAGTGCACGCGCATTATACCCGAGGCAATCACACCGAGGCTGATCTACGCCACGCTACTTGCTACACGCTACTCAAGAACGCACTGATGATGTAACCAAGATTGCTGACGAAACGTCTGAAATAAATTTGTCAGAATCAGCGAACAGTTCAACTGCCACCAGAGAAAATCCCACAGGTCCCTTATTTCGCCAAATGTAACTCGCAGTAGCCCAGGTTCCCCTACAAGCAAAGATGATCGATTTCGTGAAAGACATGTAAGACTAATTGTGAGAACATTCTGTCCGAGGGCGCAACTTATTTCAGCCCAGTGATTTTGCTGTTCAGGTCGTCTACCTTTCAGGCATTCGACGGTGGATTCTGGGATGTTTGAACCAATCACCGACATCGCCTTTTGGTTGCCTCGTAACTATTTCTTGCACTGTTCATTGTCAGATGAGATTTGTCGTGTGGGACTGTCTGTCTTGTATTAATGCGGAGGAAAAGCCAATGCTACAGCAAGACTGCTTATGTGCAGCGCCGTTATTCGTACCACTTGCATGGGTCAATTGTTGTTGTTTAGCCAATAGCGGACACCATGGAGTTGATAGCGCAAATTTCGCACAACTCTTCATGTCTTGTGACAGCTCAAGAGAATTGGCAGACCGTTCAATCGACCTGTCGTCACTGCTGTTTGTCACTAACAGTGCCCGTTTCTCGTCTGACTGTACCATTTTTGCAAGACAGCTTTTGGCTTTACTATGTCTGCAACACGAGTTCAGCGATTCTCACCCCAAGACCGCGACCAGTTCCGTTCCCTCTGCTGACGTAGCAGCCGTCTTACACTCAACGCAAATGTTTGAATGTTTCTATGGTACTATCTGGACATAAGTCACATAACCACGCTCCATTTGTCGGCACACTGTGCTTTCTAGTGAGTTGAAGGTGCACTTCGTTCCGTCATAGGAACTGGCGAAGAGCGAACACGTGATTCCTGCGAGGACCTCTGTCATGTGCTTGTCTGAGCAACTACTGACCTTGGGTTTGTTGTTCATTGTACTCATACTTAGTCGGTTGCATCCATAGCGCCTTCAAACACCTTTTTATCGAAATTGTGCTCCTAAGTCACTGAAGACGGTTTCTAGCCAAATCAAATTGCATCCAAGGGGCGTAACATACATAAAACGCGTACTGTTTGTTGCTTGACAGATCCCAAATCAGCCAGTAGCATCCCTCACTATGTACTTGCCTCTTGTACTATCAGATGGTGTAAGGTTGGTTACTCAAAAACAGTTCCCAAATTTTGAAAGCATTTGTACCTGTTAGCTGCAATGCAACATGGGTACAGCCTATTTTGAGAGATCTATGGGTGAACATGTTTTTCTTGGGATGGAGTTTGAAAGATCTATGGGTTCAATTAGCTGAGAAAAAAAATCCAGCCAACAAACTTCTCCGACCCTGGCTCAGTGGTTCGTATGCAATTTTAAGTCACGCAGGATACATTATTTCCTGCTGTGCCAAACTTTACCCCAAACAGCGAGAACTATCGTAGTGCCACTGGGATTGGTAGTGGTGCGTCACGGTACCCGAGTGGACAAAATCACACAGGCTTGGTGCGGTAGGATGCACAAAAAGAACGCAGTTTTAAATGTAGGGAGGTATATATTGTAACTACGACATACAGTGGTGCACAGCCATGTTGCATCTTCTTTGCTAATATTAAGAAAGCTCCGTGGAACGGTATTTCAAACTTATTGTGGAACCTCAATAACACAATGTTCCACGCGTGGGCCCCGGCGAATGAATTGCCAAAGATATAGTTTGTAGTGCATCACTGTACCTTTGAACTTACTTAGAAAAGTTAGATCCCGTTGGATAGAATTCAGCGGTCCAAATCCTTTGAACGAATCGCTGAGGAGATGACACGGAATTTGAAGGGTATAGTCCCAAGTACCACACAGCACAAAATTATGAGACCAGCGCGCATCATGACTTGAGAGAAGTATGTATTGCTACGCCAATTATGTAAACTATAGAGCAGTCAGATTTATTGTTCCGCTCCTAGTCTACATCGATGACCTTGCAGAAAACATTATATGCTCAATGCAAATGTTCGCAGACGATGCTAAATATGGAGAACAATTCGCTCGGCACCCAACCGTGTCTATCTTCAAGACGACCTGGCTCTGATTGACGAATATACATCAAACAACCAGCTCCCACTAAGCCCTGCAAAGTGCCAATGGCTTACGGTACGCAGCAGCTTCGTCAACACTTGTCTTTTGGGGCAGCATGTCCTGCAACACGTGACAAGTGAACGCGACTTAGGTATCGTCACACAAGAACGTTTTGGCGATTCGCTCCAATGTTCGAAAGCAGCGAGTGTGTCGAATTTGAATGACGCTTTTGCGGCGAGCTTTCTGCAGCTTTGAGAGAGGGCTAGTACCATTGTTGATTAATTCGTACATTTGTCTCCATTTTGAATATGCGGTTCAGCCTGGCGTTTATGGTTGAAACGAGCTATTCCTCTCTTAGAACAACTACAAAGAAGAGCCACTAAGGCAACGCGTAGACTACCCGGTCTCAGTTACGAACTCCTCCTTCGTTTACTCGGTGTATTCTCCTGACAGTACCAATGGCTTCGCGGGGATCTCATTCTCACATGATACTAACTGAGCACGAGCACTCTTGTGCATCACTGCTGAGCCTATCGTCTCACGAACAATGCCGAGGCAATCATATGAAACTAGTGACGTAACACTCTCGTTTGGATGTTAGGAAGTATTTTTACTCTCTTAGAATCTGTTCCCACTGGAATGCACTATCAACACATGTGGTGAACGCACAAGGCGTTATATTTGAGACTGATAGACTTTCACCTTAGTGCTAAAAGCTACACAACAGTGTGAGAAAGTGCGATGTCTTTACTAATTATGATTCATCTTTCAGGTGAGAACAGTTTCGATTTTGATTTCCTTTTACAGATCCACCTTGTGGGGCTTGTAAAATTATGCTATATATCCAATCATATACTATTGAACTATATTGTGCTGGAATACATATCAAATACAGCTCAAGATTTTGAGGATTTTGAACACCAAGGCTTCGTCCTTTCCCGACCTGTTCCGGATAACTCGGGCTTCTTCGCAGATTAGCCGAGAAAAGTTATTGGATTTAAGTTGTGATCCACGGAGGGTCGGGTAGTTTGAGGAGTGGAGTAAGTCGCTAGTTGGTCAACTGTATAGTCAAGGGATGTTTTGTCGTAATAAGAAGGTCTAGATAGGAAGAATAAAACAAGGGTTGATCATGTGATATCCAGGAGCATTTACGTAACTATCTTCGACGACTTGTTCTAGAGTTTGAAGAGAAGAACTTGCACGAGACAGAAGAGAAGTACGTGGTAGATGGCACCTATCGTGCTTGCAAGAGCGTGTCTAAAAGCAATAGAATCACATTTCCCCTTAAACCGCAGCCCTTCGTCCTGCATAAGATATTTTGAAGGCATGATGTTTACCAGTTCACCACCGCTTTTTCAACAGTCTAACTATCCGAAATGCGGCACCATTAACCAAAGCTCCGTGATGCTATAAGGTCTTCGAATAGCTGTTATATGAGGCTGATAATTTCCTCTAAACAATTTGACGAAAATGAACCTTAGACCACATTGGATTTCTCATTTCATGTTATTGTTTTCCAAGCAGTTTAAGCACGGTGGCCGGTAACGGTCGCCTCAACTTCACACAGAACGTCGAATGTGTACATGCCGACATTTAGGGTATTGCTAGTGGCAATGTTGAATCAAAATTGGGAACGAACACAAGATGTGAAATGGAGTTACCCTATTACCGAAATACCGTGCTCTAAATTCGCGATCATGCTGTCATGGATGTTCCAGATTGTTGTCAATTGAATTAATGAGACATGTTTGCATGTTATAATCACGTTGATTGGACATGTTATGAAGATATTCAAATTATGATGTATAGCTCAAGTAATCACCGATATCTTTAGACCGACCTAAAGAATCATGAATACTGTGTGCACAAATGTATTGATGCCACGGAAATAAATGTAATGTCGTATGTAAAAATGCTGTTTATAAAACCCACGGTAGGATATAGAAACACCCGGTTGTTCAAATTGAAGCTCATTGTATAGAACCTGTGCATTACCTAATCTTGCCATTACCAACGAAATATCGCAATTTGATGGTCCTTTTTATGACATCTCGAGTCGTAAAATCAGTACATCAAGTGTATTAACGGTGGTTCTGATTTGGCCAAGCATAAACAAAGGTCGGGCATTGTAACGATTACCGCATCCATGCAAACGGTGAAGTAAAGTCCAAGGTTTTGTACTCTTTGACGAGACCAGCTAGAACTCTAACATCGCTCAACAGGCTTAAGCTGGCCAAAGGCATCAACAAGCATAGCTACCGATTCAAACTATCCCAGGAGGAATCAAAGTACCCAAACTACTGCCTGTGCCGCCGTTCCTTTACTCAACATAAATATGATTGTGTGCGAAATGGTGGAGGACCGGCGCAACATAAGGGAAACTTGTTAAAAAGATTTATTCATCGTATCGAGGATATTTCAACGGAACTGTGGTGTTTCCGTGGTTCTGATTTCAAAATGAATGCCTTTTTTTTACAAAATAACTCAACTTTTTAACTTGTAGGATATTCCACAGGATGTTTCATATGTTTTTATATTTATGCACAATATTAATAATTACTAATTTAAATTTTTCCTTGTTTTTCATGGACATGAGTTGTGGTCATTGTGGCTATTTGGTCGATCCCGATGTATTATGCTAAATTTGTGGTGATAAACTATGGCAAAACAAAAGAAGAATGTCCTTGTTTGTCAATCATATTTCACTTTGGCGTAACACTTGTAGATGAGGGAAAGGCTTGGTTTGTTTAAGGTTGGTGAAGCCTGTGTCGAGTGTCTCCGAAAGGGTACAACTGGTGTAGCGAAGCGTTTACTTTTTAGTGTGCCAATGGTGTGATGAGAACCGACAAGCCATCATGATGATTGTTCTTTCATTGTTTTCAATGTGAAAGGCTTCCATTGCTACAATAAGGGAAACGGAGCATTGTGAACTGTATTCAGCTAGGCAACCTGTGCAGCCCAGCGCAGAAGTTTCGAAGTCAGTTTTGCTTCATTGCCTGATCTATTATTTTCCGACATTTGCGAACTTCATGACAAAGATGCTTGACTTGAAAAAAGTTCACCAATGACTTGGAACACTATAAAATAAATAAATAAAGCTAAAATATATCATACGTTACTTCGGTTTGTCATAAGAAGCACCTGAACTGTTAGCATCTAGATTTTAGAGAAAAGAACTGTTTTAACTGGGAAACTAAAATAATGGTTGATTAAACAGAGAAAGAGGCAATTCTGCCGTTATTCAATGAACATGTTGACTGGCTACTGCAATCAGATTTCTGGAGTGAATCTGGTAATGTGACTACCGATGTATCAATTGAAAGACTAAAGGTTTTTCATTGACAGCTGCAGCAGGAGGTCTAAGTGTGTCTTGTTGCACAACAGCTAGCAACATGAACATATGCAACTTGCTTACACAAATAAATTTAAAAAAATATAAAAAAATATCCAAAAGCTTTTGATGAAGTTACGCTATAATGATTATTATGCTGTGGGCAGTATCAAGCTGAATCGGTTGGATTAAGGTCAATTTCTAAACACACTCTAGTACAAGGACTTCTAACTACATATAATAATATTAAAATCCTTTTACGATGTAGCAACTATTTTGGTAATGGAAACGTGCTTCATGAGCCCACGATTAAAACACGTCGTGTTTCGGATAAGGATGGATGGAATGCATCGTACCTCCTTCGCTCACAACTATGGTCTCATGCTCGAGATTTGTGCTAATGTATCCGTATGGATAGGCGTTTTAAAATGCAAGTATTCTAATCAGTAACAAATCCTGTACAATTGAAATGTGATGTGCCAAAATATTCGGAATTGGAGCGCCGTCTGTTCTTGATTTCACTTAACCATCTAGTGAGCGTAATCATTTCACACTGTGTGTTGTATTTCGAGGACATCAAAGTTTCGCGGTTGATCAAAGCTCCAAACGACCGCATACAGTTTACAAAGGACCTCTACAATCTATGAATGGTCCACCTTTAGTTCATCATGACTAAGTGTAGAGCATTCCATCTACGACACTAAATGGTCCACACCTATAAGCTAGACGAGCAGGATCTCTAACATTGTTCCCACTAAAAAGGTCTAGTTGTACTGATCCAAGAACACTTGGATTGCTCGGAGGAACCTACGCTGGCATCCAAAATTTGGGACTATTAAAGAGAGTTTTGATCACGTTAACCCATCCAAATTTCTTTCTGCATAAATAAGCCCGTACATGGAAAACGCGATTCCTGCATTACAGCCATAGCTGAAGCGGGATCTTACTGTCTTGGAAAGTACCCAACGTCGGGTCACCAAAACTATCAAAGGGCAATGTCACTTATCTCACGAATAGCGTCTGAGTATCTTGAGGTTTTTAGTTAGTGTTATTGGCGTTTGTGTTGTGGACTTGTCATGCTTTGCCAAATTTTAAGCATCTCTGAGCATTCGTGCTATCAATTACTAAAGCACAACCTTCTCAAACTGGCAGCCAGTTGGGCTTTGGAAAGCATGCGTTCTCGTTACATGTATACCACATTTGGAGTTCACTCCCAGTACCTGTTACTTCAGCCTCTAGATTAGCTGTGCTCAAAAAAGCGTGTCGGCAATCCGCCAGTCATGCTACATCCCATCTTATAACACATATGAGCTATAAGCACATTCAAAAGACAAAACCTCATCAAATCACATCCGTTTCCCTGGGAAAACTAGTTTACGTTAAACCATTTGTGCACGACTTAGATGGACGAAATTAGGCACAGCGTCAGTGTTTTTGGTCGTTTTTCCATTTCTTTAGAAAATCTTCACTCACCATCCTGCGGGATATGTTAAGCCACGGCATTTTGACACGCCATATTGTATTGAGCATTAATTGTAGATGTTGTTGTTACTAGACGCTATTTTTCAAGGATAACAGGATTTTGAAAGGAATCAAATTAACTTGAACACTGGCAACAAGTAAATGACAAAACTCAATTGAAGTACAGCCCATGGTTAACAACTACCTGGCTACAACTGATCAAAATTTTAGCAGGACAAATTAACGCAGAGGAATGAAACTGGTAGAAAGGTGAAAGGTGTCAGCTTATACGCCGTAACGGCGCTTCGCTGCCGCGCGACCACCACCAGTCGCGCGCGGGCTGAGTATACCGCGAGGACGCCCACCCCTGGTAGAAACATAGACTGGTGTCAGGTATAGTTGAATTTCATAATATATGAGACATAATTTTATTTCAAACTCCCCATAAATAAGATAACTATACAGATACAGCGAAAATAAAAGCGAAGAATCGAAACATTGCTAATTTCATTGCTCACTTCTGTGGTTTGCAGGCCCACCCATTGTGAACAGGGCTACTGCAGAACGAACCAACTATTTTTGCAGCTACAGGTTCCACTACAACTGCTGCACTACCGTCAAGTCTGGTCCGCATATATTGTCATATTTCATGCTGTGGAGGCAAGAAGAACAGCCTAAGCAACCTCATAAGAACCTCTAGGCTTGAGTTGTAACAATTAATTTTTGCTATCCTTAAGACAAGTTCAGAGATGAAGCACAGGACAGCATACATAAGAAGAAATTCTTTGGTTGGGCATGCAACCCATTCCACATGGCCGCAATAATTTCGTACTTCACGTCTTGTAAGCATAAACCTAAATTTGTAGACAGTTTGAGGTCGACGTTCATTAGCTCTTTTGAAGAAACTTGTCTTATTAAGCCGAATGTCTCTCACCGCATTCATAAAATTAAGCAGTCTATGCAGTGTCATTTGAAGTGGAGGATTTGCAACGCTCTATTCGTCTTAATCAAAGTCTAGAGCGGGGTACATTAAGGCCAAGTTTTAGGTCTCCGCCTATTTCTGGTCTTCATAAATAATGTCTCGAAGATACTGTTTGCAAATTTACCCCCCTATTCTCCGCTGATTAAAGATACGGCATACTTTTACCTCAATGGAGGATTACACAACCCTGAAAAGAGATCTGGGTAAAGCTTACACATGGTCCTTCGAGAACATGCTGCACTTCAACGCCGTCAAATGCCGTTTTCAGCATACACCATCAGAATACTCACGACCACCGGTTAGGACCACAAATTATACTACGAGTTTCTCATGAGTGCAGTCTCTGCATGCTAATCCAGGATGATCTTGGGTGTTTGAGGCCGAATGAAAATGTATAAAAAAAACAAGTCAGCCCTTCAGCCTCATGCGCACGGCGTTCGGAAATTTCGGCACCTCAGCCTTCCACAAAGTGTTTGGCCCGTAGGTGAGGCCACACGCGAAATACACTGTCTAAGCATAGCAACCCTGGCAGAAGCGCCACCTCAACGCGTTCGCGACTGCACAATGCAGGATGACGAATAATGTCAAAAGTTTGTGCAACCTCTACCCACTCAGGCTGAAAACTCTAAAAGCGTACAGTGGACATTATCGGCGCTAACGGAGCGATCTCATAATGGTGTATCAGTTCTTAAAGAACTACACTAAAAATTGCCTACGTCTTTTGGAACCCAGTCAGAACACACATCTGAGGGGTCATTAGTTTAAGTTGGTCACACAATACAGCCGACTGGAATGCCAATGAAACGTTTCCTCCTTCCGAGTGTCACAGCTCTGAAACTTACTCCCAGTGAACGTAGTTAATGCCACCACCCTAGCACTATGCAAAAACGTCTTGATTGTGCTCTGACACATTTGCACTGCATTTTATAGATCAAGACCATTCGATGACTGCATTAGGGGCAGAACAAGCAGGCAGGAGTATTCACACATGCGCTACTGCATGCCTATTAGTCACTCATGTATTTCGCGAGTTCTTTGTCGACAATTTTCATCTCTTCAAGCATTTGAACAAATATCACTTAATAACTTTGTATAATTAAATTCAAGAAGTTCGGCTGAACACGGAAATCTGGACCGCACGGATTACTCTACCTGATGATCGAATTCAACTACTCCGAAGGGGTAGAATAGGATAATATTGGATGAGGCACTGCACTTTCAATAAACTACATCCTACTATAAAAGCTGTTGGATGTTATTCTAGATGTCAGACGCTTGCAAGAACCACGAGTCAGTAAGATACTGAGGTATTGCTGCCCCTAAGTTTTGCACGTGAAACAAGACCACAGGATCTGTAGGTAATTTCCACTTTGATATCGTTTCAACCAAATAAATTGGTGCACAGAAACCTTCCAGTTGATGAAAGCTGTGTTCGTGGATGCACTGATAATCATCTGAAAAACCTAAAAGTGCCGTATCAGAGCAATATAGCTTTCGTCAAATCGGCAAGGTAAGAGATAATGTAGTTAGATGGAAATTGCTGGCAGTATACCAATTGGCCATGGTACTCTATTCTAACAACCCTCCTCTAAAGTTCCTACAATTGGAGAAATCCATTGAGTTGGGTAAACAACGTCCGTCTCCGGATGCTCAGCGGGGCTCATTCAAAGCACTTTGAGATGTGTATGAGGTACTAAGGAAGCAATAATTAGACGCGCTCTTAATTTTCACGAATGCAGCTTGCGAGTGTAGTTGATTTATGTAGCTGTGAAGACTACCAATTTTACCCAGTTGCGGCGAGCGACGCTGCGTTGACAGCAGGTTTTGCTACACGTTACCGGTCGAAAATATGCTAAAATAAACCTCACGAAGCGCCAAAAATGTGCCATCAGTGCACACGCATAAAGAGGTGGTTCAAGTTAGCCCGTTGTCGTGCTTGACGCGTGTAAAATGTGTCACATAATTTGTAGCATTGTGGGGAGTTGCCACAACAGAGCAACCAGTTTAGCTGCCGAACACACAAGGCACTCGAGTAGTCCCAAGCACTACTTATGCTACTTACCCTAGAAGCAAGTATGTGGCTTCAAGGTCAGATCCTTCATCTGGGTCAAATGACTGCAATGGATCTGGACTTCGGTGTCATAGTGATTCGCAACTTGGACCAGTGAAAGATATAAAGGGCAGTAATACTTTTTGTATCATCTCAAGATAATTACCGTATAACTTTAGGCAAGCTTATCATTATTCAAGAAGGTGGAATTGTGTTAATATCACGAGTTTTCCAGACAAAACTAAGGGGATAGTACGAGCACTTGGAATACCATCGGACGCATTTTATCATCTGCAATGGTCCAGTAAATATTCTTCCCCAACCCCTTGCCTTTATTATCATCAACATGCTGCTAACTCTACTGCTCTAACATTTTTTCTTTCGCGAAGCTGTGGCAGTTTAGACTATGACAGCGTAGTCTACGGATGGCTGCTTCAGTTTAGCTTCAGTTTTGCATGTAGGATGATGTTACAAATTGAGCATTGATCTTCGACTACTGAGGAATATTCAGTAGAAGACTTAGTAGCTAAAATGGTCATTTTGCACAATAACGACGATTCTCGTGCTAACCATATAATACTAATAATAATGTGGCAGCTGTACGCCGTAACGGCCTTTCGCTGCCGCGCGACCACCACCACTCGCGCGCGGGCTGAGTATGCCGCGAGGACGCCCACCCACTGTTTTGTGGAAAGTAATCCCGTATAGCCTACAATGAGTTATTCCCGTCTTTGCTGTTAGATTCAGCCTTAGTGACCAGGGAAATGAAAGTGACTTCAAGAGATGTTCATTAGGCACACCGAAATCTCATAAGGTGGTATCTTACACTTGTCACAGACAACTTGCAATAAAATTTCCGAACTGGAAATGCTCTTACTGTCTTGTGAGGCGAAGTGTAAGACCAGAGGGTAGTGGTGGGATATCTCAGCTCAAACGTCGATGTCAGAAAAGACAGCCGCAAAGTATCAACAAACTACATGACACTATCGTAAGCAACATTTCCTCTCTTCCGCTTTTTCTTCTGCTTCAACCAAGTTCCCATGTATGCCAAAAATAAAGCATTATATATTTCAGCAACGACCACAAAGAAACCGCATAATCTTTCAAATTTTACAAACGATCCTTCATAGCGTGTTTTAGTAGCCACACAGATTACTAGATCGGCTAGCCAACGACTCCCCCTATGACTTTGAAGCTTCCGAACACAACTAGAAGGTAACAACATGTTGATTAATCTGCGCTTATGGCGATAAGGCCAGCAAACTTTGCGTCACCAGTGTAAGCGAATTAATAACTTGTGGCCCTTACAGTTTCTGTATCGCTCTCAGCAGAGATGCTGAGACATTTCTTCAAAATGCTTCCAATGAGGAGCCACTTGTGCGTTGTATGACTTAGAATCTTCAGGAACGGCAATGCATGACGGCACAAAACGGGGTATCTTTCGGTTTTTCTGCTTACAACGCAGTGACTGAAATACAGAAGATATCAAGCATAAATTATATGCACAGTTGTCAATCTTTATTTGAATGGCGAAGGGCACGGATATGACGTTTGCTGAGGTTGACATTAATGCTCAAACTGGCCAACTGACAGAGCCAAAAGATTACCTCGAAAAGTAACGCTCCACCAGTCTATGAGCTAAAGGACATATAAGAAACTGCTTTAATTACCGTTGCTGGTATGCAAAAGCAGTTCACATATTTCAAGTACGTCCACAGTAGTTTATGGCACTGGTTATCTATAGACTTGCGATGACTCCAAAAGTTTGCGACGGTCCAACTTTCCTGTATAATAGTTAAATTTCTGTTTTGGGACGTAAGTTCTGACTGTCAAATATCGGGCCACCGTATATGTGATTATTACATTATGTGTACTCATGTGCACATATATATTTTACGTTAGCAGCCGTTCAATCATCAGAAACTCGTTTTCATCAGTTCACATTTATTTGCTTCCACACACAAAATTGTTGACTCCAAATAATACGCCTATTGAATTACATTACAGAGAGCTACTCCATCAAATAGCACAAAAGTGTTTATTAATTACAAAATACAGGGTGTCGTACGCTTCTACAAGCTGAATTATTTTATTTTCGTCTGAATTGCTAATTTATTTTTCTTGCGGCGGAATGGAGAACCGCTACCATATAGAACACCGTTTCGGAGCCATGGGACACGATGACACTGGTAATAACGTTCTTCAGTTACGTACCGATCACATCTGTTTCTGCACTTACTTGATTGGGTAACTGTATGGTATCCCATAGATATATTCCTCTACTTTGTACTATCCTTGATCACATCATTTTGTTGCCTGTTAGATAAAGCCTCAACACAGCAGTATCGGGGATACCCGCATTCAGATTAACAACTGGAGTTCGGATATCTCATATTTTGTGGTAGCTTGAAGGAAGACATTAATACACAAAGTTGATTGTCAGGTGCAAGTTAGTAAAAGTGGAGCTACAGTATTGGTATCACGAGGTGCTGGATCTGATTTTACCTATTAACATTAGACCACTGTATATGGTTTAGGTTCGATCATCCCTACCTTCGCAGCTTAGCTCCTGTCCGGTGGGAGCACCGCGTGAGTAATGAACGTGCTCAGCATCGCGTATTTGGTGCAGGAAGCGCTAGTGAACCGTTCAGCACTATTATGTCACGCACCGGGTTCTGGTGGCTGCGTAACGTGTGGCGCATACCAGCCCACCGACTCCCACGACATGGGCTGTGTGCACCGGGGGTGTGGGTAGATAAAGAGGAGAGGTGCCCAAGCGATGACTTGGTTGAGAGGAATGAAGTCTCACACTTCGAAGTTGCCGTCGGTTGCTGTTTCCTGAGTGCCTGGCTGGGGATCGAAGTACGGTGAACACGTTTTGGTGAAATACACTAGCTCATATCGCAAAGAGACGACCTCAGAGGCGTTTGAGCTATCAGTCGCTCGGTCACTCCCGTTCACTTTAGCTTCTCACTCCAACAACAATCAAAAATATGATATTAGCACTATGTCACCATTTTATAGCTTTTAAGTCTAGAGTGCTTAATGTCTTACTTTTTGGTATTGCGACACATTAGCTGTGGTGTTTTGCAATTTCTCGGCTACCGTGCGCTGATGATGATAATTGATTCTAGAAGCTTACCGGATACATTGCTAACTTTTACTAGCTAATGTGGATCTCAGAAGTTTGAGCGTGAGGCTGAGAGAACAGATGCCAATACACTTTTGAGTTGGGGCTCTCGGATGCACATTAGAGGTGTTTCCTCGCGACCAGATTTGAGGCAGGCAACACACCAGGCTTTCAGAAATGAGCGATACTATATCATAGTTAACTTATCAGTCATGCTAGTTTATCGTCTTCACCCATGGCTTAGGGGCGTAATCAACTGGCATCACGAGATCTTGACTTTGACTCATGTTGTGCGTGGGACATACGCAATAGTGATGGGCAGCAAGACAGCGAAACGGCTGTCTAGTATATTTGCGGACATGTAGCCGACTGTCTGGTTAGGACCTGATTGCACCGAAACGTCTCTGTGTTACCAGTTTGGCACAGTTGAGTTAACGTATGATCAACGCGCCACTTGAGTTGATGCAAGCTAATAGCAGTCTTTATATTGAAATAATACACTTATCTACAGCTATGCTCATACACAGACAACAATATGTAGACTATTAGGGGAAACAGACGGTGATAATTCGTTATGAGACGAAGGCAAATGAGACCACTGGATCTCTGGAGTAGACAGAATATAGAGCTCTTGACTATTTGATTTGTTTGATGGAGATTAAAGCACTCGAATGATTTAAGCTTCTTGGTTTGGTTTTCAGGAAGCACAAGCAGTGGTGAAGACAACACAGTAGCTGACTTCTTATCTCATTTGCGTGAAAAGTTGAAGTTTCTCTGGTGTTAATACCTAGACATACAATGTAGTCCAGTAACAAAAACCTTTGGTATATCTTTCTTGATATCTATCTGATATCCCTAGTCCCAGGGCATCCACTGGGTCGCCATGATATTTAGGTAAGCCGTTTTGTATGGACTGGCGTGCTTTCTTCGTCCGCCTTACCAGACCGACGCAATCCAAACAGACCTCTATCAGGATCGCTGCTAACAAACGAACTTCTAATACAAAAACGGACAATTTTCTGTACTTTTGCTTATCCTATTGTCACGCGTATGTTTAGCATACTAAGGCTATGAAGCAGATATTGAAGCGTGCTGTGTTCCAAAGTGAAATTGGGTAGTAAGGTGTTTATTTGAAACAGTTTCTGCCGGATATTGTAGTTTCGTGTGCTACCAACCAAGTCGTGGCGTTTCTAGTTGATAGAGCTGATGTAGGAATTTCTCTATACGAATAACATAACCAATAAATATGCTTTGTTGCCGTTGTTATTTGTGGTAAAAAAGCAACTACTGAGGCACCATGGGGAAAAGCAAAATGTGAGAAAATAGTGGGCAATGGACAGTTACTTTTATGGGTTAAGAAGCACTACTTTACAAAACAAATCTGGTGGTTTGGTGGTTATATAAAGCGTTATGAAAAAACAACCAGTACTTTTCTTATCAAAAGAATGACCTTCCAATTGTAATACAGTTGTCCTGAATTGCGCGCAGTTTAACAGAACCAGTAGGTGACAAATAATAAATTTAACGTATTTCTCAGGAGTGGGATGATGAGGCAGTGATAATCGATGAAATGGAAGTGGCCGTGATCCGAATTGAACTGCATTTTAAAAATAGCTGTTGTTGGTGGCGAAACGAACAATTCGAGTATAGCGTTTCACAAGTGACATACACCAATATAAACGAAATGGCTGCAGCACTTCTGGCGGCTGCACGGTTACGCCAGTTTCCTTTAGTGACCGACCGAATATGCGTTAATTCTGGTTTGTAATAAACAGTGGAACATATTATTCTTTGGATAGTTCAGAATCAAGTATGCCATTACGAGATCACACTGTAAGCGGGGATACCATTGACGGAATGCTTTTGGAGTTCGTCTGCTTTGTGGTCGCAGAATTTCAGAGATCATGGTTTTCACCGAATAACCCTCGCCATCTTGCTGTTCATAACGGACGCGCACTCATTCCACTCTGAGTTATCAGCTCTAAAATTGGATATTAGGATGCAAGACTAGTCTTAACCCTACAACACCTTACTGGATTTCGTCATTTGCACAGCGTTGTTACTGAAGCAAATGCGCCAACTACTTCATTTTTGAGATTCGGTTTGTTTTATTACTCATTCGTAATTTGTTCCAAGCTACATAAGAAGACTAACCTCGTGCTGACCCAACTCTGTGTTTAGTCGCTGCATTCTATTTTGTAGCTCTCAGTTCACTACTGCAAACTCAGGATCCAACCCCGCAAAGCAACCGGTTTTTCAGTGGCCGCTGCAATTGCTGTTGATCGGAAAGCAACGCACTGCCTATTCCCGCTTTGTGTGACAGCGTCCGCCCGCCTGCCCAGTCCAGAGAAACAGTAGCCTGGCCCCATCTGCGTGTGTTTCGAAAACTGCTCCACTCGCACCGTGGGCCCAGGCGGAACTAGGATCGTGACGCAAAACGAAGTTCAACTCATAACGAGACCTAGAGAAACATAGCCAAACAGCATTTGCTGCTGTTGAAAAGCATTCCGTTTTGGATTTTATTTCTGAATACAGTAAATATAATCAGGAGTGCACTTGTTTGAGCGTTTAAATCCAAAGGAACTAAAGGATCTGCGAAATAAAACAAGCTGTTGTGTGTTCTGCTTTGATTGTATGGCCGTCCAACTTGTTAGATGCATAGTTAGTTTGCAACAGAAATGTAATAACCTAGACATGGTAAATGTTTCTCTTCTAATTGGACAGCAGCCGGGATCGGAACACACGGCTCCACAACAGAACATATTGGCCGAACTAAAAGTAGGGGTAAACCGTCAATCCCTAATCCGAAATCAGGAAAACAACAAAATTCTACATGCCACGGCCACTCCCATCATACTCAGGCGATAATACATGAGAAAAACTGCGTGGAGCAGACTATACCGGCACACGGGAACACGCGTTGCCGCTGAAAGAGTGGATACATACGCGTCCGTTGCCGACGTTCAAGAGCCAGGCTCGAATTCCATGGGTAAATGTGAAATGATCACACAGGGTATATAAGTGTCACCCATGCGCACATCACTCCTGCAAAAAAATAAAAAGGCAGTTCACCAAAAATCGGTTGTTTCTAGATAAGCACAAGAGTCATTTATAATCGTTTATCCTAGTGTTTCTTAGTTTAACTCGAACTTCATGAAAGCTAAGCTACTCGGACTCCGTATGTTTAACAGTAGATTTCCAAGACAGACCGGTTAGTATGGTGCGTATTTTACGGCACCAGAGCTTTACCCACCACGTTGAAGCACGTCTGTTATCAGTGAGGCTACAATCTGTAAACGATGTTGATGCCATTCTTTTGTTAGTTACTCGTCTTTGGCGTTATAATTTTCCCCAGCGCCTCTTGGAGCAAGCATCAGTAAAGAAAACAGAATCCTGATAACACTCACTATCTAAACAGCGAAAAGGCGATATTTATCCATGGTATACCTGAGCTTTAAGGCTGTGATAAACCTGAAGCTTAGGCCTATGGTAGGGAAGAATAGTGTTCTCACACCATTATGTGATTGCCAAATCGATCCCAAGAATACGGACATCATCACAATCCAAAGGATGCGGCCCCAAGGAGCTGAAAGTGTTATTCCATCCAAAATACTGCGGAAAACGTACTTAAACCTGGCGAAGGTGACGTAAGATTGCTCCCTAGAGAAACGCCTAATGGCGTCCAACACCGGATCCAAGATGACCGAAAGCGAGCAAAGCTACCGGTGTCTAACCTTGACTCTAGCAAATTTTATTTTCGAAATTGACCACCTAGGGTTAAAATTAACTGTTGCAAGAGCAGTGACTGTCCCAGTAATCGCTGAAACCGTAACTTCATTCTGTGCACATACTACTAGCTTAAAGTTCAATGTAAGCTTTGGCCACCGAAAAAACGATTAGCCGCCGACCTCACAAGTGTCACGTAAGCTCACACCTGACGCTCCTAATTTCAGACAGGCTTCCGATATTCCAAACACTTTCCAGTGCACGAAACGTATGAATACTGTTTACATTCGATGTTACGTGTCGTACCGTCAGTGACCTTATTGATTTCGATCACCTGCATGAACGAATTCGTGGTTGTTACAAGTGACACCCTACTATCGTACTATAAGCGACCTCACATCGTTAGAATGCTGATTGCGTAACCTAGTATGTAGCTTATTCCACTGTGCAATCTAATGTTCTTTTGTTTACCTCCGGACTCTGTACCGCAATTTTGGTTGAGCAGTTCCTAGACGCACATGTCATCTAAAAGTGGCGTTGTACGATGCCGTGAATCTGAGCAGGTGTCGCTTTGAAGGAATATTTCCTTGCTATGTGGAACGAATTTCAATTTGCTAATACGTAATTATGCTGGAAGAGCAAACCGTTGAGGAGCGCAGCGTTTGGCATTGCGCAATACTTACAACTAGTAGCGCTATCCAGTGCAAGCCCTGCCAAAAGATTTGACGTCGTTAGGAATATTTTGCTCAAATTTTCAAAGCATGGTGCTGTATATATATACATCAATTTGTATATATATTTATATATATAGTTGGCAGCATCCGTTTTCGGATTTGCCTGTCACTATGGCCAGCCACAGGACGCCTGCGCCTACAGAGGGACCATGGTTGGCTTGCGCTGCACCACCCACAACTCCAACCACACACCCCATATCCAGTGCAAACCCGAAGAAAAAAGACCGGGAGGCATGTGGATGGGAGCCACGTTTCATCAACGGAGCCGGCAGACACTCCTTCACAGGTAAACACAAGCACGCTGTATTTGGGGAATCAAACGCACACAAGGCGGTGGCTGGACCGTAGTCTGCTTCACACTGAGTGCATGGAACCACTCTTTGATCCTAACACGGCCGCAACGATCGTGCATGCGGAATCCTTCAGCAACGATCAACTGTCTCCTGGAGGCAGTATGGACGAAGCAGTGGGTAATAAACAGGTAGGCACCTTGTTAACATGCCCATCAAGCGCAGCGACACCGGGGATATCAGGCAACAGGCAATCACTTGAGAGAAAGCTAACAAAGGAAATAACTTGCGCAATACATAAGCATACTTGACAAAAATCTTAAATTAATGAGCATATGAAATAAGTTGTTAACAAAGGATCCAAGATAAGTTCAAGAGGTCAGAAAGTATATTTTACGGAAATGAGACAAACACGAAAATGTTATCGAAATTAATTAAAATTGGCTTAAGCGAGTTGTGCAGGTTTATAGAAGAGCGTACAGGTGGACCTGCTTTTGAGAAAGAAAAGCATTAGGACACAATTGAGAATCCACCACCTGAAATAAAGAGACTTAGCATGCAAGCACGCGGTTAGTAAATCGAATGCAGCGTACCTACAAAAGTTGCGCCGGTTCTGCCTACGTTCTCTGCAGAACCCGTCGTCCCTTCGGTAGTAGTCCCGGGTGGCCTCACTCATGGCTCACTAAGCCTGCCTGAATCAGGCACTCGCGATCGCATGTTCTACAGCACCATGCGCTTGATGTCGATGGAGTACAACCCATCGGTGCTTGCAGCTTTCGCACTTGCCGCTTCTTCTCCGCGTGCATGAGGGCTTTCTCCTGCCCCTCGGCAACTGCCTTCATGATCAGATCGCGCCATGCACGCCGATCAACCGCCTTCGATTCCAATGACCTGCAATCAAGCTTAGAACGTGAGAGGCTCAATTTAATCACCTCCTGGTAACGTTACTTTGGTTTCCCCACGTGCCGCTTCCCTATACTCAGCTGACCATATAAGAGTTTGTTCGTTATCCGCATTGAATCCATACGGCTCACATGACCGATCCACCTCAAGTGTCTCAGTAAAAGTATGCAGTCCACTGCATACATTTCACCTTGTCGCAGCACTTCCGTGTCTGCAACTCTGTCGCCCCAACCGATGCGCAAAATCCGTCGCAAGCACTGCTGATGGAACCGCTCGAGATATCGCACATCCCGCCAATACATCGTCTACGTTTTACTGCCTTATAGAAGAACGGACAGCACTATGGATTTGTACACCATCAACTTCGTGCCAATGGTAAGCTGATGGTTGTTTCACACTCGGTACTCAAGCTTCCCGAATGCCGCTGCTGCCTTCGACACGCGAATACGCAACTCAACATGTAGCTGCTGGTCAGTCGACATCAAACTTCAAAGTTAGCAGAAGCGGGTGTTGGTTTCCAATACTTCAGCACCAATGCTGATTCGCGGCAATATTGAAGATTGCAACTCCGGTGAAGGCTGAAAGAGACAGACAGTTTTGCTTGTGTTGATGGTGAGCCCGAATTTGGCCGCTGTCGAAGCCAGAGCAATAGTGATGGGCTGTAACTCACCCGCGCTTTGTACGAACAGCTCACAATCGTCAGAGAACAGCAACGTACGGATATTTCTCTCACCAACTTGAGTACTTGCACCGAAAAGACGGATGTTCAGCAACCCACTATCCATACGGCGCTCCACACGAACACTGAAGTTACAAGCGGCATCAAAAGCACCGGACACATTGCATGAATACATATATTAAACGAGGCAGGAGCTAAGACACAGCCTTGCTTCACACCAGTGACAACTGCAAAGTCATCCGAGGTCTCTCCACTCAGCTGCACCCTCGCCCGCATACCGCCGTGCCGACATGCAAGTAAACTTACAACTTTACTCTTGCAACCAAACTTACCCAACACCAGCCACAATGCCTGGCGGTTCACCGTAACAAATGCTTTGGTGAAAGCAACAAAAGGCCAGTATAACGGCTGGTATCATTCTCTACACCTTTTTGCAATGAAGAGCCGCGGACACCACATGAAGACATACTCGCTGTTAACAAAGTCTACCGGATTTTTGACCAGTGATGTTCAATTGCGTTCGATGAGCACTTGTTCAGCTGGGATGCTAGCGTCTGCAAGTAGTGCACGAAAACTGTACCTGTACATTTCGAGCACGAGTATTTTAACATTTCCCTGCATATCCCATTGCTTCACTCATTTTTCATTCCCTCGGGAACCTGATAGATGTTCTTCATAGTTATCAATCAATCATCTTGGCACCGAGCGATTGCTGACTTCGAAATGTGCTTGTCCATTTCTGCTGGCACTGGTACTCGCACTTCCCGTGGCGTAAGAGTTGAGTCCCTTGCGATCCAATCCAGGATGTCATCTATCTCTTCCTGCGACAGAATCCGCTTACGACCGCGCGCCTGCGTATTACTCGGCTCCCGATCAAAAGAACTACAAATCCAGGAATGGGTTGTTTGATGTTTGACGTTGTTCACAGTTGCCACCAGTTGCCAGTCATCACCGTTAACGGAAGCACCCAAAACTCGGTCACTAATATCCGATAAGGTACCTAGTCGAACGCGAGAAGGCATTCCGACGACGTCAGTATCATAGACATGGTTTCAGTCGTGCACTTAGGTTTCAGCTGTTCTTTGCTCTCATACCAATTGTGATCCACCATTTGGGACGTGAGTGGGGCGCATACAAGCCCGTTGCACCGCCGAAGTGCATGGCTCTAAGGTTCATTCATAAGACTCACCCAGTCAACGAGCAGCGCGCTCACTTCCCCAGACTAACGCAACGAACCTTGGCATCCGACTAATGGGAACACACTTAAGCTCAGAGGATTGGCTCTGAGCGGCTGGCGAATCGCACAGGGTTTTGCAACATTTTAGACTTTCTTTGCAAACTTGTGTACTTCTTTGCGAAATTTTGGACCTTTCATGAAACTTTGCGGGAAATGTTATATAGTGCTGCGACTCGAACGGAATCCACACTGCTTTTCCGCCCCGTTAGGTTCCACAACCTGACTGACGAGGCGGTTGAGCAGGATTCGGGCAATCACCTTGCCCACACTACTCAGCAGGTGGATACCACGATAATGCGTGCAACATTGCTTGCTATCTTTACTCTTGTACATTGGTAGCACAAGGGCATCCTTCACCTCAGCAGGCACCTACTCCTCCGTCCATACGCGTTGAACCAAGTGGTGCAGCGCAGTCAACAACGCGGGTCCACTGTTTCAATAATTCACGCGGGATCCCGTCGGCTCCGGCACACTTGCTATTATGCAGCTGAGCAAGTGCTCTCTGCATCTCGTCCGGTTGCGGCATGTCCACCATACTCCTCTTCCCGTCGTGCAGCTTGAGGCCGTTCAATATAGGTCAGTCAATCTCTGAACAGTTGTTCAAGAGAGTCGAAGTGTTTCCACCAGATCTGCATTATGTCTGCAGTCTGTGTGCAGGTAGGGCCTGAACTACCATCGATCAGCGTCGTCAGCGGCTCTAATCTCGGTCCATACATCGCCTTCAAGGAGTCAAAGAATTCCTTGTGTTGGCGGCTTTCGGCGTAGCATTCCACCTGCTTCGCCTTCTCCATCCACCATGCATGTTTTATGTGACGGAGCTTTCGGGTCAGTCGCCGTCGTAGGTTGCGAAACTGACTACTCTTCCCCAAGTCACTGGGGTCAGCCACATGTGCAGCAAATGCTACATTCTTCTCCGACACCAATGCGCCAATCGTCGCATTGTTCTCACCAAACCAATCAGGCTGCTTACAGTTTGCGCGCTCGATGGTCTCCTCGGCAGCAACTGTCAACTGGACGCGAATGTGATGCCACAGGTCGCCCAATATGGCTATGCAGCTCAGATTACGCAATCATTCAGCCATCACCATCTCCAGCTCAATACGTTTCGCCACAGTACCGAGGGAGAGAATGTTAAATTTACGCCTCCGATTCTCGGCAGGAGTGCAATATATAGATTTGCGAAAATAGATATGCAGTTGGTCCGCACCAAGTTCTGATCAATGCCACACTCAGCTCCACGCAGTACTTGTGTCATGCGCACTTCACTTATATCACGCTAACACGGTGACATAGTCAAGCAGGTGAGCGTGACCACTCTGTAGGTGCGTCCAAATTGCTATATCCCTAACACTCAGTGCAAACCTAGTGTTTGTGCTCGTCTGGCCGTGAGTGGCACATAATGAGAGCAGCCTGTCACCGTTCGCTTTCGCTGAACCAATGCCATGAGAAACGATAACGTTTGTCCACACCCATGCATCACGCTCAACGCGGGCGTTGAAATCACCCAGCAGAAATAATCGGTCGCTCCTCGGCACAGACCGCATCACGGAGGATAGTTGAGTATAGATCTGATCACGCATGTCATCAGGATGACACATGGTCGGGCCGTACGAGCATATAAACTTGGCAAAATTACCTTTACGGAGTGGTAGGCGAGCAATCATCAGTCGCGCGCTGACGCCTGTTGGTTCACCCACCAGCTGGTCATGGAGGCGATCGGATATTGCAAATTCGACCCCATGATCACGTGGTGCTGAGGCAGCGTTGCCCACCCAGTAGAATGTGTAGTTACCACCTACTTCATGCAACTTACCTTGCTCAGTGAGCCAGGTTTCACTGAGCGCCGCGATATCGATGTGGTAGCGTACCAGTTTCATCGCGACGAGAGCAGTGCGTCACCCGGGGCTCTCGCTGGAGTTCCGGTCCAGTAGTGTGTGTACGTTCCAGCACCCGATGCTGAGTGCGTTGCGTGCCATATAGGTTTGCATTGGTGGGAAATCGCACGGGATTTGGCGGTTGTGCTTCAGCGGTTTGCTTGAAGGATTCCACCCTGGGTCTTTGTCTCATTAGCCTGACCCAAAAAGCAGTGGTGCTCCGCCTGGAGCCTTTGGCTCAATAGCCTAACTCATAACTCAGTAGCGAGCAGATCCAGCTCGGGAATGTGATTGTTGAGACAGATTGGGATCTGCTTGACGGCCGTCACACGCAGCCTTTGAGGTACCTCACGATTCCTATATATTTTGCGACCGTAGTAGGATACGTAGCTGCGATCACGGCCAGACGCAGGTGGGTTTTGGCGAGTTTTCACAAATTTAACCAGGTGCTGCCTGGCTTGAGGCCGGTAGTGGCAAACCATTGAACATCCGGAGGTGCCCTCCCACCGTCAGAGACAATGCATGGCGCTGGTGCTCTACGCCATTCGAGCTGTGAGATTATAACTCATAGGCCTGTTGTTTCCCATGGCTAGGTTTTACAGGAAGTGGGCCATCAACCACTACATGACCTCCTAAGGGGAAGGACTAGGATACTGGCAGGGCGTCCACACCTGACAGGAGAACGACTCGGGTCCTTAGCCAAGGTTTTTGATTAAATGTACACCCGAAAGGCGGCGGGTCTAGCACATGGTCAGTTCACTGACTCATGCGGATTGGTGTCCTGGATCTTAGCAGGGAGAATGGCGAAACCCAACTCCCACCCAGCGTCCAAGACATGAGCCAATGGCGCAACAGTAGCAGCAGTGGGTAGACCATCTGTCGGGATCTAGCCATCACCAGCCTCCGCGCACCATAGGCTTTCCCGCCATATATATATATATATATATATATACATATATATATATATATATATATATATATAGAATCATCTTAGGTGATATACTTTATTAACGAAGTTACCTATGAAATAAACTTGTATCAGGGATCAGATTTAGTCTCACCCTTGATCTCTAGTTTTCTATGCTTTCACGGTGTTTTAATAGGAGTTTTAATATGTCTGCCATTCAATATACTTTTTGTTCAGGTCTACTTTATTTATTGGTTCACTATGACTTCAAAAGGAAGTTAAGTCGATAATGACTGTTGCCTTTACTTTCTTTTTCCCCTCAGAATCTTCCTGGTTTTTACCAGTTGTGCAGAGTTATTATGCGGTCTACGCTGATCATCTTGTTAGCTATCACGCCCACTGTGAAAGGAGTTTGATAACCCCTGGCCGTACCAATGAAGAGTATCAAACTTAAGGAATTGTGTAGGGCCCAGAAAATTACTTGTCACTAATTAATAACCGAAATATATACTGGATGGGAGTGTGAAGATCTTAGCAATGCGCATTAGCGAATGATAATGTGTGTATTTTTAGAAAAAGTGAGGCTGATGTTGCATTCTTTATGCTTCTTCACTGCATTTGAGCTAAACGAACATACATTTCCACTAGATCATTTTTAACCTGGATACATTTCATTCCACTTTATTTGATTTGTTCCGCCTACCTGAATAATTTTCTATTAACTGGCCACGTTGCTTATGCTGATTGCGCTTATCTTCGGTAACCTTGTTGCGTTGGTAACAGTTTTAAGTAACTTGTGGACATTTTTACTTATATCGGATTCGTTGCTAACCAACTTACTTCATATGCTAATTTATCGAAGAGTTATGCCACCGTATCTGTATGCATTATTGGACTTGTTTTACTTCATCTTGTCGTTTCAAGTGATTGGTTGTTGCTTGATATCCCCGGTGTGGCTGCGCTCGATTTGCATGTTGACAAGGTGCCTACCTGTCTATTACCCACTGCCTCCTCCATACTGGCACCAGGAGACAGCTGGTCGTTGCTGGAGGGGACGGGGTCACGTCCTTGTGGCCATGTTAGGCTCGAAGGTTCGGTGCATTCAGTGTGGAGCGGACTACGGTCCAGCCACCGCCTTGTGCGCACTTGATTCCACAAATACAGCGTGCTTGTGTTTGCCTGTGAAGGAGTGTCGGCCAGCTCCGTTGATGAAAGCTGACTCCTGCCTACATGCCTCCCGGTCTTATTCCTTCGGGTTTACACTGGCTATGGGGTGTGTGGTTGGAGCTGTGGATGGTGCAGCGCAAGCCAACCATGGTCCCTCTGTAGGCGCAGGCATCCTGTGGCTTGCCACAGTGACAGGCAAATCCGAAATCGGATGCCACCAACCATTTTCAGAAGAAGCGTACACGATTCAGCCCACATGCGATCATTATGTAAAAGCTTCATTCAGAACAGCTATTGCAAATTGGTTTTTCATCAACTACATGCACCCCGTAGATGTTTACATTAATGCTGAGAAGCTGGACGTAAAATGCTGCCGTTATCTAAAGGAATTCAGAACGTCTACTCTTTTAAATTGACATTGTCTTTTACAATTTCCAAATATATAGCTCCTCTGAAAGACGTGGGCAGTAATTAGAGCTTGAAAAGTAAATTGTCGCGTAACAGAATCTTTTGACAAAACCCTCATTACTGATCTCGAGAGGGAGGTCATCACAGATTTTCTACTTTGTGTTGATGATATCAAGACAACAAATAAATACATAATACTGCAATACGAACTTCTTTGGACTTGTGAGAGAGCAATTGCGCGTATGCTCCAGTTTAAGACTGTACAAATCATAATATTGAGCATACACCATCACAGCACTTCAGGGTATCGGTTAGGAGCGCATCTTTTGCTGTGTCCTTCGATGAATTTGACCTCGGATAGGTCATGCAGGAGGATCTCGCTCGTTAAAGACAGGCTGAAGAAGCGGAAATCGTAGCCAGTTTACACGCTTACTGAGAGCGTTGGTCAATTCAATCCCATAAGATTTTTACAAATGCCGTACACAGAGTTAAGGCCTTACGTGGGATACACCGTCTAGGTCTGGTAGCTCTAGTAAATGATAATCTAACCGCGCTTGGGATCGCATGACGAGTTGCCCCAACGTTTAAGCACTTGCTCTATCTCCCTTAATGGTACAGAGTGAAGATTCTGATGATTTACGGCGAACAAGTCGCAAATATTCTTTAGCCATTTAATGGTGCTTTATTTCATCAAAAAACGAGTTGCTTCTGCCATCACTTGATGGTACTGATCTTCTACTTTTCCATCATGGAGCAAAGTTCGAAGCTTGGTGATATAGTGTAACCAGTAGGCAAGTCATAGGAACAATGCCGCTTGATGAGTGTGCTTTTCGTGAAGGGTTCTTTCGACTTTATGGCCTACGTCAACTGAACTAAAAAGTCGAGATGATGACATATTACTTCATATGCATTGCATAATTCAGCGGATAATTGTCCACAGTGTAATGTAACCACATTGTATGAACTTGCAATATATAAGGCGAGATCACAGACATATGGTTTACTAAATGCTGAACATTTGATTTTAGTAAATCCATCTTTCCGCTGGTATTTAATCGGATTAAACAGAAAAGAGCGGAAGATATTTTTCTTCCTACATATCAGTGACGCCTGTCAGGATACTACATTGTGTTATCAATCTGATAGGTGAAAGCTGGTTCATGTCGAAACTGACAACAGTTGGCAATAACTCACTAAACCATTCGCTGTGGAACCTCTACCCTAGAACGTAAGTTTAACGCAGATCTGGTGTACATCTCACGCAACTTCATTCTTATCAGGATCAAGTGAGTGATGTGCATCAGATGTGATTTTAGGAATGTTGCTTTTTCTAAAGAAGCACACGCAGTTGCAATCAACAGCTTGGGCACGTTATTTATTGGGTTTACTACATGAAGCAACATGAGGAAATGTTTCGTTTGAGTGAAAAATCTAACAGTAGTGACCCAGACCTCATGTAAAACCGTATTAAATAACATGCAGTGTGGCTTAATATCAGACTAGTTAAAACAATAAACAAATAAATACTATAAAACGATAATGGAACTGCAATTTCAGTCTGGGTTGCACAAGTACAAAAAATGCAGTTCAAATGTTTGCAAGCACCTGCTAGGATAAATGTGCGACCATCTTAGTAAATTGAAATTCCTAGCTACTAATACACGCAACAGAAAACCTGTAGTACTGTAATGAACGATTTTTCTTGAAATAATCGAATTCAAATAGTAAATGAAGTAGCTAATGCTTCCTTCGGGTTAAGGAAAGGCCACTGGAGCGAAAAACATTACTATGAATCGGAATAATGGAACAATACTGGAGCAATGGTCTATTACGGGTAAACAAGCAATGCTTAACAAGTTCTGTGGGATGGAAATTACTACGAAAATGAAACTGAACGATAAAGTGAAAAGCGTTTTGGTGTAGTCACCACAGACTTATGTAGAATAGCGCAGATGTTGAGTATTAAATTCATAAAGCCGTTGATCCATTGGTTGAGAGTTTAATAAGACACCGTTTGATTGCGTTTCGTAGGTCTGGCTTATAAGTCATAAAATGAAATGGAAATGAGACAGCGCATCGTCAACTCGTTTTTTAAATATCGCCAGATTGGGAGCAGAGACGACGTAACTGAGGAGGGCGCTCCAAGGTTGACACACGCGGAGAGAAAATACATTTCTACGGCATTCAAGCCAGATGTACTGTATTGTCACTTTCAGAGGGTGACCTCATAGGTTAGTGTTGTGGTTCAATTCCAGTAACGGACGACAAATGTTCTTCAGAATCGGGCAATGCATTATGAGATCCCTGAAAAAGCCGGTATCGACCACTGTGTATTCTCATAGATTTCAGTATAAGCTGATGGGGCAGATGAAAGAGGCGCCTGACGTTCTTGGTTATCCTATATTGAAGCGTCTCGGGAGAAACGAGATTTTGTTTGGGACTATCCTTCACTCTAATTAACACAGAATGGACATCGAATAAAGTAAGCGATGTATTCAACATAGACGTGGGTGTAAGCAGGTTAGAGGAGGACAGGTCAGCTGTTATATAACGAATAAAAGTAGTCATTGATTCGACGAGTTATTCCACCCCACGACTTTTTATGCTCTTATTCCTCGCTGACTCAAAGAAGTACACTGAGCTTGTGACAACACGCGTGCACTGATGTGTCTGAAGCACAATACGACTTTCATTCAATTTGTTCTACAAGCCTCCCTTTCCTATGCTCAAAGATTCGCCATTGGCCTAATAGATCCATGTGCGGAACAGTAATTGGGACAGCCAAAGATAATCTTTGACCCTGTCTTGAACCACTACTCCACCGTTCGCTTTCGTTTTGTCTGATTTGATGATGTACCGTACGTCTGTATCAAAACAGATACATTGATTTGTTTTTGCGACACGGCTCTAGCTTTATTCAACGTTTTCATCGTCTCCTCATTTATTTCCATCATGCTTTCGCCGTTTTTATACCTCCGAGCCTAGCTTTCAGGTTTCATGTCCACATAGAACTGGAAAGGTGGAGCAATTTGCTTTGATCTATTTTCATACGTTCATTCTTAAACTATTATCCTTTTATGTTCACTTGCACAAAATGCAAGTCGCTGAAAAATGAAAAGTAGAGGCAAATGCATTCCGTATAATTATTAGTTCTTAGCTCTCAAATAGTTTACACTTCCAATGAGTAAACAACTTGGCACTTGCCACCATTTAAACGCACTGGTTGATATGCACGATTTTAGTCACAGAATAGCACCATTTTGCATCCCTATCAACACTCTCACCTGCATCCACTGGTGTGTGCCATGCGATCTTCAGTGATAAATGAAAAACCTAGGCTGGCTCGCCGAACAACCTCCTTGTGCTGCTAGCTGGGTGGTCCGGGTTAAGGCCGTTCCAGCGAATGGTTCGGCAGCAGTGTTCAGGACGTGGTGGCGGACCCCTTAAAAGAAGTCACAAAAGTCCGCCAAACAAACACTGTGACGGCGAATAGGACTAGTCATTAAAATCATTGCCTCTTCCGGATCCAACAAATCTTACACCATCTACGGAGGCCAGCCACCCAGTAAGAAAATTTCCTTTTCACCCTTCTCACACTGATGACCAGACCTTAAACCACTACAGATATGGTGGTACAATTGCAAATTCAGACGACACAGCCACGCGCATTCTTAGACACATATATTCATATGCATATACCACACAGATACTTGTGCTACTATTACACATGAACTGTTATTTACATTTACAAGGCCATAATGTTTGTGTCACCAGGATCATGTCAATGCAGGCTTGCCTCGCATTGTCGAGAATAAGACCTTTATCTATTTATTTGGTCAAATTGATGCTGCTGATCAGGAAGGTGGCTGTGTTTTGTCCCTAGGGGTTCGACTTAGCAGCTTCTTATTTTGCGCCACGCGAGTGAAAAGACAACGCAACGGACAGGAAGTGTATTTGCGAAACACTACACGGGCTGACGTGGGAATGAAAACAATCTGATTAGAGTCCAAATCAAGGCTGAGTGCAAATTTGAATTTATCGATCTCAATGAATCATGGGACATGTGAGTGGTATGAAACAAGCAACTGTGACAACATTTCTGCCACACAGAAAAACTCTAGTCTGATTGTAACTGAGACTGTTCTTCCTGAACAAGTCAATATGTTTCGTTTCTGTGCGCATTTGACATTGGTCTGACCTAACACTATGATTGTAAACTGTCATATACGGAAGCCTAAAACAAATGCTGCTCCTGGCGTGATGTCAGCCATCTCAGAACCAATCAGCCTGTGCTAATGCATCAGTGCGTCTGCCATTTGTGTACTGTATAATTCAATGCTTTCGAGACATGCTTGACGATTAACTCTTGATCTCGTTGTGATAATAATACCTGGTCATATCTGGTTAGCCTATGCGGTTAGATCATCCGAATCTTTGCTCAAACAATTTCCTGAAGCTCAGGCCACCGCAGAGGATAGTCAACGGTGCCCCATATGCAGAATCGAGCAGGGTGGATAGGGGTTTGGATACTACTGCTCAAGCCTTCTCATCTGCTTAGTCCTCCACTTGTGCTTTTTCACCCTTATCGCCTCGTACCCATTTCACTTATTTCCCCACTGTTTTCATTCTCTCAATTCCTGGCTCTTCACCACCTTATTTTAAAGGGGTTTACTTTCTACCTGCAACTCATATACGAATGCGGGGCGTCATTCCAGCCTTGTCAACAAGCTTATGTGCAACCATGCGGTCCACTCCAGTTCATCGGCTTTCATTTGGAGTCTTCGATCCTCCTGTAGATTGGCATGAGTCAACGTGCACACATTGCTACAGATCGGTCAAAAGGCAGCACTTTCCCGAAGTTTAGAGATCCACTCGATTAACATCTGCTGCGTATCTGGGACCAGCCAACGAAACTCGAGCTTCGTGCTCACGTTGCATTCCCATTCAGGTGATACCAAAAGCCCATTCTTATAGCGCATGTCCGATGACGATGCAGCTTCGAACACCGTCCAGGCTGTTGTTGGCATTATCCTGAGTTCCCAGGCTGATGCTGCGCTGGTCGATTAGATCCCAGTTAGTAGCCGCATATTTGAGGTCCGATTGGATAGCTCGTTCAAGGCTTCGAATTCGCGCGGGCCTAACAGGTGTCCATTCGTCATCGCTGCCTACGCGCCCACAAACTGTAGCTACGATTCGGTGAAAGACAACTTCTATCGCCAACTGAACGAGCTCCTTCGCCACAGCAGAATAACAGACAGTGTAGTGATGGCTGGGGATTTGAACACTCAAGTGAGAAACTGTCCAAAGGTGAACAGCAGTCGGGCGGCCTACGTGTTGTAGGCTACTGTAATGAAAACGGTGCGCAATTACTTCATTTGTGCGAAAACGCTCGCTTATTTATTGTGAGCACTAATTTCCGAAAGAGCATCCGCCGGAGCGTGACTTGGCGCCCACCAACGTCAAACCGGCTATGGACGCAAATCGATCACGATGCGATAAATTACCGCTGGAGAGTCTGCGTCCAAAAATATCGTTCGGTTTAGAGCACATATGTAGACACTGCACATACACTTGTATTTGCTGATCTGTGGGTGTGTATTGGAGGACGCCCACGGCGATGCTGTGAGCACAGTGACACCAGGCAACTGACGAAGTCAGTTGTTCCGAATGCGTATCGAAATACGCTGACATGCTAGTTGCGTAAGCGCAAAATGGATACAATTGAAGCTTACTGGTCGCCTGTACACCAGACTTAACCAGCAGCAGGCAAATCTTCATGCGGTATTTTTAATCGCCAACATGGACATTGAGTCCCTTTGCAGTTTCTGGAACTTATCGGTGCTCGCCGGCACATTCTGGATGGAAGCGAACACAATGAGACATGTAGTAATCTCCGTGAAAATCTCCGTGCTAGCCTGAACAGAGGATGCGAATCTTAGTGGTATCATCATGCATCACAGACGGAAATGGTCGCTGCCGTTGGTAACCGTCGGAAGTTATTCTCTCTGGTACGGGAAACGGACAACTGGAGACCTGGTGTTAATGAAACTATACGTCACCAGAATGGATAGCCTACCACCACTTATCAAGACGCTTGGTGCGTTGGGCTTACTTTGAAAGGTAATTTAATCGGTTGGGATGGTCAGATTTCTCGCCGGCCACTGATCGCCCTGCTCTCTGGGCTGTCCCTTTGGACCCGCCCTCATGCTCAGCAGTCGAATGTGAGATTGGACTGCTGTGGTTAAATAAAGCCGCAGGACCACATGAACTTCCTCCAGCGCACTACAAATTCAGGGGACTTGCTCTGGTGAATGATTTACATGAGTTACTAGTGAAACTGTGTGAGCAGGAAACTGTCCTAACAGACTGGAGTCACTCAGTCATAGTCCCAATTTTATGGGAGGCTCACGATCGGAATGTGGCAACTATAGAGAAATCAGTTTGATCGCCATCGCCTACAAATTGCTTGCTCTTGTCTTCCTTCGCACAATGACTGGCGATGGTGAAAGCCAGATTCGTGAGGAGCAACCTGGGTTTCGTCCAGGTCGTAGCTGCATCGACCGCATCTTCATTTTGGGTTAATCGTTGGAGCACAGCCATGTTTAACGGCGACCCACCGTAGTCGTGTTCCTAATTATCATAGGTTCGTTCGATTCGGTGGAGTGATGTGCCCATTGGGACTGTCTAATCAGGAAAGGTGTGTCCGAGAAATACGTAAATATTATTCGAGCATTATGCCCCTGTAGCTCGGGCAGACGGAGGACTTACAAGTAGCAGTCGCCGCGCTTTCAAATCTTCGACAGTGTGAGACAAGGATGTCTGCTGTCATCTTTCCTCTTCCAGTTCGCTTCTGACAAAGGCATGGAAATTGCGTTCACAGGTCAGGACTTGGAAAGTGTGGAGCTGCTCCCAGAAGAACGAATTCTTGACTAGGAGCTTGCTGACGATTTTGCCCTAATCTGTGACAGCCCACAAATATGCCAAACTACACTGGCCAGGTTAACATGGGCTATCAGTCACTTCAGGTTTTGGTTGGTATCATCAAATTTCAATACTTTCCTCCAAGGTTGGTCTGGTCCGCCTCCTGCGCTGACCCTTAGTGGGGATCACCTAGAAGTCGTTCAAAAGTTCCACTACCAGGGAAGTTGTATCAGGGCTCGTGGAATCGAAGATGAGATCACGAAACGTTTTGAAAAAGCCCGAGACGCTTTTTCAAACCGTCGTCACTTATGGCGTGGGCGCGACATCACTCTCTCCCTGAAGGGTAGAGTGTACAATGCAGCGGTACGTTCGACCCTACTGTACAGTTGTGAAACCTGGCCCCTTAGATCAGCGGACATAAAGTGGCTAGTTACATTCGAACACCGGTGCGTTCGCCGTTTGGCTCACATCTAGTGGGAACACCGAGTAAGCAACGAGCTTGTTCGACCCCTTTTTTACAGCTCAAGAAAAGTAAATGAACCGCTCAGCACCGTTATTTCACACACCAAGCACTGATGGCTAGGCCACGTGTTACGCATGCCAGCCTACCGGCTCCTGTGACGTACGTTGTTTGCGCACCAGCCGTGTGGATGGAAGAAGAGGAGAGGTGGCCAAGCGAGGACTTAGTCGAACGGAACGAAGGTTCTGACTTCGAAGCTGGCCTCGGTTGGAGCGTCTCGGTTCTTTGGTTGGGGTCCGAAAGACGATGAACACGTTTGGCTTGATACACTTGCTGACATGGCTAGGAGCTGACCTCAGTGGCGTTCGTGCTGCGAGTTTGTCCCACCCATCCCACTTAGCCACTTCCTCCTAGCACGATTTCACTTAATAGCCTAATACAATTATGAATAATCAAGTATTTACGCTGCTGAGTAGCCGCCTGTTAGCTTTCCGGACCGATACTCATCCGTTACTGGTAGCACTGCTGGTATGCAACTGTTATAGTTATATTCATTTTTCTTTTATGTATTGTGGCAAAATAGTTGAGGTTTTCCATACCTCTAGCTGACGTGTATATTGAGCGTGACGAATGATGATCATGTCCACAATCCAGGTTTTTCACCACCTACTTGGAGTAGTTCAGGTCACATCAATCGAGAACGGAATTGGCAACTAAAATAGCATTCTCAGCAGACGATCTCCGTGCGATTCTTCCACAACAGCAGACGCAATAAGAAGCCGCTCGGCTCCGTCTACTCGATACACTGACTCGTAAACTCGATATAATTTCCAAGCGGAAGGCACCGCATGATGAACAAACCAAGTTGGAATCCGTTCTCTGTACCTTTCAGTTTTTCCAACATGATGTTCCATCTGGTGTTATATTTGAGTCTTGGTTCAAACTTTATGAGGACATATTTCGGGTTAAGTTCGGTGACAAGCAGGATACCTGACGATCAAGAACATTGCTTTGTAAGTTGGGGGCCATGGGAAACGAAGGTTTTGTAAATTATATTTTGCCAAATCACTCATGCGATCTTTCATTCGATGACACAGTCCGGTGTCTCACTCGGATTTTTGGCAAACTTTCCTCACTTTTCAGCACACGCTGTCACTGTTTAAAACTAATCAAACCCACAAATGATGACTACGTTATCTATGCAGTTATATTCAATAGGCAGTGCGAACGCTTTAAACTGCCATGAATGACACATACACAGTTCAAGTGTCTGATTTTCATCTGTAGTCTACAGTTTCCGTCATTAGCGGACATTCGAACACGACTTCTCACCAAGCTGAAGCAAGGCCAAGACATCACGTTTCAGAAGACGGTCGACGAATGTCAATGCCTGATTAACGTGAAGCACGATTCCAGTGTGGTGGAACAGCGGCAGATCGACATGATGGATGGGAGACCGATCAGATCACACCAGCAGGAGTCCAAAATGCCGCTTATCGCATGGTGGAATTGTGGCGTATGGCACTACGCATCACAATGCACTTTTCGCCGACATCGGTGTAACCAAAGTCAAGGTGTTTGTCACAAAGATAGTTTCCGCAAGACTCACAACGCGACTTAGATTGACAATACCAACAAACGATCTTCGTAGCCAACACAGAAGAAGGCAATTCGTAGCATTGTTGCTACCCATTAAGTCAACGTGATATCACGCAGGCGCTTCCTGACAATGTGTGATAATTGGTATCCCGCAACTCTTCAAGTAGACACTGGATTGGACATCACCAACATTTCACAGTTTTAGAAGCCATCGGACAATCACCAGTTTTGCCCACACAACAAGCTGCTCTCAGTGTATCTGGTACTACTCTCGGATTGGTTGGTGTTACCTTACTTGGTAGCCTAAAATGAACCCACTTTTAAGTCGATATGTTACTTCGCTAATCAGCCAGGATTAAACACGATTGGTACTGGCTAGCTAGAGAAGCTTAATCATTGGAGTATTCCTTTTAATAAAGTGTGCAAACTGACACTGTGCATCCGCGTTCCACCCATAATTATCGATGCATGGCTCCAGCAGACGATTTCACTGCAATTGTTTCAAGGATACGCCGTAGGTTTTCAGGACGGCCTCTGATTTTGTACCAAAATGAAAGCCCAATTACAGTTGAGAACAGATACTAAACTAGTTTTTCGTCCAAAACTTCCCGTAACGTATTCCGCCCTAACCAGTATTTAGAAAGTGCATAACCGTCTACAAATAGCAGATATCATACAACCGGTCGATTACTCTGACTAAGCTGCTCTTATTGTGGTAGTATGAAAGGCTAATGGCTCTATCCGTGTATGTACATATTTGTAACAGGTCTTAATGAGGCCCTTCAGACTCACAGTTATTCACTACTAGTTCCAGAAGACATGGTTGCGAGAATTTCCGGTGGTAGATTGTTTGCCGAACTGGATCTAGCGCGCGCATATCTAAAGCTTGCTGTTGAGGATGGCTCAAAGGAATTGTTGACAAACAACACACATCGTGGATAGTTTCAGTTTAACCGAGTACTGTTCGGAATTAAAACAGCGCCAGCCATTATTTTAGCAGCTAATGGACGCCATGCATTGACGGTGTTGCAGCTCATTTAGATGATATCTTAGTTCTGGGAACGAATCCAGAGGAGCTGTCATTGTGGCTTGACGAGGTCTTGGATCATATAAAGGACTCCAGTTTACGTCTGCGACCGGAGAAGTGCGGTTTACTCTTACCACCGCCTAACTACCTGGGGTTTATCAGTGATCAGAACGGACGTCGTCCCGATCCAGGGAACATATTGGCCAATGTTAACTTGCCAGCACCAACAGACCTCAGCACCTTAAGCTCTTTCCTTGGTATGGTTAGTCACTATTCTAATTCCCTCCCTGAAATGCATCAACTGCGAGCACCTCTGAACACTTTACTCATGAAGTGGATCAAGTGGAACTGGTGGACCGGGTGCCAAACAGCGGTTGCTCGGATACAAGATATGTTGACTTCCGATCTCCTTCACACACATATTGATCCTAAACTTCCGGTTGTTGTAGCTGCGGATGTAAGCAACTATGACATCGGAGCCGTGTTATTCCATACCTTCCCAGATAACTCTGAAAAAGCAGTTATCCATGTAACTCGACAATTATCAGTAGCAGAGAATAATTGCACCCAGTTGGAAAAGGAAGGCTTAGCTATCGTATTTGCTGTTAATAAGTTTCACGACATGCCATACGGTAGACGTTTCAAGTTACGTACGGATCACAAGCCATTGCTGACCATGTTCAACTTACTTAAACATATCCCAGCAACCACCACCAGCCGTTTGCAGATTTGGGCTCTATCTGTATTGCCATGCGAGTTTAACATCCACTACCGACCGACAACCGATTTTGGGCAGGCTGATTTCTCATGTCACTTACTTGCTTATCATCCGGCCAACAACAACGAGACAGTGGTTGCTAGTATTAAAGTGTACCAGCAGATCAATCGGATAATCCTCGACACCGCGAAAGACTACCAGTCTCGCTAAATGCAATACGAAAACACAGCATAGAATACCATACTTCGTAAAGTAAAGAAGCACGTAAAAGAAGTTTGGCAATCACAAGTGCTCGATTCCGATCTCATCCCCTATCATCGGTGCGAAAACAGTTTATCTGTTGTCGATTCATGTTTGCTTTTCGCAGAACGCGTGTTTGTCCCCACATATTTACAACGATCCACACTCATTCAACTTCACAATGGGTATCAAGGAAACACCCGTACTAAAGCACTAGCCAGGGGTTATGCCAGCTGGCCAGAAAAGGACGATGATATCATGGACTTGTGTAAGCTGTGCGCACAACGTGCTATGGCGCAACGAGCGCCCAATCGTCTAGCGCCCTTACCTTGGCCGGAAACAACAACGCTCTGGTCTTGTCTTAACATATACTTCGCAGGCCCAGTTGGCGGAAGATCATATCGCATTGTAATCGACGCACTAAATATTAGGTTTTCGATAAATTGTTTGCATGACTCCAGAGCGGAGATTTAAAGTAATTTGCCGAGAAGCAGCGAATGTCCCGACATAATAATAATCATTGGTTTTTAGTAGACTACAAACCATGTGGGCGGAACTGCTTCCGTTTTCACCGTGTGTTCAAGTAATCTGACACTGAAGGTATGAAACATCAAGTTGTGAGAATCGTTTTATGAGAACCGGAAGAAAGCTCCCCTCATTTACATATCATATACCGCCAAGCTCGGAGAACAAATGAACAATTGAACCATCAGTGATAGTCGAATCGCGGAGAAGCAGATATCCCAGACGTCGAGTTTTGTGAAGCCCAGCGTCATTAAGTATTTCTAGGAAGCCGGATATATAAATCCCCGATAGTTTAATATAAGTAGATGGTGGTAAATCTCGCCTGTTTCCCGGAATTGTGCTTCTATACAATCAGAGGTCAACGATACGTTATTTTCGGTGCCCGTATTTGTCTATCGTGAACTGATATGTACGCGCCATCTGGTCGGCGTCATAAATTCCGACATCCATGATGGTCCCTTTACTGCGAGTAAATCCGGCTTGATGAATGAGGTTGCTGTCAGAATTCCTGGTTCAAGGACGCTGTTGACTGTTCTTTTGCGGATTTTTTCGACGACTTGTTCCGCGATGACATTGTGGCGTTTATATGGTGCTTCATGTTTGACGCTACATGATTTTAGGACATGAGACAGAGTCTCTCTCAGTACACAGCTGCCGCGACATAGTAGCTCGGATTGCTCCTCAGACGGTCGGCCCCTTGCGTCGTACTGTTGTAGGGAGTAACTCACCACGAAGCTGTAATCCTCGAAAGAACAGTCCCGTTAATATCATGGTCGCAGCCAGTGAAGTGCAGCGGGTATGGTGGTCACTTCCCGAAGCAGGCACCCGTTTGCTGAGGAAATTAGGGTGTCTTTCCATGCTTCCGCGGTTGATTCTTTTCCCATCAGCACTCGGCTGCCGATGCTAACATTGGAGCGCATCAATCGATGAATGGAACTAGCTAGGGATTTTGCATGGCCAGAATATTAATTGGATGTGCATTATTAAAATGTCGTTCTAATCGATCCTTCTGTAACAGTGGAATAATGGCGGATAAACAGGGTATACCGATATCAAAGTCCCTGATTTAGGAGTGAAAATAAGCCACCTTCGTGTTAGTGGGCAACCGGAGCCATTTTCTCACATGGGCTCGAACAAGCTAGTCCGTGCGTTTTAGTCCTTGTTTGTGCCCAACGGCTAAGCAGTTTCTGCAGATGCCTTGGAAGCAGGAAGGTCTTCAAAAGCTCCAAGCGCTGCTAAGGTTTTAGAGGCGCTTTAGTAACTTCTTCCAGTTGAGCCCGTAACTCGCCTGTGGAAGCTGGTGGAAGTATACCTTTCCAACTAGAAGGCAAGCTTAACATTGTGCATTTCTCGTCTGGTTGCAAGGAAGGTATAATGATATTCCCTAGTCCATAAGCGCGGTGTCCAGTACCGTTAACTTTCTTGAGCGGGCTGGTACAATATTAATGGAGGTTGACTTCACCTGGTTGATAGACAATTCTATGAGGGCGAGTTTATCACTGAAATGTCGCAGGCGGTTTGGCAGCGAAAACCGGTCCTAAACAAAGATCCGGACTTCATCGGCGTACGCGAGGCAATCAGTCGGCCCTACTGGGGATGTCCAGGGTACAGCGGGTAACTTGAAGAGCATCGTCCAACGTCATGATAAATAGTAGCAGAGAGAGTGGGCATCCTTGTATAACTCGTGGTTTCGGATGGAGGTGACGATTGTTGAAAGTTGAAGTAGCTAGCGAGTACTATAAAGCAAGGTAATCTAATAGCAGAGGAGGTGCACCGGAAGCAGAGGCCTTTCGTAGTGTAGACTGCAAAAGATAGAAGCAAAGGCTTTAGAAATATCAATTGAAGCACAATAAAGTGGAGAGTAGGAAGTATAAGCCTGTCGCGGTGCTGCGTGCAGCATCGCAGAAGCTTCGAAGCATTCATCCTTAAGTAGGAAACCGAATTTTAACCGGTTGGAGGGGAAAGAGGGGACTCAGTCATCAAATAGCATCCGATGAAACAGGTCAGTGAAGACGGAAGTGACGGAAATAAGCCGAAGTAAGTCAGGAGAAGTGGGTGCATCTGCCTTGGGAACAAAGGTGATTCGTGCTGTACTCATGTGTAAAGACAGGGGCCAGGAAGCGAGGAGAGTGAGTTAAGAAACGCAGTTACAAAATAGGAGTCCATCTTCAATACATCTAATAATGTGACACGGTCAACCCCCGTGTACGGAGCCTTGCATCTGACGGAGCGCTGCGCGCATCTCCTCTTGGTTGATGGGTCTAAGTAAATCAGGGTTATCGATGATATTGCGCGGTAGACAGTCGTCACGTACTGGAGGCTGAGAAATAACTTTTGTCTAAAAGTCGGTAAAAGCAGGGATACTATCTTCTTTTTGTAGGAAAGCCGTTCGACACCTGCCATCTGCAATAGTTGCTGCAGCATATATACGTCTCATATGAGAGAGACGTTGCATGTGGCCATGTTTTAGGCGTTGACGTTGCTGATTGTTCTTAATGACGGGCGGTACTTTTCTGTCTGCGGTCGGCGCCCATCTACGAGGGAATAGGCTGGTACGTACAGCAGTACGCTCCATGCTGTACTGTTCCCGCCAGATGTCGTCCAGCAAAGAAAACGTCTTCAGAAGCAAGTAATTTGATTCATTATTGGCAGATGTGCATCCTTGCACCAACCGTTGAGCCTCCGTGAGCAGAAGGCAGAATGAAGCTGTCATCCACGATTTGTATGGTAGAATGCGGAATTTAGACTGCGGAAGGGGAGGGAGGATTAATCAAATCAGAGGGAGTACTGAGAGGCAAGCGTGTGGACATGAGCTATGACTCTGATTAATAGTTTAGTCTCTCGTCCGCTTTAAGGACGATTCCTCTCTCTTCTAAATAAGGTCCCTCAGACTGTTCGTGATGCATCCAGGTCCACTGGAAGTAGGTGGAACCCAAACCGGATGAAGGGGTTGGCTTTCTGTATTGTGGATGAAGCAAGTATTATAGTGGAAGTATTATTGTATGTTGTAAATCGATCAATCCTGTTCGTCAGGGCTGAGGTACTGATAGTATGGATGTCCGGTTGCCTCATTCTGGGTAGTTGCATTAACGAGTCATCTGATATCATGGATAAAGAGGTCGAGGGTGTACACTGGCGTCGCTGCAGTGGGGATAGGGCTTAGGTTGCATGAGTATCGAAGCAAGCGAAACCTGAGGCTCTACACACTGCGCACGCCAATTAACGCAGTGCCAACTGATGCGTTACCGGCGTTTCCGTATGCCCCACTTCGTCCGCGATGGGAATGCTATCTGTAGTTTGTGAAGTACAGTAAGGAGTTTAGGGCAGGATCCAGCCAAGTTAGAGGTCACTTCATGTAGTTGCTTATCTTCCCTGACCAACCAACTATAGAAATCTGCAGGAAATCGTGCTACACAGTCTGCGTTGTATCAGACGGAGTGTCACTGTCGTCGATGTTGTGATAGGCCCCTTTGCGAAGTGAAGTAACGTCGGCAGGTATGGCAAATAAAATCGTGGAACTTCGCGACAGCAGCAGAAGCCAGAAAGCCTGTTGGATTCCTGCGGTTGGCGGCGAAATGTCACAGGAGACCACTGCGTGTTTTAAACGTCTGTGGGCATAAATCGTAAGTGCTAAGTTGTGTTACGGCGCCGACCGGTAGCGTGGATGACATAGGGTTCGCGGGAAAGAGACATGGTGATACTATTCCATGTGCTAGTGAGTAGGCAGTTGCGAGGGGGAGGGAGGAGTAAGAGCGACAGATGGAAGTGATGTCATGATGCGCGTGAGGGAGGGTGAAATAGGGGAGCGGTTTCGCAGGCTGGATTCGGATTCGGCCAAGACTGATCCGTTTGTAACGTTAGTATAGCATCCGGTAGAACCGATGCCCCGAGGGTCCCAGCCAGGGGAAATAAGGGGACAAGCCGTAGCTTGGGCCGCAGGCCCTTCATAGGCCCTGATCCGCGACTGGAGTTTTGGGTGCGTTGGTTGTGGAAAAGAGGAATTCAAATTCACGGTAGGTGTGTTTACTACGACGAATGGAACTGGAGAAGGTTCGTCGGATAGCCAGGGGCAGAGGAGTTGAAACTCTAAGGTGTGCGCAGAAGACTTTGTATCTGTTGGGGTTCCCGGACTTTGCTTAGCGAAGCTGTCAACCTTCTTCGCAAAAGATGAAGAGGAATGACCGGAAAGGGGGTCGGGGGCGGGGGCATCGGAGAATGAGCAGCTTTCTGAGTGGCTGGGCTATCCCGAGTGAAAAGGCTAGAGTCAGAGCTAACTGTTGACGAGTGGCAGGTGGTGGCTTTCCGGCGTCTAAGTTGAGATGGCTGTGTAGATCGGCGCTTCCATTTCATTAGTTGTAGCCTCGTGATAGCTGCCTCCGTCTTCTTCGGAATCCGGTGTCTAAGCTGTGTCCCTAGAAGTCCGTACATGGACACTCATTACCGTCTTCACTCCAAGTAATTCCTCGTCCACTTGCTGGATCCACTCTTCCAGTCGCACTGCTTCCTGATCGTAACATATCTAGGTATTCGTTAGGGTGCAGCCGCCGCAACTGTCGAGGAAAAGCATCCTAGTATTGGTAATTATGTGGACATTAGGAGCAGCCGTGTCATGAGGAAGACGATGCGGGGAGGTTGGGTGGAATGTTGGTGGGCTGTGCACTAGAAGGTGAGTGGTAAATACTTGTGTAAGTAATCCATTTAAGCAAGGTCTGCTGAGAGACTCAAGTGACTATAGGACTCAGGACGCATCAACATGAGCTCAAGCATATAATGCTAATAAACCGACGAAGAAGAAATGTGATAAAGCTGATTAAAGCGTAGCTGGCTCGGTAAGACAATGACAGCAAATAAAGGGTCGCAGCAATGCGAGAACTGATATTAAACAATCAGGAACTTAATAAAGTATAAAAATTGCAAGAATAAATTGCAATGGAAAAGGCCCTAACCATTTTTTGAATGCACCAAGTGATCCAGAGCTATGTCCCGAGCCAAAATCACTAAATCACCAATAACGTTTGAACCGTCCTAGCGATGCTAATTTTTTAATCACCAATGGATAGTGCTTTCAATTTCCTACAAAATGAATTCAAACATGGCACTACAAACTGCGTCAAAAAGCCAAAAACCAACAAAAAACAAACTGCTATTTTTTTGAAATAAAATTATTTAATTGTTAATATCTCCATAAATAAAGCTCGGATTGCGGTCTGTATAGGCTCAATCGTTGCAGACTGTAATCCTACACATAAGAAAAATTACCGACCGTGACAGATCTAGCACATTTATCATGTGCACTGGTGCAGAAGATGAAAACTAAGAGATGCAGTTTAAATGCAAGAATAAAAATGCACCTACTGCCCACACAGAGAAAATAATCACACTATTAGATAGAGCTAACGGAACTGAATACGTACGAGAGAAAGATGAGAAAATACTCCTTTAATTCTAGGTTTCACGCACTCGAGTTAAACCGACCGTTCATTTCCCTGGAGTTTTGATTTTTCACGTCTTGTGACGAATCCATAAACAATAATCCAATGTTTACGCAGAATCCGACTCCGCGCACAAAGATGAGTAAAACGGCGTATTGGTATCCGAGGTCGACCGTCGATGCACAGAAAAAAGTGAAAGCGGATGGAGATCTGAAAATGATTCCGCGAGTGGCCACTGGTCATCCCTATGTTAACCCCAACCACTGCATCAATAACCATCAGACAGTAGCGCCAGGTTTGCAGTCGTTTTACTATGCCCGAAAAACTTGCGACCGACAATGAACCTTCGTTCATTTCACAGGAATTCGTAATGTTTTGCCAATCCAATGGTATGACTCACATGCGAACACCACCCTTCCACGCCCAATTTAATGATCAATTTGAGAGAGTAATTGGCACTTTCAAGCGGACATTTCGCAAAGTGCGAACGTGTGCGGACTAACCTTCCTCATGGTGTGTCGGACCACCCCACATCCCGCATGTAATGGGAGGTGGACGTCAGAAATGCTATTGAGAAGACAAAGCAAGTATGTTTGGGATACAATTATTCCGAAGCAAAAACAATTAGCTGACCTGAAAAGTTCAGGAATGGCACAATACCAGCAGCGTTGGATCGTGCGGATTCTAAAGATCGGTGATCTTGTATAGGCAAGAGATTTTCGTCAATCTAAAACCAGATGGGCTTCGGGTGCACTTACCAGACCAATTGGTCTAGTCAACTAACCAATAGAGGTCCATGGCGAAATTTGGCATCGCCATATGAACCTGCTCAGACTCTGCTCTAACAGTAATCCTTGTTCACCTCAATACAACTCCAAGGTTGATTTTCAGGTATTACTACACCATTTCCCGGCCAAGTTGTCCTCTTGGGCAACTGAAATAATCTGAGGGGGCATTCAACACGAGCCTTCTCAATTAATATGTTCCTTTGCGTAGGAGCTGAAGCATCCCACACACACCCCTATGACTTAGTGCGTCTGAGGTCCAATTGGCTGAAGGCGACGGGCTATACACGCACACCTACACACCTGCATAAGTGATTGGCGTACGCATGGAACAAATTAATTGAGTAGACTCATGTTGAATACCCCCTCAGATTATTTCTGTTGCCCAAGAGGACAACTTGACCGGGAAATGGTATAGATGAGTGTTCGTTGCCGAAACGAACAGACACAAATTTGGATCGAGTGGCATATACAAACCAGTATTCGCAAGCAGAATTGGATACAGTACGCAGAGGCCCAGTATGGAATAGACGATCACCGGAACGATTCATATGAATCAATGGCTGGAAATACAAGGCAGTTATGTAAACAGAAGAGTTAGGTGTCATGTATGGAAGGCTAAATAAAACGCTGCACATGGCCCGATGCCAGTCACTCCCCGAACCAATTAGACTATGTTACTGCCCAGCCAATCATCAACGAGTCAGCCATTTGTGTTCCGTATAATTTAGTAATTATGATACATACTTGACACTTGACTCGGTCTCGTTGTATTAATACTACTTTGCAATATTCACGATATACGCCTTTTTCCACCTAATTGGAGTAGTTCAGTACAGATGACAAACCCCAGGAATGGGACTGGACGCTGAAAAGCTTAACGTCCACGCGGTTTAACGTGTGTTGACCACTCAAGAGACTGAACCAAAGTAGTCAACAAAGAGAGATGGTCAAGATATGGTGGTCCTACAAAAAAGCCTTACCGTACTTAGTTTCCCATGCTGAGTGGTGTGACTATAAATTTATTTTCGCGTACCTAATAGTTCAAAGCTATTAGATGAGCTCTTACATAACGACGAAGACATTATCATATCTCTCCAAGCAGTTATGTTTGTGTTGTGGAATTTTTTAAATTCTTGTCTAAAACAAAATTTACTGCCGTCTTTCTTTGAATGCCGCGTCTCAGAAAATACCGAAACCTATTATTCGCCTTTAATATTAAATCTTTGGGGTCTCCTTTGGACTATAACGGTACGACACGCATTATACCTGATCCGAAATTCTTTAAACAAGGGAGTGGACTGAAGATCAAGAGTAGCATTTACAGAAGAGTATTTACATGCTATAACAAACCACAGTAGTTTTCGTGTTCAATTGAAGATTTCAATGTGACAGGAACAATAGGAGAAGCCCGAGAATATTCCATTTTAAGAACGTCATTTAGTCAATATGCATTTTGTATGCTTCGATTTGTTAAATGAAAGTGTCAAATCGTAATGCGCGCATCACACTACGGTCAACCGATCAATGCCTCGTGCCCCGAAACTAGTTGATCCCACATTACCGGTCATGTGAAGCATAGACAAAACCCAACGGAAGGAGGCGCAAAGAAACAAGAAAAACCACATCAAGTAAATAATGTAATTGGAGAGTGATAAAATCGGTCTGAGAAGTTGTACTTAAAAGTATGCTATGAAGGGAAAATTTGTAGCCGCAAAACAAGCGCATCCCCTGGATGATGGAACTCACCTTGTCTATCAAGACTAGGTCTTCTGGCAGGGCATTCCAAGCAGTAATTACTCCTCGTGATAACCAGCGGTTAGTCCCAACCCGACCAGGTGGAGGTATGTGCAACTTCCTTGGATGACCCAGTAGGGTGGATAACAGCCTAGCGTGGAAAACTTCGATAAACCCGGACCAACTTGATTCATCAACATGAGATAGGTAAGGATTAGCTTCTCTAATGCTGTCGACAATGCTGCAGGAACCTCCAAATCTATGAAGTCTCTTGGGATAGAACATGCGTCTTAACTCATACACCATCTCAGTACCCCCAAATCAACCTGATCAGCCACACGTGGCACCTCGTTTTCGCCTAAAAGGTAACTCCTAATTGGACCTCCATTTTCAGTACGCAAAATGGAACAAGTGGAGAGCATGATTTGCAGTGGCCACAAAACGGACCAAGCTTCGAGCCCATAAAGTTTAGACGGGAAATAGCGAGGGATAGGCGCTCAACGACTAGTGTGGACGTAAAGGTCAAGGTGAACACGATCCATGAGGCCAATGAACTGAGGTTGAATAGGTTAGATTAAAACCAGTTAATTGGGGAAGATTTATTTTCGTCATATGTATGGCTCGAGGAATTAGCAGTACAGAAATTTGCCAAGCTAAGACGAATTAGCTGGTACAATCATAAGACAGCGATTCAAGAAAAAGCTTCTGGAAGTCGGCCAAGGACCGCACGCCTAGTATGTGTCTGCGTTTGCGTTGTCATACAGAGTGTTTGGTGGGTTGTACCTCGCACATAAAAACAGCCCACACAAATGGTTCCACAGAGGGTGAAAATGCACAGGTTGGATATATTCAAGGTCACGAGACACACTGTTAAAAATGTTTGGCTGACGTGGGATGGATAACCTCTTAGGTTTAAGATGAGCGGATAATGCACAATAGAGCAAGTTGCAGAGAATGCTGTTTGTGAATGGTTTCTGATGGCCGCTGCGTGATCACTGATGCCGTGTCATCAATTTTGTTTTTGGTACTCTTGAGCCATTCAGTGTACGTCACAGACAGCAATGTCCATCAAGTACATAGTAGCGTCCTGATTGATGAACAAATCTAGCTTGATGAAAGTTGCTGGTTTGGGGACGAGTGGTTCTACAACAACTGTAGCTCCCTAATTGTGTAGGATCATTGCAACTAGTTTGACATTGTCTTTGTGCCGTTTTCAGCGTGCATCTTGAGTTACGCTGCAAGATTGGAGCACATGAGAGATTGAGTCTTGCTGTCCACCTGTACTGCGGTAATTGAACTCAGATAGGGAAAGCGATGGTCTGCCTCTGGCGCACCAGCAATTTATAGAAACCATGCCCGCGCGTAGTCCAATTTCCCAGATAAATGGGCGCGGGATGACGCATACAGGTTGCCGGAGCCATCGATGAATAGTTGGATGCGTTGGAGTTGGACATGGAGAGGATCAGTCAGGGGTAGAAAGTAGCTAAGTCTTCCATGTCTCCTTCCCAGAGGATCTCTCGGTCACACTTTGCCCCCTACAGTGAGTGGCGGTGGGGTCACTAATGGCCAAGATCAGGATGTCAATTTGGTTGGAATGTTGTCGATTCAATCTGGTTTCGGAAGTAATGACGCTATGGTTGAGATACTAAGAATGCCTAAGCCGTGGTCATTGATGCATACATGGAGATAGGCCATAAATATTTCCTTGGGTAATCTTAGCTAGTTGTGAAAGTTGGCCTTGGTTAATGTGTTCGTCTTGTTGATAGTGTATCTATCTATTACTGCCAGCGAGTGTCTATGGATGTGTCGTGGGCCGAGGAAGGTCCTGGGAATTTCCATCCGTTCGTGGGGTTTTAATAGTGCAAGCGAGCTTTATGGAGTTGCTGGCGCAGCTCATCGAGAGAGTGAGGTGGTAGGTTGCCGTGCCAATTAAAAGGTAAATGGGAACGTTAATCGAATCCGTCAGTTCTACTGATGATAGGTTAATTTGGTCCTTATTAAAAGACAGGATTAATTCCTGTAGTGCATCTTTATTTTCCTCTACCATGATCACGTCGTTTGCATATGCTATATAAGCGACCAGGGCTGCGGGGCATTTCCAATGACAGGAGGCAGGCTTTTGAAGGGCTTCGTCAAGCGTCATGATGAAAAGTAGAAATGATACTGGGTACCCTTAGCGAACACGTCGCTCTGGTTGATCTCACACCTCCCGGAAAGATGAGATCTGCGAGGAACAGTAGGAAGACAGACACACAAATATTATGGGCTATAAAAGTAGATACAGCCCTAATTATGGAGTAGTGTGAGATGGAATCAAAGGCCTTTGAAATATCCTCAGAGGAAATGAGGAGAGCAATGTGAGTGTTAAGTGCGAATCATGGAGTGGAGGATGGATGGGGTCTCAAAGCATCCGTCTTTCCGGAGCAAACCAAATTATAGGTTTTCGGAGGGAAAGAAGGTGATCCAGCGCGCAAAAAGAATGCACGGCAAAAGGCAAGTAAAACGGAGGTCACAGATATTAAGCAGAAATGTTTGGGAAGTCTGGGAGACTGGATCTTAGCGACGAAGGTAATTCTGCGCACATTAAAATGTGAGCGGTATGGGTACGAGACAAGGCCGTCCAGAAAAGATGTAACGAAGTGGGGATCCATGCATTTTAGGTCTTTTCGGTGTGATATGTTCGAGCCCAGCCACACAAACTCTTGATCGCGACCTGTGCATTGAGTGAGCACACATTCCAAAGGGTAGATGTGATGTGCGCTTGTATAAGAAAAGACTTAACATAAGACGTCAACTTCAATGTGTGAATGCTGATCTGTGGAGACACATATTACGGGGGAGTGGCGTAGCAACTATGAATGCTGCCCGAGTCGGCCGTGAAGTTTTAGTCTACCTGGCACTTGTAAATCCGTAAACCCTCACAACTGCCAACAGTGCTTTAATTTTTCGTTTCATTGAACAACAAACAAAGATCTGTTCCTAGAACGCGGCTGCAAGTTTAGGTGTTTGTAATCTTGCAGTAATCGTGCACAGCAGTTAGAAACATAAGTTTCGTGCTTCACTTGCGACAAGATTATTGATGACACCACTAAAATTCTTTCCAGCCGCAAGTTCCCTCTCTATAGAGAAAAATGCCAGCTTAGTGGTCTTTACCTGGTTCACTGCTGAGCAAATCTAGTTATTTATAAACTCCAGTTGTGAGAAAGTGCGCACACAGCTGGCAGTGCCAAAGTTCGGAGAAGGGAGATGTGCAGCAAGATCAAATATTCGAGACAGATACTCCAGAGTGGTATCTAGGTACGAAGCCTAAAATTCCAAAAATACCTTGTTTCTGTAATTTCTTGTAGACTCCACAAAATCTTCTAGCTGTCACCCATTGACAACAGCTCCTCTTTTTTCTATCTTCCTCCACTTCTCTACAGCAGAATTCACGGTGGAAAAATGGTATATTTGGTTGCAAGTTCATGCATACGCAGAATGCGACGACACATTTCACTCGTCATCCCTCTACACAGATCCTTTCCTATTACAACTCAAAAGCAAATCCCAGAGGTGCTTCAAACAACATCTTAACATACGCTTTTATCGCGTGGTATATTCGTCGCTTCATGCTTATTCCTAAATCAGAGCAAATTTTTTGATTTATCCATTGCAGCGCCCGCTATCTTCACTATATCGAAGAGGACAAAATCGACGCCACCACCTGGACAGAACATTGCTGCAGATCCTAGCTTTGTTTGAAGATAATTTTGTGCATTATTTATTTCTGCGAGGACAGATCTCCGAAACCCAGAAACAAAGGAAGGGGGACGGAAAGCGCCGCGAAGGGAATTAACAATGCTTCTGCTCCTGTGGTTGCGCTTTGTACTTCTGCGAGCTGTTCCAGAGTTGTGATGCTTCCGAGAACTTGCACCAACAATATTCGCAGCTTCTGCTTCACTACACCATGTAGTTTCTACAGCCCGTTTGACACTTAGACAGATGATTTGAATACAGGCGTTCCAATGATTTGCCGATAATGAAAAGAACGGGAATAACCGTATCATTGTACCAATACTGTAAAAGTGAGCCGTCTCAGAAGCTGCACTTATGCACCCCAGATCCAAAGAGCAGTTTGTGAATATCACAAACCTTGATTGTTAAGTTCATTTCGCAGATGATTCTCTTGGCTCACAATCGGTAACCCGATATAACAGCAGCACTATCGAATGCCTGGCCACGGCAGTCATAAATCTAAATTCTCGTCTCCAGTAGTCTCAAAACTAGTCCAATAATTTCTTCAAAGTTTGCGCTGTTGTCCTCAACGAAGCGGAGTAATGACTCCACAACCTTCACTTCAATTTCATTCACTTTTACGAGCGCGCATCACTTAACTCATCTGATTCGTGTGAGATACATAGTAGCTCCATCGAATAATATGCATAAATACTTAATTTCCTTAACCTGAGCTATGATTCTTTTCTCGCCTGGTTTGCCGAATTGCTCTCTAATTGATTTCGAATTTCGAGAGACAAACTGAAAGTGCTGGTTTTCTTCCTCAGCTTAACAGTCACCAAATAAATACGTAGCACAGTCATACTTGATCAACAAATGTAAAATGCTGAAAAGATCCCTTTATTTTCTCGGCTTTTTTAGCATCCTGGATATGTTTACGGTGATCAGTGCCATGTTCTACTAGGCGTGAAAGTTGACGGTATCCAGTAATCCAACTAAAAATCTAGGCCGCTTCTTTGTTTCCTTTTCCGCACTTGCTTGCCCATTTCTTTAAGTAACTTTCTCTTAACTAGATAGATTGCTAGCTCCTTGCATTTGAGGAATGCCTAGGTGTTCGATTTAACAGCCTCTTGTTCACATGCTTTTAGATTTATTCGCATCGGTTTCTGAAATTTGCATCACTCGAAAAACTACTCTATTGCGTTAAACATTGTGTGACCAAAGCAAAACAGGGCACCTTAGGAAGGAGAATACATCATTCATGTTCACAATCTCTCTTGTCCGTATCGCGAATACCGAAAAACTAGTTTGTTTTTGGCTTCCTCGCTTCAACCTTTGTATTCGTTCTAGGTCGCGATTCTTTTCTGAATTCATGATCGGGGCGATTTAGAATAGTAGATACTGACGGATTATCATAGGCCAACCAAAGCAGATCACAGATAAATATAGATAAAGTCGGTTGATGTAATTATTATCGTGACAGGTGGTGGTTGCCTTTTTCCTTTTTAAACGGGCCTGCTTCTTCTGCGTCAGCATTACAGACATTTCCCGCCACGTCCATGTTTCCACTGTCGCTAGCTGTTGCCCTGGGATAAAGTTTTGCAGTACTACTTTCATCCTGAGCCTCAGTATGATTGTCGCCTAAAATTTTACAAGTTCCGCCATGAACGCGCTTTTGAGGAATTTACACTTGGTCTTGAGCACTCAACCCCACTATGAATGCCGCCTTCCGTCACATGCCAGCCGGAGTACACATCACCGCATTGTAATCCCCTGGCACAAGGTACAAACTGGTGCGCTTAAACACTGCAGGGCGGGCCAAAACTGCACACCCCTATACACAGACAGAACAAGTATCATGAAACCTCTATAGAGTCGTAAAGTGCAATGATCGTGGGTCAGGAGCTTATCAGCCATTACGAAATCCCGTTATTTGAGCAAACTATTCTTTTGTCGACCATACCACAGTAAACATTCTCACGGTCAAATCATAGAGGCTAAATGAATGAGTGTTATGGCCCAGGTGGTCAGCAAACGATGTTTTATATGGTGAATATGTAAGCTATGAAAAAGCGGTCAAATTAGTGTGTTGACCAGGATACATAAATGACCAACTTCGGAGCTTCCAATGTATTTTTCGAATTGCGATATAATAGCAGTCTCTTGCTGAATTGAGCAAATAAATACTTACATATTGATTTGATTGCAAGGAATCATCATTATTGGGTACCACAAACTCAGTAAGGCTGAAGTGAAGGCCATCGCCTCACTTCCGTACTAGTAAATCATCGACCGAACCACGTGAGGATTCCGTCTGTCTTTTACGGCAAGCAAGAGGAAATGAAAGCCTACCAGTTTCGGCCGAATAAATAGTTACATGAAAAACAAAACATGAAGGCAACACGAATAAACGCCACCATTCAAAGGATCTGCATAGAACCGTTGCGATCACCAACTGTACAAGTTAAAGACATTACGATGCCAGAAATGGAAAATTCTCCTCTGTTGAAATACTTTTCGCTAGATGCATTTTGGTGGTTCCAAATTCGTATGGTTTCAAGGGTTTTGTTTGTTGCCTTCTTTAAGGGGTTATCCATAACCATAAAAGCTTAAATCATCGCAAAGTAATGGTTCCACAAGCATCAGAAATAGCGTGGAATCGCGTACTACTGTAATCCAGGTAGTCAATATGCTCCACTCATTATAAAATGACTTTGCAAGTTAGATTATAGTAAATACTTTGAATCAGAAAGTGCGAAACGTTGCTGAAAACAAGCAAGTGGATAATTTTAAACGGAGTTCATGATTGTAATTGTCTTTGGTGATTAAAAGGGTTGACGTCAGCTGTGTTTGATCTGACCGTTCTGCTTTTCTTAGGATCATCAGTAGACGCAAGCTGCACAAGGCAAAAATCCTTTGCAGCTTTATGTTGCAAAGGATTTCTAAATTGATTTCACATGTGTGGCAACCATGTGAGCTAGATCGATTGGCTCAATCTCATTGGTTGGCTTACTGACTCATTCCTATCTTGCCATTGGTCGTGTGACTGTCGTTTGACTCTCTGTTTAACAAGGGATTGCGACCCAGTTGTACTTGGTTATTTTACGAGATACACTTTTACCTGTTCTGCGACTTTCTTGATACAGCATCTGTGGCGTCGCGGAGGCAAAAATAAACCTTTCCATCTAATCTTCATCTCCTTTTTGGACTGATTGCGACAGCAGACCGTAATCAGATGCTTGGTTCTGTTGGAAATCATCCTTCCTAAACTACTTGGATTTAATCAGCGATCTCCCTACTGCTCTTAGTGAGGATAAAAGATTGAAGCTGCTTCGACATTTAGTCGCAGATGAGGGACAGCGGCAATTTGATGATTTGGGTCTTCAGGGATGCAAATCGCTTATAGACGCCTTCAATGCTCTCGATCGTGCATGGAGTTACCAAATAAATGTGTTTACTGCACGATATATTTTTTCCCAAATACACCAAGAGGCAGGCAAACCCTTGAATGATTTCATTGCTCGGCTGAGTCGTGCAGTACGACCGTGTGCCTACTCGTCTATTCCACAGAAGAAGATTGAAGGCTGTATGTTCACTCAGCAATTGATCCCTGGAATCGCTGACAATCGCATATGCGATACGCTATTGCAGGAAGACGCTTGCATACTAACGTGGGATCGAGCTTGCGAATTAGCCCGAGTAAAGACGGAAATTGCGCTGCAATCGAAGCAGTTTCGTTCCAATAGCTTAGCTGAAGTGACAAGAGTACAAGCTTTCCGGCCATGTTCGACAGACAAACTATCTTGCTATCGTTGTGGAAGCACGTCTCACAAAGCTAATTTTGCCTGTTGTCCCGCACGCAGCCTCAAATGTAAAAACTGTGGTACAATTGGACACTATGCCCGCTGTTGTCGATCACTGGCTGTCTCGCTCATTAAAGAGGATGACAGACCGGAATGCCATGTTACCGATCCAACTCAAGACAATATCTATTCAATCACCGCTGACTCCATACCTTCAGGTTGTGTAACGATATCCGTTGTTGAACCGAAGTTTCCTGCTGCTGACATTCGTACTGTATTGTTCCTTACTGTTAAATGTGCCGTTCCACATTAAATGGAAGTTGATACTACTTCTCGAGTCACTATCGTGCCTTTCCAATTTTCTGAACGCTATCTATCACAGCCTACTTTACATCCCACCTCACATTCATTCTGGAGTTATAGTGGGAACACACTAACCATATTAGGATTTGCTATCGTGCCTTTGCAGTTGCATACTGTATTTCCATTGTTGCAGTGTATATTTCTTCGGACAACAGACGACACTTGCTAGAGAGGAATGCTATGGTGGCTTTGCACATTGTACAATCATTCGACCGCATGCTTATCTCTTCCGTCAACGTAGCACACTGGCAGGAACATTATCCGAAGCTCTTCCAGCAGTCCATCAGCCGTATTTCATGTGGTGTGCATGGAATTCAGCTGAAACCGAATGCGAAATCGGTCGCCATTGGTCAACCACGACCGATTGCGCTAGCCAAACGTGAAGCGGTCCCAGCAGCCCTGCAAGCGATGCTAGCAAATGATTTGATTGAACCCATCGACTGCAGTGAGTGGGTGCATCCAATGGTTAGTGTCAGGAAAAAGACGGTACTGTTCAGATATGCAACGATTTGCAGGCCCTGAACAAACAGATCGTCGTAGAGCGCTTTGTTTTGCCATTTAATGATGAACTCAATGTACGTTTAGCTGGTGCAATTGCTTCTTCCAAGCTAGATTTGAAAAGTGCATTTTTCCATGTGCAATTGGCCGATGATTCCAAACACCAAACTGCCTTCCTTGCTCCTGATGGCCTGAAGTACACATGTGCGACCAAGTTACTACTTCGGTTGTGTTACGTTGACTTAAACACTTGTTCGGTCGTTTCGGTTTACCGCATGAAATAGTAACGGATAACGGCACACAATTTTGTAGCCGCGAATTCGCAGATTTTCTACATTGCCATAACATTAAGCACTCCAGAACTGCACCCTACAATCCTGCAGCCAACGGCATGGTCGAGCGTCTTAACCGGTCTCTAAAAGAAGCTATACAAGCCATACACGTAGGAGGATCGGACTGCGAGGATGCAGTTTTAACCGCGGTATTTTCCTACAGAACATGTGACCACAGAACCACCGGAAGAACGCCAGCGGAGCTGATGCTAGGAAGGCCCTTACGCACAAAGTTAAATGCTGCACATAACCTTTTATCAGCGAGAGATGCCGAAGTTTCAACTCGCATAGCATCTTACCAAAATTCCTACGCTAAAGCATCGATACCAATGCAGCCCGGCACATACGTTCACCTCAAATGCAGGGTGATAAAGAAAGGCACACCATCGCTTTCCGCTCCAGTGCGCATCGACCGTACGCTTGGCCCGGGCACCTATCGATTGGAGAACGGCCTAATTGTCAACGCGCGTCGACTCCACACAGCTCACGGACCAGCTAATTAGTCCGAAGGATCTGCGCATGAAGACCCGGCTGAGTTACCATTACCACGACGTCAACTGCGTCGGTCCGCAAGAACGGTGGAACCTATTGATCGCTACGAACCTGGTTGAGGCGGCGTTTCGGAGGGGGGCATGATAATGTGGTAACCATGTGAGCAAGATCAATTGGCTCAATCTCATTTGTTGGCTTATTAACACATTGCTACCTTACAATTGGTCTTGTGTCTGTCATTTGACTCTCTGTTTAACAAGGGATTGAGACTCAGTTGTACTTGATTATTTTACGAGATACATTTTTACCTGCTCAGCGGCTTTCTTGAAACGGCAACATGCATGCTTAACCCTGATTTAAAATATTAAACCAGCTTTATTCGGCATGCAACTGTTTTCATATACTTTGTATAAATAGAAAATTAACTACCAGTCCACTATCATTTTATATATGACCGTAGTTCACTTAGGTCGACTAAATGTGCCAGTGACCCGAATGAATTTTGCTATATATGCGGCTGTTATACACTAGTTAGTAAACGGAGTAATATCAGTTCTTCTGTAAAACGTGTCTATAAAGCATATTTGGAAATGCCCCTTGGTGACCAAGACCAAAAATGGACACCTCACATTGTGTGCCAAACTTGTAAGCAAATGTTTTTACAGGACAAACTGCAAACGCAAAGGCCTGCCATTTGGAGTTTCCGTGGTTTGGCGAGAACCTATAAATCACAAAACAGACTGCTATTTCTCTTTATTAATACAAAAGTTATTGGCAACAAAAGTCAGCATAAGATCTCTTATGTTAGTATTCCTATACATTCAGGCGAGCTTCCTATACCAAAGTTCGAACGTTTTGCTTCCTTAGATGATGAAGTCACTGAGTCTGAAGACAGGCCACAGTTACAGGAATCGACAAATTATGAAGACTCTGCAACTGATTAGGAATTTGCAGCAGCCCCTAGCAAATCAGTCATCAAGAATTAAAAGACAGTGTCTGAATTGGGGTCCTGCAAATGAGCGGCTGAGCACTTATCTTCCAAACTACTTTAAAAATCTATTTAACAGTTTGTGAGAGCTTTAAACCCTGATGGCGTATTTTTAAATACATACTTTCTGCTATTCCATCTTTGTTGAAGCTGGAACCTAGTGTTTTTGACTGCCGTCAAATTTGAGCTATGGTGCGTGATGGAGTATTTGTCCTGAAGATGAATGTCAAGGTGTCGAATCCGTCACAATCATTCGTGACGGCTATACAAAACTTTCTTGGGTAGAAAAGACTAGATAATCATGGAGAACAGGTTAACAGAAAGTTAGCATCACAATTTTGGGTGCAACGTGAGCGCCTAGCTACATTTGTTGTACAGTCATCTTGGGCAATTCCTCCTGAACGTTTGGACAGTAAGTGACGAAAAAGGGAAACTTTTCATTAAGGTATACTGACTATGGAGCAGTTTATCAGGCAAGATGGGACAAACACACAATGGCTGACTATCGTTGAACCATTAACGTTACTCCCACAAGATAATAATTACGACCTAAACAAAATACAAGCAATTCTGGCTCGATTTATATCTGCTATGCATCTAGCTTATTGTTCTTATCCCGCCTAATCAAAATGTTGTACTGTGGATATATGTTTGTATACACTAATATATTTAAGGTATATCAGATCACAGATTATTATTGGGAATATTTTTGTCTGTTTCAAAAAACTTTTTCGTCTAGTTCCCTAAACTCTGTACCTTATAGTGGAAAACAAATGGCAACTTCAACTTCAGTGTGTTCAAAGCAAATAAGAACCACAGTCAACTTCTTTGCAGTCAAATATTTTTGCACGATGTGGTCCACCAAAAACCAGCCGAAAGTTATGAAAAGTGACATTTATGGTCGATATTCAGAAATCCGTAGATTACAGAAAAATAAACCTCAGGTTTGAATTCAGCCTGCTCGAATTGTCAAAGAGCCACTTAGTTTCTTTGGAACAAAAAGGTCATTGCGCAGTGTTATGTAATTGTTATGACACACTGTAATAGATCATGATTTAAAAATCAAATACGTAGCCTACAGAACATCGTCTCACCTTCTTCAGTTGGTTACTTGACGGCATTAGCAATGAAGCAATAAAATTGAAGTTTCTAACAGGGCATTAAGGACATATTTCGTTAAACAGTAGATAAAAGATGATGTGATGCGCTTCAAACTAATCAGGACCAATCCGATAACTTTCAGGAACAAATGTACGTCCGCATCAAAACAGAACAATGCGACCTTCAAGCACCAAGTATTCGTAGGTACACTGTGTTTTTGCCTGATTTTAGCGACGCTACGAAGCTTAAACTGAGGTAAGCGCGTTAAGGTGTTCGGAAAACGATAGCGTAGTGTAGCTAAACTATTTGCACTGACTAGGCAGAGGAAAAGAAAACGTAAGTTGCTGTTTTCGTGCTTCTATAGTTCAAATCTAAAACCGTAAACAACTTACGAACGGGTTTGCAATTGTAATGGGAAATGCAGCGAAAGGGGAGGTACGATGTCGAGCGGAAAGGTTACAGTGTAGCAGTGCACTAATTGGGGCTATCGAAGTTGAAAATGTGATCCTGAAGCTTCAATGATTTGTTAATTTTGCAAAGTAAAACGCTAATTGTTTACTAATTCAGTTGTTTGAAGCAAAGATTTGTGAAATTCCTCGTGCGTAGAAGGGGGGTTTTGGGAAGAAAGATACCATATTCTTAAGCAGGCAATTAAATTTCGCTAAAGAACTAAAATTCTGTTTGGACTTTACACCAATTGTAAGGTCGAAGGAGAACTTCGGTTAGTCAGCAAACTCTGTCCGACAACGCAGGATAGCCCCAAATTCATAGCTGTAGTATCCTCACTTATATTTAAAAAGATTGGTGTACACTAGTTGCTAACTTTCAAAGTGCTCAACCACTTCAAGAAGCTGTCACCTATTGGAGTAGAAACCAAGGTTTATAAACGGTTTCTAACTCTCGTAGTAGGGAAAGTGTATGTAGCTCCAGACAGCGCTTTTCGAACCGTAAAAGTTTGTAGATCACTTTACCTTAAATTGCAACCAAACTCAGTGTCCCGTCTGTGTTCTCGCCGGCGACTACAATATGAGTGATGCAACTTTCCTTAACATAATGGGCTTAGCCAATTTGATGAAATGCCCCACCAGACTGGAGGCGCATCTAGATTTAGGTTTTACTAACAAACTGGAACTGTTTCCTAAAGAAAAGTGTGCGCCTCTTGGTATTTTCGAAAACTGTATAGTAAGCTATTCCAAAGTCATACCGTGAAGTCAGCTATGTTACGCTGACCATCCAGTTTCCTTAGAGGAAGGATGCGGTAGGCTCTTATTTTACTGCATTAGGCTAAAACGCTTCGCTCTCGCCGTGCATTCATTCCAATGTTTGAAACTGTATATATGCCATTTCAGGAGTATATTGCTGTCGTTGTTGTTTCCGGAATGTTTCAAATTCTATGTCATTCTTGTAGTTCGCTATAATTTATTTCTCGATGCTCCGGAGTAACAAAAGCACCATTGATTGCTTTCATTATCAACACGCGCTTCGACGCACGCATCACCTATTCATCCAGCACTTTAAATGAAATATCTGACCTTTTGCATTCTATATTATCCAGCAGTTGATCTACTACTTTCACATAGCCAAAATGTAAAGTTATATATTTTCCGACCTCATTGTATCGAAACTCCATGCTGCGCTATTCATCACCAAGACTAATCGACCCATCAGGAAGGAAGCACAGCTTGGTGACGATATACTTGACCAAAGTTGTGGCTTTTGGTAATTGTTGTACATTGTTATCTCTGCTTGATGCATTGTGGTAGTATATTCCGCAGTGTTAGTGATAAATGCTGAAAGGGCACCAAGCTGAGTGGATAAAATTTAGTTTGATCTGACTAAAACACTTCACTTATTTTCCTTCGAAATTTATATACGTTGGCCTCGAACACATGCGTTATGAGACAGCAAAATATTTCACCCCGCACCATTCGCATATCCTTGGCGTTTTAAACTTAACTATTTAAATTTAACAGAATGGCGATTAACAAAATGCTACGCTGTACGATTCCGCACACCGCTGCCAGCCTTCAAGTTATGCCCTTTATTATTCCGAATGCAAACCTATTCAAAATTTACTATTATATATAATTGAAAGTATAGAACCACGATTACAGAAAATTATGATACATATTCTCTGTAGGGATAAGGGAATAATATAGGCTTAAGAGCCTTCAGAATAATTATCTCGCACCTTGGGGCAACGCAGCCTAGAACCCATATAGACGCTATATTGATCCCCGAAAGGAAAGTGGAAAGGATATTAGAAATATCGTCCATAATATTTCGTAGGCACTATAAGCCAAAGGGCATTCAACATCAACCGTAAGCATTTCGACTTCATCTAATAGTCTTCCATGTTCACCCGTCCATGCGTCCGTGATTGCTTTTGCGCTCGCTCCCGCAGAGCTGTCTCATTGGTTATGCACGTCAGCCAATAAGAGGTCGGATTTAGATATAGAGGGAAATCTACTCAAGTAGGGGGCGAAGAGGCGCCGTTCGCAGAGGCTCAAGAGCAATTCATCCCCAACGCGATGACGCATGGCAAGTGGTGGGTGAGACTAATGAAGCGTTGGGTCAGCAACCGCGTAGTAGGATGAAGTTGTGACAGCGTAGCACAAGGGGTTGGTGCATGCCACCCATTATCATTATAACAAATCGTGTTGGCGAAACGAGCTGATATTGCTTTCACATGCCATCACAGCCGGCAATCAGTCCATTGCACTTAAAGTTAGCAAGTGCTTGCAGTGGCGTAGCAATTATCCTTGCCGCCCGGGGCGGACATAAGGTTGCAGCCCATCTGGCCGTTTTACATCCGTAACCCTTATAATTTCGGAAGCTCTTAAATACTTTCTTTCATCTGACAACAAGCAAAGATCCAATTATACAGTGCTTCTGTAAATTCAGTGAGATTTTCTTACAGTACTCGTGAATAAGATTTACAGATACACTTTCCGCGCATTAGTTGAGGCAGTAGCATTGGTAACGCTCTCCATTGTCAACTTGGCTCTCTATGTTGTGAACTGCGACTCGGTCAGCCTTGTCTGCTTCAATGACGATTGAAGGTAGCTCGTCATGAGCTTACGATTTGAAAATGCGCTCTTACAGCTAGCTATGCTAATAGTTCAGGTAAGAAATATGCACAGCAGATGCCCCAAGTAATATTTCGGCATGAGGCTTAAAAGCTCAGCTGGTCCAATAAATTTGTCATTTATTGAAACTTTCACAAAATACCGCAATCTTCTTCTTTCGGCACGGATTCCGTTTTCCTATATCCTCGTTAACTTTACTTATCGGACAACCATACTTATTATCACGAAAGTGTAACGGTGTAGGAAAAGCATAATTGTTCGCATGGTCATGAATTTTCTGAAATCTATTTCGTCTCATTAATCAAAACGTCCATGAGAGACAACGTTTCCCGTTTCAAATCTACATCAAATCCCATGGATAAATGCAACAATTCAGCACCGTCCATTCGTTTCTTTTGGCCGATTCGACGTTTATGCTTATCCACAAATTAGCGTAGCTTTTTGCATTCATCCGTTGCCATGTGTATCTTGTGTCCTCTATATTGAAGAGGAAAACTATTAACACCGTAACTTTGCCCCAACGATGCAAATCTATCCTATTTCCGTAGACATACTTGTGCATCCTTGGATTCTATGTGAGCAGATCCCTAAATACTAAGACACAAAATAACCGGAAACGCTGGCAACGAGATGAGAATAAAAGATGCAGCTGATGGTGTGATTGAATTTCCTCCTTATTCTGTGAAATGTGTCAGTGAATTGACGAGTCCCGAGTATCTCTTCACCACAATACTTACAGCACCTTCTCGACTATATCATGCAGATTTTACAGTCATTTGGTACTTACACTGGTGACTTGAACCAAGGCATTCAAGTACTATTTAGATAAAGAAAACATGATAATATCCGGTTTACCGCACAAACAATGTAACCGAATGAACCGTCCCGGAAGCTACATAAACACAGAATGCTTTGTACGTGACACAGAGGTCGCCTTTGAGCTGATTTCACAGATACGTCTCTGGACACCTATTCGTTGGCGCACCATAACAGCCCCATTGCCAAGTGCTTGGCCACGAGAGCCGTCAATGTAACTTCCATCCCTATCCGCTTCTCGCAGAAGCAGTGCAGAAATTTCCCCTGAAATTTTGCTGTTGGCCTCAACGGGTGTTCTCAACATGAGGTAATCATCTTTGTGGTACCTGTGTGTCATTTTTATGTCAACCTTATTTTGACTTTAGGATAGGGTGTAAACCCATGATGTCCTAAACCGGTCTTCACATGGCACACCTGCATTGGGGGTCGGTCTTGCGGGTAACATGCCGTATCCGCTCAATCCCTTCCACCTTGACCTGGGTGATAGGACAATATGCGGGTGAACCGTACTCTAGCTTGGTTTCATTATCGAGACGGACAGAAGAGTGGCAATATCTTCGAACTAAGTGCGGTAGGTGCGTTCTGGTGCTGAAGATATGAGAAGACAGTGTCCGTAAACCGTAACCGTATTTTTCATGCACTTTAGGTCGCAACGTGATCATGTGGCAGGGCATCGAGTCTTTATGACCATTGAACAATGAACAATGATCAATGAATTTATACCGGTTAACTGTCGTTGCTATACAAGTCCGGTTTTATGTTTGGTTGGGTAATCGTTATAACATTAATGATACTAATGATAGTAAAACTGTCAGTACTTTATTTATGAAAATAAGTCTTTGCGTTTGCTTCGCTGTAATCTTGCAATCCGATTAGTTTTACAGCACCTGCAGTTATCTTCAAATAATTCCATGATTAACTCCTGCTGTAGGGTGGTTACGTAGTGCTAAGTGACAGATTGTAATTGAATACGTGCATCATCCAACCGTTTTTAAATAATATTAGTTTCGGTGCAGAGACGACCTATTGTAGGAGAGCACTCCACGGATGACAGATACGAATAGTGAAGAAATTTCTGCGGCACTCCAGGTGGCCATGCTATTCTGCGAGTGTCATTGAGTGGCCCCTCACGGTTGTATTGTTGCTGAGCTGCAGTAAAGTGCGGCACACATGATGTGGGTCTCGCAGAATCAAGTATGACATAACCAGGTCGCCTTGTTGCCTGCAATAGATTCCACTGAATACCCCCGATCGTTGCAACCTCACCTGGAATGAAAGATTGCGCATTCCAATTACCTTCCTAGATGCCTGACGTTCTGGCTGCTGCAGTGCACTAAGGTCGTGTTTCAGTCATAGATGCTAGGCTTGAATTGCCTATTCGACATGGGAGCGAACATACACACTGAGCATTTGTCGAAGCTGTTTATTTGTCCAAGCCCCCGCCGCAGCAGCCCGACGTGTTGGTTCCCTGTCTTCAACGTCATTTCGGATTGTATGAAGCAACACAAGTCATCTTGAACCAGGACACCAAAGTTACGTTCGAGAGTTGATTGTTGTAGTATATTCGGTCCGAGACGGTATGAGTAGTTGCGCACATGTCGTATGGAAACCACCTTGCATTTACTGACGTTGGATTGCAGTAAGTTTTAGGGAGACCATTGTTGCAATATACCTAGGTCACTAAGAAGCTGATGTTGATCGGCGCTTGCCTGTGTCCCGATCGAGATGTCGATATCGTCAGAAAACATTAGGAAGTTTGAAGCGATTCCCTGTGCAAGGACACTAATAAACAACAAAAACAAGCGTGGAGCTATAACTAGGCCCTGCGGCACCCCACACTGGACTTGTATGGAGCCGATAAATAGCCCCGAACTCTGACCACTAAATGCAGTTGAAGTAGAAAGTTGGCATACCAGTACAGGAGTGGGTCGCGGTTTTCCTAAAGCTATAGCTTGGAGAGTAGTAGCCGATGGTCTGGAGGAACGAAAACTTTCGAAAAATCCAGGTAAGTCATATCAACGCCTTCTCCAGCGTCAGCTGGCTCGGTCCAACTAGTGTGTGCTATTAATAAATTCGTTGCATATGAATGCTGTCAACGGAAACAGTGCTGCTCAGGAGTGACGGTGTTACCGTTTTCCAGCTAGCACACCAGTGCACAGGCAACTATGGATTCCATTACTTGGAGAGTATAGGAAGGAGTGATACTGGGCGGTAGTGGGATGGTTCAGTTCTGCTTACTCCACTGTGAATCAACGTTATTATTCCAACCTTCCACACAACGGGAACTTGATTCTGGTCTAAGCAGAGCTGGGAAAACAGCTAAATTTGCCGCAAGTTAGTTTGTTGCTGATTCCAGTGCCTCTGGACGAATGGTGTAGACACCCGGCAAAGTTGATGAGGAGGCTTCTCAACGTGTGAACAAACAGGATAGTTTTTTCAATGTCGCACCTGTGTTTGGAGGCATGCGTGTGCGGTTAGATTTCAAGCTAACCTTTGTGAGGTTATACAATAACCGTATTAGAGTTGAACAACTAATTTTGGACTTTGAGCGTCTGCATGTCGACTGATTGGAAGCTCAGTTGATGAAATTCCATTTAAAGTCATCATCAAGGAATTCGTTTCTTCTGTGAGAGGCTCTCGTGCATCGCAGATTTACGACGCAAAATAACGGTTTGTTGCTGTAGTTGATAATCCTCAGTGAGTTCGCTCTTCCTGCATGGACTGTGTTGTGGGTTTACAATCCTTCAAGCAACATGCTCCCATGGGAGCTTGTTACCACGCTTGCGAAAATTCTCGAATGATTCTTCCGTCATACGTTTGCACTGAAACACCACTGTAAACACTTTGGGGCCACGTGTATTCAACTGAGATGGTCGGGAGCATCCATCCACTTTGGCTGCTACATTGTTTAACCGCCTAAGGAAATTAGATTCTCACAAAATTTAATCGCTTATGGGCATTGAGCAGAGATAATGAGGATGTGAAACATTGTTTAAAACCATATTTGGTCATGGTTAGCCGTTTGTGGTCACATTCACTGTTTGCGTCCGCTAGCGTCCAAAAACAAGCCCAGAGAAAACAGCTGACCGTTACATGGTGCGGACAGGATAGTAGATCAACTGTACATGGTGGCACAGGTGCATGCATAAATGCGGTTCACACACTAACCAAGTACGTGACCTGTTAAGCACTAATATTTGCGGTGGGAACGCATCGTAGCTGTATGCTTACCCTTCATGGGTGTATGATGCGCATTCTTGTTTTGACTTCAATCGATTACTCTAAGTATGTGTCTTCCTTGCTTGATAAACAACCAGCGCTTTCCGTGGAACTTGCACCGAGACTGTCGCCTTAGTAGCATCATTATAGTCTTAGTGCGCAGGTTTGTTCATAGCCAACCGCTATTTTGGGATGTCAGGATGCTTGGTATGCTGCGGCCGTCACATAAGTGACTTCGCCTATGTGCATGCGGGTTACCCGTTTAGATATATCAAATGCTGACGTAACGACGCATTGCACCATTCGTTTTTTGCCTGTTTGCCCGGCGCGCATTGTACCCTTCACATGCAAATGCTTACTGGGACAAACATCCAGAGGAGTAGGATAACGGGACGGAGAGGTGCGTCCCACCTCTATTGGCATGTGACAGGGGGCGGCATTTGTAGTACGAATGGTTGTTTAATACCAAGCGTTAATTCATTAAAATTACTTCCATAGCTGAAGTGGTAAAATGCGAACGGTGATAATCATCTTACGACTGAAGAAAAATTTGGTGCTGCAAACGTTGATATTCGGACAAAAGAAAACGATATTGTCAGCAGGGATGCAGCGGCGCATTTTTGTATTGCGGATGCGGAAAAGGCGCGTAAATTAGTAGAGTTGAAAATGCAACCACCTTTTTTACTATCACAATCAAACCAACCGATTACATGGATGTCCGCCAGAGAGCTGTTAAGATTGTTTTTTGGAAAATCTAACTGTGCTTGTCCAATCCGGATCTAAAGTCTCCCAACATATCTATCTTGAATTTGCGAATTGGTGATACCTAGAACGAATTCGAATCTGAGGCTAAAAATCCAACAACTAATTAGTGATTTCGGGGATTTGCGAAAGCTGAGCAAAGATGGCGACACCCATGGTGCATTATCCTTCAAAAGAAGCTCTGGTTGATTTCCGCTGCAGGATGTCTTCAACGGGATAGTTTAGTTTTTCGACGGCTGGACTCTAGATCTAAAAGTATGTGAACAAGCATCTAACTAATCAGTTCTTCAGTCAATCCTCAAACAAAAATAGGTAGCGATTCGGCAAAATCGAAGGTAGGGAAATTGATCAAATGGAACAAGTAGTAGAAAATTAGAGGCGTGCAATTTCGCTATATTACTGGATATGCTCAGGGTTCTCACTAAGCAAAGCATGACATTGTGTGTTCAAGGAGAATACATATAAGAAGAAAAGGAGACCGAAAATATTCGGAATATTCCAGCATTTGTACATTTTTCGGCCAGCTGTGAACCTGTGCTTCGTCCACATTTAGTGCTAGTTCAGCTGGGAGGGAAAGTAAGCAGCTTTGCTTTGGGTCGCACAAGCTTGCAAATGAACGGTCGAGAAATTCGGTAAAATCAGGTGATAAAGCACATGTTAGATCAGGTCAAGGAAAGCAATCAACTGAACCAAATTTGCCATAGCACGCACGAAGCATCTCACAAAAATCAGATGAGTAAAAGTTAGATGAGGGGAGAGGAGTGGTTTGTAATTTTCGTTGAAGCTAAGGCTCAAAGGCGACCTCTGTGTCACGTACAAAGCATTCTGTGTTTATGTAGCTTCCGGGACGGTTCATTCGGTTACATTGTTTGTGCGGTAAACCGGATATTATCATGTTTTCTTTATCTAAATAGTACTTGAATGCCTTGGTTCAAGTCACCAGTGTAAGTACCAAATGACTGTAAAATCTGCATGATATAGTCGAGAAGGTGCTGTAAGTATTGTGGTGAAGAGATACTCGGGACTCGTCAATTCACTGACACATTTAACAGAATAAGGAGGAAATTCAATCACACCATCAGCTGCATCTTTTATTATCTCGTTGCCAGCGTTTCCGGTTATTTTGTGTCTTAGTATTTAGGGATCTGCTCACATAGAATCCAAGGATGCACAAGTATGTCTACGGAAATAGGATGGATTTGCATCGTTGGGCCAAACTTACGGTGTTAATAGTTTTCCTTTACAATATAGAGGACACAAGATACACATGGCAACGGATGAATGCAAAAAGCTACGCTAATTTGTGGATAAGCATAAACGTCGAATCGGCCAAAAGAAACGAATGGACGGTGCTGAATTGTTGCATTTATCCATGGGATTTGATGTAGATTTGAACCGGAAACGTTGTCTCTCATGGACGTTTTGATTAATGAGACGAAATAGATTTCAGAAAATTCATGATCATGCGAACAATTATGCTTTTCCTACACCGTTACACTTTCGTGATAATAAGTATGGTTGTCCGATAAGTAAAGTTAACGAGGATATAGGAAAACGGAATCCGTGCCGAAAGAAGAAGATTGCGGTATTTTGTGAAAGTTTCAATAAATGACAAATTTATTAGACCATCTGAGCTTTTAAGCCTCATGCCGAAATATTACTCGGGGCATCTGCTGTGTATATTTCTTACCTGAACTATTAGCATAGCTAGCTGTAGGAGCGCATTTTCAAATCGTAAGCTCATGACGAGCTGCCTTCAATTGTCATTGAAGCAGACAAGGCTGACCGAGTCGCAGTTCACAACATAGAGAGCCAAGTTGACAATGGAGAGCGTTAGCAATGCTACTGCCTCAACTAATGTGCGGAAAGTGTATCTGTAAATCTTATTCACGAGTACTGTAAGAAAATCTCACTGAATTTACGGAAGCACTGTATAATTGGATCTTTGCTTGTTGTCAGATGAAACAAAGTATTTAAGAGCTTCCGAAATTATAAGGGTTACGGATGTAAAACGGCCAGATGGGCTGCAACCTTATGTCCGCCCCGGGCGGCAAGTATAATTGCTACGCCACTACAAGCATTTGCTAACTTTAAGTGCAATGGACTGGTTGCCGGCTGTGATGGCATGTGAAAGCAATATCAGCTCGTTTCGCCAACACGATTTGTTATAATGATAATGGGTGGCATGCACCAACCCCTTGTGCTACGCTGTCACAACTTCATCCTACTACGCGGTTGCTGACCCAACGCTTCATTGGTCTCACCCACTTCTTGCCATGCGTCATCGCCTTGGGGATGAATTGCTCTTGAGCCTCTGCGAACGGCACCTCTTCGCCCCCTACTTGAGTAGATTTCCCTCTATATCTAAATCCGACCTCTTATTGGCTGACGTGCATAACCAATGAGACAGCGCTGCGGGAGAGAGCGCAAAAGCAATCACGGACGCATGGACGGGTGAACATGGAAGACTACTAGATGAAGTCGAAATGCTTACGGTTGATGTTGAATGCCCTATGGCTTAAATTGTCTGGCTAATGTTATTATACTATGCAGTACGTAAAATCTCTTTGCCTGCAAACGATTCTGGGCGAAATGTAATGAGCAATAGCTCATGAAATCAATTTTTTAGCTCAATTATTGTTACCTCGGCCGCAAATTTTTTTGACTGGCAATCTTTACCAGGATGCTGGCTCATTTTCACTTGGTGTCTTACTTTTGAATGATTTATGTTTACGCCGACTTTTTCCACAAATACTAGGTTGCGAACGGCTGCCCCAGTACTGTTGCTGTTTGTGATGACAGTTATTGAGGCATCGCTAATATTTATGGCTTACCTAATTGGAATGACGTATGATTATTCTTTCAACGACAACTTGCAAATTATAACCTTATGGGGGAATTTGTGCTGCTATCGTCATATATATGGTAACGATGGGTGAGCGGCGAGGCTGAAGTTACTCTGTCGTGTATTGTGACAAGTACTACTCTATTCCCAAATCCCATAACCTCTGCCCACTATGAGGAATGCGCGCACGAAATTTATCGTTCATTCGATTTCGTAGTTTGTCTACTTTTAAACATCAGTAGCTTCGTGACGTAAATCTGATTGATCTCTGTGTACCTAAGTATGGGTATAACTGCTGTCAGCGTTCTGCGGACACTTACGACGCTTTATGCTGAAGGTAGGGACCAAAATTTGTCAAGTAGAGAAGGCCAAGCTTGTCCAAATTTACTTTCATAAGTGAAGAATCCCACTGGGTATTATACAAGTGAGAAAACCTCCTTCAGTATGTTGAGCTTTTGGGTCAAAATCAGTGTCGCAATCTGGGGTACCAGTTTGCTTCCTGCTGTCGCTAATTCCATCAAGACTGCAGTTATCAGTGTTTAAAACCGTTAAGGATTTTCGTCTCAGCTTCCCACATGCTATTCATAGCTGTTCATCGCACATTCATTTTCCGTCAGATCATGCGTAATATGCACATCAAGATAATCTAATTTTTGGAAACTCATTAATCTCATTTGTAGACATTGAGACAGCGCCGATTATTTGATTTAGAGATTGAATTAAAGTCACATTTTTGGATAGCGTCAGACTAAACCACTAGAAATATTCTATTCTGCTCGATGAGGCAAACTCTCCCTCTTTATTATGCTCGATATATAACTTATTCCAATATCACCCACGTGAGAGAGAACAAGTATTCATACTGGGAGCCAAAAGAGATACTCTCAGGTTAGGCATTCACAATTCCTATGCTGGCTCCACTGAGTCGGTACATATTGGAAGAGCATCAACATTAAGCAGGTGCATAGCACTGACGCTTCGCTACCGCACAACTACCATTAGTCGCGCGCGGGGAACAAGGATACTTCGAAGGCTGCCTGCTTTCCTACGCTGGCTGGAACGCATGACTTTACGAATATGAGGCAGGATTGTAATCCTTGACGCCACGGGTAGACCACACGTTGGAAGACTTTGGGTACATGGGTGCAGCAAACAGAATTTGTTTCTTCTTCTTATTTGCAGCCACTAATAAGCATTTGAAATAAAAAAATGCAAATTAACAGTTCAATAAGGTCGTAGTTGTGGTCTATGTTCATCCCATTAAGGAAGACCTATATTTTTTGAGGTGACCAAGTTGGTGGTTTGTATTTCAACAAATGGGAAAGTGACACATCGTACTACATTGGTTAACTCATTGAACAGAGTACCATGATGGAAGGCGGTACAGTTTGCAGTACACCGTGTTTCTCAGACTACCTTTGATGGATGTCAGAGCATACTAAGATTATTGGGTGTTTTTGAAAAAGATTCCTCGCAGCCAGACTCAGACAGAAAGCCACCGCACATCCAGGAAAGCACTAGAAAGCTGTTTCATCCTATAGGGACTCGCCCTTATCGCGCATCCTCCGGATCTTGAGGGATTCGAGGTAACGACTTCGCTCTTATGAGTCGCCGCGTTATGCCACTGAGCCATAGGCGACGAGGGTGGACCGTCACGAGTATCTCCTAACTGCGAGTAAGTCTAGCCCATTCTCCAGTCCACTACATATTAAAACGTGAAGTGGTACTGGCTGCCCCCCACAGCTATGACTGTCTATGGTTGCATCTACTTTGAGTGCGATTCAAACTGTGTGATCGATCATACCCTCTTGAACTGTTACCACTGTGGTTGTGCATCGTATACGATAAGGTTTCACATCTCACGTATTTGGTGCTGGATACTATGTCATTAGCTGCTACTAGTAGCTCAAGTCTCCCGTTTGGCGCCATCATTCATGTGAGAAATAATTATTTTTGGGATGGGAGCGTTTAACATCAGTAGCCATAACACGTGTTCTTAAAAATTAACCCAAGGATGGTTAGGCGAAAAATTGAATCGGCCGTAGGATAGTCACAACAAAGTAGTCGGTTTCTCAATCCCTATTTGTTTAGTACAGTAGGTAGGTGCTCCCGGCAGGACATGGGACAGAAGAGCTTCGGTACTAGTCAATAATACTCAGCATTGGAAGCGCTCTAGTGAAAAATAATGCTCCAAGCTGATTGATCAACCAAGAATAACGGTATTGACATAGGTGCAGAACTTCCTTTCCACAATTCTCAACAAAATACCAGCCATGTTAAACAGCATAAAATCACAAGTTATTAAAAACCAGACGGCAGTAGTCGGAATCACAACAGGATGCCGAATACCAAGGAGAAGTGGACTTATTCTTACTGGATTATGCACAATGCAGGCTTAGAAATCACGCCGAGACTGGAGCTTAAGTAATGCAATTGTTTGCGCAGGTCTTCGACTCACATGGCCTCTTCACAGCTATTTTCACTTGAGTGATCACAGATGAGAACTTAGATGAAGTCCATCTCGTGGTTCTCCAGGTTGAGATTGGAAGTGGGGCGGCAGTTACTTCTGTAGAGCCGCGTCGTGGTCACGTGTCGCCTGCTTAGCAGGGAGTCTTTTGAAGCAAAGACTATGGCTGATAACCTGCTACGTCTTTCTACTTTGCCCTGGAAGCACAGGTAGCACCCCATTTAGGTACGATCATTAGTTAATAAATATACCATTAAATTCTAGTCACGTCTGCCATCGGTCGTTGTGCAGATTCCGTAGGATTACTATATCCACTGTATGAAGTAGGGCGGATGTGCGCACACCTGCTACTGCTTCTGCCTTTCTCCTTTATTTCTTCCTGTCCCTCCTACCCTCCCTTCTACAACATTTCTGACTTTCCTTCTACAATTCCCAGCTAAATTGACGGTAATTGCAATACCACTGGATTATTGCCTTCATTAACCGACCATTTCTACCCAAATCATTAACAGCCACATTTAAGGCCATGCTCTCCTGCTTAACTAGCGGCATACAACTTTGGTGCACTAAATCAGATAGGTCATCAAGCTGTACCTGTACACGTGTCGGATACACACAGTGTGAACAGGTTTGGCGTGTCCCGAACTAGTGTTAACGACTAAATAGAAAGGTCATTTTCATGCACTTATTGTGTGAACGGATTGCGACGAGCAACCTTATACATGGTCCCGATTCACGTTGCAGTGCATTTGGGTCAACTTGATCAATGGGATCGCAACTAAAATAGATAATTTGTGTCCGTCGCCCACGCGCAATACCACAGTCCCTCACCGGTTTCGTACTTGCTTGACCCCATCAGATAGCGAGAGCAGGACTGCGACTCGAACCTGGAACCATTGGGATGTCACCCAAAACCGCCTGCTTTAAACCACAAAGTCTCCGCGAGCAGCGTTATCTCCAACTGATGAGCTGAAACCAGGACGAAACCCGTCTTGTAGTGCAGTGCTGTAAGAAGGCAATATTCGACACACATTTTCTAGAATCAATGATCCCTCCTAGGTTATCCAACTAACTGCGTTCACCGTGTCAACTCGCCATTTGATAGGGGGATCGCGGGACACTAATATAGGAACCACAGGTGTCACAAGGTTGTGCATCCTTCTCCTTTTTAAGTGTGAGTAATCGCTGGTCCATTGAATACCTGTCAGAAGGCGTTTATATGCGGTCCGTTAAACTAACTTACCCGAGGTTGGCAGGCAGAGTTCCGTTAGACGATGCCCAATCCTTATGGTTGCTTATGCCTCCCACCGACTGCGGTCCTGAAGCTGCAAAGGACATTTACTAACACGAAGGCTACATGTTGCTACGCAGTGATACTAGTTACTAGACTTATTAATGCGCAAGTATGTTGTTTGTGCTCTTCAGATGGTCAACTAAGTTTGGGCTCTCTCTGAATGCAAGGACAGTAACGATCGTCCGGTAACTAGTTATTAGCCGCATAGCTCTCAGGAGCAGTCGGTGACGACTTACAATTTGCTGTCCTCCTCTAGGTGACCAGCTATGAATTCAAGTTAACCGTGCGGTCATAAGATTCAGGTTGCATGGCTCTATCCTTGTTTGTCGCCCTTCCTTTAATATTTGCGTCGATTATGATATAGTCTTGCTTCTGTGCCGATTTTCCCTGGACTTCAATGGGAAGCATGTCAAACATTTCCCTAGAATGGTAACGGAGAAGCCAAATCGGCCCTCAGTTAGCCCAAACTATCGGGATTCCTTAAATATGAGGATTTCCCTTATGTACTCTAAAGACCGTAACTTTCAATGAAATAATCTCTCCGACCATGTACGACACTGACGCCCGTGCTTTTGCCTAATGAAGGGTTGATGGTTGAGTCAGTAGCATACGACCAAAGCGACCATAGAATCTTAACGTTTGGTTAGGTGTGTTATGCCAGTATTGTTGCCAAAGAAAGCCGAACTCAAGGAATTATCACAGACTATTTCGTAGTGCCGTTAACAGTATCCACAAACAGACTGCTCATAACTACCCATACACGCTCATGCGTGTAGAAGTGTAAAACACTGAGGTTCTTGCACGGAAACGTCTATGGCAGTTTGATTAAAAATCTACATTCGGAGCTTTCACTGTCATTATCCACTAAAGGACGAAATTCGAAGCCGTTTCACCTCAGTGCATATCAGTGATAATGTTGAGAGTTGGCTTATGAAGAGGAAAGTAGTAATGGAATCAAACAAAATTGGACGTGACAAAAGCCCAATCGTATATATGGACAGTAAAATATGTGCAAACTGGTGAGTAGGACACAAGGCATTTGCGAGCAACAAACACCATATACTTAGAGCAACGGGTCGACGACGATGATAGACTGAAAAAGTTTTAGCGTTATGCATCCATATAGTTAATTAAGAACTTTAATTTTTCGGCTACGGTAGTCGATTAAGTTCGTGAGATGCGCACAGAAGAGGAAAGACCGTTGGAGGACGCGTGGTGAAATATCTGCTTCTTTGTAAAACGGAATGTTAGAAGTTGATTTCACAGTGGGCCAAAGATTAGTTGGAAATAGGTTTAAGGTTAAAACACCTGCTCATCCGCTGAATAGACGTTGCTTTTTTATGGTCCTGGTAGGCGTAGGGTGGAGAACGGGAACATAGCCATTTTGACGGCTGTTACCTAGGAACGGTTCAGCAAGATATCTTGCTATCAAGTCAAGGGTTTTGCTGATTGACGACTTCTGATAATGCAGATTCAGTGAATGAAGCTTATATAATCATCAAGGCACAGAATAAGGTAAGCCTCGAAAAATGTGGTTGGTGGTCCAATCCATCATACACTAGTGGTTGCACAAGAAGATATTGTATTTCGGAGCCAGAAACAAGTGAAGTTTGCTACTGAGTAACGCGATGACGGAAATGGTGTAAAAAAGCTTCGGGTTCCCAACTTGCAGATCTAATCATGGGCGGCGCTGACCAATGGCTAGCTTTTGAGGGAGTTTGATTGGAAATGAAAGGTAGATAATCAAGGCATTATAAGAGCTAAAATATAGGATCTAGATCTCCTACTCCAGGATCTTCCTATGATTTCATTAGAAAATATTGAACTTTATAAGCAGATGAAACAAGAACAATGTGGCCAAAGTTATACACTTGCCATCATGTCCGTGGTCATAGTGCCAGGTGAAAAGAATGAACCATATCCAGCAATTTCTGATATATTTCCACACCTTGATCCAGCAGTTCTTCGGCAACATTCTGCTTCGTCATCGGCATAGCGTCTGCAACAGTACAAATCGCAGCATTATTCCTTGGAATACATCAAGAGATTTGTCCTTGCAGATGGCAACGGTTATTTTTTCATTGCATCGTGCACATATGTAGGTAAAATAGTCCGCATACATGCGGTCTGGTTCTTCTTATTTTAACAGCATTAGTGCTGCTGCTGATGGTATGTAGATACGTGTTTAAACTTAAATCAAGGCTTGGGGCGTAATTTGTTTGTGGATTATCTCTCGCAATTGGCATATACAGTCGATTCCGGTTAATAGGACCACCGGTTAATAGGACCAGCCGCTTATTCCGGCCAAATTCTGAAGAACCGAAACAAATCCTATTAACCTAGCCTAATTTTAGCCGCTTATTAGGACCGGAATTCCGCTTAATCGGACCAGACGATATAAGGTGGCAGGTAACAGAGGTGTTAAAATCAAGTTCTGTGCCTGGATGTCTGGACTAAACCCACAGTTCATATGTCGGGCAAGAAAGCGTATCATTCAGTTACGGTAATCTGAGTTGGCCTTTGGATAAACTGAACTGTGGCAACCTTGAGGCACATCTATCCAACTGGCTTCAGAAGCGCCCGAAACTGACTGTAGTTTCCAACACTTGTAGGCGGAGCGAAGACATACATGCTTGTTCACATGCAGTTAACCGCTCGATCGATGTACCGCACTTCCATTGAGCCGAATGCCCTGAGCCCGCATTGCGGGCCTACTCTCGAGCACAGCAAGTGATCTCAGGCACACAGGTCCGGCAAATCACAGGACAGCAGGTGGCTAGGTTAACCATAGAAATACCCAGGAGACAGACTCGAGTTCACCTCAGTGAACTGTGCATGTCTTGTTGCATGTTAAGAAAATGCCACGACGGGATTTGACGTTAGCTGAGAAGATTCGTTTCCTAGATCAGAGCAATGAACAGGGACCAACCACTAGTCAGCGTCGATTGGTGGAAATTACCTGCTTGGCAAAATCTACAACATCGCGCCTGATAAAACAAGAGAAAGATTTGCGAGAAGCATGGGCACAATGTGAAGGACGACGAGGTACTTCCCAAAAACGGAAGCGTGAAGGCAAAGATCCAGACGTCGATGAGGCCCTTAATGATTGGTTTGCCTTTGTTACTGGACAAGCCGTGCGGGTAAGTGGCCCAATGTTAAAGTACAAAGCAGAAGCAATCGCTAAAATGCTGGGCCACGAAGATTTTATAGCTACGGGCGGCTGGTTGTCTCGATGGAAATCTAGACATGCTGTAAAATTTAAGAAAGCACATGGTGAGAAAGAAAGTGTCAATAGCTCTCGAGCTGAAGAATGGAAATCAACAAAACTACCAGAGCTTCTTGAAAATTTCCAGCAGATGACATCTATAATGCTGATGAAACCGGGTTGTACTATAGGGCTACACCGGACGGCTCCTTAAGTTACAAACATGTTACTCTCTCTGGCTGCAAAAAAGCAATGGATCGCGTAACTGTCTTGTGCTGTTCAAACATGTCCGGAACAGACAAGAGGAAGTTGCTGTTTATAGGAAAATGTGCCAAGCCTCGCTGCTTTAAGGGACTCAGAATGGACAGTTTACCAGTTGTGTATCGTGCGAACAGAAATGCATACATGAGCTCTACACTTTTTAAAGAATGGGTGAAGGATTGGGACACAGAGCTACAACGCCAGTCGAGAAAAGTGTTATTACTTCTCGACAATTGTGCAGCACATTCAACTTTGGATTTCTTGAAGCATATCCAGATGGTATTTCTGCCTCCCAAGACCACATCTTTGATACAGGCAATAGACATGGGCATCATAAAAAATTTGAAGACATTTTATCGTTCAAGTTTGGTGAATTACATCCTTGAATCAATTGAGGAAGGCTTGCTGACCTCATCCTCGACGGCCGGAGAAATCAGTGCAAAGGTCAACATTTTGCAAGCCGTTACATTCGTGGCCGAAAGTTGGCGAAAAATGAGCAGTGCGACAATTCGGAACTGTTTTTCTCACTGTGGCTTTAAGCATATTGTCTCGGAGATGGATGTGGATATGGTGATTGTAAATGAAAATAACGGCGAGAATGTGGAGCTGAAACAAGTTGAAAATTATGAAGAATTTTTGTCAATCGACAACGAACTTCAATTTTATGATGGAAACAAAAAATGCGATGCTGCCATTGTTGCTCGATTAGCAGCGAAACACACGACAGCAACAGAAGACCATGGAAGTGATGAAGAGAACCCTAACGTGTTGATGCCAGTCACCAAAAAGGATGCAAGGAAATGCATTAAAACATTGCACTGCTATTTCATGCAGGAAGGAAATGAAGGTAGTCCTATTACTGCTTTACATGTTTGTGGTGATTTTGTGCGAATGCAGTCTGTTAAAAGAATGTGTCAAACCACACTGGATACGGTCTTCAAACGCTGAATGGAATTCGGTAATCCCTTTGTATAAAACTGTACTTCGTATGCTGAATATCATGTAGGTCGTTACAAAGAAATTATTTGTAAAATTTCTTTTTCAGTGAACAAAGTTCGATATCGAAGCAGTTCTTTTTTGTATGTTTGCTATAATGTTTGCTATGTGCAGCCAATACAGGTCATAATAGTAGTTTCCTATGTTATGCATAGCACCTCCCATCTTTTTACATCGGGTAACTTCGGTTACTCGGACCAGCCGCTTAATAGGACCAAAATGGTCTGGTCCCGATGTGGTCCGATTAACCGGAATCGACTGTATTTGGTTTCATGCTTCTAGGCCATGTTGTTCCGATGAGTGTTGTATGGAAGTATTGAAACCACAGGTAGTGTCAGAGCCTTCGATGGAGTTGTTCATTTCCCAATATTTGCTTAAAGTTAGTGTAGATGCAATCCATTAGGGTACTACTGTAGAACCACACGATGTTGGTTTTCAGATGCGGCTCGCAAGAATATTGCGTGATCTGGATTGTACGAGAGATTTTGCATTGCTACTTAACAGTCCCGAGAAGACAAAGAGTGGATAGAATTTCTGGAGTTGTCTTATGTTGGTATGCACTTCGAAAGTTCAAGGTGTAAAGCTATGTGTTATCTCCACCAGCATTTGAGCACCCCTTGATTACAGCCCACGAGGAACCAAATGTAGTTCGGGGACTAAACTATCCTGGCCCCTGCGTTAGCAAAGAATGGCATGTGGTTGAGGAACTTTTTTCACCTAACATGAAAGATGAAACAGCCTCCTTAAATCTGTGACATCTGTGGCCTTATTTTTACAAGGCAACCGTGAAGGCAGTCGAGCTGAAGTAAGTCAGACTCAGCCCCTTCAGTCCGAGGATCTGAGGAGCCTTCAAGTCCTTCATCGGTGCTACCTACGGAGCAAAGTCGATGATGCGCACAGACAGAAACAAATGGCGGTAGTGAAATTACGCACGTTTATCGACTGAGAGGCGTGCTACCTATGGCCAGACAAAGCTTACCCAGGACGACCTTGGTTTCTTTGCTGGTTGTAGGATGATGTATTGCTCGGCGAAGGCGGACTATGACTTGGTAGTGGTAAATGAAGTCGCTGACGGCCAAACGGTAATATTTCTTCCATCTGCATCCCAGATTTCGGTCTAAGCTACCTGCCTTGTGAGGGGTTCGGAACTTTACCGGACTTGCCTCGCAGTGGGCACTGGTGGAGCGTTTATTGACCTCTAGTTGTATTACCTAGTTGAAGGTTGTTTGATGCTGGGTTTTCTGCGGGGTAATAGTTGGTTATGACGAAGGGCAGTGAAAACCGAAAGGAAAATATTTCCTCTACACTGCCTTAACTAATCACTATGGCCAGCTTTTTGCGACTTTGTGTTGCTGACATAGTGTGGGTGATTTCGCCGTCGGGCGTTTAAGTTTATCATTAAGTTCACCTTTCCTTCTTAATATCATTTCTCATTTGCAAGGTAATTGTAGTTGGATGGCAGCGTACCTTCAGTTCAAATAACTTATGTTCAGCTGTTGATTATGCAAATGAAGTCCTAACCCTTAGTCGACAGTGGCGGCTACAGAATAAAAGCCTTTGGCCCTTGACTATGTTGGCGCTATTCACGGTATATAATAGTAAACCGCGTCTGTAGTCGGAATCACGGTTTCATTGTGGTTCAGCACATGGGACTGCTTAACAAACAGTTCACCGGATGAATCGTATAACCTTAGCTGGCTTAAGTTTGACCAATCCCGCGCCGAGACCCATGGTAACTGACACCGATATACAAAATTGCCTACAATTTGCTTTTCGGAATCATGCTTAGCAAGCTGGTTGCATAATTAACACAGGATGGTCATCCTTCAATTCAGCATCTTTATAAACCAATGTTTCTGTAGCCCAGCAATTGAAGCTTTCATGAGAAACTAAGAGTATAATAAACTACGCACGAGGCAGCAGCACATTTTGGGGCGTGACCGCGTCAGTTATCTGTAGCCAAGGTTTACTTGCTTTTCTTTGATGGCCCTGAACTTGTTCACCAGTGCACACACCAATCTGTGTAGAAAAAGATTATGTTAGTCTGTATGTTTGAAAACAACTTAACTCCGCTGCAAGGTGCGATTTGGCTATACTGTTGCAGTATTTGGCATGAATATCAACCCAAGACTATATATATATATATGTATATATATATATATATATATATATATATTGTAAGTCTTCGAATAAGCCTAGGGCCATAAGAAACCATGGGACACAAAATAAGGTATAGAAATAGTCAAACACAACACGAAACATAAAAGTCCATGGTTTCATCAGAGGACGAGATACTACCCGGTTGCCCAATTCGAAGTAGGGTGTTGACTTAGCGGACACCACCCCGAGGATTTGGCTGATTAGCCAGCCCGCAAGGCAGCGGAGCGAATTCAGGGATTCACACCCATTGGATGCCAGTGACTGCTCAGTTTATACACCTTTCGTTTGCTCCTCTGTCAAACAGGGGCCTAATGCTTCCCAGAATTACAGCATGTACCCGACTGATGACATTTTCAGCGATTTACTATGACATTGCAGATGTAATGTGGTGTAACATTTGAATGAGCTCGTACTCAAATCGTAAAAAAACAAAAATATATATGTATATCACACAATTAAGCGGTCACGCGGGGTACTGATAGTTTTGTTGGAGTCCACAAGAAAACCGGATAAATACGGCAAAATGGAGTTATGGTAAGATGTATGAGCAGAAAAAATCCTAAATTTAGAGCTGGTGGATAAACCAAAGAGCTCATTTGATAAAACATTGTGAAATGGAGTAAAAAGTAGCATTAAAATTTTTTCAAGAAAATTAGCTGCCTACACCACAGTGCTTAGTATTACATGAACTCAACCAGAGACTCCCTGGGTAATCCACCACACGTAAAAATAAGCAAAATGGAACACACGATTTTTGTTAAATATTTCTGTAGGAGACCAGAGAAATGATGGCGCAGCAAATAGCCAGTGGGAAAGAATGCAAGCTGTCACGAAGTTATAAATTAAAGAGCGGTTCACTGAAAATGTTTTGAGTCTCACTGTATGAAATGACATTTCTCTTACCTTTTGGAACGTCTCGCCAACATGCGTTGACCACGATAGGTTATGTGATAAATATACACCAAGGTACTTAACACTAGATGTATTGGACATGTTGTGGTCGCTTATCACCATGGGGCTGGAAGTGTTTATAGAACTCAGACGCTTGTCAGTTCGGAGAAAAGATCAAGATACCTTGAGACATTTAAAAGCGTTGCAAATATAGAGTCGGGATAACGACCACTGCTGAAGCTTTGGAGAGCCTTTGAGTATTCAGCAGTTGGAGCAATGATGCCTATGACCACGTGGTTGGGCGAAATTAAATGCATTTTGTTGCATAAAGATAATACAGGGAGTGGGAGGATCGTTCCTTTTACAACGGCACAATCAGCAAACAGGTTATGAAAATTTTACTGATTAGCTGGATGAGTTGAGATCCATTTGCGAAGTGTTTGCTCACGTTGTACGCGGCTGATTTAACGCCATTCCCCGACAGCTGATTAAGGACGACTGACCTCTAGAAACTTCCAAAAGCTGTGGAGTATTGAAGGAAAGGAAGTGGGGCCATTTTACCCTTCGCATCCAATGAAGATGTCATTGTGTGATCAAGATATGCTACGCATTCAATGTAGAACGTCGGGGTCTGTACGCAAACTGAGACACTTCCGCAGCCTGAGTGTTTGTTGTGATCCAAGGCACAAATGGTCGCTCCAAGGCTTTCAGCATGATAGACAAATAGGTGATTGGAGGGAATTACATGGAACCCTACTTTGGCTAAGGAGTTATCCTGACAGACCACCGAGAATAATTCCACCACGTAGGCATCGATTGAAAAGATCTTTCAAGAGCATGGTGAGGGTATTATTACCTTGTTTCAAGACAATGGTGAAAGAGTATGGGGCCCGCTAGCCTTGACTTCAACTACCTGAAATTTTGGTAGACGTAAACGTGTTGACATGCAATTGTTGGGCCAGAGAAAGAGAAGGATGATAAAGCGTATGAAGTGAATGAAGGATTCTTTTGGAGAAAAACCAAACTCATATTTGAGTATCAATATTTTTACAGAACCAAAGTACTTACTGGAGATTTTTAACGCTTACCTGCTTTAAAAGCCTCTACAAGTCTCGGCTTTTTTCCTTGCATAAAACGCCTCTAGCGTATATTTAGTCAAGGAATTTAACTTTTCATTGTCAAGAAGTGTTTCTCGACAAGTGCAGTCATTTAACATTTTTAGGCCTGTTACCTTTTCCTAAATTGTTTGAGTGATATTGAGGTGAATCTATCTACTCGTAGGTAGATGTTTTCGACCAGACAACACAAATCGAATCAAAGTTATGCTAGGCAGTAAGATAACCAGTAGACAAAGCTACGTTGTTGAAAACTGTAAAATCCGCAGAAGTCAGTGTTTTCTGGAGTTTTGCAATGATGGATGCTGAAATATCTCGTTGCCACGTGGTTTTAAAAGTCTTATTAGCCAGTGAACCTGAGTGTGCCTTACTGTAAGCGACGGGGTGCACTTTTTGAAACAAGGACTGAGTGGGGCAGTTTTTGCGCGGATAACCACCAAGAGTAGTTTTTAAAGACAGAATCAACTTGCGTGTCTAATTTAGTCGGGAAAGCCTCCATGTTAGTCAAATCAAATATCTTGATGAATGTGGTCTCAGTTACTGAAGCCTGCGGAGTTATCACAGACTGAGCGATAACGTTTCCGCTTTAACGCCGAGGATTGATCATCTACAAAAATTTTCATCTGTGATGCTGGTTTGTTAAAGGCTAAATATAAGTTTCCGAAAACAACAAAATAACACTTTGGCTTGCATTCTACCAAAAAGAGCTGATTGCAACTGTTGAGTAGGTAAAATTATCTGGCTGTCGAGTTGCACCCCAGTTGATGGATGTAAGTGATGGCATATCTCTTCGATTCTGATGCATTCCGGGGCTATCGTATCTGATGACAAGTAAATCAAAGTTGAATAACTAGTCTTCTGCACCAGAATGTAACCAGTATCCTTGAAGCATCAAACTGGCTCTATTAGAATATTCACATCGCTGCATACCAGCAGTAAGATCCACTATTTTCCAAGGGGTAATAGATTATTGCTTGTTAGCACCAGTAATATTGTGTTTTGTTCATTAAATGCTTCCTAAGACTGAGTTAGTTAATAGCTTATTTTTTCAATTTGTCAGGATGTTTTTTCATGACTAGTTTGTTACATTTTTACTTTATGGTTGTATTAACCAGCAAGCTGAGGTATATCAGTATCCAAGAGCGATTCCAAAATACTGATGAAATAAAACTATACCGAGGTCAGCAAAATAGTTCCGATAAACAAAAAGATAAGCTCGTTTCATGAGTGGGATAAATCTTAGGTTTTTTAACAAAGACTTGTCACTGAAATAAACAGCGACCAATTTGAAGGCCCCCTAACTGTGACCTTGTTAGTAAACGATGTTCAGAATTACTCTGGCGATTTCCTTTGTATGGTGTACTCATTAGTTATGAGCAAAATTTTAGCGGGAAGCTGGTTTTAATTCCATCAGCACCTTTTCGAAGAAATGCTAACGCACAATCAACAGGTTCAATGAACCCTCAAACCCGGTAGCAATGCAACTGGTGGATTAATACTTTAGATCGGATTATCGAGACTAAATAAGGATTCTGTGCCAAACCACCCAATTTGACATTCTTAAGAAATACGTTAACTCGATAAACCCTTAGCATCACTCAGCGATCCAGACTGATTTTGGCTAAAAGTGTTGTGAATACATCCTTATTTTGCATAACCGCGCCAAACGTCCTTTCCTAACTTTAGCTGTGTATTGTGGCGAGTGCCAAATGCCTTAACGATGATAAATTCTCAGATAATGTTCACCTCTGTTCTGTTCCAAATGACTCTGCTACCAGGTCATCAGCTGCTAGAACTCGTCGTTGTTACCGTTACCAAGCGGGAAATGCGCCGACCTCAGAAATAATTTGCTTTACCGTTACCAGTTCACAAACGTGCCACTTTCCGATAAACAAGCACACCCGTGCCGCAAATACTAAGGAGCACAGAACATGTGCGGTCTTTGGCTAAAACAGATAAAAGCGTTCCTGTTAAATGTCTCTGTCATGTTCTTTTCGTCGAAGATACCCGTGTGCGGTCTGCATTCTTCTCGTTACAGGGATGTAGAAAATCGTCGGGAGATTAAGTCTACCAGGGCATATCAAACGGAATGCGATCAGCTGCTTATCTGCTCCTGTACGGCAACTCAATCCGAAACTTTCGCTATGACCAGGAAGCGGTACTAAAGAGAGGATAATACGACAGAAAGTGGATGCAAATCAGTCGTCTGACTGGCGGGATTATTTGCTGAAGCCAGGTTACGGTATTAATCATACTGGGAAAGATGACGTGAGAAGTGACACCAAACAAGCAACCAGCGACAAGCTTAGGTATCAGATTGCTAGAAAGTCACGTCCAATTACTTGTCTGCGATGTGGTTCACAATTCACTCGCATGCAAATGGAAGGTATGCACTAATTATTCAAGGAGTAGTGCAATTAATCAGACGGAAAGTTGAGATAATAATGGATGAAGCACTTTGCTTCTGACAAAAGTTATAGCCAATTAACAGAATGCATATTTGTAGTTTATAGAGAAGCTCAATATAATAGTCTCCAGAAAGGAGGCGTGAATTATCGTTACGAAAGCGCTTGTACCTTTAACGGCGAAACACGTCCATTACCTAGGCAATGGAAAATAGCCTTGGGAAAGCGCCTAACGAAGGAAAATCCAAAAGTTAATCCCGGAGTTGGATTTCATTCTGATTTAACGTTTTAGTTAACACTACGGAAAAATGCAATAAAATGACAAATAAGGGAATGTTGATGCGAATCAATCTGTCTAAGTTGATACAGTACTGTGGAAAACAATTTGTGGAAGAAGTGACTAACATTTCAATGCGGTGAACTTGGGTGGACGGATCAAACCCTGGGCATCAAGCTTTGGAAGCACACCGCGATCGTTGCGACAAGCTAGCTTGAGAATTTGGAAAGAAGGAATTGTCTGATTAACGGCAGACTGAAACAAACATACTATGTGCATGGAAGTAGAAATGTTCGCAACCAAACATATTTGTTGCCTCACTAATGATTTGTTTTATATAAATGTATCAATGCGGGTCCTCAGTATAGCTTATTATGCTGTTTGGTTACCAGCCTGCAAAAACTGCACTGACCTCGTCGCTTAATTCATGCTGAATACTGAGTACTGTATGCCACAAAATCATCATAACTACCATCACCATACTTGCCATACAAGTCAGATATTAGATAGCAGCACAGCATGATAACATATTCTTGAGATAGCTGACAGCACAAGCCGAAATACAAAAAATTCACATAGATGATACTGCGCAATTTTTCTGTGTCGTTCTTAAATTTGTGGCTATAGTAGAGGCTAAACTGGAGAAGGAGCAACTAAGCTACTTATTGCAGAACCGCCATTAAAGTCGGCTCCTCGACCAGTTAACAACTCTTTCTCCCTCAAAGCAAACGTTTACATCATCATTCAGGACTCAACTCGCGAGTCAAGAGGCAGCAACGGAGGCCTAATTTGATGTAGTGCCTTACACTTTTTGACTAATTCATCGTTTGGCTTCTCCTCATCTTCGTGCATTCACACCCCGGACAAACAAACGAAGCAGGTGGCGACAGTCGTTGTCCTGGTATGGATGACACATGTTACTTCAGATAAGAGATGGACTGCATCTTACCCAAGTAACTAACCCGCTTACTATGATCATGCCTGCAGTGATGTACCCCGAAGTTTCTGTGAATAAAGTTTCTTATCATTCTTCCTAAGAGCCGAGTACAGTACCATCCGTGTTCACACGATGTACAAGGTGACAAGTTAATTTTAACCACACCGATACATCCACTTTCTCCAGCTACGAATGTTGGTGCAATCAACCTAGTAGAGAGAGTTCGCTTTCTGCCTTGAATACACAACTCACATTTGAGTCTAACTTGCCTGATTTTTAATTTTCACGCCATCGAATTTCCAGTCATCCACTGCCAGTTTAAACTAATACACGGACGGCCTTGAACAACAGAGATGAGGGCAGTCGGTGCACAGACACATGTGGAATGTGAAGGTTCATAGATGCGGCAACTGACTGACGTAGCCAATTCATTGTTTGTGATACTCCGCGCATACTTAGCTAATGAAAAATCGACGAAATATGTTCCAATACAGTCTAATGGTTAGGGCATCTCTAAGTCTCCATTACCGCAGTGGCTACCTGATTTGTGGTTTAGCAGTGGTAGCTGAACAGTAATCGAGTTGTTTCCAGTCTCCATAATTTAGTTTTCAGCATATGACAACGAATGCCTAAAATCAGTCCCGTGGGACACCGAAAACTAGATTAGGACAGTAGTGGTGCTAGTTCTATAAACCCCTCAAAAATAAGTCGATTACCATCCTCACTGATATTGGATAGTCCCTTAGATCGAAATCCCTTTGTACAAAATAATATGCCTTTTCTTCGTCGGGTTCCTAAATATCTTTTTCACAACTGTTAAATCATCCGAAAAATACCTGAGTTGTCAGAACTGTGTGTGCTTATACATTGATGGGGTTAAATGAAATATTACGGTGCAGCTCGCGAGAGGGTTGATGTTTGTAATTCAGCAGTGAAAATATTCATGCTTAAACCATGAACACACTCCCATCAACAATCAATAATGAATAAGAACTTCCTTAACTTTGAAAACTGCCGAGTCTTCCACACAGGCAGTACTAGCATATAGTTTAAGCATCACTCAGAACATGCATCTTAGACTGAGGAGCTTGCAACTGTCGTACTGGTCACATTTGTTGTCATGAGGGCCATACAAGAAAACTAACTGGTCTTGAAACATGCTTGTTGGCAAGAGGTCGCATGTTGACCTGCCTCCTTTGTACTAAGTCACACACAAACAACCTCACACTTGATAATTTGCAACAACGAAACCTCATTCAGAATTTCACAGTAACCGTCTGATGGATCGAAAACACATTCAGTAAAAGTCGAACCCAAGGTGACAGGTGGAGAAACCATATCTATCTTAAGCATAAGATAGTGCATTTTAGGAAGGTCTGCAGTTAAGCTCAAGGGATAAGTGACAAACAGTGGGACGTTAATAGTTTTATAAAATTTTCTGTATGCTTATGTCTATGTAAACTGCGTGTGTCCAGTTCAGTGCAGCTTTGGCGCGTGTCTTGACAGCATTTGTATAGCAGCAATGAATTAAGCTTCCAGCTGACATTTAAATGTCAAGTAGCAGTCAAAATTGCACCATAAAACCGAGACAGCCTGTAATCGTTCGAAAATCCAAACAACATCCATCAGACTCAGCGCTTTGCTTCCAACAGGTAGCACAACCCAACGATTCGCTTTCTTCTTTCTCACCGCCACCAGCCACACCGATAAATGCTTTGCTTCAATCTCAGCTTCGAAGAAAATGTATATGTTATTGGGATAATTTCTGAATGATAGTGCATGGTCTTTCACGCGGCTCTCAGTAAATTGACACTTTAATTATACACAAGAATGGAGAGGGCTTAACGTACATATGTACACACCGACGTATTGCAATAAGATTTTTGCAGTCACTTGAACAATAGAAAATCACCAAGCAAATTCCTCCAGCAAAGGACGAAATAAACGCAGTTTCCAAAGAAATCCAGTCTTGTATAATGAGAGTTCTTGCGATTATCTTATGAAGAGTACACTCAGAAAATGCGTTTGCATACACAAATGAACACCAGATGGAATTTGGAATGCGCACTATGTGCAACCGACGGAGGTCTTCTGAAAGAACTTAGCCTGGTTGAGTATAGATCACGAGTGTGATTTCGGCGTAATAGTTCAAGATGAACTCGGTTGTTCGAGGCAGACTGAAAAGGCAGCTAAGAAAGCGAACCAGTACCTCGACCTTCTTTGCAGAGCCTTCGGAAAGTTTGACCCTTCGATCTTTTCAAAAATGCTTAGTGCGTACGTGAGGCCGCACGTGGAATATGCTATCCAAGCGTGGCAACCCTTGCTCAAGCACCATCTCACCGCGCTTGATACTGCACAAAGTAGGGCAACGAAGAGCGTCAGAGGTTTGACCAGCCTCCCCTACCCACTCAGGCTGCAGACTCTCAAAATATACAGTGGACGTTATCGGCTTCTAAGGGGCGATCTCATAATGGTTTACCAGATCCTGAGAAACCCCAACCACCCATGCCATTCCCTTCTAATACTTAGTCAAAACACCTCGCTAAGAGGTCACCAGTTTAAGTTAGTCACGCAGTACAGCCGCCTGGAATGTCGGAGAAAGTATTTCTCACTTCGAGTCGCACAGCCTTGGAACGCCCTCCCGGAACATGTAATTAATGCACCCACCCTATCCCTCTTTACAAAACGCCTTGACGATACCCTGTCACATTTACACTACGTGCTATAGCTCATGACCACCAGGTGTTGGCACTAATGCACAAGAGACAGGGGATAGTGCAATAACCCTATTCGAGAATGGGTCACTCCAAACGCCTTGCACGAAATTTGATAAACGCTACTACTATAGAAACGGGATTTCTGTATTCTGTCGACACAAGATAGTTGCACACGAGTAAGCGTTGTCCTTGCTATCTAGTTTACTTTTTTCTTACCTATTATGTGCTCAGTAACAACTCCCCTTATTGCTTTGTGTGCGTACATTCTCATTTCAAACTCCCTTTATACGATAGTGCAGTTAAATCTCTAAGCGCCCGAACTGACAACTCCATTATCCCTTGATCTATCTTTCCTCACGCTAAACACCCTACAGGACACGTCAAGCACCTGCTTTTTACCCGTTATAAATCATTGTTCATTGTTCATTGAGTGACAAAAATTAAAACAATCCTTTCCCTTGGACATGACTCCTCCCACCATCATTTACAGGTCACGGAACCAGATACAGTTTAAATAGACGAAATTGACCACAACTTCGCTGTGTAGGTGCATACAATCTCAGCCAGAGTGGAACTTCTTAAACTCCTCGGTCGTTCCGCCGTGGAGCATTGCAGCATACTCTGTGGCAACCTGAGGAAATCTGACGAAACCGCGATAGAAATCCTGGAACGGTCATTTACTAAACACTTATTAGGCAAAATTGCTACCAACATCTATGGGGAGTGATGCCGCCAATTCCAGCAGATCCGATTTGGCTGCAAAGACTAAAGCATGACTTTACTCTACTCTACTTCACGATTTCTGACAATAGCTATTGCCATCCACCTATATTAACATTGCAGCGGAGTTCATGCGAGACTTTCGTAACAAAGACTTTACCCAGGTTATACCATGAAACACGACAAATGTGCGGTCAAAGTTCTTTCTAATCAGATATGCTTCTCTGCGGCATTGGCTCCCAATCCCAATCAGGTTCCATGACGGTGTGCAGTCACTTCGTAGTAAACTAAGATGATACCTTGTCCTCCACATGATGCTGACCTTTTGTTTGTGTAGGAGATCATTTGCCGATCTCTTTAATAAATACCCAGATAACGTCTAATTGGTGAAACAGCAATCAACCACGCATTGTATGTGGCCAGCAGTGTATACATTATCCGAAAATTACACCAGCGCTTTCCATCTTCGCGTAAAACACAAACACGTAATACCTACACATTGCCAAGATCACAGAGAAATATAAGAATACAACTTTATGTCCTCCATGCAGGCGTATGGTATTGCCCGTAGACATGTAAGATCCGTGCCAAATCTAGACGCAGCTTATCGACTGCTGAGAAACACACTTTTGCATTCATTCACACCAGACAAGTAAGGAAATGGTATCCAGTGCAAGCCGGCATACCCCTAGGAAATTATTGAGTGCCCTAACAGAAGTAATACATTACTACTCGTCTACACAAGTCATATACTTGACTCACTCTATGTGCTGTTTTTGATGGCTAATACATCCTCTTTCTTACATAGGTTTACATATGTTAGGATATTCCCCATGATTGCATTTTCTGAGTAAAGAACGAGTGTCAAAACGACCTTCGTTCGTTGCTGTAGCCGATGAAAAAAAGTATGAGCACAATCTGGAAAGAGAAGTTGATAAACGGTTGTATCGCCTTCTATGTAGTTTTATCATTTCTTGACTTAAGCAACTAACTGTGGTTTACATAGAAAGCAAGGAGGTTGGTTTATTCATATTAAGACTCCGTAGCACCAAGCAATTCTCTCAAATCCTGCTGGTATTAAAACAAATTAGACTGTTTGGTACATGACACTGACGGAGTTTGGTGTGATATGACAACTGGCATTAAATCTTCTATCATTCTGAAGCAAATCTAAGCTCATATAATCATGCGCAACCGGTGTTATTGGGGACTAACCAAAATATATTTGCTTACATCTGCCCATACAACTCAAGTGATGCCATTTCACTTTGGTTGTAGCCAGAACAAGTAGTTGTCCATCAACCAACAGACAAACATTCATACACATCTCCGCGTATCAACCGCATCTACTACGTGACATATATGTTGCGCCTACCACACTGCTGTCAGCGGCTGACAGTGAGCTCGTCAATGAACTCATAAATTTGCAAGATTCATTATTGCGTGACTTCAAATAGAAGTGTCACAGACAGGTCGGTAAAACAATGGAGTTGGTGATGTGTCAACCACATGCAAATAGAAGGTATACCTGAATCCTAGTCTGGATGATCTGACAAGGCAGTTGCACAAGAAATCATCGCTGCTAGAATTAGCCTAAGCGATCCAATTCATTATACATTTAAGACGAAAATTCAAAGCATAAACCAATGGGAATCCAAACACAGTATTTGTTGGACAGTAGCAGTGGCCAAAGTGGTAAAGAGTTTTGGTTGAAACGGTTGCCCAAAGTGGTTAAACAAAAGACCTACTCACTATGAGTGTTAGTTGAAAGTACTGGAAAAATCATACCTTAAACGTACATAATCAAACATACAAACATACCTAAAACATAATAAAATATATCACCTACGTCTCAGCTCAATAAATCAAATTAGAGGGAAAAAGAACATTAAGCGTAGGGTGTCAAGGATGCAAGTGTTACGGGGCATATTTTATAGAAAATTGACAGGATGACTCGATCCCTAGAGATTTTTGTACGGTAAGTTGAATCTGAATATCTGGTATTGATACGTATGACATTAACGTGGTTGCAGTCAACTTCGTGAGTTTAAAGCGTACGATATATAACGCTCTGGATGGTGGATATATGCACAAATATTCACGTACATATATATATATATATGTACCATTTTCACTTTAAACTGGACATTTTTCAAACCAAACTGGACATTTTGCAAACCACATTAGATATTTTGCAAACCACATTGGACATTTTGCAAACCAAACTGGACATTTTGCAAAACAAATTGGACACGTTGCAATCTAAGTAGCAACTCGCCAATTTGTTGGTAAGAAACGAGCAGTAAGACTGCTGAATGATGTTCAGCATATGCATTGTGATGACGCTAATACACCGGCATTGTGTAAGCAGCGGGCTACACTGTAAAACATTTGCTTGATCGTGAGCAGCGATCGAAGTTCTGAACTACGCTCCCTCTCCCCATTGACATTCGCCTCGTTGGTGTGCAGTGCCCATACGCATCAACCTGTGTTGGTGTGTGACAATTGGAAAATCGGACTTCCGAATCGTAATTGTGTATCAATCATTTTGTGAGTGGATTGCGATGCGCAATCTCAATGCGCACCGTTATTCTCATTAGAGAGAACCTTGTCCGATTCGGTCAATGGGACCATGTCCGATGAAGCAAGTAGGTGGTGTCCAAGCTTCGCCCGTCTCTCTATTAGCTTTCGCAACTGCCACGTTATTGTATCAGCGTAAGCCGTTTTGACCCCCAGCAAATCCAGTCTAGATCTGTAGCCTACTTTTGCAACATATCAACTACTGAGGAGTGGGCCGATTACACGATGTTCAGGCCACATTGTGGTCACGATAATGTAATCGAACTGCGTACGTAGCGGGTGATTGTGTAAGCCCTTCTCTTGACATGATTGCCGTTCTCCTCGGTCAAAATCGGTGACCTATTTTCCCCTACACCCCCCGCCATAGGAATTCGTGTGTTTTGTCTGGGTGTCTGGACCGACCTATGCAGCGGTACCACTATTGGAGCCGAGCATACGATAATGGTTCCACTCAACACAACTTAGCTTTATTAGCTCTGTGCCGCAAGAAACGACCAAAATGAGTGACGAACAACAGGAGAGCTGGTGTCCGACGCGACGGCACTGCAGGCGAACATCATTTGCGCAAAGAGAAATTCTCACAAAACTTGTGCTGGTCGACGGCAAAACTACTCGGGAAGCCGCTGAAGTCGCAGATGTTAACGCGAGTACGGCAAGGAACATCATTAATGCCTACAAGCGAGAAGGCTCAAATACACAGCGCACTTGCGGTGGAAACAATAGGGAGAAGCTGACTCCTAATGTATTGCAGCATGTCGAAGAAGCGGTTGAACGGCACTCTGAGGACACGTTGGTGCAGCTGCAGATGCGCCTGAGAGAGGATTGGATAAACCTATCAGTATCCTCTCTCCAACACCCTCAGAAGATTAAAGATAACTCTCAAAAAGTGTCATTACGACCTCTACCGGGTGAACGGTGCCACGACAATCGCTAGCCGACAGGCGTACGCTCTCGAGTTCTCAGCACATGCAACTTCTAACAAGGAGAAATGCATCTTCATAGATGAGAGTGGTTTCAACCTTCATCTGAGGCGAACTCAGGCTCTCTCAAGAAGAGGGACGCGCGCGAACATCGTGTTACCCACAGTCATAGGTCGCATGGTAAACCTGATTGTTGCAATGAATAACCAAGGCGTCATCCATTCAAAGATCATTAACGATGGCACCTGCAATGGTGCGAAGTTCTCAGCGTTCGTCAAGGAACTGGTGGCGCGTATAAGCTGCATAGTGGAGATGAACGGCGCGTGGCTGATGATGGACAATGCCAGGATCCATATGCCTGATGAGCTAAGGAGGATCCTTGGTTCGCCTTATCACCTGCAGTTCTTGCCGCCCTACTCGTACATGGTAAACCCGGTAGAACACGTCTTTTCAAAGGTGAAAGCGTCGGCGAGACGCCTGCTTATTAACCCCACACCTGAGCAGGCGCTGAGCACGGTCATACAGGACAGCGTTTGGATGGTAACGCAGCAGGACTGCATGAACTGCGTTCTCAATACAATGATAAACTTGACGAAAGCGACAGCCGGACAACCCTTCGTCAACTGACCTTTGCTATGGGTACCTCCTTATTTTTAGTTAATACACCATTTCAATTTCAAAATGTGCATTTTCAATGATAACAGTTGGCTTAGCGTGTAAGAGCAGGACGGTCACCGAGAATTTGAGAGCGTACGCCTGTCGGCTAGCGATTGTCGTGGCACCGTTCACCCGGCAGAGGTCGTAATGACACTTTTTGAGAGTTATCTTTAATCTTCTGAGGGTGTTGGAGAGAGGATACTGATAGGTTTATCCAATCCTCTCTCAGGCGCATCTGCAGCTGCACCAACGTGTCCTCAGAGTGCCGTTCAACCGCTTCTTCGACATGCTGCAATACATTAGGAGTCAGCTTCTCCCTATTGTTTCCACCGCAAGTGCGCTGTGTATTTGAGCCTTCTCGCTTGTAGGCATTAATGATGTTCCTTGCCGTACTCGCGTTAACGTCTGCGACTTCAGCGGCTTCCCGAGTAGTTTTGCCGTCGACCAGCACAAGTTTTGTGAGAATTTCTCTTTGCGCAAATGATGTTCGCTTGCAGTGCCGTCGCGTCGGACACCAGCTCTCCTGTTGTTCGTCACTCATTTTGATCGTTTCGTGCGGCACGAAGCTAATAAAGCTAAGTTGTGTTGAGTGGAACCATTATCGTATGCTCGGCTCCAATAGTGGTACCACTGCATAGGTCGGTCCAGACACCCAGACAAAACACACGAATTCCTATGGCGGGGGGTGTAGGGGAAAATAGGTCACCGATTTTGGCCGAGGAGAACGGCAATCATGTCAAGAGAAGGGCTTACACAATCACCCGCTACGTACGCAGTTCGATTAAATTATCGTGACCACAATGTGGCCTGAACATCGTGTAATCGGCCCACTCCTCAGTAGTTGCTATGTTGCAAATATAGGCTATAGATCTAGACTGGATTTGCTGGGGGTCAAAACGGCTTACGCTGATACAATAACGTGGCAGTTGCGAAAGCTAATAGAGAGACGGGCGAAGCTGGGACACCACCTACTTGCTTCATCGGACATGGTCCCATTGACCGAATCGGACAAGGTTCTCTCTAATGAGAATAACGGTGCACATTGAGATTGCGCATCGCAATCCACTCACAAAATGATTGATACACAATTACGATTCGGAAGTCCGATTTTCCAATTGTCACACACCAACACAGGTTGATGCGTATGGGCACTGCACACCAACGAGGCGAATGTCAATGGGGAGAGGGGAGCGTAGTTCAGAACTTTGGTCGCTGCTCACGATCAAGCAAATGTTTTACAGTGTAGCCCGCTGCTTACACAATGCCGGTGTATTAGCGTCATCACAATGTATATGCTGAACAACATTCAGCAGTCTTACTGCTCGTTTCTTACCAACAAATTGGCGAGTTGCTACTTAGATTGCAACGTGTCCAATTTGTTTTGCAAAATGTCCAGTTTGGTTTGCAAAATGTCCAATGTTGTTTGCAAAATGCCCATGTGGTTTTAAAATTGTCCAGTTTATAGTGAAAATGGTATATTTAATGTGGTGAGCTATCAATTTTCTCCTAATGCCTTTCTTTCTCAAATAAACATCCACCTGTACGCTCTTCTATAACACTGAAAAACTCGCTTAAGCCAATTGTAATTAATTTCGATAATATATTCGTGTTTGTGTAATTTCCGTAAAATATACTTTCTGACCCCCTGAACTTATCTCGGGTTCTTTGTTAACAACTTATTTCACACGCTCATTAATTTAATATTTTTGTCACGTTTCCTTATGCATTACTCGGTTTCTTTTCTTTGTTAGCTTTCTCTCAAGGGATTGGCTGTTGCTTGATATCCCCGATGTGGCTGCGCTTGATGTGCATGTTGACAAGGTGCCTACCTGTCTGTTGCTCACTACCTCTCCATACTGGCTCTAGGAGACAGTTGGTCGTTGCTGGAGGGGACGGGGTGCATGGTCCTTGTGACTGTGCTAGGCTCGAAGAGTGGTTCCATGCACTCAGTGTGGAGCGGACTACGGTCCAGTCACCGCCTTGTGTGCGGTTGATTCCCCAAATACTGTATGCTTGTGTTTGCCTGTGTAGAGTTGTGGATCGGCTGCGTTGATGAAACGTGGCTCTCATCCGCATGCCTCCCGGTCTTATTCCTTCGGGTGTACATTGGATATGTGGTGTGTGGTTGGAGCTGTGGGTGGTGCAGCGCGTGGAGACCTGAGGAATACGAAGTTCGGTTAGCTCGCTGAGAAGACCTTATGCATTGTTATAAAAGCAGGTGAGGGCATCGTTGCTCAGAAGCATGCGTGTGAATGCTGTTTTCCGGCGAGGGTCTATGCCGACCCTTGCGGGGTCGGCTGTTGGTCGCTTTTTTGTAGGACCGATGAGGTAGTACCTAGGGCCAGTTCAGGTGGTTGTATGGAGCTCTCAGCGCCAACAAGAGGGTGACCATCCTGTCCTCTATCAGCTGTCGGTGTGTTTTGACCTTGTTTTCGTTTTGAACTACGCAGTGACAGAATTGTATTGGCAAGTTGCTCTCGCAGTGTTACGTTGTCTATCTGGAGCCCGGTACTTTTTGACTTTATACGTATTTCGGATAGCAGCATTTTACGCTTTTAGTGCCACATTTGTTCACATGTTCTACCATCTGTTCGCAGTGCAATGATACTCTGATCACTTGGGGACCACACCCTTTGTAGTTAGGTGATAGCGGTAACCTTGATGTCGAAGTAGCGATAACATTTTCGAGTGGGAGTACTTCACGAATAAAACGCCATTCATGCCACTTATGCGCTTTGACCTCTAGCTCTCTTAGTGACTGGATCTCGAGGACACGGTGGACACGGTGGACAGGGATAGATGTTGCATCTGGTTGTTTACGGAAGTCATATGGATTTTGTTTGCATTCCTGGTGTTCGCTCCAAGGAACTTTTGGAAATATTCGAACAGTGCATGTGGTGATACAAAAGCGAGTGGCTGACAAGAGAACTGCATCTGCATCATTATCTGACTGAGGTGTTACCTGGAGTAACCGCGGTTCAACGTAGTGTACAGAATTTGGGTGACCGACGAGGCGCGTCATACTGACTGGTTTAGCTTGAACCCCAATTAGGCGACACAGGGAGTCCCACTGTTTTTTGTAGTCTAGTATCTTATCTTTAATGGAGTTCGCTCAGGATTCAGTCACATTAGAGCATATAAGTTAGAGAATTATGGTAGTGTTTCATGTTCTCCTTTTTATGTGGACCAGTGGCTGCTTTCTTCGCTTGGGCAATTGATAGGGTCTTGAGTCCCGTGGTGGTATTGGGAGTAGTAACTCGTTTGGCAGCATGCGGGGTATCAATGGGAGCAGCCTCCGTCATTTGGGTAGCAACAACGGGCGAGTAGGTTGTCAGCACGTTAACAGTGTTTAGTGTGGGAGGATTCTGTCCAGTAAGGTGTGGCGAACGCATCTTTATGAGAAGACGCTAGAGTCACAGTGGCTAACTCTGAATCGTTACTCTTACACTGTACTAGATTGGAGCTTGTTGTTGAGTGTCGAGTTCGAGGCACTGATTTGTCTGGTTCATGTGGGACAGTTTTCACGGCTGCTACCTGCTCTATAGTCCTTGTCAGCCTATCGTACTTCTGCATCAACACAGTTATACACCTGACAATTGGAAAAGACGTACACTCGGTGCAGAACCAGCGAGAACCAGTGGTAATATTAAGCTGTTTTGTCTGGCTGAGACTAAGGCGAGCACATCGAGAATGGAAGTATTTACGGCAGTTTCTGCCTTCTATCCCAAATCGCACAAGTTTTACACAGCTGTCCACGCCACGACTAACGTTTATTTCCGAAGCTTTGGGCTTAGCTTCCATGGGCAAGCAGTACGTGCCGTTGTGACTGTCAGATATGCAGAAGCCCTTCGTTGCAAAGTTTGCACTGGTATGCTGAATCCAAACGCCGTCGGTCAAGCCTGTGGTCTGCTGACAACTGTTCCATTGCCGTAGAAACAACCCAAGATGGTGGACACAGACGGCAGTTGGGCCAATCAGTGAGATCTCCGACAGTAGCCGAAGAATATCCACCAAATTCGCACAGATAGAAAGATACACCAAAAGCAAAGTGCTGGTGCAAAATTCACCCAGAGCAAACACGTATAACACAGTACTTCCAAAGCAGAAGTAGAATCCAGCAAGGTAATGCAAAAATCAGCGGCGACTGTGGGTACAGTTGGGATGAAAAACAAGGCAGTTAAAATGGCAGGTTTGCCTGCAGTGCATGGGGAATTTAAGCACGAATTATGGACGTCACCAAATTATTTAAAGAAAACAGTAGTGCTACGATGCTCAAACCATGGGGGCTAGTGCGCGACGCAGCAGTTCTGAGGCTTTGATCTCTTGCTACGTAACTTTTATTAGGGAACGTGGTACAAATGTTGTACATACATGGATCGATAAGCCTGAACTGACTCAAGGGATGAGAAAGGTGCGGTTTGACTAAGGTTGGTTGACGGGTTAACTCAAACGCTGGTTGTTTTGGCGACTGAAACTTCCAAACGTACATACAAACAGAGCTATTTGTCGCCTGCGCTATTAATTGTGACGGCGTTGAATTACACCCTCGTTTTATCCATCTCACTGTATCCAGTTTCGTTAGATTGTTCAGTTGTCTGTACTTGAGTCAATAATTCTTCCGTTCCCGCTACAGACGGCAAGAGTAAAATCTTTTTTGGATATCCATTGCTAATTTTACTCCGCTTATTTTAATTAGGGGCTTATTACATATTTTAACTAGCATTTGGAAGTATCTTCAAGCAGGTTTGTTTGGCCATTTCCACGAGAGCAAATTCCTGCTGCAATTATTATTATCTCATACCAATTATTGCTGTCGCAATACCTAAGTCTCATGAGACCTAACAGTAGAACTTAGACGATAAGTACATGCACCTAGATCATGAAGACATCAAGATCCGGACTTGTCTTTTATATTTAACAGCGTGAAACCAGTGGTGGAATTTAGTTTTAGCAATATTTCTGATCTTCTTGATGTTACACATCAGGTTGTTCACAACCTAAAAATGACAAGTAAACCGACCGAAGCGCCAATGCAGTTGGACGAAGGACGCTCTGAACCACATCATGGTATATGTGTGGAAAGTTGCTGAAGTCATTAGTTTATTTTCTCTGGAGGTAGATTTACAGGATTATGGGCAGCCAGGGTACTGCACGATTGCTTAACGCATGAAAGAGTACCTTATCAGTGTAGTCTTGATAGTACATGTACCAACAAGCATCAGGTATTTGTACCACCTAGCTAGATTCAGCATGTGGTACCGGTGTTACTGCCTGTAACTGGGACGGTTAACTGAAATACGTATGGCGCGAAATATATTCGACATACAGAGCTAGCTGATCTCAGATTATAAATTACATACTCAAATCGAAACCAACATATAGACAGACGTAGGAATCTTCTCATGTATACCGATATAAGCAATCGTTAAAGTAACATCATCGAGATGCAGAGGTATTGTTGATGAGACAAAAATGGGACGCGTTGGGAATTTCCCTGCTTGTTTCAGAAACCTAACATTCCCGAAGTTCGGGAAAGTTGTCACTTACCAAGAAGTCGACTACTACTACAGATACCAGGTAACTACACGTAAAACATAGAGAAGAGTTACTTACTTCATAAACTACAGCGGTTACAAGATGACTATCACAAAATTTAACAGGTTTTTTAAAATTCTGTTTGATTCACTTAGAGAAACTGATAAACTTGTCCCAGTGTGATCGATCCTGTTGCTGTCTTAATGCATGAGATGTAGAGTCGCACGTATGCTGATTTCAAACAATTTGACTTACCGTAAGATATAAATGCTCAATGATTTAAGGAGAATTTTCTCTCAAATGGTAACTGCAAGCACTTTTTCTTAAATTACCTTTAGGTTAAATTTGACTAGGAAAAATGCTTCCGTTTAAAGGCATGTTAACATCTCCGGTTTTGAGTAGAATATGTTGTTCGAAGATGACTGATTTCTGTCGGCATGTCAAACAACTTTAGGTTCCTACTCGTGGAATTTTATGCTTTTGTGAAGCAGTCATTCTTCTCACTAAAACTGTGCCGACCATTTATGTTGATTATTATCTATCTATCTATCTATTATCTATTAGCCGGGATCAGTGGCAGAAAGTGATAACAAGTCAAGAGCCTTAGTCAACGTCAAGGAGCAACTCCAGACGCATAAACGCATGCTATCAGTGTCATGTTCGAAATTTTGTATTTCTTATGTACTAGCATCAGTAACATGTATTAGTTTGTTTGGGACTGAATTAATATCAGCGATTCATTTTGAATCGTTTCGGTTGCGGTGACTGAAACTCTACTTGATGCATCTGCACAAGCTGGAATATCCAAGGAGTTAAGTCATTCCGTCAACGTTGGTATTGCAGCCCAACTTCACAATAGGAGTTCATGACCAGAGTTGTACACTAATTATACGAAGAGCCAGAATAGTCTCTCCAGATTATTCTCCATCAGCTATGCTATCCTGCGGAATAACCCACTACTCAATACAAGGTATTTTGAAAGTGCATGAACATCCTACATAAATGTAGAATTTGCTCAGGAGAAAATTCGATAACGATTATTACTTCATTTAAAAAATGCCCAAGGAAATCCTTTCAAGATGCGCCAACAACATACACCTGCGAAAAAGCTCCTACACAAGCATTGAAGTAACAGAGATCGTGTATCAAATCATTGCAAAACAACCAGTTTCGTTTTCCTAGGCTACTAGTGCAAAAACGTGACCATAACGGAATGTGATGATTCCTCCGTATCACAAAAAGGGACTCTTACCTACCGGACAGCTATATCTATTTTCATGATCCATAGAGTTTCACATAGGTTGAATAAAAGCTTGATGCCGTTATAACCAAACGCCATACTGAACCACCCGTTTTGTTCATGTTTTGGTTTTCCAGATAGAGATAACTTGCAGAGCTGACTCAGAGGTATATGTAACTATGTAACTATGAAAACCAAATATCACGGAGACTTCTGGGTAACGCTTACTACGACGACGAGAAACCGGTTGGATTTTTGTGGATAATCTTAATCTGTTATTGGAGTAAAAACTCGCGGTCAGACACTTATTACATACATTCTCCCTTTTGCAAGCTTTAAACAGCTATATGACTGTTAGAGTAGGTTCAGTTCATTAGTTTTGCCTTAGGATATACACTTGTAAATCAAGCATTGGTTGAAACCAGCTGCTGTCTTTAGATGGTTGAAAAGTTTGCATTTATTCCACCCAAACCAATAAGGTGATCTAAAAGCTACTCGCACTCGAGTCAGTAAATGTTTAATTTAAACTCTCCACTTCAGATCAGTGAGAATGAGATCAACACACTAGAAAAAGTATGGCAACCGTAAGACAATACGTTACACGAGTGCGTCATAGTTGCACGGTTCTAGCCGCAATGCTTTGAGTGTAGGGTCTTCACGTGTTGCCAGCAAATTCCTTTGACGGGCTTTTTGTTATCGCTTCGATACCAAACATTATTACTCGGTGATGTGAATTTGACACTCCCGCATTCATCTAACGTTCCAGGATTCCATACTTTGCTGTATCAGTGACAATGAGTCGTATTAATTCATTGGAAGTTAGGATGCCATCATGGACTTTTCATTTCCGTTTCATACCATCCAGTTTAATAAACAGCACCTAAGATGTTTAACTCCTGCTCGAGTATGTTATGCAGAGCCTGGAACGCTCGGTGAGTCAGTATTTACATTTATGACGGCACCTGGGCAAAGTTACACATTACGGTGCATTTTTATTTGTGTAGTAGTGTCAATAATTATTTGTGAAAAGTACCGTATTCCAGCCTAGTTTTGTTGGTTCCGGTGAAAACAAGTTTGCTCAAGGCTTCTAAGTGCTTTGACGCCTGCAGTACTTAACAATCTGTACTTCCAGCACAGGTCCAAATCAACATCTTTCGATTCACAAAACCAGCCAGCAAGCACGGCTTCAATTCATACAAGAGAATAATTAGCGACTTATCATTACGCCACCCTTTCACATGAAAATGAATGCGGCTCGTTGGTTGAACAAAAGGGAGGCTAGCCTGAGCCACGGTTTTATGATCTGTGCTTCACCCACATGGTGATACTACTGAAATGAGCCACATGGACGAATTGGTTTCCATGTGTGCGACATCCAACCAATTAAACCAGGGATGTCCAGAGTTCTGCCAGAGGGCCCGCAACCTCATTATGAAATAATAACTTTAAGCTTGCAATATTTTCCGTACAAACGACATTCATAGAATACAAAAAATTAAGGGTTACGAGTACGAAATTCCATGTCGTCAGATACCGGCACAAATCATTGTTGTAGTATTGCTTAATTTCGGCTAACTAGCTAAAGGCGATCTAGCACTTTTAAGGAAGAGGTCTTGACAAATCAAAAGAGAAATGAGCTGCAGATCTAACATGCACCATTTACATTAAAAACCTTTAATCAAAATTTATGTCATTTTTTATTATCTTATGTCAGACTGGATACGGCCAGATATATTTTTAGCTCACAAAATGTTTACACTCATTGTGAACTTTTTGGATACCACTGATTAAAACATTGCACTTGTGAGGTCACTGTTGTAATGCGAGACAACATGAGCTGCAATGTAACAGCAAATTGTGCACATCAGTGGCAGATAGCGTATGGGGTAGAGATTGAAAGATTCCAGAGAACGGTTTACTCATCGGGCGTTACTATGTGAAGGGAGAATGATTTTGTTTAGAGGTGTAGACTAGGTCAACGTATGAGTGGTCGAATGTGGGGAGCCAATTTCTCGAAGTGTAAAAGTGCATAGATTTAACATCGCATCAAATAATCTGATTTAAGGGCCAGAGCACACAGGGGAAATCCCAGACAGAGGATCATTGCTCCGGCGGAAACTATCACAGGATAGGGTATGTGGAACTCTTTGACACTGCAGACTGCATTCCAAACTGTGATCTCATCGGGGTTTCTACATACCCTAGCTTTTTGTTCCTCTGCAGAGGAATCGAATTTGGGCCTTCCACGTGATGGGTGGAAATGCTCACCACTATACACAACTATGACAGTTTTTCTTTTCATTGACACTTTCCAAAAATGGCTAACAAAAGACTATGGTATTTATGAATCTTTTGCTCGACAGCTATACTTGAAAGCCGAGATAACCAGAAGGAGAGATTGACTAGGGGTGTGAAATTCAAACGTGCTTGGCATTATGCAACCGGGTCGGAAAATTGATTAAGTTGTGCCAAAGGCAAATGTCTGTAAAAGGATGAATAGAACAAGAACACAGGAAAAATGGTGATGATGTGGGAAGCGAAATCGTTTGGCCTGGAAAATGCCTACTGTAGTCAGTCACCCCATTCATAGAGCATCTTTGGAAGGTATCTTGACTGCCAAGAGCCGACAAACCTATAAAGGCATTTATGCCCGCACACGGGCTTACGGTACGGCAACTGTTCCCTATATGCCATGTTCTTTGAGGGACAGAAATTTACTAAGCAAGAACTTATTGCCAAAACGAATGGATGAAATCACTGTCGCATACGCAAATTGATGCAGCACCATAATCATTTTTACACATAAAGAGCATAAATAACAACTTTTTATTGACTATGACATATTTGCGTTCGGATCCAAGAGAAGTTTAGCCTATTAATAAGAACAAATAAAAACGTGAATTAAGATGGTTGGATTCGATCAGTGTTTCTTTCATAGCTCCCACTCTTTAATGTGACTGCAAGGTAGGCGTGGATACGTAAGCAGAACATGAAGAGTGGAGACGAAAACGGTTAGTTTCATCACAATTTGCGTTTCTTTTACGGCTCACACATGGTTGTTTTTGTTAGATGCTTTTCTGTGTACAGGAAGAACGTGGGTAGGATGAAGCAGAGTGAGGAACTTTCTGTCAACATTTTCGCTTCGTTTGAGTGTACTTCTTCAGAAATGCCTGACAAAGTAAAGACAGTGCACGTAGCATATTTTTGCACCTTTGTAATCAGCGCACTTATGTTTCAACCCAGCGCTCGAATAGCGTTTTCATCGCAGTTTCCTGAAACCTTGGAATGACATAGTATACCGTCAGGCACTTACAAACTAACTTTTTAAACGCTGGGTGCGATTTGCAGGCATCAGTAACAACACGAAGTTTAAACGTAGCTGTTTAGGTACAAGAATGCTCGGACAATATTTATAGTTTTTCACAATGGGAGCGTATGCCTTTAACTCAGAGTTGCGTAGCCACCTTCTTCATGCAAACCTACGTCTGTGGACTAAGCCAAGTTGGAGTGTTAATCTCAGCCTCATGCGTCTTTGCTTCATTGACACACAGCGTAGTATAATTTGCAGAATTGGTTAAAGGCAGCCTTAATGAATGAGCGGTGGCCGTTCCCTAGGCACACGTGTTCGCGTATCCTTTAAATTGCAAATATTATTGAGCAATTATTTAGCACAGGGCGAATACAAATCTGACACAAGTGCAGCTTAGGTTCGCGATTTTAGAATCATTTTAAAATGAGTAATGCACTACTTCGGGATCTCGCCGTTCTGAATTCAACTTGCGCATCAAAATCCAGAGTACTAGAATACCAGATGCCGATCACGTAGAATATTATTATAGGGGATAGGTTAACCAAAAAGGTAAAGTCGGTTAGTGAAAGTCCACACTCGCGTTTCGGCACAACGCATTTGTCCGCTGAGAATGACATTTATGCATCGGTGCAACATGATTTCAGTGCTAGTGAGTATGCGAATGTTAAAAATATTCGCTGAAACACCGAATGACGAAGGTGTATACTATTTTTATGCCACCTGCAAAATTATATAGTGTCCAATAGTATATTATTTCATTTATCTTAATGATACACATAAGAGCAAGAGACCCAACCCACCAAAACATTGCACTATTTTTGCTATTTAGTGGGGAGTAGTTAATACACCCTTTTCGTAGTTGTTACACTTGATCTGTGTGGCAGGACTCGGACAATGTATGCATTGTATAGGTAATCCTGAACCTTATCAATTTCCACAGGAGGCTGTCTTATGACATTGTCAAAGCCTCTCTGTATATAAATGGAATGACGGCTGCTTTGCCATTGTCAGTGAAGCTTGTTAGATTGTTTACAAGTGCATGCTGGAATGCCTGGGGTAACAGATTTTGCATGCATCCTCTCTGAGCTTGGTCCATGTAAAGTAAAGATGCCAATTTAGTGACCAGTAACGTTGGAGGTTAAATCACACCCACCTGTGGAAAATAATAAGCGAAAGGACGTTTAAAGAAAACTGCTCCATCATCTCCATGTCTAATTGATGTAAGTCCTGGAGATTCCCAAGAACTACAGGGTCATCAGCAGATAGGTAACAAAAAATTGGAGCCTACCGACCCCTCAACTCTACTCAGTTTTGCCTTTTTATGATTTGTTTCTTCAATTCGGTAATCTGCGCATCTGCTAGCGATCGTATGCTATAACTTATTTTGGTGAAGTATATGAAGTTGGTCCGCCAACCGTCTGTTCAGGGAAGTTTAATAGTAGAAAACCAGCAAAATACACCACATGTGACTTGCTCTGGCAGTTGCGCGACGGTGTGTTACACAAATCAGCGTTGTTTAGTGACGCACACATAAATTTCAAAGTAGGCTCATTTATGTCACTAGCATACTGATAAATAGTTGTTACATTATATCAGTTTACAAATCAATAAACGTCTACAACTACCGGCACATTGACACTGTCGCAAGTACATCAGCGTTTTAAAGTTGTTTTCATCTTGATTTTCGGGTAGTTGTGTTTACAGCGATTCTCAGCCCTTTAAATATAACGCGGTCTAGTGCAGGAATACAGTTCAGGGGATTCGGGTCACATCCCGCAACCGTCGAGCTTCATCTATTTCTACGAAGTATCTTCCCTTTTTGCTTTTTATGCACCGAATTGTATGCAGTTCAGCCGTGCTAGTGTTCTAGGTATTTCCTTATGATCATAATTAGCTCAAAATCTAGGAATTTGGATTTATATACGGTTTACTTAATTTATGTAACTGCAATCTGTGGTTACACTTCCTAGAAACGGCCAATGACTTGCGATCCAATTTTATACGTAGATATGGGTGGAATTTGGTCTACTGTTTCATGTTGAAAAAGTTTGAATGTCTAGCATATCTTTCTTTTCACTTTTTGCTAGTTCGTTCTGTAAGAGGAAGAGAAACTCTAAATTAGTTCTGCCCTCGGTTATCTCGTGATACGCTGTCTCTAAGAACGTAGTAACTATTTTCTGCACAGTATGCTGGCAAACTCAAGAAACAGTTCCAATGAGTGGCTCTTGATTGACTTATTGTCTGTGAATTAAATGATGAGATGAACTTGGTGGGGAGTACAGACACTGCAAGATGATTTCAACTCTACCATCCGTCTGAGTACGCTTTGCCTTCGCAAGTGAAATGGGTAATTTTGTAAACTGCTGCATTAATGTGTATAAGGGAGCATTGTGAATCATGGATTACCGCATTTGGAGGACCCACTTAACTACGTATGCAAAAACAAATGCTAATACAGGTCTACTTGGGTTAAAGTTGTCACAATCGTCAGATGAAGTGTATTTAGATGGTGAGAGTGTAGGATCAAAGCTATTGGAATTACACAAGTCCAGGCACATCGAAAAATGATTCATGCGCTCAAATGAGCGGAATTTCTTCAATTTCTGCAATCATTGCAGATATAAAGCAAAAAAGTAGCGGTGAAAAATATATAGTTTTACAAGAAGAAGGAAAAGGACATATTTTATTTGGACGTATGGTCACGCAACGTGTGCATTGCTCATATTGCATTGACTATTATGCATGCCACCCATAAAAATATTCAATTACCATAAGAACAGCTAAGAGAAAACAAAACGGAATTAGGCGACTTAGAATAAACGAATACAGCGCTGACAAACTCATTTTGTGGAAAGTGAGATAGGCATCTTATATTATCGGACTGTTTATTCTTCTTTCCAAATCCCCTGATATATGTAGCTAAATCTTCACAAATGTCTAGTTGGTCAGGCTGTGATCCGTCAAGTTGCCACTCGAAATCTCGGTACTCGCACACATAATTTTTATCATAATACTTTGGTTAGTTTCAGGTGTTCACCTACTTACTTCCAGGATACCTGATGTCCCGTGCTGGCCTCATTCCTTGACCTCGCTTTGGTCTCCCTTTCGCTTTGGGCGTTGTACCCTCATTAAGCATTATTTACAAACTTATCCCCCTCCTTGCTCAAAAAGATTATTAATCTCATCATGCTTCCTGCCACGACATATGGCATTGCCAGACTAAGTGTCTAGCCATTTATGATTGATCCAGCACCTGGCCTTTCGCGGTGTCGGCACTCGCTTGTTTACTCTTCGGCATGTTTTTTTGACCTGTATTGTGTACAGACATCCATCCACTTTGTCCCTTCATCCTTTACCTTGATTTTCATTGAAATCTCTTAGTTCATTGAATCTTAGTGACTAACTTTGGTTTTGTGCGTAACGCCAGTGTTTAGTTTAGCTATATGCTCTCAACGTGGAAAATTCTCTACTTTCTTGTTGCCGTCACATATATCCTTGCCTACCTAAATGACTAGCTGGTATAATTGCTATTCTTTACTCTAGTAGCCTCGGTGCTTGCGCACTCTTCTTGCTCAAAGATACTTTGACTGTATATAAATAAAATAAACAAATAAAAATATAAATGTATAAATAAGGGTCTCCACGCACCTAGGGCCTAAATAATTAGTCTTCCTCTCCACCTTCATTTCGAACCAGTTCTTACGCTATCACCATAACTTGTCCGATTAAAGTGCGCATCAACGAAGACCGTCTCATTTAATCATCCCTTATATACCAACCCCTCGCTTACTCAACTCCCTACTGTCCACGAGTATAGTCAACCCAGATCTCCTAATATTTATCCGTTCGAGATATGATTCATATCACATTATTTATGACATCATGCTGATTCAGTGAATCACTGTACCTAGCACATGCCAGATTCGATGGTCACCCATCACGCCCTATACCAAAGTACTTGTAAGTATGAATATGCTTAGCATAATAACCCACTAATTTAACAAATTACGCATTTATGTTTGACTATTTTTTGAGTTCACTTTACTCCATTGAAGGTGGATGTTCTCCTGTTGATCTGTCTCTTGGCCATTCCCTGTCTCAAGAAGGACTAGAAGGTTTGATGGAACTTACTATTTCCGTCATAAACGATGTATACAGAGAACGCTTACATTAACTAATGGAAAGCTATCCAGTTTATATTCCCGCTTAGTAGCAGGAACACCACCGTCTTGTTTCGCATTTATCTTGGATGCGGAAAATTGGGTACTATTTTGCCCGTCTTTACTAAACATCTCATCAATCTTCTAATTTAGTTGGCTTCCAATCGTCATGCAAATAATACCTACCTAGCCGTTTACAAATAACGTTGGGTGCACATATTACAATATAACTTTTCAGGATACATTATTCGTACACTCAATGAACTTGCTTTTGTCGTCGTCAACAAATACATTTTAATTACCTGGTTTTAAATGAAGTACATGGAATGCCTACCTTGACAGTGGAGCATAGCTTACGCTTTTACCACAATACTCCTTCCCGGGGTTTACTCCTTCTTGCTATTCGATGGTTCCGAAATATTTAACACCCGTTTTTTGCACTCTTGTTATGTGTTTCCAAGAAATTACCAAATTTTAGTAAGATAATCCTCACACCGAGCCATAGGTCTTTTTCTCCAAAGCGCACTGACATTCGGTCAGGCGCCCGTTCAATTCTTTTGATCGGGGGAGGGGGCTGAGACAAGCAAAGAAGGACTAGTACGTGTTCGCATGTTGTAACATTACTGAAAAATAAAGGCAATCTAATTGACTTGCGTTTACAATCGTGGGCTGTGTGTCATAGATGTAGGATTCAAATATAGGGCCTGATCCTACCTATTCACCCTGCAAAATCTTTTCGCGACACGGTGGCACAGCACACAATATCCGTTACAACTTTCAATTCTAGAGGAACTTTATTTCAACTGGGTGGAAGTATTCTACAAGATGCACCTTACTATAAAAACGGTGTACGAACATTTTTCTGGTCCCTGTTTTATCGGTCTGTAAGGGATACGACGATGACAGTTTTCGCAGAGCGTCTGTTCATGAAAATCTGACAGTTTTCCGTTTTTGGCAGAAAAACTTTCCATTCCAGTTTCGAGTGCCACATGTGTTCTCTCAGCTGATAACTTCTGAACAGCTTTCGGCATTTTGATTAGCCTACGATAGTTGTCCTGTATGTGACTGCAACACTATGATCACACAATGTTGATAATAAAAATTTGTTAATTTCTATATGTAGGTGAAAATCAGATTTTCGCACTGAATTTCCTGTCGAGGAATAAATCAGCGACGGATTCGTAACCTGATTCAGATCATCAGGAAATCAATTTAATGAGTGTGCAGGCGGGATACGTAGTTTCAAAAAATTCCATGATGACATTGCGTGGCATTCGTGCTATGCACCTAACGAGTTATGCGTTTAGAACCCGTGACCTGGTTTGCGGGTAGAATACCGTCGAACTCTTCTCAAACTGCTGAGTGAATGCTGAGATTGAGTTCGTTCAATCCCTAAAGAGTTATTTGCTTCGTATGAATAGCTCTGAAGGTACTTGGATAGTGCCAACCAGACCAGCTAGATGGGTCACGGAGGTACCGAAACTATCAAACAAACTTTAAACGCAATGTCGTTCGTGATGCCTGGAAAGGCATTATTTCAAATTAAGCGGATGTCTCAGCGAACAGTAACATTAAGCTTAAAAGAATAAAATATCATTTTTCTGTTTTTGCCTTGTGCTCTGGATTGGCATGCAAGTATTCGATTGTAAGAACTGCTGGCTTGTTGCTTTATCCAGTTGACAATCGCGCGTCGGACCATGAAATTCAGCAGGCCGTATGCAAAACCTCCTTAATAAAGGTCTGTACTCTTCTCCCCAAATATTTGTGATGTGATTCTTTTCTGTAGCTAGCACACGAAAAACGGTTTGTGTCACCAGTACTTTAATATCCAAATGCGTCATAGTTAAAGCAGACAAGAGCTGGTGTTGCTTGCTGTCAAACCTACACACGATTTCAACACCCGTCACTGTGTTTACATTAATTGGATAGATATATCCAAACGTGGTTGTTCACCATGCGATAGTTTGGTCTTTCGAATGTCACCTTGAATGCTAACCTCAGTATTTAGTGGAGAAGGCTAATCATAAATCGTGAATCCAATGGAAAATTAAAGTAAATTGTTTATTCCTCGACGATGCGAGTTGTTCACTAGTAGGAACAGATCAACTAATTCTACATCCTTTTCCTTCCATTGAGTTGAAAATTTTCAAAAATAAACATGGAGCAACTTAAATGTAAGTAACACGAAGCACTTGGTATCGTTCTGCTGCTTTTACTGTCCTTGAACCAGGGTTCTTCACAATCACACGACAGATGTTCGAGCCGGGAAAAATGAGAAATGAACTGAATTGGGATGTGGTCTAAACTGTTGTGTGTATGTGTTTTGCAAATGTATTCGGGTACCATCGATAACGTTTGGAAAGCGTTATCTAAAGAATGTAAAGTCAACCGTATGATATTCATATTTTAGACGGTTAACTGCTTACTAATTGCAAGCAAAAAACTAGAGTGTAAAGCGTGCTCCCATATCCGTAGGAAGCTTGTTCCACATATTTGAGAAGTGAATTAGAATAAATCGTACTCAGATTTTCGTATTTAATTTGAAATCGTGACATTTGCCTCTTTGTTATGGACTAGGTAATTTCTGTTTAAATATACGAGTACACCAGTAGCAACTCTATAAATTTGATTGGTTATAATACTGTAAAGAAAGCATAGGTTCAGCTTCATTCTTCGAAGCCAGATGATGTCAAAATCCAGTTCATCATGTCGCTCCCTTTTTATAACCTTTGAGGAACTCCCACATAGATTTTTCGTGAACGGTCTCTGGACCCTGAAAAGAACATGCTGGTCAGATTTTCGCAGATAACACTGCACCATTAAGCAGTATTCGGCACAAGACACTAGATATGATATGTAAGGACATTTGCAAGATTCCGTTAGTTAAAAATGAAGGCACATATATTTAGTGGCTTGCATGACTAACGAACCTTGAATGTCCCAAAGAACAGAAAAGTAAAAGTAACAAAAAAGCTTGAAACGGTGAGTCAAATTACGCTGCTTCATTAAAGTAGTAAGAAAATAAAAGTTGCGATATATTAACATTTCGATTGCTCTCGTCAGTCGCTACGCAATACACGCAAAACAAAACACGTAATAAATAGGGTCCACAATTAGTAACATAGATAATCATATAAAACTGAGGGGCATGACGTAATCAGGTTCAAAGCAATCTAATTGATTGCCTCAATTGTTTCTGGGCACAGAGCACGGGACACTTCAACCTTATCAGTAGTGCTTCGCCAATTGCCAACAATGTGGGGTTCCTGTTGCACCATAGCACCTTGAATGAACCGATTGGGTTCACCTGGTGACGAGTCATCATGAGGTATTTGGTGATAGACGAGTCAGGGTTCCGGTTCATTCTTTGGTTTGTTCCGCCTTGGTTAGACAGCAGCTGCCTTAGGCACAATGGGAAGTGTTCCGCCACCCTTTGAGCCAGCCGGTGACCAGTCTTGCCTACATAAGTGTCACCGCAACTGCAAGTGAACTGGTAGATGATGTTAGAAGCCGAACTGATTGGTGAGCTACTCAGACGGCTGTGGAGAGGAATCTTTCGTGTATTGTGGATAAGTCGTTGTTGGACGATAGAGTAGGTACGCATTAGAGTGCACATGAGCTTGGGACCAACTTCATTTGCCATATGATCCCCCTTGAACGGTAAGAATAAATAAACATACTTCTCCGCAGTTTGTACGGGCATCTTCTCGTTGGAGAGTCTGCTACGGGTCTGTATGAATTTCTACGGATACCCATTGGCTAGCAAAGTCCGGTATAAAAACTCATCTTCAGCCTTGAGGAATTCCGGACTGCAAATCCGCCTGGCCCTGTAGAAGAGCTTTTACGAGGCTTCGCTTCTATGCAACTGGGATGAAGCTTGAAAATATAGGTATTGTCCCACCAGGTTGCTTTTCTGTATACCGTGCGCTGCAGTGTGCCATCGGTCCTTCTCTTGATGAGGACGTCCAGAAACGGCAGTCTGTCCTCTTGTTTCCTCTCCTACGATACAGAAAGGTTAGGATGGATTGAGTTCAGGAGGGCAGAAAGACGGTCAAAATGTTCCCCATTGGTGAAGACGAGAATATCATCTACATAACGATTGTAAAGCTTGGCTTCACCAATGCAGGCAGCAGCTTTCTTTTCAATCATACCTAAAAAGATACTTGCCAGAACTGGTCCCAAAGGACTATCCATAGCAACGCCGTCCATCTGTTTGTATGCCGTCCCTTCAAACTGGAATCGCACATTCTCAGTGCACAACAATATCAAGTCACGCAGGAACTCCAGAGGAAGGTCCACAGAGAGGTTCTGACCCAAAAGAAATTGGCATAGGTCGTCAACCGTTTCACGTAGGGGCACATTCGTGAAAAGTGATTCTACGTCCATGAAATACATGAGCTCTGCGTCGAGTGTAGTTTGTTCCAGTATATTCGCCAATTCAGTTTTTCAAACAATGCAAGCTCAGGAGCTTACGCAGGAGTTCTAAGAGCTTTGCCAAGCACCGAGCTACTTTGTGGTATGGTGAGTTATTCATACACAGTATTGGACGTAGTGGAATTCCCGCATTGTGCAGCTTCGGCGCACTCCTCATTCTTGGTGTTTCCATCGCCGTCGGTTTTAGCTGTCTATATTGTGAATCTGAGATATAACCGTGAATCAAAAGAAGTTGTAGATGTCTTGCAATTTGTTTCTCCAACAAGATATTGTTGTCCAGTGTCTTGTCAATACAACACTTGTGTCCAACTCCGAGAATCGAATCCAGGGAAAGGAATGTTAGCTGCTCTCACAAGGGAAACTACCGAGGGTCAAAAGCATGTGTACAATCTGTTAACAGCACGGTTCACGCTAGAACATTTGGAAGTTCCTTGGTTATGATTGAAATACCGAATACCGCCGACGAAGGTGGAGATGCTCTACACGCAGATTAAATTCCAATATCTGTAATATCAAATAAGCGACATATCTCCGAAATCATCGGATGATGCAGGATGGTTTCGCACAAAATTTGGTGGATATCTCGCACCACTTCCTGAACACGCCTATTAGTGAGAGGTGTTGCTTGAACACGGAGCACTACGTTTGGATCAAAGAGCTGCAGAAAATGAAGAACGGAAATTTCTGCAACCGGATAAAGGCACAAGTGTGGTACTAGTTAACAAAGCTGATTACACCGTAAAAATGCATTCGATTCTCGGAGTTGGACACAAGTGTTGTATTGACAAATGCTGGACAACAATATCTTTGTAGAGAAACAAATTACAAGACATCTACAAATTCTTTTGATTCTTGGTTATATCTCAGAGTCACAATATCGACAGCTAAAACCGACGGCGATGGAAACACCAAGAATGAGGAGTGCGCCGAAGCTGCACAATGCGGGAATTCCACTACGTCCAATAATGTGTATGAATAACTCACCATACCACAAAGTAGCTCGGTGCTTGGCAAAGCTCTTAGAACTCCTGCGTAAGCTCCTGAGCTTGCATTGTTTGAAAAACTGAATTGGCGGATATACTGGAACAAACTTCACTCGACGCCGAGCTCATGTATTTCATGGACGCAGAATCACTTTTCACGAATATGCCCCTACGTGAAACGGTCGACGACCTATGCCAATTTCTTTTGGGTCAGAACCTCTCTGTGGGCCTTCCTCTGGAGTTCCTGCGTGACTTGATATTGTTGTGCACTGAGAATGTGCGATTCCAGTTTGAAGGGACGGCATACAAACAGATTGACGGCGTTGCTATGGGTAGTCCTTTGGGACCAGTTCTGGCAGGTCTCTTTTTAGGTATGATTGAAAAGAAAGCTGCTGCCTGCATTGGTGAAGCCAAGCTTTACAATCGTTATGTAGATGATATTCTCGTCTTCACCAATGGGGAACATTTTGACCGTCTTTCTGCCCTCCTGAACTCAATCCATCCTAACCTTTCTGTATCGTAGGAGAGGAAACAAGAGGACAGACTGCCGTTTCTGGACGTCCTCATCAAGAGAAGGACCGATGGCACACTGCAGCGCACGGTATACAGAAAAGCAACCTGGTGGGACAATACCTATATTTTCAAGCTTCATCCCAGTTGCATAGAAGCGAAGCCTCGTAAAAGCTCTTCTGAAGGGCCAGGCGGATTTGCAGTCCGGAATCCCTCAAAGCTGAAGATGAGTTTTATACCGGACTTTGCTAGCCAATGGGTATCCGTAGAAATTCATTCAGACCCGTAGCAGACTCCCCAACGAGAAGATGCCCGTACAAACTGCGGAGAAGTAGGTTTATTTATTCTTGCCGTTCAAGGGGGATCATATGGCAAATGAAGTTGGTCCCAAGCTCATGTGCACTCTAATGCGTACCTACTCTATCGTCCAACAACGACTTATCCACAATACACGAAAGATTCCTCTCCACAGCCGTCTGAGTAGCTCACCAATCAGTTCGGCTTCTAACATCATCTACCAGTTCACTTGCAGTTGCGGTGACACTTATATAGGCAAGACTGGTCGCCGGCTGGCTCAAAGGGTGGCGGAACACTTCCCATTGTGGCTAAGGCAGCTGCTGTCTAACCAAGGCGGAGCAAACCAAAGAATGAACCGGAACCCTGACTCGTCTATCACCAAATACCTCATGATGACTCGTCACCAGGTGAACCCAATCGGTTCATTCAAGGTGCTATGGTGCAACAGGAACCCCACGTTGTTGGCAATTGGCGAAGCACTACTGATAAGGTTGAAGTGTCCTGTGCTCTGTGCCCAGAAACAATTGAGGCAATCAATTAGATTGCTTTGAACCTGATTACGTCATGCCCCTCAGTTTTATATGATTATCTATGTTACTAATTGTGGACCCTATTTATTACGTGTTTTGTTTTGCGTGTATTGCGTAGCGACTGACGAGAGCAATCGAAATGTTAACATATCGCAATGTTTTTCTCCTTACTGCGATAAATAATTGACAGAATATCGCTCCTCTAAATCGCCTACTGCCCTGAATTGCTCTATTTGGGGGACTTGTGGTAAGAAATTATCTGGCTTTACCTGCCATTTGTATGGCAATATTTTACACTTGTCCGCGGCACTTAACTTCTCCATTTGGCTCCCGGACTCAGTTGCAGATAGGTCACCCTGATGGAGACTAACGGCTTCCTGAATATTTACACGTGGTTCTGAGTATACTGCTTTATTTTCTTCAGCAAAGATGAACGTAACGCCATTAATTGTTCAATGGAATATTGCGTTTAGATATCTTAGAAATAGAATATAACAAAGAACACTTGCTTGAATCATTCCGGTGGTGGTTGCTTTCGGTTTAGTTTAACAGTCGCCGATGCGGACCACCTGTTCTCTACCAATTAGGATTGAAGACAGCCAGGTAAACATAGGTTCTCCAATGCCTACGGGATTCCGTATTTTTAATAAGCTTTTGTGAGGCACTCTATTAATGGCTTTCTGCATATCCAGGACAAGGATTACAACACTGTTTTCGTTTTCTGTGGCAGCGGTTTTGTGAATCAATAGGTCTGTCTGGAATTTTGCGCAGGATCGACCTTGCATGTAGCTGTGCTGCGCATTTCTAATGATGTTAGCCTCATTCAAAAATACAAATATTTCATCTTCTACCATTCTTTTCCATTGTGCTAGACACAAAGGATGTGTGACTGATGGTACAAAATTTTTTAACCTCATGGGCGGCGCCGCTTTTGTGTTGGGGGATGACAGACGTTTGCTAATGAGTATCATGTACTCCGTTGTTAAAAGTGAGTGTAAAGAAGTTAAACGAAAGCAGAGGTAATTCATTACCACTGCCTTTTATTAAAAGTGAGATGATTCCATCATGGCACGCGAAACTTGTTGAGCATAAGTTGACCAGTTTTTAACGCTATAGTGAATGCCACTGTGCAAGGAGTTTCACTGTCGTACAGCAAGACAAATGCTTTGTGTTTGGTTATTCATTGATCATTGATGCGGCGAAAAAAGCTCTGAAAGTTTTGCAACTATCCCCTGGTGCGTTGAAATATGTTTCATCAAGCGTGGTGATAAAATTGAAATTGTTGCTGCGACGCGAACCTCGCGCAGGGAATAATTTGACTAACTCAGCTGATTTGGTATGGCTGTTTAGAGCTTTTTACTAGAATGAGAGTTTTGTCATTAGGATGCGTCTGTTTTTCAATGATCTTGAACTACTCTAATAACAGCACAAAGTCAGTAGTTACTCTGAATTTCCGCCGGATCTTAGCTTTCGTGTTTCTTTCAATGATTTACGATCGGATTTATGTATAGTTTGGTAAGCACATGTTAGTGGTAGTGCTGGATCGATGCAGAAGCCAATTATACTATAAAACTTGTCCTTTGGTTCATACAGATATGAAGAGAGAAAGAAGCTATCCCAATTCAGTAAAAGTACCAGGTCCTTATAAAAGTTCCAGTTGGCGGAACTGAATGGATGATAATGCATTGGGTTTTGTACATCGGCCATGCCTATACTTAAGCGGCATTTGACCACGCGATGATCGCTCCCCGGAAATTCTTCAAGAACGTTAACGTTGATTGCAGGTATGCCCAGTGAAAAAATGTGATCCGAAGTACTTTCACCTCTGGTAGGTTGGGAGATGTGCTGCTGCCAGCCATTCACTTGGATACAGGAGATACAATTTTGGTATTTCAAAGGAGCCGTTTCCATGGGCCATGAAATCGACGGCAGTTTGAAATCACCTCCAACAACCATATGTATAAACGGTAGCCTAGCGGCTTATTTAATTGCAAGCTTCAAAAGTTCTAGGTCTTCTTGGCTGTAATTTGGCTCGCAGTGTATACAACCCATAAGCAACTGCTGCTTATTAACAGACATCGGTCAGCACTGGGTTCTCGAACGTTGTTGTTGCGAGCGATTTTTGCAGATAAATTACACAGCCACCACCTAGACGACCAGACCGATTTCTCATAAAATTATCGTATCCGAAACTAGTTAACGAATTGCCAGACTTCATCATGGCACAAAAATTCAGTTATAAATATTATATCAGGGTTTTTTGCAAAAACAACTGAGCGTAGTGTGTGGATCTTAGAGTGAAGAGAAAGAACGTTTATCAAAAATACTGATATAATTGTGAGATTGAAGGAAGATTGTTTTCTAAACATTGGAGCTTCAAGCCGTGTGCATAAATCTAGGCTAGAAGTTGTTGAAAAGGGGCGTGTACTGTCAATGGTGGAGAATGATTTGGAGGTGGCCACAGCGGAGGGTTTGCGACTAAGTATAGTGCTCTAGAAAACGGTTCTAGGAAAAGAGCCCATGAACGTTATAATAGTTTATGGAAGCTAGACAGTTAAGTTACGTCATCTGAGTCATGTCACTGATAGACGGTTGAGTACGTAAAACATTGATAGGAGTCAGTGGGTAGCAGTCATTTCCAACGATGGGTAAAATCCGCATACATGCGCAAGATATGCAAGGCTTCACCATACGCGGTGGAAACACACTAGTGTCAATACATGCACCCCCTCAGCGTAATCCGTGTGATTCGCTGATGGATCCAGAAAGTCGTAGTATCCAGTTACACTGTGTATAAGGTGTAAAGATGGTGGAACATATTCTATAACTTTACGACAAATGGATATGTGTCTATCCAAACAAAATGATGAAACTGACTCGCCCACTGACGCTTGCGATAAATCTAGGTCAACGGTCCTTTTACAACCGATCAACTTGATCGGATGTATCGGTATTCTTGATGGGTTTGGACACTAGTCAGAACAGAATTTAGGCGGGACATGACAGGTCGAGGCTTAAGGTGGCGGTTTCACCTACAACTGCGATTTACAGGTAATTCCGTTTTTATTCGCTGATTCACATTGTTGTCAATTCACAGGCAGAAAACAGAATTAGAAAAGCCTACGTGACTGCCAGAACTGATTATCCAAGAGGTAGCACCATTCACATCACGAGCTTCATGGTCTGTAGTCCTTTTGGCATGCGCGACTAATCATGCTTAGCCGTGAAACTGCGGCTTGGTCGAGGTCTTCCTGTAACCAATTTGCATCTGACCTTGCTCTTAACTCCGAAGTGCAGGAATTAGATGTTCTACTGGACAAGTCTTCCATTGCAATAGAACGGTCTGCATATTCATGTGATCCATTGTGGATTTCAAAAATCACTTTATTATTCATCTCCACCTCTATTTGCAGCAAGCAGAGTAGTATTCTCAACTTAATGATGGTCACTAAGTGGAGCAATATCAACTAGACGCGAGGCGCCAGATGACTGTTTGGTATTTTGGCCTACCTCTAAATTTTGCCTCCTTATCTCCTGTTGTATCTAGGTTTTGTACTCCATGATTATCAATTGTTTGAAAGCCGTATTAAGCACAATGAGCTTGAGTGTTTGAATGAATGGTTCAGCAATTAGTTCACTTTGAAACTGTCAAAGTATGGGACACTAGTAGCGCATTACATTTTTGTTTAGTCTGATGCAGCTGGACCAATAATCTTGCATTCCGCATGCACTCAGAAGCACTTTCTGAACAGTTTTTGATGGTAACTTGTCAAGTACATTAAAAAACAACGTGCTGGATTGTGTGCTTCGGTCGAAATCAGTATATTGTACTTGGTGAGGTTAGTTTTATCAATATGTGAGGGCGATTCAAATAAGGCAGCTAGACACTGCAAAGGTTGAAATGTCCATACCAGCGTGTCAAGTTTTAACGCAAGTTCATTATATGCAGTTTCCGCTACGGACGGACTTTTTCATTTGTCTTCTTCAGGTCGGGAGGTAGTCGAAGGGAATATCTCAAAGCGCATACACAACTTTGGGTATTTGATTTACTACTGCGTCCAGCCGTTGTGCGAAGCACCTTAGTTCGTTTTCTCAGCTTTGGGACTAGAATGGAAACAGCTTGGCTCATAATCTTATTTTTCCTCATTGAGCGTGTCATTACTGCAGACATGATAATGAAACCTGATACAAAATCAGTGGAGTCATGGGATTGTGTGGTAACATCCGGATTTTTAACGGAAGACCCACGTCCAACATAATACTGGTAAAAATTGCAACAATGTGAGCAAGCTTAAACAAGGCTGTTTAACTTAGCTGCCAATTTCTCAAAACTAAGTCTGGGTTACTCTGATTACAGGGATTGTTTCCCAATTAAAAGCACATCCAGTGCCGCCGTCGACCACTACTGCATTTTCGACCAATATTGTCTTGATTTGAATCATTTCAGTTCTCGTTACCTAAAAACGAAAATTAAGGCATGAGTGTAAGTTGCTAACTGACATATCAACGATCGGCCCACTATATGTTATGAGTACTGCTCGTTTATACATTCACTGTTGCTTAAATGGCGACATACAAAAGTTACTGCATACATAAATGGCAAAATATGTTTGGCCCAGTTTTCATGAGCACGTATTTTCAGCCGGATAGCAGTTGATTCATGTCTGGTTTGCTGGACAATTCACTGGTAGCAGATTGAGCATGTTAAGCCGTTGTAACTACCAAACTTGAGTACCCATTTACATAGTTGGTCATAACATTAGGTAATAAAGCTTGTAAACCTGTCTAAATGAGCTTCGGAACTTCGCTTTAACCATTTCTGGTTACCGATATTCAAACCTGATAGAGATCAAGAATTATACACTATGTAACAAACAGTATAGTATGGATAACTAGTATTTTCCCAGCAAATCCATCAGTTAATAGTTTAATCGTCGCTAAAACGGCAACTAATGCTCTTCTGCAAAAGCACAAAGTTAGCGGGTTGACAAATGTCCACTTCAAATCCATAAATGGCCAAGTTTCTTAGATCAGTGAGAGAGTCGTCATCTACTCACCACTTGTGATGATGTAGTGAACATATTTTGCAGTACGATCATGCTCAGCTAGACGATTTCAAGAGCTCTGCTTTCGCCGTCCGCGTGATGGATTAGGTTGGGCTGCAATACACATCAGGTTGTCTTTCAAGTGGGTTCGTCGCTTACATACTCGAGTAGACAGCCAACACACATTCAAGAAATCAGTGGACGGCCGTTTGTTGAGTTGGACTCTTCAGTAATGCGCATCCGCCGGATCCTGTTGGATCAGAACTCATTAAAAATACGTTTACAACCAAATGATAAGGTCACTAAATCATGGGTGAGAGAGTGAACCGGCATGGCTCTTTTCCAGCAACGATAAATCGTGGATCATACTCCTCTTCCATGCATGTTTGAATGAGCAGAGAAAGGGAGTAGTCTCCAAACCAACGATCATTCTTGCAAGACGCTGCAAACCGTGAAGGCATGTGAGCGTCTAAGAGTAATTCATTTAGCTCTTAAAAAGGTTCGCCAAATCTAGCATAAGTCGTCGATTATGTTTTTTAGAGCTTGACTCAGACACAGATTAACTCGGGGGGAACGCAGAAAGACAGCCGAAGGTAAACGTTGCGACATACAGAATACAATAATTTTTTTAAAAATTTTGTCTAACATTGTAGTTGCGGCTCCAAAATGTTTACACAAATTGATAGTCTGCCAAGTAGCCTTCATTGCTATATGTGTAACAACCAGTCAGTGGTTTTAATAACTACTTCCGGTGCTGCCACTGTGGCCGTGTCTGGCTTGGTGAAAGTGGATACAATGGCATCCGAAAACAGAACAAGGTATACAATGCATGTCCCAGGCGATTGAGCTCCACCAACGTGTTTTTTCTCTCAGCATTTAATATATCAGTTTCAACAACTAAATGAAACGAATAAGCAACAGCGGTAGAGCGGAAAAAATACGGATATTGCCTAGTAGTGTGAAGAACTGGCAGAGCAAATTGCAAGTTAACGAAGGGAGTCGGTTGAATGAAGGAAATGATTTACTTTTGTAAGTATGAGCATCGAGGTAACGCTTGCATCACACTAGGTGGCCTGTCCGCATTTGCTGGGGTCTACATCAAATAATGCAACTTAGGCACAGGTAATGGACTTCCTCTTGGATACAACTGGAAAGCGTTCTGAGTGGTATGATGGGGTGGTTGCGCATAACTGGAAGTCTGGAGGAAGAACCAGCCTAGATGCGTCCGCCAAGAACTCTCCAGTGAATTAGCGGCTGGCACGAAATAACTTCGTCCTCATTGCCCAGGATGAATTAAAACATATTCATACAGAGCAGTTGCTTAAGCTGTTTTTTTCCGCAGTGCGTGAACCGGCATGGTACCAAGCACAAAGTATCTTCTAAATTTCAGCTTGTCTACGAAAAGATATAGATCTTATTCCTGAGACCTTCATTGTAGATGAGATCAAACTAGTGGTGTACAGGTTTTCGAGGACCTAAGAGCCGTTAGTATTCCAGAAATACCCACTTAAACATAAAATACAGTGTCTTTTACAGGTAGCATCCTCATGTTTTCATCTGGACTGTGTGTACGAGAAGAGACAACCACTACTACGGTCCATGCATGACGACAGCAAATTATTAGGCAGCTGTGTTTTAAAGGGCGAAGAACTATTCTCCTGTATGTTACTCCGTAGAATCCATCGCCTACCTCTCTACATGTTGGTATTGGAAACCCACTTACCACAGTTGCGATGCACTGCTGCATCGGAAGTTCATAACCAAGTTCAGATATTGATTTCTTGCTTGGCCTGTTCGGAAATGTTCTTTCTCTAGTTGCGCATTTCCTCCTATCCACAACCAAACATTCCATTTTCTAGCGGAAAGGCGTGACGAAGACTTGGCGTAGAGGAACGCAATCCCTGACTTCAAAGTTGACGTAGGTTGGTGTTTCACTACCGCGGGGCTGGGGTCCGAATGACGATGAACACGTTTGGTTAGAAATACTAGCTGACATGGTGAGAAGCTGTCCTCAGTGAGGTTTGTGTTGTGAGTCTTTTTGTCTCTTCCCTACCCTTTAGGTTCCTCTTCAAACAACCATGTCAAAATAACGTATAAGAGGATGTTAGCAGTAGGTTTTTATTATTAGCTTCCATAATCTGTAATGCTTACTCTCATATGCATCTTGTTTTGTGGCACATAAGATGAGGCGTGTTTACCATCATCGGTTAACATTTACTGATGGTGATGATTGAAAAGTTTATCTGTTGCCAGCATTACTGCACCGATAGCTTAGATACATATCCACCCACTTCATCTACGTTTTGCCCTACTGCTCTCTGCATGGTTATTTAGTGGTGACTCCCCTCTGACTTATACCATTTTGATAATTCTCTCTTGCGAATGGGCATCATTATGTATGTCAGACAATAGAAAGTTGAAATATTTCCCTTGCTGTCTGACTGCTGTTAGATATGGACCAACCATCATACAGCATAAATCCAGTTTAAATTGGATAAATTTCACTTTCTTATTTGTCTCTGATAACATTTCAAAAACTTAGCATACACATCCAAACTCTGGATGGTATTGAATGCAGTAGCTGACGAAAATACTTTCATCCTCGGTGTGCTCGCCTTAGTACCAGCCAGATAAAAAACTCCATGATCCGACCGACTCTCTCTGGTTCTGCATTGAGTGTTCATCTCTTCCACTCGTCAGATGTATAATTGTGCTGGCACAGAAGTGCGATAGGTTGTCAAAGATTGTAGAGCAAGCAACAGCAGTGAAAGCTGTCCCATATGAGCCAGATAACTCTGTACATAAAGATCCATGCTCAACATCATGCTCCAATCCAGAACGGTGTAAGAACAATGTTCCAGTGTTAGTCACCGCGACAGTAGCGGCTGCTCATAAAGACGCGTTCACCGCACAGTCTCCACCAGAACCTTCCACCACGCTGAACGCTGTTAAAGGGACGACAACATACGCTTCCGTTGTCACTACTCATACGGCTGAGGCTCCTTTCATCGTTACGCAACCAGCTGCCAAACAAGTTAATAATACCGTTACCACCACGGGACTCAAGACCTCATCATCTACCCAAGCGAAGAAACCAGTTACTGGTCCTCACAAGAAGGTGGACATTAAAAAACACCATAATCCCTTGACAGTTATATGCTCCAATGTGACTGAATCCGAGGCAAACTCTATAAAAGATAAGATACTGGACGACAAAAACAGTGGGACTCCCTGTGTCAACTGATGGAGGTTCAAGTTAAACCAGTCAGTATGATGCGTCTCGTCCGTCACCCAAACTCCATACATTATGGTGATCCACGTTTACTCAGGTAACACTACAATCAGCTAATGATGCAGAGGAAGTTCTCTTGTCAGCTACTCGCCTCCGTACCAAATCATGCACAGTTCGAATCTTTCCAGATGTTCCTTGGAGCGAACGTCAAAAACGCAAACAAAATCCGGACGACTTCCGGAAACGACAAGACGCCAAATCTGTTCTTGTTCACGGTGTCCCCGAGCTCAAGACTTCAAGCGATCTAGAGGCCAAAGCGCATGACTGGGATGAATGGCGTTTCATTCGCGAACTGCTCTCACTCGAAAACGTTATTGCTACTTCGACATCAAGGTTGCCACTCTCACCTAACTACAAAGGATGTGGTCCCCGAGTGATGAAAATATCGTTGCATTCCGAAATGATGGTAGAATATGTGATCAATACGTGGCGCAAAATGCGTCAAATGCTACCATCCGAAATAAGTATAAAGACGATGGGCACTGAACCACCAACAGGCCATGTCACACTAAGCAAGCAACGTACCAATACAATTCTGCCGCCATGTAGCTCAGACCAGAGACAATGCCAAAACACGCTGCCGGCTGAAGGGGGACAAGTTGGTCACCCACTTGTTGGCGCTGAGAGCTCAATACAACGACCTGAACTGGCCCTAGGGTCTGCAGCATCGGTCCTACAAAAAAACTACCGGCAGCCGACCCCACAAGGGTCGGCGTAAACTCCAACCGAAAACCAGAATCTACAAACACTCTTCTAACCACCGATGCCCTCACCTGCTACTGTACTAATGCACAAGGTCTTCTCAGCAAGCTAACCGAACTTCGATTTCGCCAGGTCTCCACGCCCTGGGACCTAGTTCTGGTCACCGAAACCTGGCTGAGCACGGAAATCGCGGATGCCGGGATTGTGTTACCTGGCATGAGTTCCTTACGAAAAGATCGGCCTAGCAGAGGAGGCGGAGTGCTTTTGTATTATCGATCCGACCTACATATTGAGATCATTGATGACTCAGAAGCAAACATCAACGATTCGCTTTGGTGTCGTATGCACCTGAGACGTGGCGATGTGTGTTTGTTAGCAATAGTTTACCGTCCTCCAATGTCTACCTTGGAAATGGATCAAGGCCTTGCTGTTGCGATGAAACGAGTATTGACACGTCCACACAGTCACGTTCTTCTGGTGGGGGACTTCAATCTGCACGCACTTGAAGTTCCAGCATCGCCCAGCGAACAGTTCAAGGCTGATTTGCAAGAACTGATTACCGATGTACCACTGTATAACAATGTCACCTCCCCCACTCGTTTCAGAACGGGTGACACCCCCTCTGTCTTGGAGCTTGTGCTCACCAACGAGGAACTAATGATTGACACCGTTACCACAGCTACACCACTAGGTCGTAGTGATCACGCGACGTTGCACTTTCGTTACATCTGTTATTCGGAGTACGTTAGAGAGAACGACGAGGAAACTTATATGGTTACACATTACGACATCTTGTCTAACCTTGTTCAAGACACCAACTGGTCTTTCCTGACCGAGAATCCGCCCGATGAGGCTTGGATGGTGTTTGTCACCAAATTCGCTGAGCTAGTGGCAAATGCATCAGAACGCAAGGCCTTTGGCCCTAAGCAAGTGGATTCGTTCCTAAGAAGCCGTACGAGAAAATCTATGGCCTTAAGGGATTCGGCCTGGCACGCTTACAAAGTTTGCCCAAGTAATCTGACCTGGGGAGTCTACACAACTCAACAAAACCACTGCGTCAAGTTGATTTGCGAAGACAAACTCCAGCACCAACAGAACTTAGCGGCGAAATTCAGCAAAAATCCAGAGCTGTTGTATAGACATATCAACAAACTCCGTAGAGTGCAGTGCGTGATCCCGGTCTTGCGTGCAACAGATGGTCATGCGCAAACTGCACAGGACGCGGCCAACGTGTTTCGTAAACACTTCCTCCATACTTTCCGAAGTGAACCATCCCTTCACCCGATTTTGACAGAGCTCTCACCGTTCCCAGGTTTACACAATGTATCGTTCACGGCAACCTATGTGTTGAAAACGCTAATGTCGTTGCGTGTGCACAGCTCGCCAGGCGTAGACGATATAAAACCGAAGGCGTTGAAAGCAGCGGTCCTAAACACTGCCGAACCATTAGCTCGGTTCTTTCAATGTTGTCTTGACGAAATGCTGATTCCCACAATGTGGAAATATGGGCTAGTCACTCCCATTTACAAAAGCGGTAATCGTGCGGAGCCGTCGAACTACCGTCCACTCACTCTCCTCCCAGTTTCATCCAAAGTAATGGAACGTATAATTGCGGAGACGCTGATGGGATATCTGGAGAACAACAATATCATGGTGTCACAGCAACTCGGATTCCGCCGAAATCGATCCTGCACTACAAACTTGCTGCTGGCCCGAGCAAGCTGGACGGAGTCAGCTGATGCTAGAGCTGGAGTCGACGTTGTCTACCTGGACTTCTCGAAGGCGTTCGATCGTTTGGACCACCGCATCCTCCTACACGAACTTCGAGGCTACGGAATCGGTGACCCTGTGCTTGGTTGGATCGCCAACTTTCTCACTCAACGTCAGCTGAACGTGAGAGTCCGTAGCTCCATGTCCGACCCAATCGACGTCCAGTGCGGTGTGCCACAAGGGTCAGTACTGGGGCCACGTTTATTTATAACATTCCTTAACGACTTTGCCAGTGTACTACAGTCGAACTTCGTGCTGTTTGCAGATGATGTCAAAATTTGACATGACATCCGGACAGAGGACGATCACGCAACACTGCAGAGCGATCTGGACAGGGCGTACACTTGGTCATCCGAAAACATGCTCCAATTCAATGTCGCCAAGTGCAAAGTCGTGAGCTTACGCCACCAGCTCATCCATGAATACGTACTCGGGGACCAGCCGTTGCAACATGCTTTCCAGGAATGCGACCTCGGAGTGATCGTGCAGAACGACCTTGGCTGCTCCAGACAAGCTGAAAAGGCATCGAAAAGAGCCAGTCAACATCTCGGACTCTTACGGAGGGCTTTTGGAAATTTCGAGTCATCTGTATTTCCGCAAATGCTGAGCGCTTACGTGAGACCCCACGTGGAGTATGCGATTCAGACCTGGCGTCCCTGGCGCAAGCGCGACATCAGTGCACTTGAAGCTCCACAGCGTAGAGCAACGAAGCTCGTCAGAGGCCTGTCTCACATCACCTACCAACGCAGACTGCAGTCTCGGGGATTGTACAGTGGTGAATATCATCGCCACCGAGGAGACCTCATCATGGTCTACTTAATACTGATGAATCCAAATCACCCATGTCGCAGTCTCTTGCAGCTGAGCTAAAATACCAACCTGAGAGGTCATCAGCTCAAACTGGCTACACACTACAGCCCACTTGATTGTCGACGAAACTCTTTCTCACTCCATGTGTCCCGTGCTTGGAATGCGCTCCCCACTCACGTCGTCCTTGCCCCCACATTGGCACTATTTAAAAAACGCCTAGATGACACACTTTCCAACTTGCATTATTTGGCATAGCACACCCTATTCGGAGGACGAAATAACGAGACACAAACCATGAGGTTACTGACCCTCCCCGCAAAGTGGCGGTGATGTTACATACAGAAGGGTTCCAATGAGCGACATGGATGTACACAAACGGGAGTAACGTACCACATCTCTCAACGGAAGCAACACGCGAGTGAGCATTATCCGTTCCTTTGATTTCTTTTTCCCACATTTGCTGTAATATAACAGCTCTACTTTGGGTGCAGACATCCAGTCCATACTTCCAACTATCATTATGAAGTGGTGCGTTGAAATCTGTAGAGGCTTAAAAAACGATTTACTTGTTCGATTATCCTTCCATTTTATCTATTGCTCCAACCACCCTACGGGACCTGTCAAGCATATGCTTTTTTAGCCGTTATAAATCATTGTTCATTGTTCATTGTAACGTTCATCTGTAGATTACGTGACTGAACGGATAGGAGCGTTATATCCCGTGACATTAATGAATCTGGTGCTGCTCTCCCAACGGAATGCATCTTGGATGACACCAAGTGACGCAAACTATGCGTCACCAAGCTGCATCCATCTGGCTTCCCTTGAGTCACCGTCAGAAAGCTGACCAGAATGGGGAACGTCCCTATCGGTACGCCAAATCCGCGACCTCGACTACTTCGCGTGCTCCTTTTTACCCCGGAGGAACGCAAATCCTTACTGCGGTTTGCATTCAAACTTAAGAGTCGTAGTGTCAGTCTTCAGCCGGACCTTCCACTGATAGATGGATTGAAGTTAAAGGAAGCTACCAAAAATCTCTAAACTAAATGGGCAGCTGGTGAGCAAGGCCTCCGTCTGGTGGGTATTCAGGTGGTCAGCTGGAAGTTATTTTCCGCCCTATGAGAACCCATCCTGATGGCGCACAATCCAGGGATGGTCCTACTGAGTTTCTTGAGGAAGTACTTGGCAACTTGCTTATCCTAAGGAACAAGGTGCACGAGTTGGGTCTATTGGTAGACAAATCTCGTCTCGACATACTTGCTTTCACTGAAATATGGTTGTCTTCGGAAATCAAGGAAGGTGAACTATGTTTACCTGGCTACGCGCTGCTTAGAACTGATCACTCCGTTGGTCGCCAAGGTGGCGTTGTACTGTATGTGAGCTGTAACTTAGATGTGTTGAGGACCTGCATATTCCGGTCGTCGGATCAGACCGCTGAAGCCCCATCGGCTGTTTTGTGCACTTCTACCCAGTTTACAGTTGTAGTGATATACAGGAGTCCTGGAAATTCTTCCAGGAGGATACTTGATTTTATTCGCACTCATTCCGCGAATAAGCGTTTAGTTCTAGGGGATTTCTACCTCCCGGAAGTCTATTGGGCCGATTTTGCTTGCAATTCGGTGTCTGGAACATTCGGTGCGGAGTTGCTTGAGCTGACTCTCCAAGTGCCTTTACCAAAGTTGGTGGACTTCCCCGCTGGGTACATGGACGACGAAATATCATCTACTTTAGATCTGGTTTTCGCTAAGTCCCTCGGCTTCGCGACTGATGTTTCGTACGGTGCACCGCTACGGTTCAGCAATCACGCATGCACTTCCTTTCCGTGTGCTATTTCAAGGATCCAACAGACCGCTGTTGAATTACTTCTGAATATTTGACGGGCGGACTTTAGTGCAATGCGAGTTAAGGCCTTATTTCTGAACTGTGAGATCTGGATGGCTAACTCTATCCATTTGGTCTGGGATAAATTTATTGCATAAATTACGTAGGCTTCCACTCTCTATATTCCACTCAAGAGGAAAAGTGGGTTACATGCACAGCCTGCATTGATAAATACCACAGGCCAGTACCTAATCAAGAAACGGTCTAGATGCTGGTGAACATACTAAACAGCTCCATCAGCCAGTACCTTTGATAGTTATCGAGAGATTAGAAATAAATGTAAGCAACATATCAGGACTGTTCGTCTCCAGTACGAGCAGGGTCTAGAGGACTCGTTCTCAGTTTATCCCGAGCAGATTTTGCTAAGGTTAAAAGACGCATCGGAGAATAACAGTCTATACCAGCGTTATTGCGAGCAGACGGGACCCGTACGCAAACTGACTATGCCAAGGCTTGTATACTTAATGATCATATACTGAGGGTCTTCGCTCGGAAGACCTCTTTACCACAAGTTGATTTGGTTTCAAGAATTCCAGAGGATTCTTGCTTAGCTAAGTTTAACATAACGGAGACTCAAGTCTACGAGCCACTATAAGGCATTAAGCCCTCTAAAGCTTACGATCCTGGTCCTATGCATCCGAAGCTGCTGCATGAATTGGTGAGGGGTCCTCTCATGTGCGTGTTCTCAATATCGCTTGACTGGTGCATGCTACTTTCGGAATGGAAGGAGGCAATCATTTGTCCGATTTGTAAGGGTGGTGACAGCGCTCTACCCGCGAACTACCGGCCAGTCAGTTTGACAAGCGCAGTAGTCAAGTTGTTTGAAAAGCTGATAAGGGATTAACTGGAGAACCACCTGAATATATTCAACATTATCAGTGTTGCGCAACATGGATTCCGCACGAGATTTTCATATCAGACTAATCTACTCGTACCTCGTGAAAGCTGGGCCGAAGCGGTAGACAGTGGCCACGCTGTAGATGTGATATTCGTGGACTTTTCGAAAGCTTTTGACGCTGTTCCACATCTTCGCCTCTCACTAAAGTTGTGATCTTGCAGTATATCTGGTGGCGCTCTTCAATGGCTGTCTGCCTTTCTAAAGGGGAGTGTTCATTGCGTACGGGTGGAGTGTAGCCTTTCGCTCAGGCAAGCTGTCCTTAGTGGCGTCCCTCAGGGCTCGGTATTGGGGCCACTGTTGTTCGCGATCTACGTAAATCATTTGCTGGGAGAGCTAGGAGTGTCCTCAATAATGTATGCTGATAACCATAAACTGGAATACTGTGGAAATCCCAGGGGTCCTGAGGCAATTCAACGTACATTAGATAGGCTCTGGGAATGGTCTACCTTATGGTTGATGCCCATAAATAGTGCCAAGTGCTCTGTTCTCCAAATCGGAGCTGCTAATCCTCCCACCTGAGATGTTGTCGATGATGCACTCCCTGTTGTCACTCAGCAGGTAGATTTAGGTGTCCTACACTTCCTTCTGACGACAATTGGAAGAAGGTTGTTTGTCGGGGGTTTCGTATGATGTGGTATATCCGCCGCTCTTTCGGAATCTTAACGGCCAAGGTGTTTGTGAAGCTATTTTCGGCATTCGTCCGACCCCACCTGGAATATTGTATCCAGGCTTGTCCACCATGTCTTATCCGTGACAAAATCGACTTGGAGAGGATGTTACGAGTGGGCACTCGGTTAGTGCAGGGTCTATGGGGACGGACGTATCCTGAACACCTGTTCGGTGTGGGGATGTACTCCATGCACTACCGAAGGAAAAGCGGGGACCTGATTATCACTTATCATATTTTGATGGGTAAGATGGGCCCGGACCTGTTAGGGCTATTTAGTCCCCTTTACATTGCCCATTCTCCGCGGTCGCCCACTGAAACTGCATAAACCACGGTCTGATAGGATTAGGACGGAAACTCCTCTGTCGCACCGAGTTATGTATCGCTGGAATTCGCTTTCAGATCACGTGGTTAGGGAACCTACGGTTAAGGGTTTGGCGCGCCTGCTCGATGCCCTTGGGTGGCAACACCAAAACTTTCCCTTTTCCTAACTGACTCATCTTCACTTTTCAGTGCTTTTTTAATGACTCAAAGATCTTGGTATTCTATTGCTTACCTCTTTCCACTTTCTCCTCTTGCCTTCTGAGTTTAGTTTTTTACTTCACGTAACCGGCCCAGTAGGGACTGCTAGGGCAGGATACGTGGGCATTAACTGGTTGGACAGGGTGTGATGCGGTCACTGTTTTATGTCCAACAGTATTTCAAGTCGGCCAACTCCGGATACAATGACTTGCTGACGAAGGAACACTTACGGTATAATCCTATCGTTTCAGTCCCGCTTAAAGTTGAACTTGAACGCTGCTGTATTGTCTGATCTTTCAGCAACTTTCAGTCAATATTTGTTTTACCCTTTACATGTTCTTACTTATCGGCCACTAGATTCGAGGCATTGCGAAATAGTCCTTAACTGTGAATAAATTTTTTTTAGTAATTTGAGAAAATATGGTGTCGTTTAGCATAAGCTCATGGGACCATGATCAAAGAAAACCATTTCGCTGTTACTTGATATCCCCAAGCCACTTTATGAACTCGAAACCAGTTATCCTGGAAGTCTTGATTGTGCGAACCCCACACATTGTTGCTTATGCCGGTTGTACTGAACGTTGTGCCAACTAGATGGAAAATTGTCATTAAAATTCTTTTTCATTTTGCTATTAAAATGGATTAACAGAAAATATCATAGCTTGTTATCCTGTTGTTGACCGTGTCCAGCGTTATCGATAAATAAAGCATATCTTTATGCTTACTTATTCCAACCGTAGTCATATTCGAAACAACACGCTGAACGCAATGTTTAAATTATATCCATGGTTACAACTGCACGATAATGATCGGATCGTGTATATTACTTGAAGGGCACAACTTTACAAAATACTTCAAACTGGTTGAACGGAGTGACATTCACACAATCCTGTGCTTATCCGTCGATTCATTACGGGGTTGGATACTGGAACAAATACTACGGACCCTGGTAACGATCGAACCTGCAACTCGACTGTTGCCAGTCCGTGGTTGAGACCACTGAACTACGGAGGACGGTACCAAGCATCGTGAATTAGTTACTACATTTGAAATAGCGCCGCTCACCATCCACTGACATACACGTTACTGCCGTGCAGAGGACAGGGTAGCCCTCTCACCAAGCGACGAGCTTATCAAAATTAAGCAGCCAATTAACTTATGGCATTATAAGCATTTTGGTCTGCTTACTGATCCTAGATGAAAAGTAGGGGGGGTTGAATGGTATAGGTAGAATTTCGTCACATCTAGACTCACTCAGACAGCCGTCACACGCCCGGAAAAGCGCTGTGCGCGCGTTTCATCCTTTTGGGAACCGTCAGCAGTGCGCATTCCATCGACTCTGGTAGTGTTCGAACCCAAACTCGACTGTTGCGAGTCGGTGGTTGAGACCACTGAACACACTGCTGACGATTCCCGAAAGGATGAAGGACGCGTACAGTGCTTTTCCAGACGTGTGACGACTGCCTGAGTGAGTTTAGATTTGACGAATTTCTACCCATACAATTCAACTCCCCCTACTACTCCTTTGTAATAAATACTACGGACACTGTAGTTTAATACAGTTAAGAAACTAAATATTGGTAAACCTCGCAGAATAACGCGTGCGCAAAGTACAAGGTCAAAATGAACATGCCAACAAAAAACTGCGGGTATCGAAGGGCGCATTATAATATTTAATTAGACAAAGGTACATTCATCTATTTCCAATTGTTACTTTTACGATAACCTACCAATCTACCCAACGGGCTTGTAAATCATTGTTTCTTAACCAGTATAAAATCACTGTTCATTGTTCATAGTTTATGAAATGGATGTTGATCACATATTTTATTCACACGGACTCCCAAAAAACAGACTGTCACTTAAGGTATTTGACACATTGCAATGTCAAGTTCGTTTTAAGCACCGACATTGTAAGTATAGCAACAGAGTATATGTGAAGGGCCTTTCCCGACCGGCGTTAACAAAGGAAGCATAGGTAAAATTGGTGTTGGATTTCATCGTAAAATTAATGGATAAAAATGAAAAGTCCGTGCCCATGATAATAGGACTATCAAATAGACAATAAGTAGCAGTTGTTTCTTTCTTTAAGACAGCCATCTTAGACTAGAATAATAACAATGATATCGGTGCCATGATGGAATTATCAACAAGGATGGAGTATGCACTTAACAAGCATTCACTTCTTGATCAGTACAAGACGTCCGAGATATCTGCGAGTTATTCGCGGCGCACAAGTGAATAAAGGTACTATACTGCACAAAGTGTTTCAAAGCAAACATACCCCTGGTTCTTAGACCGGGACACCCGTCTTTATAGCAGCTGTTAGCTTTGGCTCTATAACTTACGGTAAGCCTGGAGATAATACAACATTCGCAGCAGACGCAAAGGAGTTTGGCGGGTTTCAAATTTTGGGGTTTGTCGCTTTGATAACTTAATGTTAGCCGGAAAATCAGTGGGGCAAACGCTTCGTACGGTGGAGTAATGTTGTTGATCGTACATAGCATGTAACAGCATACTCGCGCGCTGGATCAACACTGACATAGCCGACTGTTGATACTGTTACAGTCTGTGTTCACGTAATTAAAAGTAACTAGTGAACTTTCGTCATAGGTGATAAACATTAAAACCTTGGTCTGAGCTTTGGTAAGAACTCCAAAGCAGAACGTTTCGAGTCATGAAATACCCGGCTGCGAAATACCGTGCTGAGAATTACGTGCCGGTGTTTAGATAAAAGTATTATTTCCTAGGGTAACATATCTCGCTTCCGGAGAATTTTGCTAAAGGACCAAAAGCACTGGGTTCGAAAAATGTTTTGATCCGAATTAAACTGACTGGATGAATCAATTCAGATATCAAATATTACAACCTGCCCAAAAATTATCTATAATTTTAGAACGATTATCTTTTACACGTGGAGAAATAACGAACCTTGCTTATGCGGACGTTGCCCGGCCCAAACGCTTTGTATTTCCTAACATGAGGTACATGTGAATGAGTTGGAGTTAATCCACTGAGCATCAAGAGTCGATCCTGAGCGACTGGAAATAGCGCATAGACATCCGATTAGCCTCAGTCGATTTTGTGAATGCATTGGGTTACCGTGTTAAAAAGCCAATTCGGACCATTAGTAAGGGCGAATTTGTCAGGTTCTTATTTTTATGGATGTATTGCATGGTTCTGCCTAATTGCGGAACATGGAACAAAAATGATTTAGGTGAAATAAAGCACGATATCATGCTATAGCAACTTGGAACCAGTTTCTCTTCATAAAGTGAGATTGCCTCCACTAATTATCCGTCAGGTTTTATGTACTATATATGCTGAGGTAGGTAAATATTACGCCAATGGAGCAGTTTATGAGATGACGTAATTGATGTTGTCATATACAGTGTTAGATCCCCATTTAACATAATCTGTCAAAAGTTGTTTTCAGCTTAATTTTTATCAAGGTGAGATACTGAAACAAAGTTAGTGTTTTTGTCTTAAGAATACATGAGAGTAACTCCATAGTTCTTGGGTATGACAGAAATCCCGATATATTTCCGCTTTTTTGTTTCATTTTTCAACTGACATCAAAATATCCCTGGATGCATACTGGGCTAAAATGTTACATGCGTATTAATGTGGGAGTCAAGCTGTACAATTGAATTAAAACATCAGCCTGGGAATGTGTTAACTCGTCCACTTGTTTGTGGTATTTGATAAGTAGAGAGTAAGTGAAGAATTTGAGCACCCGGTTGCTTCTGTCTTTTATTTCTAGTCATGGATGACGGTGATCATGATCACACAAAAGCGGCGTATGGCCTAGAGGTGAATATCATTGCAAAACTGTTGTTCGTCTCAGCATATCAACATCCCTGTGATAACGCCGCCTGCAAGTCTGGTTGGTGTTGCTAAAACCGAGCCAAGGAACAGACAAATACAGGCTAACTTGTATACGCATCGATTAAACGCACGCTGTCCAAGGGTTGCCATTACTAACGGCGCTTTTTCACCAATAGCGTTCTTTACTTCAGTTGAATAACAGTTGACAACTAACACCCTAATCTGCGGTGCATAGCGCGACCAATAACCGAAGGCACTAGGTTCCCATTTAACCGACTGCGTTAGTGGCCTCGCCTGCTACACCAGACACACTACTACAATCAAGTTTTGGTTGCGTGAAAAGTATTAGACTAGAATAAAATGGGCGAAGTGAAAAGAAGCAAAATGAGTACAGGACCGTGACTTTAAAAACCGTCACCGAGCGTATGCTATCTTAAGCGCAATGTACATCATCAGGTCAGACAACGTCTGGTGCTGCAGACAGGGTATTTGTGAAGAGCAAGTTCAAACATGAATTTTTTTGTCTAACCTAACGGTGCGCAGGTGTTCGTATGGCCATGAAGCGAATTATTGATCCGAGAAGAGCTGCGATCTCGACTATGTTAAGTGAGGCCACTGTCTTTGCTATTAACTATACCTACGCTGTTGCATTGATACTCGTGCGTTGTGCTTCATTGAATTAAGTGAAGTGGAAAGCTAGAGATGGGATAAGGGCAGAAGGATAGGTCAAAGATTGGACTGTGTGTTTTAAACTACAGAACCACTTGCTTCCTTAACTTTGTAACGCTTCTTTCAAAAGTAGTTAAGTGGTGAAGCAATGCGACTGGTGTATGCTTCGCCGTCTGTGCGCTTAGTCGTTTTTACTCTATTCACCGTATTGCATCGGGCCATTCTTCATAAATGTTGGCCAGTTCCAAACCAATCTTGTGTATGTCCATTGCTTTATCCACTGTCGACTCTCGGTTAGTTCGGCCGTGAAAAACCTCTGGTACATACATTGTCAATGGTAATATACTCCAGGTAACTACGCAGAAATTCGGAATGAAGTTAACCTTGAGACAGTTTGTGCTTTGTTCGTCAATACGCCAGTTATATTACTTATATTCTGTTCAGGGTAAGTCAGAAGCGCCAAATAGTTATTTCCTGCGAAGACCCCTTGATGCATCATATCGAACATTAAGCCGAAATAACCTATTAGCCTGTTAGCGATTTCATCACACAATGACGGGCACAGAATATATTAAAGGACTTCCTGAGAAACTTGATGGATCGCTGTACTATCACAACCTAGCAAATACTAACAGGATAGCATATTATAATATGAAAAAATGCCAGCAGTAAACAACACCTGTTTACTTATGTAAGATGAAGTACGTCGGAACTAGTCCTCCTAATCTGCGAGTCACTACACCTGGGTGTAGTGGTACAGGAAGATCTCGGGTGTTCAAAAAAAGCAGAGAAGGCGACGAGAACCGGCAGTCATAATTTTGGCCCGCTTCACAATGCGTTCGGTCCGTTTGTATTCTCAATCTTTTCCCCAATTCGTAACGCTTACGTGCAGCTGCACGTGGAACACGCTATTCAGGCATGGCAACCGTGGCAGAAACCGGATCTCGTTGCTCTCAAGTATCTTCATCGAAAGGCAACCAAGAACGTCAGAGGCCTCTTTCATCTGCCACAACAACATAGACTGAAATCGCTAAGAACATACAGCAGTCAATATCGACTTTTGCAGGTGGATCTCCGAGTTGTTACCAGATTCTAAAGAACCCAAAACACTTTTACAACCAGCTGCTGGAATTAAACCACAATGCTAACCTAAGAAATCATCCTCTAAAACTGACAATACAGTATAGCCGGCTTGAATGCCATAGAAATTTCTTTTTCCTCCGCGTGTGTCAGCCTTGGAACACCGTCCCTAATTATGTCGTCTCTGAGCCCAATCTGGCGACAGGTACAAAGTTGACGATGCATTGTCGCATTTTCATTTAATTCTATGACTTTTCAGCCAGGGATACAAAAAGTACTCGAACGGTGTCTGACCAAAATCCAAACCAATGTGCTTATGGCTTCATACTTTTAATACGCGAAAATCTCCGCTATTCTACATAAGTCTATGGTAAGTCCATCAAAACGCATTTCAATTTATTATATAAGTTTATTTTCGCAATAATTTCCATTGCACGGGACTTGTTAAGTACTGCACTTTTAACCATATTGGTTTTAATGCAAGTGAAAGGATCCGAATAGTTCAGCGCAATATTAGGAGTTAAGACGCAAGTGGACAGCACCCAATCGAATAGCGCTAATCACTTGTGTTCAACCTACAGTTTGCCTCGCTAGGAGAAGGTTTTGGGTTGCTACTTGGTTCGTTCTGGTTTAATTCATGTAAATCAACATGCAGGACATAAACCGCACTGATTTTTGTTATATGCAACCATGCTCTAAGCAGTTTTGAAGCTGTCAGTACAGTCATTTGCTTTTCTGAGTTTGATGACCCAAACAACCTCGTTGAGAACTGGAAAAATAAAAACCACAAAAGTTGCTTTGAAGCACGCCACCTGCGACTTAGCTTCTTGTGAAAGCATTGTTTATTATTTATGACCTTTGTTGATAGTCAGAAAGACAAGGTACAAGCAAGACCTGTAAACCACAGGTGCGTCGAAAAAACTTACCCTAGATAGAACCTTCCCACGTGTGTCACTCAATCCAATATTTTGCACATACATGGTGTGGTAATCATGCAATTATGCAACAAGGAATATGGGTAAGAAAGCTCAGAAACCGCACTTGGAGGATATAGGGTATTTGCTTTTATAAATCGATGCTGAGATGTACCGCTATACTGAATATTGGGTACTGAGAACAGAGAGTGAGAAGGTAACGATCTGTGTTGCTCCATCGTAGTTGGGTCGGGTATGTGCGCCAAACCACGTCGCTGATGCCTGCACGGTGGCAGCCCATTGCGGCTATGAACAATGGACAATGAATTTATACTGGCTAAGAAGCGTTGCTTTAAGCGTCTCGTTGGATAGTTGGTGGAGATACCGAAATACTAATATTAGTAATGATAATAATAATAATAATAGTAAAACAGCTGGTACCCTAAATATAAAAATAAGGACGTAAATTTCGCTTTGCTGTAGTCCTGCAATCCGCGTAGATTCACAGCACCCACAGTTAGCATCAAAGAAATAAAGGTTACATTTTAGGTGTAGAATGGAGAGGCAGCGCTAAGTGAAAAAGTGTAAGTGGATGAGTATGTCATCCAACCGACCGATCCTGGGACAGCATTCCATGGGTGAAAGACACAAATGGAAACGAAATATCTGCGGCACTCCAGATGGCTATACTATCACGCGAGTGTCAATGAGTTTCTCCTCAGGGTTGTATGGGTGCTAAGACTCAATAAAGGGCGGCATACATGATGTGGGTCTCGTAGAAGCAAGTATGCCGTAATCAGATAGCTACATACTCTGTGATAGCTTCCGCTGAATACCCCAATCGTTGTAGCCATTGCTCGCAGGAATGATGGCAGATTCCAACTACGGTCTTAAGTTCCCGACCTTGTTACTGCTCCAGTGCATTAAAGTCGTATTTCAGCTATGGATGCCAAGCTTGCATTACGTATTCAACACAGGCACTGACCATTTTCAAAATATGGAGCTGTATATTTGTCCAAACACCCGTCGCAACAGCCGGACTTGTTAGTTTTCAGTCCTCAAAGTCTTATCTGATTGCCTGGAGCAACCCATGTCATTTTGAACCAGGACATCCAAGTCACGTTCGACAGTTGATTGTTGCATTACATTCATTCCGAGCCCGTATGAGTAGCTGCTCTGATGTCGGATGGAAGTACCTTGCATTTACTGATCTTGAAAGGAAGTAAACTTGGGTTTGACCATGCGCGTACCTTATCTAGGTCACTATGAAGTGGATGCTGGTCGACGTTCACCTGGATTCTACGTCAAACCTCCTCCTGGTGCGATGCGCACCCTATACCTGTAGTCTGCAAAGTGGGCGTCAAGACATCCCTTAAATTCCAACCCCAATTTCGCCTCGGTTAGCGTCTCCGTCAACTAGTTCCAATACTTCACCACTCGAAGCCAGAAGCATAGAGGGTGGGCGATGCTCTTTAAATCCGATACCACTATTTTGTACCCGTGTCCCCCTTGTGTCATTTGGTGGGCGAACATGCAATTGTGGCTTCAACATAGGAAATTGGCCCAGATGCAGTAGCTAGTGCGACAAAATGTGAGCAATTGATTGCCGGCAATAAAACTGGGTCTAAACCCCTAGTCTCCTACATCAGTCCTCGTCCAACATATCCCGTAAACTAGGGATGAAGGGGGTAGCTAAGTGTTGAACCCATCTGTGCATCTCACCTATTATGAACGGACAATAAGAGGGTGAGCCGTACTCAAGCACCGGTCTGATAAGGGAAGAGAACGGGCAAGTGGCATTCTCTTCGGACCAAGTGCGTCTAAGTGTCCAAAGCAGGTGTAGTCCACTTGCTTACAGTCAGTTTGTGTTGTCGACACCCTTCAGGTTACAGCGTGAGTGTATGCCTAGATCCCTTACGGAACTGGTGGGATGCATCATGTACGCACTCCCATTACCACACCTTCCCAGGCCCATAAACGAGAACTTATCCGTGTTGACCGGTAGGTCAATTTCTGCAGACCAACGGATTAGGTTGTCAAGGTCCTGCTGATGGACATCACCGTCGCGGGGCTAATCAATAATTCTCTAAATTTTCAGGTCCTCTGCAAACAACGCACAGAGCGACCGAAGAAGCTGAGGTCCTTCGTTGAGCTGGGGTACCTCGTTAGTGGAGGGGTACCATTCTGTTAGGTGGTCATCCGCCTGTACCTACCATTTCCTCTCAATGACTAAGTTAATGATCCACTGGTGTAGTACGCCAACGACACCAAACATCCTCAGCTTGTGAAGAAGGAGCTCATTGTTCACTTTATTGAAAGCTTTACTGACATCAAGGTAGATAACATCTACTGCTTTCCCCCGGTTCAACGCTCGCAACCTCTCCTGTCGCATCAACCACAGGTTGGAAATGCACGGGCTGCCGTTCATTAAGCCGTGCTGTAACGGCGTTAAGAGATTTTACGATTTCAGCAGCTGGAGTAGAGCATACCTTTACAATCTTCTCGAGCACCTTCGCCAAAACCTGGGTGAGACAAATCGGCCGGTAGTTATCCATATTGCGTGGGTCACCGTCTATTAGAATCGGCTAAACAACCGAGTATTTCCAGTCACGCTGCAATACCCCTTCAGGTAATCATTTGTTAAACAGATCTGTTGCAGCAGGCAAGATAATGGCCGATAGAGAATTTAAAATTTGCCGGTGAAGTCCATCGGGTCCGGTAGCTTTCGTGCCGTCAAGACTAACGAGTAGACTGCCGACTTCTTCTATACCGCAATTCATGCCACCGAGTTCAGTAGGGACAGCACATATCGAGCTCGGCATAGGCGCATGCTCCCTAGTAAATACAGAAGCAAAGTACTTCAACAACGCGGAAGCACATTCAGTGTTGGAAGTCAGTGTCTGTCCGTCAGTGCTCTCTAACACAACTACGTCACTTGCGGGTCTCAAACGCCACTTCACATAAGCAAAACCTTCTTTGGGGCCGATTTTGCTGAGGTTACGCGCTCCTCTTCAAACGGCGGAATTTGCATGTCTGCGAAATTGTATGGATTCCGCTGCCTCTTGTACTTCTCATAACAATCGGTTGAGCCAAACACTAGGAATTTATTCTCCTGTACGTGTCGCCGTCAAGCCAATAGGCCATACTAGTTGTCGAACCAGTGTAGCTGCACTAGTCCAGCTTGCCGATACTTGAGAGTTATGACAAGAGCGCAAAACGATTGCACACACACTTTTATAACAGACCAACAGGCGTCAACAGATTAATCCTGCGGTAGCGGTCAGTCCACTTTACTGGCGGCTCTATTTAGACCATTGAACTTTGTCTTCCAGTAATTGTAGGACAGCTCCAAAGGACGCCTGTAGGGCAGCGGCAGTTCTAGGCTAGCTAACACCATCGAGTAATCCCCGGCTGCTAGCGTCTCCAGGACTTGAATACTATATATAAGTTGCACGCAGCTAGTTTTAGTAGATCCAAGGACGATAGAGCGCAATGCCATGTAGCGCACGTCGGTTGATAGACGTTTTGTGCTGCTCCAGTTTCCCATATCATTTCCGAAAACTGCGCTTCGATTGCAAAGTGCCCGGGAAGTCGTTGGGTCTCAGAGCACCGTATTCGTGGAAAGCGAAACCGGTCCATGTAGTTTTTGACGCGAGCCAATCAATCCATACTTGGACTTTGCGGGCTTCGATAAGCCTCAGCCACAAACAGTTCATCATGTCTTAGACGGATCCAACAACGCAACTGTTTACCCAAATCATTTTGGCTGCGGTAGAGTGTAGCAGCCTCCTGTGCATTGAAGATCGAATGTATAAGACCACTACGCCTCGATGGCTTGCTAGTCTGTAGCACCGGAAGCACCAGTAGCCATTGCTCTGGACTTCGTTGGTAGTGAACTTAGGATTTAACTAGGTTTCGGCCAGTCCTAGTACTTCAACACGACGAGAGGCAACGAAGTGATATACATCGGCACGTCAGTTTATTAAACTCCAAACATTTGTGAACGCTACACACAGGTCGCTGTAGGAACCAACGGAAGCGCACGAAACATCATCGATCTGCTGATCAGCGTTGGGCGGACTCGGAGAATTGTCATAACAAAATATGCAATGTGGAGATTGGTTTCTCCACTATTAGTCCGTCATTTTGACTCCAAGAAAGCAGACTTCAATTTCTCTCTGTCCGGCGGAACCAAATCTGAATAAGGTTCTTTAGACTTATTAGCCTACCGAGGCAGGATAGTATCAGCCTCGGACTACCTTCCTCAATAAACATGACTGATAGAGACGGTGACTTCCCCTCCTCTCTTTTTCCTATACGGATGATTTGCCACACCCGCAATACTTGTTTACGTAAGTCGAGTAGCCTAGCAATTAGGCGCTGCCGAAAATCCCCATCCAGGTCATAACAAACCAGAGGACTAGCATTCGTCGACTCAGACGCGTGCAGTATGCTAAGATTACAAATTGTTGATTGCTGGAGGTTGTCCTCTCCTTTTTGCATCGTTGCATTCTCCATTGGTCTTCATATCCTGCGCTATCGGATATCGGTATAGTAGCGTCCGTAGAATGCAATTAAGGCACGCCAGCTTAGGCTCCAGAACCGAGTGGACATCGCCCTGTAGACTACAGCCGGTAGGCGGGTGGACTCGTTCGAACATAGAGGTGGCCGGGTTTCCGCTTGCTTGGATGAACCCACGGAGGTCCTCCCCATGGACAGTTTCTCTCGTCGTGTAGGATCTCGCGGCTTCTTAGCTGTTTGTAACTAAACAGTGGCTTGGCATTTGTTGCCTAATATTTAGACAATGCCAAGCTAAATTTCATGCAATAGTTTAAAACGCTCTAAAGACAAACCAATACATAAAATGTGGAAATTCACACGACACATAAGGCATGTAACAGCATCTGCTCTATGTCTAACTATTTTGCAACAAGTGCCACAGGGAGTCTGCCTCGTCGTTGCTGATAGCTTGTCTGATTTGACGGTGAAGGTGATAAATTGCTAAGTGCACGATACGAATACCACAGTACAATACACGGACACGACACTAGTACAGAAAAAGCAAATTCAGAATCGAAAAAGAAACGGGAATTGATAAGAATAAACACGAAACATCTACTCTGCACAAAAAATGAACAATGCAAAATGGTTGTAAAACAGAGCAAGAAAAGCCGTCTTGTGCTTGTTTTTCCAGTTGGATATATGGTTGGCGGCATCCGGTTTCGGATTTGCCTGTCACTGTGGCCAGCCAGAGGACGCCTGCGCCTACAGAGGGACCATGGGTGGATTGCGCTGCACCACCCACAGCTCCAACCACACACCGCTATCCAATGTAAACCCGAAGGAATAAGCGGGAGGCATGTGGATGGGAAGCACGTTTCATCAACGGAGCCGGCCCACACTCCTTCACAGGCAAACACATGTACGAGACATTTGGGGAATCAAGCGCACAGAGGTGGCTAGACCGTAGTCCACTCCACACTGAGTGCATGGAATTGCTCTTAGAGCCTGGAACGGTCACAAGGGCCGTGCACCCTGTCCCCTCCAGCAACGACCAACTGTCTCCTGGAGCCAGTATGGACGAGGTAGTGGGTAGTAGACAGGTAGGCACTTTGTCAACATGCAAATCAAGCGCAGCCACACCGGGGATATCAAGCTACAGCCAGTCACTTGAAACGACAAGGTGAAATAAAACAAATCCAGTAATACATACAGATACGGTGGCATTAATCTTCGCTAAATTAGCATATGAAGTAAGTTGATTAGCAACGTTTCCGCGATAAGTAAGAAATGTCCACAAGTTACTTAAAAATGTTACGAACGCAACAAAATTACCGAAGGTGAATGCAATTAGCGTAAGCAACGTGGCCAGTTAATAGAACATTATTCAGGTAGGCAGAACATACCAAATAAAGCGGGATGAAATTGATGCAGCTTAAAAAGACCTAGTTTAAGTGTAAGCTGGTTTAGCCCAACTGCGGTGAAGAAGCATCAAGAATGCAACATCAGTCACAGCATGGGGCACGCGTACATACGTACGCTGCATTTGGGAATCACGCGCACACAAGGCGGTGGCTGGACCGTAGTCCGCTGCACACTGAGTGCATGGAACCACTCTTCGAGCCTAACACGACCACAAGAACCGTGCACCCCTTCCCATCCAACAACGACCAACCGTCTCCTAGAGCCAATATGGACGAGGCAGGGAGTAAGATACAGGTAGGCAACTTTTCAACGTGCACATCAAGCGTAGTCCCACCGGTGATATCAGACAACAACCAGTCACTTGGGAGAAAGCTAACAAAGAAAAGAAATCGAGTAATGCATAAGGAAACGTGACAAAAAACTTAAATTAATGAGCATATGAAATAAGTTGTTAACAAAGATCCGAGATAACTTCAAGAGATCAGAAAGTATATTTTACGGAAGTGACACAAACACGAAATGTTACCGAAATTAACTACAATTGGCTTATAGAAGAGCGTACAGGTGGTCATGTATTTGAAATGGAGAGCACTAGGACACAATTGAGAACCCACCACCTGAAATGAAGTGACTTAGCATGCAAGCATGCTGTTAGTAAATCAAATGCAACGTACCTACAAACGCTGCGTTGGTTCTGCCTACGTTCTCCGCAGAACCCGTCGTCGTTTCGGTAGTGGTCCCGAGTGGCCTCGCTCATGGCGCACTAGGTCTGCCTGACTCAAGCACTCGCGACGGCATGTGCTACACCCCCATGCACTTGTTTTCGATGGCATACAACCCATCGGTGCTCGCCGCTTCCGCAATTGCCGCTTCATCTGAACATGCATGAGGGCTTTCTCCTGCACCACGGCAACTGCCTTTTGATCAGATCGCGCCATGCAAGCCGATCACCCGCCTTCAATTCCCATGATCTGCAATCATGGTTAGAACGTGAGAGGCTCACTTTGATCATGTCCTGGTTACGTAACTTTGGTTTCGCCACATGCCGCTTCCAAATACGCAGTTGACCATATAAGAGTTGCTTCGGTATCCGCGTCGAATCCATACGGCTCATATGACCGATCCACGTTAGGTGTCTCAGCAAAAGTACGCAGTCCACTGCATACATTCCACTACGGCGCAACACTTTTGTGGCTGCAACTCTGTCGCCCCAACCGATGCGCAAAACTCGTCTCAAGCACTGCTGATGGAACCGCTCTAGATATCGCACATCCCGACGGTACATCGTCCACATTTCACTGCCGTATAGAAGAACGGACAGCACCATGGATTGGTACGCCATCAGCTTCGTGCAAATGGTAAGCTGATGGTTGTTCCACACTCGGTACTCAAGCTTCCAGAATGCCGACTCTGCTTTCGACACGCGGATACACAGCTTACGGTGTATCTGTGGACCAGTCGACATCACACTCCCAAGGTAGCAAAACCGGGAGGTGGTTTCTAATACTTCAGCACCAATGCTGCTTCGCAACAATATTGATGATTGCACCTCCGGTGAAGGCGGAAATAGACAGACTGTTTTGCTTGTGTTTATGGTGTGCCCGAATTTGGCCGCTGTCGAAGCCAGAGCACTAAGCACATGATGCAACTCATGCGCGATGTGTGCAAACAACGTGTAGTCGTCAGCAAACAGCAACATAAGGATAGTTGTTTTACAGACAAGAGTTCTCGCATCGAAACGACGAATGTTCAGCAAGCCACCATCAATACGGTGCTCCACACTAACACCGTAAGCACAAGCAACATCAAAAGCACAACATTGCATGAAGATATATATTAAACAGGGCAGGAGCTAAGACACAGCCTTGCTTCACACCAGTGACAACTGCAAAGCCATCCGAGGTCTATCGACTCAGCTGCACCCTCGCCCGCATACCACTATGCAGACATTCAAGTAAACTTACAAACTTACGCAAGCAACCAAACTTACCCAACACCAGCCACAATACCTCGCGGTTCACCGTATCAAATGCCTTGGTGAAATCAACAAAAAGCGAGTACAATGGCTGGTGTGGTTCTCTGCACTTCTCCTGCAACTGACGAGCCGCAAACACCATATCTATAGTGCTGCGACCCGAGCGGAATCCACACTGCTCTTCCGCCACCTTCGCTTCCACAATCTGACTGACGAGGCGATTGAGCAGGATTCGGGCAATCACCTTGCCCACACAACTCAGCAAGTTGATGCTACGATAATTCGTGCAAAATTGCTTGCTACTTTTGCCCTTCTACAGTAGTAACACAAGGGCATCCTTCAGCTCAGGAGGCACATCGTTCTTAATCCATACGCGTTGCACCAAGTGGTGTATCGCAGTCAACAACGCGGGTCCGCCGTGTTTCAATACTTCAGGCGGGATCCCGTCGGCCGCGGCACATTTCGGTTTCGCAGCTGCGCAAGTGCTCTCTGCGTCTCATCCAGTGTCGGCGTGTCCGCCAGACTCGTCTTCACATCGTGCTGCTGGAGGCTGTTCAATGTGGGCCAGTCGATCTCTGAACGGTTGTTCAAGAGACAGTCAAAGTGATTTCGCCAGACCTGCATTATGTCTGTAGTCTGAGTGCAGGTAGCGCCTGAACTACCATCGATCAGCGTCCTCAGCGGCTCCAATCTCCGTCCATACATCGTCTTCAAGTATTCACATAATTCCTTGTGTTGGCGGCGTTCGGCGTAGCATTCCATCTGCTTCGCCTTCTCCGTCCACCTTGGATTTTTTATGCGACGGAGCTCTCGGGTCAGTCGCCGTCGAAATTTGCGAAACTGACTACTCTTCCACAAGTCACTGAGGTCTAGCACATGTGCAGCAAATGCTGCATTCTTCTCTGACACCAATGCGCCGATCGTCGCATTGTTCTCCTCAAACCAAACAGGCCGCTTACAGTTTGCGCGACCGATGGTCTCCTCGGCAGCAGCTGTCACCTGGTCGCAAATGTGGTGCCACAAATTACCTCTGTGGCTATGCCTTTCACATCACACAGGTGTGCAGCCATCGCCTTCTCCAGCTCAGTTCGTTTCGCCACAGTACCGAGGGAGAGAATGTTAAATTTACGCCGATTCAAGGCGGGAGTGCAATATATAGATTCACGAAAATATATGTACAGTTTGGTCCGCAGCAATTTGCTGTCAGTGCCACACTCAGCTCCACGCAGTACACGTGTCATGCGCACTTCACGCATATCACGCTGACGTACGATGACATAGTCGAGCAGGTGAGCGTGCCCACTCCGTCGGTGCGTCCAATTTGCTATATCACTCGCAGTCAGTGCAAACCTAGTGTTCATGATCGTCTGGCCGTGAGTGGCACACAGTGAGAGCAGCCTGTCACCGTTCGCATTCGCTGAGCCAATGCCATGCGGACCGATAACATCTGTCCACACGGATGCATCACGCCCAACGCGCGCGTTGAAATCACCCAGCAGAAATAGTCGGTCGATCCTCGGCACAGACTTTATCACGGAGGATAGCTTAGTGTATATTTGATCACGTGTGTCATCAGGATAACACATGGTCGGATCGTACGTGCTTATAAAAGTAACAAACTTACCTCTTCCGAGTCGTAGGCGAACAGTCATCAGTCGCGCGCTGATGCCCGTTGGTTCATCCACCTGTAGGCCATGGAGGCGATCGGATATTGCAAATCCGACCCCATGTTCACGTGGTGCTGAGGCGGCATTGCCCACCCAGTATAATGTGTAGTCAGTACCTGTAGTCGGATATATACAGCCATATAAAATACATAAGATATGACAAAGTAGGCTGCTTTGTTTATCCAACATTTCTTTTTTTCCTATACAGAATGGAAACATGACTGATTCAACGATAATCTTTGTACTTTCGCAGTGGAAGGTTTTCCGATTTAAACAGATCCGAAACAACGTAAACTTTCATGAACAGAGAGAAAACATTGCAATATTATGAGTATATCAGGGTTTCTGTACCTGAGCAACACAGACTATATTGTGTCTGGGCCGTAATGTATACTTGACTTCCTTTAGCCAATTGTCTAACTTTAGTAGTTTTGAAGATATCCGCAACTTTGTTTTGGAGCCCAGTCATCATTGATTTCCAGGACAATATGAGCGGTGAGCAAATATGTTTATCGAATACCATCCATAAGGCGGCTTTGTTGAAGTCCGGTTAAGGACGTATCGTTGACATTGTTCAACCACTAGTTTGGGTTGGCTGGAGGAAGTTTACGATTAGTCTCATTCCTGAAAGGCACTAACAAAATTTTCGTTTTGCTTTATTTACCTGTCTGACTAATAATGTTGGCCGTCCGAGACGTATATTTGAAACTCTTCAGCTTTAACACATGAAGAAGGGAGTCAAGTTGATGAAGACACCCTTATGAAACGCTAGAGTGAATATTTTCAAGTAGAAGCGTACAACTTTTGCAGTACCCGAACAACATCTTTCGGTTTAGCTAAAAGGAGACAATTTTCCTAGTCCAGTGGGCGAATGCTATTTGGAAGATTTGTTCATTTAACTTTGGAACGTCAAGCAACATTGCAAGTACATTTATGCCATGGGTAGTAAATATTAATGTACACATTCCTCGCACCTTAAGATAATGGGCCTCCAGGAATACATCCGGTGTATTTTAGACATTTAAATGTCCATGCTAGACTGGAGGGCTCACAAACAGAATGCAAGTGATATATGTGTCATACTGGATAATGAAAGTAAGTTTTAGGATCAACTAGGGTAAGTAAGGTTTACTCCGAATTATTAAAAGTTTGTGGTCAAGTGTTTCATCTTGTGGTGTCCGTACGACGCACTATAGCTGACATGCATATAGCCTTTAGGAGGAACCTCAAGCAAAAGGCTTTTATAATTCAGTGAAATTACAAGGAAACGTCATGCTATAAGTACGTTACCAAAATGTTGTACACTATATAGGGAACAAAACCAGTCTCAGCAATGTTTAAATAACTGCATGGTACATTTCTCAACAAGCCAGGCACTGGCATATTGCGAGCCTGCTCAATTGGTACAATAAAGTCGATAGTGGAGAGATTTTTCCTGATCTGTTGTGTTCTCAGTGGAGCGTTTGTGGCGCTAAATCATTGAAAAGCAGTAAAAGGAAGAGAAGTTGAGTGTAGCAATAAAAGCAGCTACATCCGTTAGTCCAAGCAAAGTAATACCATACTTCATGAAACCGTCTCCCAGAGACCTGCTTCCATACTTAACTTACACATCTCATCTGACCGTGTGTTGTTGTGGCTTGAAGCAAGTAGGCAATGATTTGTTAGCCCTGACAACGCATAACGGTCCAAGTTTAGGTTGAAAAAATTTAGTAGCCGTTTGGCTTGGCACTTTGCCTTTTTGGATGTACCAGTTAAATCATTTGCAAAACATTTCACACGGCTGACGGGTTGACTCAATTCACACAACGGGTTAGAGTTTCCGTGTTATTCTCTCCAAATCCTGACAATGCACGACCGATTTCGTCCACATTTGGGTTCATCAGGTGGAGATAAGTTGAACTGGGCGTGAAAAGCACATGCTATCGCCTGCAACTAACTGTAGGTGAATATACCTACTGGGAAACTTGAGATTAGGATGTTAGTTTATTCACAAAGATATGCTTCCTGGCGTTGTATAAAGCAGTTGGGGGTTCACAGCTGATTGACTTGGAAGTGGGAAATGTCGAAATGGCAAAAATATTACAGGGCCGAGTAGACGTCTTGGTGAATCAGTACAAAATGCCGATGGTGAGTGTTTGCCAACAGAATATAACTAGTGCCATGCAACACCTTTATGGGTGTTGCGTCGCATCAGAGTCAAGTGTAGGTGAGAGTACTAAATAGGTTGTTATCTACTCTACTAATGAGTCATTTCCTTCTCCTTGCTGGGAGTTAAAAATTCATCTTGTAATAATGTCGTCGCCTGTTTATGTAAATCATCAAGCGCAGCCTCCAAAACCCGGTGCGATTGCCGAGAGGGTATTTTCCTTAGTTGTGAGTAGGCGCATTTGATTACTTTGGCAAGGGCGTTTGCCGTAACCCATTTTGAAAAGCCTAGACATTTTCGAAAAAGCACTAGGCAGTCATGACGCTCGTCAGTAATGCGCATCCATTAGTTACACATGCAAGCAAACCCGTAGCTTCTCAACTTTAGCATCTTGGGTCCTTGGCTAGTAGTGACGAAGACAGACCAACATAGAGTACAACCTGACCGCGATATAACTCGGCTCATCCTTCCCTGCCATGTAAGTCACAAGCATTGTCCAGGACAAGGCAAACTCATGAAATTACGGCTTTTCATACCAGCGGTTATGTAGGTTACAGAAGTCAACATTCATTATAGTGAGTAGCCTGAGTACTAGTGAATATGAAACGTCTGATGGAATTTAGTTACCTTTGTTTGGTAGTTTCTAAGTCAGCGAGCTGCCTGATGAAGCTGAGTGAAGAACATTACTGGCCCGTCCTTATGTGAAGAAACTGAGGTCCAGTGGTTATCTGGATGTACGGATGCCCGCCTGACATGCGAACCATTGTGATGAGCTCCCAGTTGAAGTCAGTTTCATTGGAGGCGGGGACGACAAGAGCTTCGATTTCTGTTATTCTTATTCACACTCTCAAGCTAGTTTACATCCTAATTTACATCCGAATGGACAACGCACCGTAAAATTCTGCAGTTGTGAGTGTTTTTGGCCAAATAAAACTTATTTATCAGTTCTTAGTAATGTAGTCTCTGGCAACGGTTGAACTATTGGAAGCAAGAAAAATCCATGTCTCATTATCATCTATGTTAATCGAGGATCTTAATCTTTTTACCAAGAAAATAACATATCAACTTTTGCACTTTATGTGGATGACGTTTATTTATTTTCTCTGACACGGAATTGGAAATTCGGCCCATTTTTTCCATTAAAACTTTTTAATATACGCAAAGAGTACTGTAAGAAACACACTAATTAAGCATCACAATATTTTACTAGGCTGCATGTGCAGACAGCGGTTTTGCCTTAATGTCAATCATGACTGCACAATGTTAACAAAAGCTGTTTACATTTGCTTGAAATAAACTACAATCGGGAATAATTTTCCTATTTCATTAATATGAATCAATATCAAAAATCACTTCAGGGTAAAGAATTCTTTTCGTTAAACTCTCACTGGATCCAAACGTTTAACTAGCACTAATTGTGGGGAAAGCGTCAACTCGGGCTGGGATTGACTTCCGGGCTGTTTGAATGATCAAAAGGGAAAACTTGTGACAGGGATACAGATGGTAAACCAAGTGAACTAAATATACATGCATATATACAAAATCTCAGTAGTCCGACGTAATCAAGCAGGTAAGATAGCAAGCAAATAATTAGCTAACAGTGTCAGTTGGCCAAGGTAGTAGTATGGATCGTATGAATCGTTTTTATACACATAATTCCGATTTCAGATGGTGCATGTAGATAGCCTCTGTGATGAATAAGAGCTGTTTTTGGAATCCTTTGGAGAAGTAGTCAGGTAGTGAGTAGATGACTTTGAAGCCATGCTCGGAAGTTTTATGGCCAAATTCAAGGAGGTGCGACATGACTGAGCTGGCTGAGAACCTCATTTCTCCTTTGTAAAACCATGCCGGTATGTACACACGAATCCTCTGAGATAGGCGCATCGTAGTGCGACCCACGGATCGTGCACTACAGGCGCTCGAATACTGATAAACGATCATTGAACGAATCAACTATGGCACTCTATCTTTCAAGGGTGATTTAAACAACGGCCTGTTGTGATAAACACTTTTCAGGCAAACCGTGAAATAAGTTTTCTCAACTGCATCCTTTAGGCGTCGGGACAACATATCAGCTGTAGAATTGCCCTTAAATAGTACGTGCATGAAAAGCTCTTTCTTAGGAACAATGCTCCTAGGTGGTTTCCGATTGCGTTCTTACAAATGCTGCATGATAAATTTATCAAGATAACCATTTCCCCTGGGGGCGTCGCTAATCCTCTGTATTTCTTCGTTGATGGTATCCGGGGTACAAATACTGCGCGCGCTTGAGGCAAGAGATCTGATTAAACTCCGCTTATGCTGTAGAGGTACTGCTCTGCGGAAGTTACTAAACTGTCCAGTCCATGTGTGCTTTCTGTGTACCTTCATGCTGCATGATTCGTCAGAGATACGGACAACTGCTACGTCCAGGAAAATTATGCGGTTTCCGAATTCGTATTCACAGATCTAGTGGAGATTCTCGTGTGCGTTATTGAAATCTTTCAGCAACTGCTTCGCAAACTTTTCGGCTTTTTAAATTACGAAGCTGTCGCCAACATACCCCAAGTACATTTCGGTTCTACCGATGTGAGTTGTAAGTGCGTCATGTTCCAATTTCGCCACGCGAATATCAGCCGACAGCATCCCCAAAGGCGATCCCATGTACACTCCGTCAATCCGATGATACATTTCACCATTGAAGGTGAACTGAACATTTAACGTGCAACGAAGTAGCACCTCCTTTAGCAAATTCTCCGGGAAAGTTGCGTATACGGGCAGTTGCGGAGCAAGCTTGAATAGGTAATCTACAGTTTCGAGCAATGGAATGTGTATGAACAGCAACTGGGCATCAAATGATATTATTCTTTTGTCATCAAGGTTGATTTCGGACATCCTCTCAATGAATTCGAAGGTGTCTCTCACGCTATATGTGAAAAGCAAATTCCGTAACGGATGCAGCTTCGCCAACATCTATTAGGCAAACAAATGCTGGTGGAACCCGTCATGTTCAAAAGTGGCCGCATTGGGGCACCTTCCTTGTGAACTTTAGGCAAATCATATAATCTCGGTAGTTTTCCACCTGAAGACTTCAGCTTCCCGAATTCGTTCTTTTTGAGGAGTTTGGATTGCGTCATTCGCCTGAGGCAGCCGGACAGTTATTTCTGTATCTCCCCTGTCATGTCTTTTCCTGCCATGTGCCTTTAGAACTTACTCTCGTCCCTTAGAGTGTGCTGAATTTTACGGATATAATCCATCCTATCCATTAGCACTATGGCGGAACCGTTGTCTGGCTTAGTGATTATTAAGTCCTTGTTTAACCGCAACTCTTTAAGTGACTGAACTTGTCCCCTAGTGCGAATACTATTACTAGATGGTTTGGTCTTAACGTATTCATAGCATGCTTACCCTAGTTTTGTCTCTAGTGATCTAGTAAACTGCCACCTAGCAAAGTAAGAATTTTGATGCATAAATAAATGTAGTGAGTGTATACAGGTTGTTGGGAATTGTCAACAATAAAAAGTGAGAAGTTCCTGTCACCTTATCGGTTAATCAGACCTTAGTTTGTAGTTAGCAGCAGGTAGAATTCTTTGTCGAGGAACTCAGACCGAAATAAGTGTTCCATAAACCTGCCTCATTATCTGAATAGAACATATAAGTGAAACAATATAGAATGGGGAGGTATGTCACAAACCCTTATCAAATCTCTGGAACCAAAACCTTTTAATTTGGTTCATTAAACAATCGAATAACTTGTACCTAGGCAAATGTATGCTTAACTAAGATCGTAAGACACTTTGTGTTCATAGGATGTTTCTTGATGTTGATCAAGAAGGTCACTGCATGGGTCAGTTCAGGGGTTAATACGGCATCTCACACGTATTTCCAAGCAGTGTTGCTGCTCAATTTTTATGAAGATGTATCGTCACTATACGTTTCCAAGTGAACCGAGATACTAACGGTATACCACGTAGCACACAAGAATGGAACGTATTCCGTTCCTTGGTGTCAAAACGTACATAACTGCCCTAACAGTTTAAACGCTGTGCTGTTCATCACAACGTTCCTCGAAGTGGTCGTTTACTTGAAAATCCAGATTAAGCTAAGGGTTCCACATTTCAGCCTATATGGTAGGATATATCTTACTTGAGTCGAGTTGGGTTTCTTAGCTCATTCTATTAGATGGTTAAAAAGGTAATTACGAATGTAAGGAGCAAATTTAACAAGTATATCACAGTTCTGCAAAAATTTGATTGATCGTTGCATAAGCCATTAGAATATTTGCTTCTTACTAACTGGAAACAAGCCCATTGATTTCAGGTAAGGCCGACTTCTAGAGTTCTACAAAAATGAACTCCGCGAAGCCACTTCTAACTGCTGTTTGTTTTTGACTAGCTTTAGCATAGAGTGCATGATTTGCGTGAAAAGGTGGTAGTTAGTCATAAACCAGTTTGACCCGTAAACTGGTTGAAATGGAGTTTCGTAATTAAGTTCGTTCAATTTCTGCGTAGTCGTTTGTGAGACATACGGGTTGGCTTTATCACGTAGAAAAATTGTTTCTTTTCAGTTGGCCGTTGGACTAAACACGATGTAGTTTCTGGTGAACTTTGTCAATTTTCCGCAAATACTCGAATGGTTTTGTCAGAGTTCATGAAGTTGTAGTGAAGGACTTTATCCGCGGAACGCCAAGCAGTGACCGTAACCGACATCTGATTTAACAGTGGTTTTGTGAATTCTTCTCGTTTTCCACCTTTTTTGACTTGCTGAGCAGAACGCCAACCGTTGTCGCATAGATTTCTCCCTGCATGGCACAATGTGATCAAAAAAACCTAATTTTTGTTGCGAATAAGCGCTGAACCGAATTCGTATCGGTGTAGGTACTGGTTTTCGAATACTCTCGAAGCACACTTTTGTGGAATTTTTGATGTTAAAATTTGTGCCAAACCTTTAACAGTTGTACGATCAGCCAAATTTAGGTTTCTTGCAATCACTCGAATATTTTAAATTGGCATACTTTAGTACTAACACTTACTTGGCTTCGACCAGTAGCAGGAAAAATAGGCGATTATGATCACCTTCTGCAATGCTTCTGGCTCCTATACAGCATTTTCGGGAATAAGCTTTAGTTTAGCTGTCCGTTCACTGATAGTACCCTGGCCCAATGCTTGATTGATATTGCCAGAATTTTCTGCTAGTGTACTTTAACACGTACAATGAAATCATTACTTTGGATGCCTAAAAACAATGATAAATTGTAGCAAAAATCGGTAGAGCAATATTCGTTCTTCAGATTAGCATAGTACGAGGTGTTAAACTACAAGTTTAACTCAAATTATGCAAAGAAAACTGTCATTAGTTTCCCCCAACCCAGTAGTGCTGGTAATGTAGGCTTGGATGGACAATCATGTAACCGCAAGAAAGTAATCAGATGAACTTATTCATGTGTTATGTTCCATATTTATAGACTCGGTTAGACGGTCATTGCTAGCTCGGATGACCATTTTATCCATCTAGCTCGCTTACATAGGTCCACATAAGACATATATCCCAACCCATACAAGACAACAGCGATGCGTCATGGATGTCGATTGTGATGGGATAATGAGGGCAGAAGAACGGCACGGAGTTACACGACTAAGCAAGCGGCCAGATGGCTGTAAGCGGACACAGCTGATGATTGGCCGCCTACGCATCTTCACCTATACGCTGGTTGGTTCACATTTGGCGGCGCTGGAGTGAGTTTGATTGACTGATTCAAAGGAAGAACTTCATGAATGCAGGAACGTCGTTAGTTATGATACTGGGCAAGTTATTTACATCCAGGCATCTACAACCTAATCTTGCTGTCATTTTCGATGTGTCTTCTTTGTCGCATATATCGTTTGTCCCAGAAGGACCGAGTTCTGCGGCATTGTGTCAGAGAAGACCAAGGCAAGATCGCTGAACGGTGCTCAGGTGCTCTTTTGAGTGCAGCCAGCCATGCAGACACCTGCCCCATTGAGCATGATGAACACAACTTGGCCTGTAATTGGAGCCCCAGAAAAGCAGTTGGATCGATGTTTGCCTACTGATTCATCTGAATGAACAACCGATGGATATATCGCCTGGCGACGTTTCGACATACGATCGGAGCTGAAGCATGCTTCGTCCTGGAAACGATGCAGTACGAAAAGGACGAAGTCACAGCTGATATGGAAACAATCAACGGAAAATTCGGCGAGTGATATGAGGGCCAGACTGACAATAAGTATTAGCTTTGTCGCTTTAAACTCGAAACTTGCGTCCCAACAAATCTATCGAGAACTATATTACAGAGCCGAAAATCCTGGCTCCTTCCTGTAATTTCTGCTATTGTATGACTGACACCCATCCGAAATAGAACTGTGCTGGGGATTAATGATTAACATAGCAAAAGGGGCTGTTGCGGCGACGGCATTTATAGCTCAGACCTTGTCTTGAAATATGCTTCGTGGAATCGTCAGCTACATACCATATCCTGCAAAACGGATACCGTCTGATGCAGAACTAAGTGCCCTCTCCAGCTTGCTGACAAAACTGCTAAGCCTGGTATTAACACACAAGAAACTTGCAACTTTTGCGCGGCGCGGCGCCCAATGTATCGTGACCTATTTCTGGGGTGGGGTCGAATTTGCCCTAAATGTGGCAAACGAGATCATTTCGGACGATGCTCTCAATCTTCCAAACTGAATGCACTCAATCGTGACGCAATACCCTCCGACCTTACATTTTAATTAGCAACACGTCGCGGAGGTAATCAAAGAACTGCGTCTATGCAAGTTTATTTGTTGGCGAAAAAATGGTACGCTTCCAAGTAGCCACCGGTGTTACCATTAATATACCTACGAAGCGGTGTCTGGGAATTCAGGAATCTCTGCGCATGTGGAACGGTTCCAAACTCCCGACCAAAGGATTGGCTACAATCAAAAAATGCATCACAAAGGCGGTACTTCACATCAGTTGGAATTCGTGGTCGTGGAGGTAGAGCTCCATGCCGTTCCTCGGCATTGCTTCTATTCAGTGTCTTGGTTCTATTCATTTTGACCACTATCGTTTTTTGCACACGTGTTGAACGGAAAGATGTTAGTTAGCAGTATTCGTCCGTGTTCAGCCCAGGTTTGGGGAGATTTGATGATTCCCTACATTGGTCATTATATCCGTCTGTCATTCTCCACAGATTGGCAGACACTCGCGAAAGTCGGATCCGTGAGGAGCAACCCGGGTTTCGTCGAGGTCGGGGCTGCATCGACCACATATTTACCTTACATTAGTTGTTGGAGCACCGCCACTTTTATTGGCCACCCAGTGTTATCGTGTTTCTTAACATAAAATTTGCTTTCAATTCAGTCGCTCGATGTGACTTTTGGGGCTGTCTGCTGAGGAAAAGTGTGCCTGATAGATACGTCAACATTATGAAAGGCCTGACGGGTATAGTTTGGGCAGCGTGAGGGTTTATGGCGAGCGGTCGCGACCCTTCAGTATCACCAGCAATGTGAGACAAGATTACCCGTTGTCACTGTGCCTATTTAACTTCGTAGTTGAAGAAGTTCTGGAATCAGCATCCTCTGAAAATGACCTAGAAGGTATGGAGCTACTACCCGGTGAGCGATTTCTTGTCTTAGAGTATGTGGACGATATTGTCCCAATCTGTGACATCTCCAAAACATGCCAAGCAACACTGGACCAATTAGCATTGACTGTCAATCGTTTCGGGCATGTTTTGATCTATCTAAATGCAGACTGCTTCTCCAAGCTTGGAAGGTACCCACTACTACTCTAAGGCTTAGTAGTGATTAGTTGGAAGTCGTTCAGGAATCCAAGTACCTGGGCAGCTCTATTAGCGCCCGTGGGACCGAAGATGAGGCTACTAACCGTATAGGAAAGCTCGAGGTGCTTTTACCAATCTCCGCCAACTGTGGCGCAGACTCGACATTTCTCTCGCACTCAACGGCAGAGTTTATAACGCAGCCGTCCGTACAACTCACCTATATAGTTGTGAAGCCTGGCCTCTCAGGTCGACATATATAAAGAGGCTCGTCACATTCGATCATCGCTACCTTCGCAGCTTAGCACATGTCTGGTGGGAACACCACGTGAGCACTGAGCGTGTTCCGCATCGTGTATTTGGTGAACGAAGAGCGAGTGAACCGCTTGACATCATTTTATCGCGCACCAGGCTCCGATGGCTTGGCCACGTGTTGCGTAGGCCAGTCAAAGACTCTAGCGACGTGCTCTGTTTGCGCGCCAGGATCGTGGACAGACGAAGAGGCGGAAGGCTAAGCGACAATTGGGTAGAGAAGAATGAAACTGGTGTCGTTTGGTACATCTCGACTGCATGTCTGGGATCCTAAGGACGATGAACGCCTTTGGTTGGACACACTTGTTGATATTGCGAAAAGCCGGCCATAATGGCGTTTGTGTTGTGAGTTTCTGTGTCCACACCCTCCCTTTAGCTTCCCACTCCAATCCCGATCATGCAAAAAGTATAATATAATATTTAAAATCGTTATTTCGTAGTAAAATTTGTGTGTTGTAGTGTAATTTTTGTAAGTTTAGTGTAAGTTATTGGTCTCTTCTCTTCTGTTGTTGCGGCGCGTTAGCTGAGGTTTGTTTCTCACTCTCAGCCCACGTGTCCTGATTATGATGATGAGGAAATCCGTCAATACCATCTATTGCGTTGCCGGTTAGAATGATTTCGTTTATTTTACCTGATAAATTTGTCACCAAATTAAGTAACTTGACGCAGTTGCGCGTAAGATCTAAGGTCGACGAGCTGGCAGACTGAGTTAGTCAAGACACAATTTTTACGAAAAAACGGTGATTAGCATCTGTGCTTAGAGCCCAAGCCGTTGAATGTATCTTTAGGTAGAGCACGGTATACACTGTCAACGCAAGATGTCCTGCCGCGTTTAACTAAGGAAAAGTATTTCACCAAGATTGCACCCACATTGGCCTTCTGACGCGTGGATCCATAAGATAAATCCAGTTTTAAGACAACGTTTGCTGCACCTTTCGGGCGTTTTCGCTGCCTAAGTTCGCCACTTAATTTGAAAGACTCCAGAGGAATATTTTATTAGCGGTTATTGCAGAATGTTGAAGATCAATCGACGGTGTATCATGCGCAGCAAACTATGTGCTAATTTACGACTTGGTCTACCAGGAACATGACGCCAATCTACACCAGTTTTTGCAGCGTTGCGTTCCAATTAATCTAACGTACAAATGCGAGAAAGCTGAGCACCGGCATTCTAAGGGATTTTTCATGGGCACTTTCTGACAGCCGGGGGAATAAAGATCGATCCCCAGAAAATCAAGTTAGTGAAGGCGATGCAACAAACTAAAGACGTCAAAGCTCTTAGTAGTTAAATGGCATGGTGAATTATTGGAGCCTGTTCTTGCCCACGTTTGCTGAAATCATGACGCCGATCCGGAGGCTGGCACTTAAAGGTGTAATGTGAAGCTACGGAGATGGGAAGGATTCCGCCTTTACAGCCATCAAGCATCTCATCGGCTGCGCTCCAGTACTTGACTACTACGATCCAGCTCTGCCTTTGGCGGTACAATGCGACGGCAATCAGAGCCGAATGGGCGCCATTCTCATGTAAATTGGCGTGCCCTTGGATATCCGCAGTCGGACGCTAACGGTGGTGGAACAGCGGTATGCGCCGATCGAAAGGAGATGCGCGCTATTGTCTATGCGATGGTGCGAGTCAATGAATAAACTATAGGGAGAAAATCTACCGTGTACACTGACCACAAACCACTCGTATCAATAGACAGTAAATCGTCACACTGTGTCCCTCGGCGTCTTCAAAGGATGCTTATCCGGTTCCAAAAATACGACATGGATCTTATGTATACACCAGGGACTCAGATGTTTATCGCGGATGCTCTGTCTGGAGCCTAACTTTTGATAGTTAAACACTAATAAGAAGAAATCCAGGCAGTAAACCTGGTGCAGCATCTGACGGTAGTGACAGATTGCCTGAAAGAGATAAGGTATCATACAGAGACAGACGCGAATTGATCCTGAGTGAATGGCCAGATATAAAGAACAAACTTGGGAAGGAGTTTAACACCATTCTTCAATTATCAGGATGAAGTGAATGTGTATGATGATGCTTTTCAAAGAAATGGCGTCTTATCCCGCCGACGCTTCGCGAAGAGATTCTAAAACGCGCTCATCGAACCAATTTCCTTGTTAACTGCAGTAATAGTAGCTTACGCGAACTGATGTTGCGGCCCGGGATGACGAGTCAAATATGATATCAAGTATCAAGCTGTTTGGCCTGCCAGTCCCACGACGTTCGCCAAGCCAAGAAATCCATGCTTCTGCCAGATCGATTTTGGCAGAAAGTAGCATATGACCTGTTCTGTGACAATGGCAAACACTGCTTAATCACTGTGGTCTATCACAGTGATTATTTCGGACTCGATCCACTCACAGATACCACCACAGAAGCAGTCACCAGAAAGCCTAGATGTCAGGTCGCCAGACACGGAATACCGGAAGAACTGATCACCGAAAATGGCCCGTAATTTACAAGTGCCGCTTTCTAGACCTCCACGAACAAGTGAGAATGTTTGTATTGACAAACCAATCCTTATCATAGACATTCTAACGGAGCAGCGAAGATAGCGATTAAATAGCCACGAAGCTGGTGTCCAAATCTAGAGCCACTCATGAGATATATATCTGATACTGTTGGAAATACTCTATACGCCAGCACCGAACATAGATCTCAGTCCAGTTCAACGTAAATACCGCAGAAGGACAAGAACCCTAATGCCTGCGTCTTGCTGTCGCATAAGCAACTACAAAAGAACTTAAGAAACGGCTGGCAGATCATAAACGATAGTACGACCGCGGGACCCGGACGCTACCTGAATTATCAGTATAAGAGAAATTGTGAATTGAATCAATTTCGGGTGTCAACGTTATATGGAAGAAACCTGTAGTGACTGCGGATGTCAGAGAAGGATCATATTAAGTCAATACTGGAGGAAAAATGTTCAGGAGGAACCGAGTGCAGCTGAGGCAGCATCGGGAAAGAAGAGGTGAAACTGAAGCGATGCGCGCGACGGTTTCTGTTGAGATCACAACTACAAGGACTGCAACGACCAGGCGAACTGGAAGAGGGTACCGATTCTTCAGTTACGTTGATGAGGATGATCAAGAAAAGGGGAAGTATATGATAGGCTTATGCAGGTAGAAGAACGACATGGATTCACATAACGAAGCAAGCGCGTAGATTGCCGCAAGCAAAAGGCAGATGATTGGACGCTTGCACCTCTTCGTCTAAACGCTGATGGGTTCACAATTTGCAGCAATGGATTGAGTTTGCTTGACTGATTTAAAGGAAGAATTGCATGAATGCAGGAGCGTCGTTAGTTATGGAACTAGCCTAGTTATTTACATCGAGGAATCTACAACCTATTCGGGCTGTCATTTTAAAAAACTAAATGGACTATTAATCGTCGTGCGGGGCACAATTCAAGTGAGTGGACGGATCAATTTTGTTTCTTGTAGCTTAAAACGTTTGTCCCAGAAGGACCGAGTTCTGCGACAACGATTATGTTCTGGAAACCACGGTACAAGTTTGCTTGACACGAAGCAGTTTCAGCGACTCCTCAGAAGTCGATGCTTGAGGTTTTGCCATAGTGAGTGACTTGAAATAACAGGACTATACTTTTTAGACGGACATAAATTTCTCTAAAATATTCATATGTAGCTCCAAAGTTCACTTACTCCGGAGAATGGTTCTTATAACCTTTGGTGCCAGACGTATGCTGCTAGCAGCCAACAACTACTGAAGCAATGCCGCAAGCTGGCGTTAAAGTGTCGCATTTATGCAAGTCTTTTCGGAGGAGAACGCAAGTTGCTACTTAGACATCACAGAGGTCTTGTTATATTTAAACTGTGGAAGCTTTCTGTCCAAAGTGTAATTTGCGGTTCGGTTTCAGCCATTAATTAGCCGGCACTCATGTGCAGAACGCATGATTACCATCTCCATCACACCTCCTAGCTCTGTTTATGTGTCGCGTTTATCTAAATTACGTTCACAAAAAAGCAACATCAAGTTGCTTATTTCGTTATCTGTATTATAGTTGAGTTTCATGATTCACTGCAGTGGTGATAAATCCCAGATATTGCTAGCCTAAAGAAGCGAATCCACGTAATATGCCAATGATTGCATTAACAGTCTGGAGCTGAATGAGAATCGCATTACAGTGTGTTCACATAATTTATACCGAAGTACACATTTTTACTTGAGTGGTCCTTTGACGAAATGGTTGTCCAAACGACTAAGCATCTCAAACGAATTATCTGAATCTTCCAATTCATGGCGCGTTTTCACAGCCTGCTTCGTGCGCTGACCATGCTAATTAGATTGGATATCCACACTGGTACAAATACGAGAAATATACTGAGAGGATATTACGCGTAGTTAACTCCCTATGGGATGTCATACAGATTTGACTCCCATCCTAACTACAATACGACAAGGGTTTTCCAGTTTTACGGCTTATTAAAGCAGTCTGTCCTTAATAGATAAACTTCCAATTTAATGAGACGAGCGAACTTTGGCGATAATGATATGTCTGGTTATCTCCTAATGAAAATCTTGTGCGCGGTTTTTTAAAGCGGTGGGATTGCAGTAGAAACCGTAGGAGATGAGATAAAACGAACCAAACATCTTAAACTAGTAACTTATGGCAACCTTTTTACTGCGTCAAACGCGAACCACTGCTGAACACAACTGGTCGAGGTTTCGGTGTAATGTTTTGCATGTCAGCCTTCAGCACATCCGAACCTTTCTAACCTACTTCCTGTGTACCGACTTTCAAATTGATGATGTTACACCGTCTTTTACCGAGTTTGTTCTGATACGTTTTTTCTGCCTGTGCTTTCCGGTCAAAGCTCAGTTCAGTTCAGCCGAACAACTATGATCCGAACACCGAAGTGCGGTGAATCCAGGTGTCACCACTCACATAGCATAAACAACAATAAACAACAGTGGCAAAACAGTAGTGTTAAAAGCAAAGTGTGTATACGGAAACTGGAAACCAGAGTGAAATGCGTTAAATTAATTTGAATGGAACTAAAATTAACAACCAAATGAAAGAAACCGAATTTAGGGGAGCCACTGACTGCCTGACTAAGCCATTTCTGATGGGTTCTCCAACCATTGGTGTGGACCATCCCAAGGCACTCACCAATGTAGATGTCACGCACCAGCCTGACCAAGCCTCTCAGACAGTTTTTTTATACATTTGTGCCGCAGCATTGTCTTGAGATTTCGCCCAACTTGGTGTAGCGACGGCGTCTAATGTACGCTGAGAAACTTGATCGACGGGCATACAGAGGACATAGCTCAGCCTACGTAAACGATTAAAATTTTCTAAACATTGGAGTGATGAATCAGAATGCTTCTTGCCAAAAGCCAACTGGCAGACCACAGCATCGCTCACTCGGTGTTCCCACCAGACATCAGAAAACTCAGCAAGCACCCGTAGTCAAACAGGCCCAAGCGTTTAATCTCTTCGCCTCGAACTGACTAGGTCTCTGATCAAAACTTTAATGCCGGCCTTAACGCAGCGTTATACAGCCTAGCTTTCTAATCATAAGCTATCCATATATCGTCTTCCAGAGAGAATAACAGAAAGCCATGAAGTACACGCAAATAACTGTTTTCAATTACTCCTTTTTCAGGCGGCAGGGTTCCCGGACGTGGTGCGTTTTCGCCTGGCAAGCTTTCTCCTTAGAAAAAGCCACAAATGTCTGCGACGTGGCGCATGTGACTAGAACCAAAATATTCACTGCCCCGTGGATATTCGGAAAACGCTATCCACCCCACTGACATCAGTCGCTTATTCTCACATTCCTGACCATGGCAAACAGTCAAAGATACTGCGACACATTCACAAACACAAGCTACACAGCTACATTCATACACAAGTACACACGTATATACACCCATAAACCTACATTCACTGTTATGCCAAACATATATTTGTGTGCATTTTTGATAACTATGTAAGCTTAACATAATTATGCCTATAAAGGTGGGCTTCGACTTCTCGAGAAGAAACTTTTATTTTTTATTTATTTATACAGTACTTAACATGGGTACACTGTTAGTTTTCATTTGTTAGAGACCATGAAGTTTCCGTGCGCGTACATTGGCCAGCAAGGAGTAAATATTGGCATAGCAAGAACCCAATTAAAACAACGGTTACTTAGCTGCACCTTTGAAGCACATTTCCAATTCGATAACGAGCTGTAGAGATCAGTCGACGGTGTGGCAATGGGATCACCACTGATTCCGCTGCTAGCAGATATCAACATGGGAATGTTGGAGGATGGTCCATTAGGACCGAGTATTTCTAGCTTAAAGTAATACCAATGATATGTGGATGAAATATTCTGTATGTGCGACCCGGGAACCAATTTACAGGACACAATGGATATTTTCAACAACGCTCAGTTTAATTCTGCTTTCACAGCTGAAGAGTAAAATAGTGATCAGATGAGTTTCTTGGACTTCAGCTTCAAATCATGTCAACAAGTAAATAGTGCGCCTTATGCATTCACAAAAACACGCGAAGGTCACGTGTAATACAATTTTTACAAATGTATGTGGTACACCACCAATAAGAAAAAGTGGCATTAGTGATATCATTGATTCAGTCTGGCAATAAGGTCTTGTTTGACTACTTTTTGTTCCCTCAGAAAACGTGACAACTAGGGAACAACTGACGTACCCTAAACCCGTGTGCAGGAATAAATGGATTCGTAAGTTTGTCAGGTCGAAAGCGTCGAGATACATTACAAAAATTCACAATGCAGAGGGTGATTGGCATCAGCGTGTATATTGGAAGCCAGTTTTCGCAAGAGCGAAAATTATTGGACACATTTATATCAGGAAACGCTAACATAGAAAATCCGCTGCGTCGAGCAGGATAGTTCAACGACCTGTTGGTCACTTTGAATTGCTCGTTTAAGAGTCCAGAAAATATCACAGACTGGCATTACGTGGAGTGCCGTACTACGAAAGCGGTAACAAACCAGAACCTCATGTAACGAGGCACGGATGTAGACCTAAATCGGGAAACGAAAACATTAGTCTTCCGACTTTAGTGAATGTTTCATTCACGTGATGTTAACATGTGCGCTCCCGACACAGTAAATAGATATTTCACTAACATACAAGAGTTCAGACTGACATTGTCAATAGTAAAATCGGGGGTGTGCGTTAGAAGCCGTTGATAGCTATTTTCCTTGGACAGGGAGAAAAATGCATCTTTACAGCTTGATGTGTTGAGTGGAAGACAGCAGGATTAGAACCAGGAGTTGATGTTGTCCAAGGTGAATTACAGTTTGGACGATGAAACTGTGGTTGTGGACACCAAACATTACGTCATCAGCATAATTCAACAGGATGACTTCTCTTGGAGCGGGAATGAAGATGGAAATAAGAAAGGGTTAAAATAGCTTTTCCCCAATATGGCTACCCTGCGTACGATTGGATAAGTAGTCTGGAAGAAAAAGTATTAATTAAAGTTGCACTCCGGAAGACAGCAGATCGTGTAACAGAAGCTCGTGGTTTACACAACCGAATGCATTATTGTAATCTAGTAAACAACTCAGCGTAGGTTTGATTTCACTATCGGGTGATGAAAACACGGAGTGAACAATTCAGTCTACCACGTGCGATTGGCTCTTGAACTAAATAGGCAAACGGAAATGGATCACTTGAGAGGGTTTGGATAAGCATTCTTTCAAGTATAATCCATACAAATAACTTCAAATCCACGGTCGTGCAAGCAATGGGTTGGTACTTACAGGTTCCTTCTATTAGTAAAGGTGTAATGCGGACGCTTCCCCAGCAGTCGGCTACCATGTGTTGAAGTAGGCACATGATGCACAGTTCAGAAAAAAGGCTGTGCTGAGACATTGGCGCACTCCTTGAGGACTATAGGAGATAGTCCGTTCGAACCGGTCGATTTACATGACTTTATCCGTCTTAGTGCCTTGTGAAGTGTTACGCAACGTATGGGTGGTGAAGGTTGTGGGTTAAGTTGCAACGGTAAAGATGGTAACTGCAATGCCGAATCAGTTATATGACCACAGAGGTTGCGGTTTCAACACCCGATATCAGGAGCAGTGTGCGTGACTCCTCTGAATATTTCACTCAGGTTCTTCATCATTTTCCATATTTATCGGAAAGTACTTTCTCCAAGCAAAATTCGGACATAAATACGACGGAGGCGGAACATTTCTTTTACATCAGTCGATAAGGAATTTGCTGAAGCGGCATCTTTACGCTTGTAAGCTTTTTCTTTGAGACTGCGCACTCTTTTAAGGCACTGAAATGAAAACCTATCTGCGCGAATGAAAATGGTTTCTAAAGGGCAACAAATATCAAAGCAAAATTTCAAGTAGCTGGTTAACGGATCACAGTACTTCGATACATCATGGTTGTAAAGTATATCGAAGTCTAATGAGTCAACGGCTTCGCGGAGCAGCTCAATGTTGTGAGGAATGCATTGTGTTTGTGTTAACCTGTAATCTTTGCGGAGAATAATATCTTCGTAATTCCTTTTGCTTGAACAGACAAAACGACGGGTCGATCCAGGTGAAATTATACGGGGACCCTTACTGGAAAGGCCAGTACACAAATTTTCGCAGCTTCGTTCCGTTAAGCGGCCAGAGGACTAGCGGTGACACAGAAACCAAGTTAACTAGTGAACCGAATCACCACTTCCAGTGGCGGCTCAATGACAACTAGGACTGGAGGGGTGCCGATCCACACAATAAACAGTAATTTGCACTTTGATGGTGCAAAACATATGCCGAAGTGTGCGGTGCTACGCGACAGTCTAACCAGTAGTGTTTGCATTGCCACTGCGTCTTACACAATAAGGGCCATGTCGTTCGCATACTCAAGATTTAGTGGTCGGTCATCTGGTAAAAATTACACCTCGGTAAAGTCTGCAGGAGTGGTGTCATTCATGATCACTTTGATCATGAAGTTGTAGAAGAAATGGGACGTAGCACAACCCTGACGTACCCCACTTGTCGTGGAAAACTTAGGAAAGATACTTCCCTAGACGTTTACATGGCCCGAAGAAGCCCGGTGAAGAGAGTGCGTAGTGGAAAGACGTTTAGCGGGCACGCCATAGGTGGATAGGCAGTGCCGCAAGCTGGCACGGTCACCAGAGTCGAAGGCGGCTTTCAGGTCAATGAAAACCACTGCAGTCGGCCGGTTACAAGTGCATCTGCCTTAGCACTTGACGCAGAGTAAATATGTGGTCGACGAAACCACGAACAGAGCAAAGAACAGCCTACCTTACAGTGATTCGGTTCTCACTGATACGCTTAAGCCGTCTAAGAATGTTACCCGTGAGGAGTTCGGATGCAAGGGAAACAATGCTAATGCCTCGATAAATTCCGTACAATGTACGTTGAATCCTATTGAAGTTATGCACTGCAGTTCACAGTCGCCAGTCTGAAGTGCTGGCCTCAGTGTCCCAACTCGTGTTAAGTAGAGAAGCGTCCAGTAAATAGATTAGTCTACATCTTTTAGTAAAGTTGGAGGGACCTCGTCTGGTCCAGTAGCATTGTTTCCTTTCAGCGTTGAAAGCTCATGTTGAATCTCTTCCAAAGTAGGTGTGAACTTTACTTCTTATATTGGATCAGGCAATTCGGAAAATGGCAGTGTCGCAGCAAGCCTGCTGAACTGCTCTTCAGAATGTTACACTCAACGGGCCAGTCGACGAGGCTGAGAATAGATTACCTCTCCGTCTTTTTCAGCTGTTAACTCTCTAAAGGATGGCTTTTTTAGACCCGGGTTCCGAATGAGCTGGGATAGCACTCTGCTTTTCCCAACAACACTGGCTTTCGCCATCTCATGGGCCTTTGTCATCCACCGACGTTCCTGGTCGATTCGAAGACCCCATGTCAGACGTCCTTTGAGGGAGTTACGGACACATTGAAATTCAGAGCCTATCGGAACCTTTTTCTGCGCTTCGATCAGACTGCTCGATGCCTCAGAGATCCATTTACAGTCACGATCTTTCAAGCTGACTGCACAGCATACTTCCAACGCATTGTTTATGGCACATCTGAGACGACCCCAGTCGGTGTTCGGGTCACCAACCTCGTGCGTCACCGACGATTGGTGGGCCAGTTCGTCATGATATTCTAAACCGTTGACTGCGAATTTAAGTTACAGATAAGTAGATTAGGCATTTCTTTGAAGAGGGGAGTGTGAGCGCTAAGTTTGTGCGCACTAGAGCATGGTGGCAATCCAGGCAAGTGCTCCAAATAGACCGTCAGTCAGGCTGATGTGGACCATGTGGAGTAGATGGCAATAGGGTCAAGTTGGGTCCAGGACATTGAGGAATTTGGTGGGCTCCAGATGACGCGGTTGGAAAGTTTGTGTTGGAAAGCAGTGCTGCTTCGGTAAAGGCCGTGGTCGGCACACAATTACACGAATCGATCATCATTTTCTGTTTGACATGCATTAAGTCTGAAGCGGCCGCCCAGGTGTTGTTTATAGTCTGAAAAACGACCCACTTGGGCATTCATGTCACCAGCAACAATCACGATGTCGGTAGTCTTCGTCATACGAAGAGATGAGAGCTGTCGATATAAATCGTCAATGTTACCCGCTAAACTGCATTCAGTTGGGAGCATAAACTGAAACGATGATGATGCACCTTGTCTTCAGACGCTGATTATTAACTCCAATCTGGGCTCGAAGTTAAACTGCGCAGATGCGGCTGTTCCCCTGTATCCAGTCTAGCAGATTGCTTTTAGCATGTTTGCTGAAGACAATACCAACACCGTAAAACCTTGATGCATGGAATCAGTATTGCCAATCTAGCAGGGCGCATCCATCGTGCGGAGATTCGGAACCAGGGAGTAGAAGATTCGTGTTAACGCTGTTATCTTATATGCCTGTTTCGGAGACACAGCAAACATAAATACCAAGAGAATGAAGTATAAGAGTCAGGACAAAAAAGCAATATGAAATGAAACACTAGGTTTTATGGTAGGGCTATATGTATCGAGGACAGTAACAGTGAGGTCAGCTGCATTCTCTTGCCAAAAGACATAGAAGAAGAGGGATTATGGTCGACGTGGTCAAGATGGCTCATGATATTCTCCGGCAGCCCGTTCCGAGAGTAGGGTTTTGTTCGAGGATCCCCGCTTCTAGCCTTTTAGTCAACGGTCTGACCTCCAAAGCAGTCGATACGTGGAGATTCGCTCGATGGGTTCAACTTGGAGCCTTTGGCTCAATTGCCTGGCTCAAAATCCGGTAGGTAGAAGGTTTAGCTCGGGAGTGTGATTGCAGCGACACAGTAAGATCTGCTTGAGGTCAGTCATAGACACCCTCTGAAGATTAAGAACAATGCACACGGTTTACGACGATAATATGTTGCGCACCTGCAACCCCGATCAGCCGCAGGTAGGAGTTGGCGAGTTTGCACCAATTTGACCAGCGGCTGTCTGGTTTGAGACAGGTGGTAGCGAACCATTAAGCCCTCCGGAGGTACCCACCTACCGTCAAAGCAAATGAGTTCATGGCGTTCGTGTTCTACTCCAGTCGAACTATGAGGTTGTAACCCCTTGACCTCTTGTTTCCCAATTCTGGGTTTTAAATGAAGAGGTCCATCGAGGTCTCCCTAAATTTCAAAGAATATTGGACAGTAAGACTGTCAATCTGACCCCTAAACTTTGACCTGTATTTTATTTATGGCTCTGAAGTCACTTGGAAATTGCCACCCAGCATAGCTCAGTGGGTCACGTGGGCACGCAAACAATCGCACCAAGCTAAGGTTCAGACTCGTTGAGATGGGGTCAAAGCTTAAGCAACTCTAGTGGATAGTATTAGTGATACTTATAAGGCATCTAATTTTGAGCGCCTGAAAGGACATGAAGAAACCATGTATAATGGCCCTATGTCTTCGCTCAAAGTAGTCTCTAAATTATATATTTTTATGGGGCAAATGGTGCAATTAACTTAAAAAATTGCACGTCTCTTTTATTAGAAATCAGCAGTGCAACGGGGTTGTGTTCAGGACATAATAAATAGCTACTTTAGGTGCTTTGAAGAGACGTACGGGAATTGTTTTGCAGTTTTTCTCTGAAACGAAACCGACGAAGATGAACTCTGAGGATTCGACCAGATTGTCATAGAGATTATGGTTTATGCTTTGGCCAACTGTTTTCTCCCAGAAGGCAAATCAGACACATATCACTGCTATGAACACCAAGTGGGTCCCATTCGATAAGCACTACCCCATCCGTAAGTGGTTCTGTTGCGCAACAAGTTTGAGTTCTGTGCACACCCAGTGTTACTGTTTGTCGGTATATTGTAGCACGGAGGAAGGACGCATGGATCTAGTTATCAAGTACAGTGTGGGAGGTGTTAACAACCTAGTGAAACCTTTTTTATTTCGCTTGCAAGTGCATGTTGTCAAAAGCGAGCCATGGTGCAAACTGATGCACTCCAACCAGAATGCTCATATTTGCTGTGGTGAGCAGCCGTTATAGGTCGAGTGTTGGTGAGGTATACGTGTCACTTTCATTTATAACCCTTCCTCGAGTTTACTTTGCATGAGTTTCAGGATTTGACGTTACACGAAGACGATATACAGGTGACCCAAGAAACAAAAATGTTACCGTCCATTCAATGCCCTAAATATGGCTAAGGTCGTTTATTAGCCAAGCTGATTAAGTGACTTTGACTGTCGAACTGCAACGCAGTTAAGGTTGGGACAGCCAACGCTTGTGCTGCGCTGTTGAAGCGAAGAGTAAGGGCAGTCTTATGATGCCGAGATACAAAAATCTAAGAGCTTTGTCGATGTTCCATTAGTAGCGCTTCGTAAGCTCTCTACAACGCTAAGCGCACTGTCTACGTTTCTCTATATTTGTCAAACACCTACGTTTGATAATACAGACATTGCAGTTGCTTAGGTCACTTCGGAAAAACCAGTCATGGGCTCAATTTATTACGCAGTTAAACGTTTTAAACGGATAATGCCTGCTTTCGTGGGACTATTTAACCTTCAGTGAATAGGCACTTTTAGAATCATTATATAATGCAAACACCGCAGTGTCGGATGCAAGGCGCAAGGGTTGCGCCGGATAACCGCGGTGTCATTTAAAAACCAAATTACCTAGTATTAGACCAATCCCAAACATTATCTTTAACGACATCTACCCCAAGCTTTCATGCACATTTAGCTGAAATCCTATATAAAGCGGAAAACTGTGTCCTTGGGATTGTAAACGTAAGCTAAATACAATATGAAGAAGCGGTAGAATATGCAACCTGTGATGCAACTTGAAGCATTATTTACGTGTGGTAGGACGGTAATTATTTCGTTATAATTAAATTAAAACAGAATAACGCATGGAACTTGAAAACTTAGGATGTACAGAAAGGGCAATGCAGTCAAACTGGTTTTATTGTCCGTTATCTGGATAGTACAAAAGAGCGTAATAAAGCGGGTGGTCAATTAACTGATATTGCCATCTTTCCAGAAAGGAAACAACAATTGGATTATGTGCAGTATATCACTTGGATTTTATCCTGCTAAGTGGGATAAAATAAATAATTGTAACTAAAGCCTACGAAAGTAGTTTATTCAGAAATGCTTGACCTGTAATTTAAAAATATAACAGTGCATATTCGCGAAGCACAGGAGAGAGATACTAACCATGACTTTTTCGGTCCGCTGAACTTGTCGGCAGAATAACACAAAGAGCTTTCTGAAGTTGCTCATTAAAAAGGACCTGTATCATTTTCATTCTACACTTCGTCATCACCAACTTCATTTAAAAGTTTAGGCAGTCGGTCTCCCAGTCAACTTTTACAGACGGCTCGGTCCGTGGAATTCCATTCGCTATGCACACATTTGTCCACATTTTGCTGCCTATTTTTCATTCTTGCTGTTAAGCCATCCGCAAACAGAAGAAAGGAGTTGCCTAATAAGATGGTTATTTGCGTAACAGACAGCCTCAAAAAATACAGCCACAAGACGTGCGAGGCACACAAGATCACATGAACACAGTAACTAAATCATCGATCAATAATTACGGCAGACGACGCACGCGTTTAGCTTCCAGCCATGCACATCATTTGTATTCATTGCTCCATTCGTTAGGAAGTGCCCCTCCCAATACCTCCCCGTTGGAAGTCAAATGTCGTATGATTTCGGCCTGAGGTTAAGCTGGAGCGGCGTGACAGAAACTTGACAAGGATGGGGCCTTCTTCTGGGTCGACAATCGGGTGAAGGAGAGGTTCTTAATCTCATAGGCTTATCGTGCTTAGTAACCCTTGTTTTTGGTAGTTTGGACTCGTCCAGAATTTATTCAGGAGGTGTAGTTAGGACATCTTGTCTTCTGTCAAATGAGTTGTAGCACCTGAGTTGGTTGGTGCGGCGGATTCATCTGTCATCGTTTACGGCCACTTCATAACAGGTATGGTCATATCGTTTTACAACCATACCAAATGCCCAAGTGATCTGGTTGTTCCGATAGTCCTTTGCTAACACTTTCTGTCCAACTTCGAAGTGTCGTGGGATAGCGCGTTGCCTTCGGTTGTACCGGTGCTTCATTATCGAGTTTCTTTCGGGATTGGGACTGGCCAGCGGTCTTACTTGACCAAATTTCTTTCGAGGCCTTCTGAGCAGGAGTGATTCTGCTGGGGACTTTCGTTCAGGCGTCTGTGGATTTGGCGCAATCCTGTACGTTAGCAGAAAAGTTTGTAGGATCACTTGGATTGGTCCTGCTCCTGCTGCTTTGAGAATCCTTATACGGCCAGTACACATAATTCCTCGCTAGAGCTTTCATCCTGCTGGAACCGGGGTGTCCAGTATGAAATTGATGTAAGACTCGATTAAAATTCGGCTGGGAGGACGACATGTCCACCAAACAAGGTACAGTCTTCGACGACCGATAGTGCATTACGTCTCTGGAACAATTGTTGTAGCTGTGGGTCGGCAAATTTTCAAGGTCACTGTAATTGGTAAAATGTGCTCACCTGTGCCAGCAGCAGGTCCCGTAAGTTGGCGCCTCGAGTCTGACTGAAAGTTACTGAAAGCTGACTCAAAGTATCCGAGAGTACACGGTTAACTTCCGTTTCAATAGACATTTGTAACAACAGTTTCTTCCGGTTGGTGCTGTTCGTCTAACGATCGTGACAGCGCATCGGCCTGACAAACATCGCTCGTCGATTGATACTTGATGTTGAAATCGTACCCCAGCAAAGTTGTCACCCATCTCTGCAGACGATTGGTCGTATATACAGGAATTCATTTCTTCAAGTCAAATATAGCAAGAAGCGGTTTGTGGTCCGTTATTAAGGTAAAGTGAAGGCTATATAACACGTGGAAATTTTTCACTACAGCCACAATAGCGAGAGCTTCCTTTTCAAGTTGACCATATGTTCTTCTGCTGTCAGTGAATCAGCGCAAAGAGCGACTGACTCCTCAGACCCATCTGGGAAAATGTGGGAGATGACTGCTTTAACTCCATAACTGGATACGTCCGATGTCATTACAATTGGCAGTTTTGGATCGTAGTGCATTGGCATCAGTTCTGAGCTTAGTAACAATTTGCTGATGTGGAAGGATTCCTGACATTCTTCAGTCAGACCCACGGGACGTTCTTCATCAACAACCGGGTTAATGGTCCGCGTAGGTCGTGCATGGACGGTAGGAGGTACGGTAAAACTCACCATACCCAGAAATGATCTCAACGTAGTAACGTCTTTCGGAGGTGGCATTTCCTTGATTGCTTTGATGTTTGATGGACCAGGTCTTCGTCCATTTTGGTCAATGATAAAGCCCAGGTATTTAATGGAGGAAATGAAAAACTCACACTTGTGCATTCCTAGGCGAAAACCATACTGCTTTTTCTGTCAAGCACGAGTTCCGTTCACTGGCGCAGTTCTCCCTGGTTAGATCCCTTGCTAATTATATTGCCAAGGTATGCAGCGGCATAACGTATTCCCTGTAGCGTCGAATGCATGATCTGCTGAAAGATAGCCGGGGCCGACTTAACGTCAAACGGTAGGCATGTATCCTGGAATAGTCCTCTGTGAGTGTTGCTCGTTAGCAACTAACCCGATTCTTCTGACAGTTCAATCTGGAGATATGCACCTGAGAAGTTCAGTTTGGCAAAACACTTGTCGCTGTTCAGACGTGCAAAAAGTCCTCAGGGTGGGGTAGAGCGTATTTGTGGTCTTCTAAGACGGCATTCAGGCCAGTAGAGTAATCTGCACCTAAGCGTATCTTTCCCTTTGGATTCTTGGCAATCACAATGGGGGCTGCACATTAAAAGAAATGCGTCGGTTTGCTTTATCCGGTTCACTGTAGTCTGTCAAGTTCTTGGGCGGCGATTAGAAGCACTACACAAGGAACTGGTCTCTTCGGTAGGGAGACTGGCTTTGCTTCTGGTCGCATAGAAAGCTTGGCCTAGATTTTCGTGCACAATCCCAGACCATCTTGATACACCTTCGGATATTTCCGCCTTAAAGACACCGTTCACTCTGCAGATTTGTCGCTTAATTTGTTGCGGACAGAATTCAAGGGAACCTCAAACAGTTTCATATTCCTAATCCAATCGAGACCGAATAAATTTAGATCGGGATGTCTCCTTATGTAACATACCCCTATGAATTGACAATCTTTGGACGTTCCAGGACAATAGATTTCACGGCTAACTCCAGCGGTCCTCCTGAAGCAATGGTTGCAATCCGAGTTGTTCTTTGAACAGGTACCGCACCGGTTTTCTTCCAAGTTGTCTCGGGAATGAGCATGATGTCTGAGGCAGTGTAAACTTGGTGGCGTACGGGCACCTGGATCACAACTACTGTTACGAAGCTGCGCTCTGCGGTCCCTGTATTGAAGGTAGCAAAGACAGAATAAATTTGGGGTCTTATTTGTGTTAACCATGTGGGTACACAGTCTTAGTAGGTTTGCTGTAAACTCTCTTGTTGAAAATGGTTGCACGGCAGTGGTCCTCCTTGTTCCCCCGTTGGTTGCATTTCTGACAAAGATGCTTCTTGAACGGGCAGAATTTTTGATGAACTGCCATCCGCCACATTGCCAGCATGCGGATGGTGGTCTGTTTGACTTCAGTGAGTTTTGGACCGTTGCTGGATTCCTGCGCTGGTTTGATACCGCCAACACATCCACGGGACATGGACTGTAGCCTTATGCAATCATGTTCATGTCGTGCTTCATGTTGATTAACCTCTGGCTTTCGGAATTGATGGACATGAGATTGATGGCCGGGTCCTGCTCATTTTTATTAAGCAGCCTCATGCGTAGTTCGGTATCCTCGGGCGCTTAGAGATCACGAACGAAACGTAGGGTATTGAACCAGTCGACTGACATTTCTTTTAACCTGACAAGTTCGCAGTGACGATTGACGGTACTGGTGTAACTTACGAAATCGTCTGACGTGCACTTAATGTAATGCTTGCAGCCGTATCGGTGGCTTAATAATGAAGACTATTCACCGAAAATGTCATTTAGCAGAGGTAGAAGTTGGTCAAAGATAAAATCTGTGAGGCATTTTGGCAAACTAACATTGAGAAACTTGTCATTCTCCTTGGTTGCCAGCTTCCGCAAAAGCAGTCTGTACTTCCATCCGTCGTCAGCCTCGGTGAATTCAGACCCGGCAAACGTCTTCGTATCTTCTGAACCAAGATCAGAAGGTTAGGCAGGCATCCGGGTCATACCGAAACCCACAAATGCTGTACGCAATTGCATCCGCTGATGATTACTGCTTTTCATTGGTTCGTCTTACTTGAACCGCTAAAAGCTGAAGGATATTTTTGAGCAATCGTGTCTGACTTTCTTCAAATTGCCTTTATTGATTTTGAAGTATTGCGGTAATTTGTTCCACTGTAAGGACAAGTTCGTCGTATTTCCGTCGTATACAATCAAACCGTTACCTCGGTCGCCATTTGTTAAGCAAGAGGAAAACAGAAAAGCGGAGTTGTGTAATAAGGTGGTTATATGCGTAACAGTCAGGCTCAACAAATACAGCAACAGGACGTGCGTGGCACACAAGATCACATGAACACCGCTTCTAAATTATTACGGCAGACGGACGCACGCGTTCAGCGTCCAGTCATGCACATCATTTAGGTCCACGGCACCATTCGTTTGGAATTGCCCCTCCTAACAGTTGCAACCATCCTACTGTGGCAGCAAAGATTTTTCCAAATATTTTCCTAAATCGTTTGCACTTTTTTCAGAAGCGGGCATGTGACTGTTTGGTTGTGCTCATGAACCGGCATCAGCTACCCTTGCAATGCAGTTTCAACCTATGCATTTTTCCCATCGCTTCATTTTCTGGGAGCGTGCAGCTCCATTCGACAAATTCTGCCGGAGTTCCTTTTTGCTGTCAATCACTCTGGCTAAGATACGACGAGTAATGTGTAAATCACGCGACAAGTTGTCCTCTGAGTTTCCTGGTGGATAAGTTTTAATTTTGTCCAAACTGTACAATATTTCTCTCAGGGAAAATACTTTCTACTACTGGCCATACTTTCGTGTGGCGAATAGAATACTGACAAATGTCGAGCGGAAAGATTACCCGACTTTGCTCATTACTCTAGTTTAGAATATGGCCTAGGGTTTGCCCACAAAAGTCTGTACATTTAACTTGCTCTTGTATGAAATGACGTAGGTAAGCACTTCTGGTCTGTCAATAACGCAGCCGAAATCTTTGTTGTTCTTGACTCGACCGGATTGGCTAGCTGTGGGGTAATCGTAATAAAAGATAGAGCGAGGGCTTAAAATTGGCAAAGCGATAAGAGCGCAGCCCACACAGCTGAGCAATTAAGCGGTGGTTAGACCCAGGTAATAGGCAATTAGACGGTGGAAATTCAGCATATGAGCAAAATATTTGGATTTTGAAAAGCTGGGCAATAAGACGGAGTGGGCTATAAACCGGGTGGGCAATGTAGCGGGTTCGACTGTTTAACACAAATGGACGATTTCAATCAACTCGGATTGATGGGTTTTGGAAATCATTCACCATGTATAACTAACGTTAATGTGTTAGGGAACTGAGGCCTTACTAATGCCATCTATAGTCAATAATCTCCCAAATAGATTACTTGCCACCTCTATCGGTGGTCGCCTGCGAAGGAAGCCGCAACTCGGAGGGCAAGAGCTGTCCTTTTCAAGTTCATAGTATGCACGAGAGTGGATGATCAGCCGCGACATGACGGTCCATCGCCGTTACCCATGGCTTAGTGACATAAGTCGCTTACTCGCGGGAATAAGTTCATGGGTTGAATCCGAGAGGGCGCTGCTGAGGAGTCCCATTAGAACAAAATTGCGATCTAGCTATTTCCTGGATGTGCGGTGACTGTGTGGCTGATTCTAACTACGGCGACTCTTCTCGAAAATAGCTGGAGTCTTGATAGACACACTGAAAGTTTCAGCTGCATTTTGGCACGGGTAACTATCAGTCGAGTAGGAACAATGAGCCGACTCATCCAACTGAAGATGCTTCTTGATACCCTACTGAAATTACACAATGATTTACAACTTTCTTTTTCGGACCTAGTACAGATTCAAGAAGACGTTTCAGAGCTGGCCTGATCTCTGGAAAACTTGGTAATACTGTCGCTACCCGATTACTCAAATTGCGCAGGTCACAGCTATGCTTCTCTCCCTGAAATTACTGTTGCGTGTCGGTGGATACTATGCGAGCTACCCACCATCTCCTTTCCTTGAGTTTGCTGTTTCTATCCATGTATTAGTTAATGCTAATCCTCTTTTGTAACAGTCTGTGGGACGGAGTTAAATCGAATCAAGGTGCTCAACTTATTGGCCATTCATTTCGCGATATTGATCGTTATTTCGAATACCTGTAACTCGGGGGATGAATGTGGCGTGCAGTATTCCCGAGTTGAAAATTTAAGTTGCGCACCTTCGGCTAGGAAATAGAAACAGTGCTGCTTTCAGTGGTTGATTTGTAGTTTTGTAAGCCACTCCAGCTTCGAATGACTACTGCTCGTTTCCTGCTTTGAATGTCACCCGTCAATTGACTGACATGGGGCGGATAAAAGCTCAATATGTCGCGCTGACTTTCTGATTCGTATTGCTGATTTAACCTGCTGAGCTTCGTGGACATACCCTAACTTCATGTGCTTGCTGTTTGAGCTCCATTCAAAATTCCGGGATACGATGCATTCACACGCCCTGGGTATTTTTTGCTATTCAAATTATCGACGTTCTTCAGATCGAACTCATGATCCTCACTATCCAAATGCACCTGCTTAAGCGTTTTCTCATCGTGGCGGCACACGTCCATACTTATGTTCGTATAGCCTTGTGCCAAGTTTTCTTCCTGTCTAGCACACATAGCACTTATCTAAATCTTTGTTCCGAATAGTTTCCGTTGCTTCATGTGCAATATTTATCCCTTAAGGCACTAAAAGCCTTGCTACCATCTCAGAAACTTTATAAATATAAAGTAGGGTACTAGTTTCCCTTTCTGCTACACTTGCACATTTTGTCGTGATTGATTCTTCGACATGCGGCGTCCTAGAATAAAACACAAATGGAGTGAACTCCCTGAAATCTTCTTAAATTAATTGCCCTCCACGGCATTCCTCAGTTACAGCCTACTAGAGTGGGATTTGGACCGTTTGCCAGTGGTTCACATGTATCTGGGCTTATAACTAGCCGGATGGTTAATGATATAGGTCAAGATCTGATCAATGTGCGGCCCTTTCTGATAGGCCATTGTTTCATGATGCGCAGAAGCATTTATTGTTAACACTGTGTCCCAGATCGACAAGTGAAGAAGTGATCAATTGGTGGACCCATGCGAGTCAACTGACAATTGTTAGTCAAAGAAGGAAATGATTAGGTCACTGCGCTTTGGTATGAGCCAAGGGGCTGGACGAATCAGAACTCGAAAACCACCTTGATGACGTTGCTTAGATTGGAAATGAAAAGTCTGCAAAGAAAGTGCATAGTTCAGCAAACAAAGCAACTGTCTCATCGTTAACCTTAAAACGGAGCAAATTTACGGCTCTACAATGGAAACCAATATAAACGCATTTTGTATAAAATTTTTTTAACATATTGTTAATGCGGAAACATCCACAACACAAGGACCAATCTGCAGTCGGCTGCATATTGCTTTGTCGAGAAATAAATTTACTCTAAATTTGTGCCTCTACAGTCTCAATCCATCTTGACCTTAACTGAGCTATACTATGTTTAACTACCACCACGTGGCAATTGACGTGCCCTGTTGATATTCACTTTTCCGTAGTACATACCATGAGACAAGATGCCATTCAGTTTTCATGAGATGCTGCAGCATGCATGTTCAGCTTTGACTAAGTCAGTAGGCGAACTCTTGCTATCATTCTTTCTGCGTCCTCAGTGAAATCGTGCTTTGCGCATTTCTTTCACTCATAGTTCACGTATAAGCATACCAGGCAGATAGGTCTCATGGGCCATGTTGCTTTGGAGTTAAATGGACGGTCTTCGCTTGTGTAGTATAAATGACGATTGTTTCTTCCGTTTTGCTTGGCAGAGTCGGAACGACAAAGTCGATTGTAGCCATTCACGATTAACCTCCACAATTTCGTCTCAAACAATTTCTTTTGTTGCTTAAGTGCACTACGATGCGCCGCAGCTGATGAGAAAAAGCATGATGCAAATTGTATATGGCAAACCAACAAGAGAAAGCAACTTCTTTCTCCTTCTTCCCACTCTTTCTTTTCAGCATCACTATGTGGAGAGTGAGTGGCAGTTCTGACTACTACGGAGTATCTAGGGAAGATTACGCCATTCCTACCTATGGTCTGCAAAAGTCTGCCTCCCCGTGAACCGTACTAAGTCGGCATTCATAAGTCTGCAAAAGGTTGGTGACGATCAAGCATATACAGTAGACAATCTTCCACTACATATCACACCATTGGTGAAGGACTTAGGCTTACTTACAAGCTGTAATTTGAAGTCCGTGAACAGCACAAACAGGCTACATCGAAAGGAATTACATATGTTTTGAACGCTCAAAAAGCTTCTGTATTTGGTCTAAAACGCTAATATTCCTGTAATGGAGTACCATTCACTCAGGAAATGCACGAGTAATCTAAGTTTGATGTCGATAAATGATTGAAACCAAATTAACGCTACTAAACAAATTTCCATTTTACTTTAAATGCCATAGATCGGTGCATACCAGTGTCCTTCAGGAAATAAAAATAGCATGTTTTAAAGTCTGACACTCCGGATGCATCGGAGTCCGTCCTACTATGATTGTGCAACATTTCATTTACCGAACCGCTGATAAGTAGTTTTTAGCTTTTTTCTTTTGAATGGTCTCAAGTTCGAAATAGGAAAAACCATCTGATTAAAACCAACGCATATATGGTGGCTCCAGAACTACCATTCAACCACATGCATATCAGTGATGTCAAAACCAACCTAGGTATTGTTGGTACCTTGAATTTTAAGCAATTCCTAACCAAGTGAAATTTAGTGTCTAGTCATCGCAGTGATTAGATAGCTAATTGATATGTCTTGCGCATTTCTCTATTTTTGTATTAGGCAAAACGCTTATGGTGACGGATTTGACTCTAACTTATGTGCTGACTTTATGGCTTATATTCTATTGATGGGTAAAACTAGAAGTGTTGGACTTATGTTATTTTTTGAATTAGTTGAACATATTTTGTATTTCAGTTGAACAGATGCGTTGAAGAAAGCTCTTGTTCCAAAAAAAGAGCCCATTCTGGTCCTTAGATTTTGACATTAAGGTATGTTGTTTCATGACTTTACTAAACGCCGGTTGTGGATAGCAAGCAAAATTGCATCAATGGAAGACACTCGCATCTATCAAGCGGATGTAAACCCACATGGCCCCAGTGTTGAAATGGAATATGGTGAATTGCAACTTTGTGAATAATAATTATATGGGGACGTATATCTCTGAGCTAATAGTCAATGGCTTAAATTTTGCTTGAAAACAAGTTTACCGGAGTGTCGAAGCCACGCAACTCCGGTCAATCAGTTGTTTATGAACTTTATGTCAGTATGCTATCAAAAATATTTGGTAAAATTGCGAGAAAACAAAGCTGCCTTATTTTTCAAGGCTTGGAGTATTGCGAAGCCTTGCCAGCCACCGGTAGTTGTCAGTTTACCGCGGATTTGTTGGATGCTGCACGTGACTCCGTGACTGATTTAACCGTTGCTAAATTCGGAGTACTCCAGTTCGCTGCCCCCTAACAACCTGGTTTGACGAGAGAAACACATAAATTTATTACCCAAGATCGCCAAGTTTGATCCTATGGGAGCGTAGCGCAATATTTTGTGCACACGATAGCACTGGACAGTGAAGAATATTTCGCGAGGATACAATTTATTATATCAAGTAGCTTACAGCAAAGTTGCTTCTGTATTTTTCTTACAACCATTGCTTGTGCAAACAGTTCTCTCTCGTGTTCCAGTTACGATACATATCAAACATCTAAACACAATCTTGCCAAAAATTAGAAAGTACTCAGTCGTAATCTTTGCGTTGGACTGAGCTGTTTCATAGTTTCCCAAAGAGAACATATTTAACATCTGCGGATCACGTAGAACTGTGTGTATGCAATTGTTACTGAGTTCAGTTACCAGTGAATACTGTTACATATACTGTATATTTTATAATTTCTCATTAAACTACCGTTTTAGGCTTCTGAATACCTTGACATAATGTTTAATAAACTTTGTCGCAACCCATTTGATGCCTTTCATCGAGAATACTACGCGACAGCATTGTAATTCGCTACAATGTAGTGGTCACCAACAACCCATGTTGCCGCGGTTTAGAATTTCACCATCTCAAACCCAGCGGTAACTGAAGAAGAAACCTTACTGATGTACCGGATAGTGTACGATTTCCACTAATTACCAAGTTTTCCGGGGTAATCAGTATTATTCGCTTAACCTCTAAATGAGTAAATGCCTGGTTTGGGACGAGCAAGTGGTTCTAAGTTAATCGACTTCACGGAACAGCATTGAGGAAATGCTCATTTTTGGGGAGTACGGAGTAATCGAACCAGTTCGGCAGGATATGTGCCAGTTTAGGTCCAATCGTAAAATTAGCTCGAAATGTCCTTATTACTAAACTATTTGGGGAAGCCTTTCAGTAGAGATTAATTTCGTTTGGGCTACCTGTCAGAACCACACTTTGACAAAAATCACATAACACGGGATTGCCTTACATATTAGGTACAGGCGGTCGTTATGCGCGTTAACATCATCCGTTATTCTAAAACTCAATGTCCTCTGCGATCTTGTTTGTAGGTGTATGCACTTAGCTGCCTCCTGCATCTTTATACTTGACTGCACAATAAGTCGGACCTTTTCCAGTGCACAACATTTAAATTCGTGCATTTGTCTTATGAAAAAGAGAACAGCGTAAACGGCCCACCCACATAAGGTCCTGAAAGATAAATGGTATGCTTCATCGTTGCTAAGATTAATGGAAGAAATTATAACCAACAACAGTGTTCTGGCTTGTGGGATAAACTGGAAGGTGAAGTGGAATTCACGAGTTGAGAGACTTAAAGTTGAATAAACCATCTTGTTTCTCTAGATATTCTTAGAGATCATGAGAGAAAAATCAGTCGAAACAGTGGCAGGGATATTAAATCGCGAAACAGATTTGCAAATTCGTCAGGGATGCCTTGTGTATCTGAGGTTTTGTCTAGTTCACCGGGAATTGGTGATCAACTGGAGTATTTGCTTATGTAGCCCACTGCGAACACTAAATTCTAAAGTTGGTTCCTTGCGTGTATTTACAACACACCTTACGGTACTTTGTTCCACATATTGTCGTCTAGGATAATGGAGCTGGTCGAGAACTAATAAATATTTTGAGGAAAACACGTCAAGTCAAGTCAAGAAATTGCTTTGTACACCCTGCATGGTGAATATTCAGCTACAACGCACACGATCTCGACAATGCACCAATAAAGCAAATCAGTGGCAAACCAATAGGACAAAGAACGAGTGGATAAGGACTAATAACACAATCAAGTTGAAAGTCGACTGGGTAAGTCAAGAAAGACTGAATTGGAGTCTCACAAAAAGCGTGGTAGGTAAGGGATGATTGACGAGCGATAAGCTTGTATGCGGGCATAGATTAGTTTGTACTTCTGCTTAGTAGATGAAGTTGAGAAACATTCAGACAAGCGGATGACTTGTATCAGTCAGTATCATTGAGCCTAGCTTTTTACAAGAATTGCTGTGTGTAGAAATAAGAGTGCTAGTAAAAGTAGCTAACGGAAGACCGTTAAACCGGGTTAAGTGCTTTAATGGTTGGAAAATTAACTTAAAATGCTTACCTAAAAGACCGGGAAAGATCACGGTAACCGTACGTCCAATAGCGAAGAACAAAGACGTTGACAAAGCGTATAATCAACTAAAAAGAATCGCAGGAGGTTCTGGGCCGAGAAGTATAGAATGACAGCCATCTAACGACTGTGAAAGTAGTTTTTTCTTGAAGCGCCCAAGGTAAATAGCAACTCAACGTCACACCCAGATATTTTAATGTTGTAGAAGACTGTAATCTTTCGCCATCAATATGTAACTTGTTACACAGTGTGAGGCGCTCTTCGTAACTGGCTCATTTGTGTAAGGAAAAAAGCATGTCGTGGCATTTTGCAGCATTAAGAGACATCTCACGAGATCTGAACTAACCATTAAGATCGTTTAGAAGTGCTAGTATTGTGAATGAACAATCAGCGCTTTGGTGATTGACGCCCAGGAGGATATCGTCCGCAAATTTTTCAGTCGCTTCAGTTGGAGCTGCTATACAGCTGACGTAATTAGAACATAGAAAAGACAATAGAATTGCTCCCTAATGACGCCTGCGTTGGTGAGTAGTGTGGAGGAACATCTGCCGCTGAGTCGGGTGATCTGAGTGCATTCAGCAACATAATCACCCAATAAATAGAAAATAGAGGAAGGTACTCCTTAAGTGAGTAGGTCGTCTAGCAGTAATTCGTGGTTTACACTGGTATAATCAAGAAAACATCCTAATAGCTTTATTTCTGTTGTCAAGCAACGAAAGTCCAGAAGGTACGAGGTAAGCCATAGCATCTAGGGTAGAGATCGAACTACCATAGCAAACTACAGGGGTCCGTAGAGCGCGTTCTGTATGGCATCATTTCGAGGATGAGTTTCTCCAGAACATTCAAATCAACGGAATTGCACGCGATAGGTCGATATTTATTAGATCCTTTTTACTGCACTGGTGTAATGTTGACACTTCACCAGCAGTCGGCTATTTTGCGTTGCTGCATACACATTGTGTATATACTCGCAAGAGACATTGCCAAACAATCGGCACATCCCTTGAATAAGATGGGAGATAGCATGTCCGGGCGACTAGCTTTACCGGAACGTAGATGTTTCAGTAGATTATTTACAGTTGCATTGTCAACGGAGGCAGTGGTTCAGCAGACCCCAGAACTTAAGCCAAGGAAGAATCTGGAGCCGTGGTAGTACTACACTTGCAAAACTCTTGATTCAATTTCTCTAAGTCTACATCACAATAGAGAGAACATCGAGTAACTCCGCTAAGCATTTTCAGCATTTCCTAGAATTCAGAACAACTGCGGTTCCAAAGAACAGACCGGACACACACTTTGTTAAGGCGATGTGGCACTTCCTTTATAATTACTACCTGTGAGAGATCTTACTGAGATGCGAATTCCTTTAAGCACTTCCTCCTTAAGTCGGCGTAGCCGCTTCAGGTGTGAAAGGAAAACCCGTCAGCGCGGACGTAAATAATTTCCAAAGGGCAACAGATTTCAGATGGATTGTCAAATAGCTTGTTCAATTATCATAATACCTGGATACAACTGGGTCAACAAAAAAAGTAAATTTCGTAAATGCGATCATTTCGAGAATTCTGTCGAGATTTTTTGGTGGGCATTGTCTCAACCTGACCCTTGGATCATTTCAGCGAGTGATTTGTTGGTGGTTCTTGCTATAGATGACAGGTGAAATATTGATTGCTGAATGATCAGAATTACCGAGTGGATCCCGAGTACCTACGGAGAACCACTTCACATTATTAACAAAAACCAGGTCCAAGGTTGCGTTTAACTTGCTGGGCAGATTGGTGATGTTTCGCAACCTGACAGCGGTGAGAAAAGTAGTGCCACATCTATTGAAATTTCTGCCGAACGGTCGATGTGTTCTACGACAGGTGCAGTAAATTCATCATAGCAATTTTCAGTTTCAGGTTTGGAACAGGAAGGCGATATGTAGATGTTAGCCGACAATATTGAGCGGTAGCCATTCAAATACCTCGGCTTACGTTGTACGAATAAACAGTTGATCAATTGTGAGGAAAAGCAAAATACACGTTCGATTGCAATATCACACCTCAGTTTCGGTATGTGTATAGGCGATCAAACTGATGGCAAATAGATTCTCCAACAGATAAAACTGCATCCTCTGCTCCTTCATGGAGCCAGGTTTCTTGCAACACGATGATTCCAAGCTGCGAAAACTCTTGAGAAAACCTTGTTTAGTAGTTCATTTAATTTTCCCATGAGCCCTCAGACCTCTCCAGTTTTTCCTTCGAAGAGCAACTCTGCAACCAGAGCGATCTTTTCTAACAGAATAGTTACACTTCTCATGAAATCGCTTTATTTTGTTTCTGAGAAATGATTGTAAATGCAAGAGTTACAAGCGTAAAAAAACGTAGCAATTTTAAAATATCGCTTGAGTAGATTTGCATCGCGGGACGAGTGACGAATGAAAACAAGCACCGATAGAGCAAACGTTGGGATGTGAGAACGTGTGTTGATAAACTCCAAAGCGAGGAATCCTAAAGCACGGCTTAATGAAGGACACATTTAGATTAAAACGTTGGTCGCGAAAATTATACATGATGGATTTATGTGAAGGAACCGGTACCCTATTCCTCACTCGAGGCAATATCTCTGATTCGGCTCATGGCCTGACATCTATGGAATATCAAGTACTTGTTCAACTGGAGGCGAGTGGTTCACTATGGCTGAGTACCAAGCCGAATGGTAATGGGACGCAGTTGAGTGTGGTGTGCCGCAAGGCTCAGTTCTAGGTCCACGTTTGTTTTTGGTGTTTATTAATGACCTTGCACAGGGAATCGCTTCAGACTTCCTAATGTTTGCCAACGATATCAAAATCTGGCGCAGGATCCAGGCGAACGCCGACCATCATCTGATTCAGAGTGACATAGGTACAGTGTATCAATGGTCGATCCAAAACTTATTGCATTTCAACGTCAGTAAACGCAAGGTGCTTTCCATCCGACATCAAAGCAGCTACTCATACCGACTCGGAACGGATGTACTGCAACAATCAACTCTCGAACGTGACTTGGGTGTCCTGGTTCAAGATGATTTGGGTTGCTCCAGGCAATCCGAAAAGGCCTCGAAGACCGGGAACCAACACGTCGGGCTGTTGAGGCGAACTTTTGAACAAATAAACAGCTCCATATTTCGACGAACGCTCAGTGCGTATGTTCGCCCCCATGTCGAATATGCAATTCAAGCCTGGCATCTATGGCTGAAACATGACCTTAATGAACTGGAGCAACCACAACGCCGGACATCTAAGAACGTAATTGGAGTGCGCAATCTTTCCTACCAGGAGAGGCTGCAACGACTGGGATTGTTCAGTGGAAGCTATCGCAGACTTCGAGGTGACCTGATTATGGCATACTTGATTCTGCGAGACCCACACCATGTGTGCCGCCATTTACTGCAACTCAGCAGCAATACAAACTTGAGGGGCCACTAATTAAAATTCGCAGAACAATAGAGTCGTCTGGAGTGCCGCAGAAATTACTTTTCCATTCGTGTCTGTCACCCGTGGAATGCTCTGCCAGAATTGGTCGTCTCTGCACCGACACTAATAATATTTAAAAGACGGTTGGACGATGCACTCATCCACTTACACTTTGTTACTTAACACTACGTCGCCATCCTACACCTGGAGTTTACAATGGAATTATTTGCGGTTAACTGTGGGTTCTGTGAATCTAAGAGGATCGCAGGACTACAGCGAAGCAAACAATAGGCCATTATTTTCAAATTTAAGGTATTTACTATGTTACTATCCTAATTATTATTATTATTGTTATGTTGATATCCCCACCAACTACCCAACAGAACTTGTAAAGCAACGCTTCTTAACCCGTATAAATTCATTCTTCATTGTTCATTGTATAGCTTTGTGCTCAACGTTTCTGGCATACAGAGGCATTGCGGCATTAACCTACACCCGTGCGGAACAATTTTATTGGGTTATGTAGTAAAATACACATAGAGCTTACCTAGCTTTGCAGTTTATGTCTGATAGCACTCAGTACACCGAGATTAGGTAAGAGCACCCAGAGATGAGTCTTACCATCCGATCTCGCGGGAAATTCGAAGCATAATAATATATATGCAATAATATACGATTAGCTTCTACAGTGTTTTACCAACAAGTAAACTAATGTCTACCATGGTAATTTTCATGGTAAGCTTCTCGAAGTTTATATATCAGACAACGAGTAGACATTTGCTACTATATACAGTAACTCTTCACGATATTGTCACCTCCAAGTTAGTAACATTTATAATACTCAAACGGATATATTACTCTATGTACCAGCGAGAGAATCTTTTCAATCAACAGCACAGCATTTATTAGAACAGATACAATGAAGCGACAATATTACACGGGCAGGTTCTGCTAATGACGAGTTTGCTACATTTTGATAACATTTCAAGCTGACTTGAGCAACACCAGATATACGCTTTGAAGAAAAATACCACTACACAGGAATTATCGGTTGCCACTGCTGTATGCACTGTGTTGTGTTCTACTGATTGGCGGCCAACGCATCGAAACACTGATACTTCGGTCCATTTATTCCCGGGAACCACTGCTAACACCGAGTAAGTGTTCTCCTGCTAAAGCATCCGTAGTAGATTTACTGCGATCTTGACGCTAGTGCTTTGTACGATGACTGCCATCAATGTTGCATGCTTATTTGCCGTTGTCTTAGACGGCATTTTGCTGCGTTTTTAATCGGCTTTTCAGGAGTTGGTTAGCATACAAAGCAGGGCACCTTCGATGTTATGGTGTGGCTTGATCTCTCAGAACATGTAGCCTTTCGGTGGCTGTTTTGATTTGTCTGCAGATCAGAGTTAAAATTCGTTAAAGCACAGATTTCACCGCCCTGCTAAACAGATGTAAGGACTGCTCTGATTTGAACCTGGCGTACCACAATACGGAACATGTTCGCAGGCAGTATTTATCGAATAGACATTTTTGTGTGCAGTGCAAGTATTTTATATTTTTATAAGAAATCTACGAGTCCACGGTGGTCGTAAAATTGTTCACTGCAACGTGAGAAGTGTTTCCGGTTGGTTGACATGGACACACTACGGAAGATTAATCTGTTGCCAAAAGGATTACTAAATCATCGACTTGAGGTATGCACCAAGCGTTTGTGGCCTGGTAGCGTATGCAACCTGTGCATCGTATAAAGAGCAACGGACGACTTGATTGTGAGTTCTCGCACAAACTTTCTCGTAAACTTACATCAGCTTTGAAAGTGGGGTGCAATCTGTGGGCATGTGAGAGATCAGAAAAAAGTTGATCATCTTCTTCACGCAATTAGCACATTACAGAAATGTCCGGTGATCATGTGCACTCCCATTAATGGAAACTGTCTATCTAACTGGAAAATCGACCAGCAGGATTGTTGATTTGAAGAAGAGTGCATCCTTACATTAGGATAATGGAACACTAGCACATACGCACACTTGAAGGAAAATGGTTAAACATAATGGAAAGGGGAAATTAAAGGTATCCGGCGCAACTCCAATGTGTACGGTGGATAATGTGCACACGAAGAAGTGGATAAAACAGTTATTTTCGCCAAATTCCTAAAGTCCCCATTTATGTACATGTGGCTATTTTGTCTTTTGACAAGGTGGCGTACTCCGATAATTGTAAAGATTGGAAACATTTTGAACCCAGTTTAGAACTTGAAATTTGCGGCATCAAAGTGAGCTCCACGTTTGAAGTGAAGTATTAATTAAGTTTCCAAATTTCTGTAGCCGAGCTGCTTAACCTACACTCTATAAGATAGAGAAAGTAAATTTGGCAATAAAATAAAAATGCCTACATTAAAGTTTACATTAATACCTAAAACTGTTTCTTACTAAACTACCAAACAAACTCTCTGTAGGTTTAAGTGTGTAAGTCACAGTAGTTGACATTACATTACATTCACGCAAGGAATTCAATTGAAACTGTTTCACAATGAGAATAGTCGAGAATGTTGATGCTACTTATTCTAGCACCTCATCTCGGACACTAAATTAGTCCTTCGTATAAACTGTAGGAGTGTAACTTTTGGAACCAAATGGTGACCACTGTGTGTCTGGCGATTGAGTGTAAACTAAATATCAAATTACAGGCTAAGCAAAACACCAGCTGGACATCGGTCTCAAATTCAGAACCTCTTCTTAGTGATGAACGTAGGTAAATAAAATAACCGAGCACAATAAAGGGTATGGGGAACAAAAGATAGACGATAGCAAATGTGTTGCTAGCTTTCACTTTATTTCCACTTGTATGATTCAGGTGGATTGATTTGCAGTCGGCCATGCGGGTTGACTCTAGACACCAAGTCCACACATACCCTTAAATAGCCCATTAACTGTTCAGTTAAATAAGTTTGCAGGTAAACTTTCGTTATTCCGCGTCTGCTGGATATCACTTATTGGGCTCTTCCGGTCAACGGTAAGCATGAACTCAAGAAAATTCGCCAGTCAGAAACCGTGGTAAATCAAATGTGAATGGCTCCGAACAAAACAGCATATTAACACAATAGCCGGTAAAACACAGAATTCATAGCGCTGGCTGCTTTGGATGGACAGTTCAGATCATTCGACCCAAATAGCGCGCTGGTGGGTATCTCATTGGGGTCGAAAAAACCGTTTATCACTGCGTCTGCCAGTGATCGGGCAATCGCCACTAGTACGTTGATATCAGCCGATGAGATCTGGTTCTATGCGGATATCTTTCTATTTAAAAAGGATGAGACTTGCTAGGTGGAAATGCAGGCGTTAGACTGCAGCGTTCAAGGTTAGTTTTGCGTCTGTCTGTCCTCCTTTTTGACCCAGATGCTTCTGGCACGATTCCACGGTTCAGAAGGTCGGATTCATTAGTTGGTCAGTTGCAATTTCCTGCAGGATACCTTGACACCAGTTGCTCAATACGTGGTTCAGCTATCTTAGTCGCTTTAGGATAACACGAAGTCGGCTGCATTTGGTTTACATAATGGATTTGGGTTTTGGATTCTACAAGTACACTACACATTATATTTCAACGCATGCACTCGGTTTTACTCATCGCCAAAAATGCAGCGCAATTCTGGTAGCTACAGACATACGCTGGCTCTCGAAGCGTGCCCAAACGTGACTTTACTGTCCGCTGCTGGTTGAATCCGCTTTCCAGTTTTGGTTCCTTTTATGAAAGCAGTTTCATACGACTAACCAGAAAACATGGAACGATACAAGAAGCTGTCTGTCTGTTTGGTAAAGCTTATGCTATAGAAACTGCATTCCGGACCTGATATACATGAGAAGAAGTCTGTAGCTAAATTCTAATATACACCTCTCCCAAATTGACGACAGCAGATCTCACTCGCGTATGTCTGCAAAATTCTCAACATTATCATGATTGCCTGTGGAGCAGAGGACATGCTCGATAGCGTACATAGTGCAAAACCATGTAAAGATGACCGAATTGAGTTGCATCCCACTATCTGTCACAAGTGTTTCCTGAGGCGAACCTATTGAAGATCCGTCGTAGTCATGAGAGATGGGTTTTGTTTGTGGTTTTACCCCGTTGTCTGTCCTGACTCATCAAACCTGGTCCACTCAGTGAAACGAAATTTTATCCTGAGATTCGACACTTGAATCGTTTCATGGCTGTCAGCTCGGGAGCTACCTCCAAAGCAAGTAAATTGGCGTGCAACAGTAATCGGTAGTCATCTGAATTTGTTGTTCTCCAAAAGCTGACATGGAATTTAGATGTTTCCGCTTTTACCTGGGGCAACTGTTGTACTTTATGCATCAGTCGTCAGGGAACCATACTCTGTTTATTTGTAGCCAAGCTATTGGCAACCACTCTGTTTCATAGACTATCCACAATTCATGCATCATCGTCATGCATCATCGTGAAAAGCACGCTGACTCGCATCCAGACCGTCTACTCTTCCAACACCGCCACCACTTCCGCAAGCTAACCACTGTTTCATTCTTAGACGCCTGAACTGCATTCGAGTGGATTGATTGCCTTACTTGTAAACGTTGCTTGCTAACGGAGTTCTACATATGTATACTGTCATCATTCATGCTGTATGGTAACATGTCTTCATAGAGTGACAGTCCATGGAAGCTTTCTTCAACCGTCACTGTCAGCAGCGGTGCGCGGCATGGCCACACCAGCTCACCGAAGACATTTTGTCAAAAGCTCTAGATGGCAACTAAATTCTTGGCTCAGAGCCTTCATCAAGTTGGTGCGATATCAGCCTAGACTATTCTGATGATATCGTCTTACCCAGTGAAGATGGCCTGGCTTGGCCTTCAAATCGGCCGTAGCTGTTGCTTTGTAAAAAACCTTTTCTGCTACCCTATCTACTGCGGACATATAACTTATGTTGTTTTAATTGTCAGTTTTTTTAATTGAATTATATCCTAATTACCAATGTCATCGGACTCTGCAGATCTTTTGAAACCAGTTCCAAGTGCTGGTACATAAAAAGCCTTTCGTCGCCTACGGTCATAAAGCCAGGAACATTTTCCAACCGATGGTGAGAAAACATTATGGCAACATGAGGAAACCTCGCGTTGGTTGGAAAGTTGGTCTCCGTGGATGCCCGCTGCAGAAAATTCAGTTAGCGCTTATCCTCTCCAGCAATGTGCGTTCATTGCTAGGCAAAGTCACTGACCTCACAGCTCTTACGCAACGAGAGGAATATATAAACTCAATTATTATTACGTTACAAGTAAGCTAGTTGTACCCTGAGGTCGAAGTTGGATCCTGTGCAATTAGGTCGGATCGCCCATGTAAACCAAGGAATCGTGGTGGCGGCGTCATCATGTAGGTTAACCAACACTGGTGCCATGCAGCCACTACACTATTCACTTACTCTGTAAACTCCATAAGCTGTCATCTACTTGGATGTAAGCGTTTACTTCTCAGTGGCTTTCAATCCGTTGTTATCGGAAACTACTACATTACCCCTGACATATAATCGTCTGCACTTGGGCACTTACTTGAGCGACTTACTTTGACAGTGCTGCCGAAATTAAAATCTACTGCCTGCATCGTTGCCGATGACTTTAATAAATGTGACAGCATTCTTCAAGTCGCTTGATCTGGTAAATTTAGTAACTTTCCCGACCAGACAAGACGCACAGCATGATGTTGCTTATACAAACAAAATTCGTTTATTTTCCAAGTAAAAGTGTGCACCAGTAAGCAACTCAGACCACTGTATGCTAAAGATTTAACCTACCGTATACAGTAAAATTAACTATGCCACACTGATGAGACAACAATTCAAGACTATCCAACGTTGCAGTTGCCCGTTAGAAAATATTTCACGAGTTCAAGCAACGCTTTTTTAACCGCTTTTTTAATTTTTACAGTTAAAGTTCCATCTATTCATTGCGATAATCTCACAAGTTAGGTAAACTTCCTCTTCCACCTACGTTGTCCTATTGAAAAGATATATCTGCGAGCAGATAGAATTTCTTCACCCCTGCTGAAACATCATCGAAGACAAAAAAGGTGCTGACAAGTTGAAAATGCCCACCTGAGTTCCAAGCCAGACTTTGGCAATTAAAGCTGTAATAACAAGACTAGACAGTTTATACCTTGAAACCGTAAATGTCGGGATTTCTGGAGGACGTGAAAGCAAAGCTGTGGTAAAAGTGCAGTCGGATGTCCTGGAATCGTGATGTTAACAAACTCAATTCTGAGTTCAGTTCCTCTCTGTCGCGCGTTTTCCATTAGTCTCCTTCACTAGTTCATACCCAGCCGTCCTATTTGATCAGGTTGACTACAATAGAGAACTCAAGAATCTAAATTCAAATAAAGCTGATGGCCTTGTTTGAGTATTACTCGTGATTTTGAAGCAGTGTGCAGATTCTCTCATCCTAACCCTGAGTGATATATTTAACATGTGTCTGACGACCTGTGCTATCCCCGAGATCTGGAAGTCCGCCAGAATAATGCTAATTCTTAAAAAAGCATCTCAAAAGTCAGCCTGTTGCTGGTACTTCCGTCTTAGTAAAGTCCTCGAAAAGCTACTACTTCCACGGATTTCCACAGCGACTCTTGCTGCTAACGTCAACCAGTTTGCGTCGAGATGCCAATGCATAACGCTTGATGTTGTCTCCTGCGCCTATCATCTCGCATTCTCAATTTTGCCTTATATATTCCATCGGTAGGCCCAATAGGTCATCAGCGTCATTGCTGATATACAGAAGTATTTGGTATAATACCGCATGACAACCAATTGGAAAATGTAGGGAGTTTCGGCATCACCGACCTCTGGTATAGATAGATCAAATGCATGTTGTAATTCACTTGCTGCATACAAAAGCTATAACACTCACATTCACAGTTGGCGTAGTTTCTGGCGGTTGACCTTATCCCTTACACTTAGTGAAATAGTCCAGTGGTTATAGTATCGAAAATTCCCTGCCCATCTGGCTGAAAGGCTGCATTCACGACTAAATAATCAAGGTAGGAATGGACGATACGCACTCCGAAAGCTTGTGCGTCTCCATTAGAGTGATGCAAGGGAGCGTCCTCGGTAAAACATTCTAACAAAGATCCAAATATTTGCAGAGGATCCTAAGATGTGGACAGCAATTCGCTCAACATCTGACTGTGTCCATCTCCAGAACAATCTAGACCGGTTGCAATAACGGGCAGAAATAAAGCAGCTCCTTCTGAAACATGCACAGTGCCACCGGCTGAAGCAGTGAAGCAGGTTCATCAACCTAGATTTTGGGGCAACATTTCTTACAACAATGATTATTGCAAGAGACTTAGATATTATGGTCATATACAGAAGCCTAAACCAAATGACCCTCATGACCCGATGCCAGCCATCACCCGTATCAAACAGACTGTGCCACTGCCAAGCCAATCATCAGTTAGTCTGCCATTATTGAACGTTATAAATCAGCCATTATAAGAGAAATGCTTAACACTTGACTCCCTGAAATGTAGCAAATGCAAACATCTCTGAACGCCTTACTCATGAAGTGGATTAAGTGGAACAGGTCGACCGGGTGCCAAACAACGGTTGCTGGGATACAAGATATGTTGAGTTCCGATCTCGTTCACCCATATATTGCTCCTAAACTTCTGGTTGTTGTAGCTGCCGATGTAAGCAACTATGGCATCGAAGCCGTGTTATTCTATATTTTCCCAGATAACTCGGAGAAAACATTTATCCACGTGGCTCGATAGTTAGCAGCAGCAGTGACTAATTACATTTAGGTAGAAAAGAATAGCCCGGCTGTCGTATTTGCTGTTATGCTCTGCTCTATGGTCGACGTTTCAAGTTACTTATGAATCACAAATAATTGCTGAACAAATTCGGCTCACGTTAAGTTATCCTGGCAACCACCACCAACTGTTTACAAAGATCGGCTCTACCTTTACTGGTATACTAATATCCGACAACCGATTTTGGGGAAGCCCATGTCTTGTCTCGGTTAATTGCTGCTCTTCCGGCCGACTACAACGAGACAGTAACTGTTAGTATTAAAATGGACTAGGAGATCAATTGAGTAATTTTCGACACCGCGAAACGTCTGCCATTCTCGTTAAAATCCAGACAACAACACACAGCACAGGTTGCCATACTTAGTAAAGGAAATAACCATGTAGAGGAAGGTTGGCCGTCACAAGTGTTCGATTCCGAACTCATTCCTCATCATCGGTACCAGAACCGTTCATCCATGGTCGACTCATGTTTGCTTTTCGATGAACATGTGGTCGTCATCACATCTTTACAACTACCGATTCCCAGTCACCTTCACAAATGGTAACAAAGAATCACCCGAACTAACGCTCTAGCCAGGGGTTTTGTCTAGTGGCCAGAAAAGGACGATGATATCGTGGACTTGTGTGAGCTGTGCGAACAATATGCTATTGCGCAACGAGCACCGAATCGTCTAGGGCCCTTATCATGGTCGGAAACAACAACGCCCTGGTCTTGTTGACCTCAACCACTGCAAGAACCAACGGTAAATATTTGCACCAGGGTTTCAGTAGTTTTGATATGCCGGATACACTTGTGTCCGACAATGGACTACATTTCACTTTGGAGGAATTCACGACATTTTGTCAATCCAATGGTGTGACTCATATGCGGACACTACCCTTTCACCTTCAATCTAATGGTCAGGTTGAGCGCTTTGTTGGCAAGTTTAACTAGGCACTGCTCAATGCTCAGGAGGACAGACCTACGGACGAGTGCATAAGAACCTTCCTCATGGTGCATCGAATCCCTAAACATCCCACCTGTAATGCGAGGTAACTGTCAGAAATGCTATTAGGTAGGCAAATCAGGTCTGTTTGGGATACAATTATTCCGAAGCAAAGACAATTAGCCGATCCGAAAAGTACAGCGGTATCACAACACCAACAGCGAGGGACCGTGCAGTATCTAAAGATTGGTGACCTGGTATGAGCAAGAGATTTCCGTTAACCCGAAAACAGCTGAGCTCCTGATGCATTTACAAGACAAAATGGTCTGTTCACTTACCTAATAGAGGTCCATAACGAAATGTGGCAACGCAGCATGAAACAGCTCAGACTCCGTTCCAGCATTAATCATTGTTTACCTCACCGCAATCCAAAGGATGATTTTCAGATATTACTGGATGGGTTCTCGTTGCCGAAACTAACAGATGAAAGTTCGGATCAACTGGAATATGCAAGTCAGGATTCGGTACCAGAATTGGATACAGTACTCAGCTGCCCTGTACGGCATCAACGATTATCGGATCGATTCATTTGGACTCAAGGGCTGAAAGCTCCAGACAGATATGTCAACAGAAGAGGGAGGTGTTATGTACGAAGGCCTAAACTGATTGCTGTCTACCACCCGGTGCAAGCCATTCCCCGAACTAACCAGACTGTTTATAAATAGTAGGGAGATTTATTGGCATAAGTCGCTGACTCGCAAGTGTAGGGTCGTGGGTACGAATCCGGCAGGATTCGGGCGGGTGCGCACTACTGACGAGTCCCAATAAGACGAAACGGCCGTCTATCGCTTTCCTGGATGTGTGGTGGCTGTCTGTTTGTGACTAACTGCGACAAATCTAAACCAAAATAACCAGACTGTGCCACCGGCAAGCCAATCATCAGTGCTTCCGCCATTATTGAACCGTACAACTCTGCCATTATGAGTGATCTGCTTGACTCTTGACTCTAGATCTGGTTGTATCAGCACTATCCGGTCGCATACAAGATCTAGTCTTTTATCCACCTACTTGGAATATTTCAGGTCACGTCAGTGATCGTCCTTGAAAGTCTGGGCCATCTGTCTCAATGTTCGACTGCAGCACATCTAAAGAAGGTGCACTTACGCCTTTTGTGTTGAGCTGTTGGTGCGTTTGAGCGTTTCATGCTAGGCTCTTTAACGGACAACCAGTTTCAGTGTCTCATATTCGTAAGCGCTCTACAGTCCCCCAGTGATGCTGAGAACTGCATGCGGCTTTTAGCTAACCAGGATCAGGATCCCGATCTGGCAATTCACTCCATCGTAAATGCATGTAAAAGGCTGCTTACTCTGAAACACGACACCGCCCTGATCGAACTGAATTGTCGCCCACCAACCGATAACGTGCACTCCGTAAAAAGACCAGGACCGTTGTCTCTAGCACACTATTCATGATGTCTAGGGACAAACCACTCATAGCATGATGGTCATGTCGCAAATGGTGTTTCGCACGCTTTTTCGCATACGAACGTCATATTTGTGGAACCTGCCTTAAGCGGGCCATAGGGAGGAAGTCTGCAGTCAAGTCCCGCCGAAGAACGTGGAAGACTTATCGAAAGAGGAATTCTAGAGGGGATGGCGATGTGTCTCTGTCCATAGCTGCCACATTTCAAAACGAGTGTAAATCGAGACGACGATACATCAGCGTGTTGATCAATGGGATACCCATGGAACTGCAATTCGACATGGCCAGGGACATTACGATTATTTCCAAAAATACATGGAATCACATAAGGAGACTGAAGATTGACAAGTCTCACAAACTCGCTCATGATAAATCCGGTGGTGTATGAAAAATGATGAACGAACTTACTGGCAAGATTGCATTCAAAGCGGTGGAACAGGCGGGAACGTGCTATATGTCAGACCGGCCGAATTTGAATCTTCTTGGTCTCGACTGGATTACAAAGTTGCGACTACTTGATGTTCCTTTAAATCGGTTATGCAATCGAGTCCGAGTAGGTCTAGACCAATCATCAAACTCCGTCAAATACATGACACGTTCGCTGAAGTGAAAATTTGCCTCTGTCTTGGGCCATTGTACGAAATTCAAGACAAAGCTGAGCATGCGAGCAGGAGCCAAATCAGCTTATAACGACATAAGACCGGTACCATATGCAACCATGTCAAAAGTGGATCAAGAACACGATCGACAGGAACGAACCGGAGTCATCACAACCGTCAATTACTCATCAAGCGTCTCAGTTATTTTAGCAGTGAAGAAGGCAAATGGCAAGGTACGTGTCTGCGTTGACTTCTCAACTGGACCTAACGCCGAGTTGGACGACCATCAATACCAATTACCCTTATAGGAGGATTTCTTTGCAAAACTGAATGATGGTAAGTGTCTTTGCTAAGCTTGATCTGTCCGATGCCTAACTTCAAGTGAATGTTGACCAAGTCCCAAAGGGAGTTGTTGACGGTCAACACTTATCGTGGGCTACTCCAACACATCCGCTTGCCATTTGGTGTAAAAACGGTGCCGGCCATTTTCCAACAGTTGATGGATCTCCTGTTATCGGGCGTTTCTGGAATCGCTGCATACCTGGATGATACCATAGTAGTGGATCTAACACCGAAAGAGCTAGTTAACCGGCTGGATGAAGTGTTTGGTTTTATATAGTCATTGAAATACTGGAACCGTGTATTTAATGGGAATAAAGCTCTAGCTTTACATGACCCATGGTGTAAAAAGAATTCGGGTCGGGTCTAATGAAAGGCCAAGCAACCTTAGAGCGGGTTGGACTTGCGTGTTAGCCGTCTCTTCATTGGGCTTATGCACCATTTAACCAGAATGCACGCCGGCTCAAAGCGTGACATCCCACCACACCCTCCGAAACGGCTATGGAAAGGAAGTAGGTAGAAGAAAAAATTAAAGAAAATCCATCAAGTAGAAGGCAGTTATGTCAGGGAATATCGCGGTGTAGCTCGGCCAGTTGACAGTCCAGGCGGGTCTTAAGTCCGCCACAGTGGGTGCCAAGACTAAATCGGCTGGCAGTGCATTCCACGTTTGGCAGATTCCCAAAGCGAAGTAGCGTCGTTTGCAGTTCTGCCGACTGTAATGATGTGTGAGCCTCAGTGGGTGGCCACGTAGGTGGCAGCACGATTGGTGCAGTGTGCGTAGTTGGCGACAGGCATGTCCAGGGTTGAATAAGATCATAAATACAAGGATCAGGTCGCACCGCAGTCGTCGGTACTTAAACGAGTAGAGGCCCAGACAGTGAAGTCGTTGTGGATAATCTAGATGCTTGAGACCTCGGAGCAGCTTTGTTGCTCGACGTTGTGGGGCTTTGAGTATGCGTTGGTCCTTCAACAAACATGGGCTCCATGCCTGAATAGCAAACTCCATGTAGGGTCGAAAAAAAGCGTTGAGGAGGAGGCGAAATTACTAGGGTCAGTTTGACCGAGGGCTCGTTTCAGCAATCCCACCATGTAGTTAGCAGCAACTGCTGCTGCTTTCAGGCAGGAGGCGGATACGTAAAGGCTGATCTGAGTAATGATATCCAAGTCTCTTTCGGCTGAAGAGGTCTGGAGGATAGTCATCATCATCATCATTATACATGTCAGCTAGAGATGGTAAAACATCTCCGCTATTGTACCGTAATACATAAAGGAAACACATACATACATACAATACATAAAGGAAAAATAAATACGACAGTTGAATGCCAGCTGAGCTACCAGCAACGGATAGGCATCGTTCCGGTAAGCTACTAGCCGGCTACTAGGCAAAAACAAAAATTTAATTACGTTTTACCCTACGAAATAAGATCGTAGATGGAGGGGGAGGCTAAAGGGATGGAGAGGGACAAAGAAACTCACAGCACGAACGCCACTGAGGTCGGCTCCTTGCCATATCAGCAAGTGTATCCAGCCAAACGTGTTCACCGTCTTTTGAACCCCAACCAGGGAGCCGTGAAGCTCCAACTGAGGCCAGCTCCGAAGTGGGGGCCTTCATTCCTCTGGACCAAGTCATCGCTTGGCCACCTCTCCTCTTCTTCCACCCACTTCCCCGGTGAGAAAACAACGCACGTCGAGGGAGTCGGTGGGCTGGCATGCGCAACACGTGGCCCAGCCCTCGGAGCCTGGTGAGTGAAATGACGGTGCTGAGCGGTTCATTCCCTTTTCCTAGGCCGTAAACAAGGCGTCGAACACGCTCGTTACTCACGCGGTGTTCCCACCAGATGTGAGCCAAACTGCGAAGGCACCGAGGGTCGAACGTAACTAGCCTCTTCATGTCCGCCGATCTTATGGGCCAGGTTTCGCAACCGTACAGTAAGGTCGAACGTACCGCTGCATTGTACACTCTACCCTTCAGGGCGAGAGTGAGGTCGCGCCGCCGCCAAAGGTGGCGAAGGTTAGCAAAAGCAATTCGAGCTTTCGCTATGCGGTTCGTGATCTCGTCTTCGATCCCAAGGGCGCTGATACAACTTCCCAGATAATTGAATTTCTGAACGACTTCTAGCTGATCCCCACCAAGGGTCAGCACAGGGGCGAACCCTGCCAATCCTGGAGGAACGCTTTGCACTTCGGTGGTGCAAAGCAAAGCCCGAAGCGACTGACAGCCAGTGCTAATCTGTCCAGCGCGGCTTGACACGTCTGGAAGCTGTCGCAGATGAGGGCAATGTCGTCTGCATACTCTAAGTCAAGAAGTCGTTCTCCTGGGAGTAGCTCCACACCTTCCAAGTCATGTCCTGTAAATGCAATCTCCATGACTTCGTCAATAGCGAAGTTGAATAGGAAAGGTGACAGCGGGCATCCTTGTCTCACACCACTGGAGAAATTGAAGAGTGGCGACAGCCTGCTGTAAACCCTCACTCTGCCCGTGCTACGCGCATATAATGCTTGGATAATATTTGCATATTTCTCGGGCACACCTTTCCTGAGTAGACAATTCTAAAGGGCACATCGATCAACCGAATCGAAGGCACTTTGATGTCGAGGAACACGACTACGGTGGGCCGCCAATATGTGTGACGGTGCTCCAACAACTGACGCAAGGTGAAGATGTGGTCGATGCAGCCACGACCCCGACGAAACCCGGCTTGCTCCTCACGAATCTGGCTTTCACGAGCGCCAGTCAAACTGTGGAGAATTATAGAGGCGAGTAATTTGGAGGCGATGGAGATCAGACTGATTCCTCTATGGTTGCCGCATTCCGAGCGCGAGCCGCCTTTGAATATGGGAACAATAACGGAGCGGCTCCAGTCGGTTGGGACAGTTTCCTGCTCCCACAGTTTCACTAGTAATTCATGCAAAGCATCAACAAGAGCAGAGCCCCCAAATTTGAAGAGGGCTGGAGGAAGATCATCTGGTCCCGCGGCTTTGTTCAACTTCAACAGTCCGATCTCACGTTCGACTTCTGAGCGAGAGGGCGGATCCAAAGGGCAGCCCACGGAGCGGGACGATCAGTGACCGGCGAATCGAGCAATTCTTGCCGATTAAATTGCTTTTCAAAATGCTCAGCCCAACGCTCCAGATGTTTTGACAAATTGTGGATAGGCTGTCCACTCTCGTCACGTATAGTTTCACTAACACCAGGTCTCCTGCTGCCCGTTTCCCGTATCAGACGTAATAACTTACGATGGTTGCCAAGGGCAGCGGCTACTTCCATCTCTGACGCACGATGAGACCACCAAGATTCGCGGTCTCTCTTCAGGCTAGCACGGAGTTTTGCCCGGAGCTCTTTGCGAGTTTCATTGTGCTCGCTTCCAGCCGGGATTTGCCGGCGAGCATCTATAAGTTCCAAAGACTGCGAAGAGACCCAATGTCCATGTTGTCTATTAGACATACCACATGAGGATTTGCCTGCTGCTAGTAAGGTATGGCGAACATGTGACCAGTGACCATCAATTGTCTCCTGTGAGCGCTTGCTCAACTCGCTTGTAAGCGTACTTCGATACGCATTCAGAACAGCTGGTTTTGTCAGTTGGCTGGTGTCAATACGCTCACAGCGTCGTCGTGGGCGTCCGCCAAAACGCATCCGCATGTCAGCACATACAAGTGCATGATCGGTGTCCACACTTGTGCTCCAAATCGAGCGACAATTCTGGATGCAGCCTCTCCAGTGGTAACTTTCGCAATGTGATCGATCTGCGTGCAAGGCTGGTTCGAGGTTGGTGGGCGCCAAGTCACCCTTCGGCGGGTGCTGTGTCGGTGTGCTCGCAAGAAATAAGCGAGCATCTTCACACAAATGAAGTAACAGCTCACCGTTATCATTACGGGAGCCTACACCGTGTTGACCGCCCAGATGCAGTTCATCAGTGGACAACTTTCCAACTTGTGCGTTCATATCCCCCGTCAGCACAACAGTGTCCGTGCTTCTTCTGTGGCGAAGGAGCTGGGTCAGTTGGCGGTAGAAGTCGTTCTTTACCGAATCATCGCTACAGTTTGTGGGCGCATAGGCAGCGATGATGAATAGACATCTATTAGTCCCACGCGACTTCGAAGCTGTAAACGAGCCAGCCAATCGGACCGCACACATCCGGCTACTGATTGGAATCCAATCAACCAGAGCAGCTTCAGCCTGGGGACTCAGGGCAATACCAACACCGGCTTGGCCGGTGCTCGAAGCTGCATCGTCACCGGATAGGCGCAATGAGAAAATACTGCTTGCGTCCCCTGAAGGGGATCGCAGAGTGAGCACAGTGCTCGAGTCTTGCAGGGGAGTCTCTGCTAAGCAGCAGATATCGATCGAGAGGGTCTCCAATGTTCGGGCAAGTGCTGCCTGTTGACCGATTTGTAGCAGTGTGCGTACATTGAGGCATGCCAATCTGAAGGAGGATCGAGGGCTCCAAATGGAAGCCGATGAACTGGATTGGACCCCTTGGTTGGACATGGGCTTGTCGACAGGAGAGGAGTGACACTCCGCGTTCACATGTGAGTTGAAATTAAAAGGTAAATGCTTAGCAAAGCATGTTGGGGGAGGGCCAAGAATCGGGGGGTTGAAAACTGGGGGGATATAAGTGAAGTTGGAATGGGACGGTTAGAGTGAAAAAGCGTAAGAGGGGAAATAAGAAGACGGGAAGGCTTGAGCAGTAGCATCCAAACCCCTATCCACCCTGCTCGATGCAGCAGATAGGGCACCGTTTATTATCCTCTGCGGTGGCCAGAGCATCAAGAAATTATTTGAAGGAAAATTCATAGTATTGCGTGGGCAGGATACTGTCAGGTTGCCCAGGCCTAGACAGGAGAACGATTAGGGTTCTCAACCAAATCCTTTGGTTCAAAAACCTGACCGCAAGGCAGCGGGTTTGGCGTTGGGCTACAAGGAGTCCATTTTAAGGAATAAGGTGCCACCCTCATTCCAACCCCCAACCTGGAGGACCAGGAGGCTGAGTTTGTCTGGCCTCTAACCATTGACCAATCTGGTATGAGTGACTCTGAAGGTGCAAAAGCACCACCCAGCGTAGCGCAGTGGATCGCTGAGGCACACAAACCATCGCACCACGGTAAGGTCCAGCCTCATTGCGATGGATAATAATGATGTGTCAGCTGTACGCCGTAACGGCTCTTCGCTGCCGCGCGACCACCACCAGTCGCGCGCGGGCTGAGTATACCGCGAGGACGCCCACCCATACGCGGATTCGAACCGGTGACCTTATGCTTGCAAAGCAAACGTGCAGACCACTCGGCCACCGGCCTCTGGAGGATAGACGATCCCAGGTAATGTATAGGAGAAAAAGTGGAAGGGCGGGAAGGAAGGATGCGACAATTCGAAGCGTTAAACGGAAGGTTGTTTACTATAGACCACTGATGTAGACAGTCGGGGTCTGTCTGTAGTGCGTGGGCAGCAGCCGGAAAGTTAATAGTGCGCCACAGCTTCGTGTGATCCGCATATAGCAGCGGTCGTACGGTTTCCGGCTCCGTAAGGAGAAATGCACATTTTACACGCCAACCATGAAATACCTTGGCTGCATCTTTGAAAAGGATGGACGTCGATCAGATCCGAGAAATGTAGAAGCCATAAGGAAAATGCATCTACCAACAGATCTACATTCCCTTCGTTCCTTTTGTGGACTCAACAGCCACTGCAGCGCATTCATGCCTGAGACGTACCGCGTGCAAGCCGCGCTTAACAAGTTACTAACCAAAGTCCAAGCTTGGAACTGGACACGAGAATGCCAGAATGCCTTCGAAAGGGGCAAAATATTGTTGTTCTCAAACTTGCTTTTGGCTCATTTGCATCACCCCAAAGTGATTGTCCTGGCCACAGATGCATCAAGCCATGTGATTGGTGCAGCAATTTCACACACGTCCACTGATGGATCTCAGAAAGTAATCGTCCATGCCGCCAAAACAATTACAAAGGCCGAGAGCAATTATAGCCAGATTGAAAGAAGAATTGGCTATAGTGTATGCGGTCAAGAAATTCCACGAAATGGTGTACGGCCGCTGTTTTGCGTTTCTGACAGCTCACAAGCCCTTGCTGGCTATCTTTGGTTCAAAAAAGGCATCGTGGCCTACACAGCCACCCGGCTAAAACATTGGGCTCTTATCTCAATGGCGTAGGATTTTGAGATCTACTTTACCACTCGACAATATCCATTGGTCAAGCGAATTTACTGTCACGACTAATTGATGCCCCCTAGCAGGAACTTGAGGACACAATAATTGCCTCGGTCAAGATGGAACATTACGTCAACTATCTGGTGAGTGACTTATTGCAAGATTTAAATTTACCGCAGAAGCTGTACGAACGGAAACGATTCAGGACCCAGTACTCAAGGAAGTCACAGTTCCACAATACAAGTTGGCCAAGTTCATCTTAATCTGTCCAGTGGTAACAGTACTACCAGAAAAGATATTGGCTGTCCATGGTGAATAAATATATACTAGTTTCAGAAAGAGTGGTCATCCCCAAGACCCTTCAAGAGCACATTACTTGGCAGTTCTATGTCGGGCATCCTGAGATCAACCATATGAATGAGCTCGCCCGCAGCTCCGTATACTGGCTCTTCATGGACAAACAGCTAGAAGAACTGGCTAAACGCTTCCAAATATGAGCCAATGTGTTAAAAGCGCCACAAAAGGCCGAGTTTTTTCATGACCAAAAATTGCTAACCCATGGTTCCGCATCCTTGTCGACTTCGCAGGACTGATCAAGGACCGAATTTTCCTCATCATAGTCGACTCATACAGCAAGAGGCCTGAAGTATTTCTCATGAACATCACAACCACCAACGCTACTGTAACAAACCTGCGCCAAATCTTCAGCAGATTCGCCCCTTCCAGAGACAATTGTAACTGACAACGGCATACGATTCACTTCGGCAGCTCTTACGAACTTTTGCAAGCAATGTGCAGTCCAGCACATTTGCTCAACTTCGTTTCATCCATAGTCGAATGGCCAGGCGGAAAGGTTTGTCGACAGGTTCAAGCGAGCTCTTCATGAACCCAAAGGGGATGGCATATGGAGAAGTATTTGACCAGTTCCTCTTACTCTGCCGAGCAACACCTAATCCACAAGCCCCGAAGGAGGATCTCCAGCACAAGCCATGATGAACCGAAAGCTCCGCATGCCTTTCTACGTCATTCGATAGCGCTCAGAACCCTCTGTTGATGAAAGAAACCACAGAATGAAAAGAGGTTCTACCCGGCGGCGTTGAGCAAAGAAACGATCGTTCACACGTGAACAGACAGTGCTAATACGTGACCATCAGGAGGGCCACGTGGTGGTGTCTAGGGACGGTCAAAAACAAGCCCAGAAATGTCATGTATGATGCGATTGTGGACACAATTCTGTGCACGGCATGCAAACCAGCTAGGGTCAAATCTGGGCTAACCTGCAGAGGCAAAGCCTGTCAACCACGCGTTCGACTTATTGGCGGAAAGCTTCAAATTGCCAAAGGAACCCGGTGACGACTGCTCAAGTAGAGTAAGGAAACTAGACAACAGAGGTTGGGACCCACGTCTCGAGCACTTCAGTCCAGAAGATGGACCGACAGGCAGAGTAAACCGTCTCAAAGTGCAAGTTAATCCCAGGCTTCATCATATACCGCGGACGTCATCTCGGGAGCGGAGGTGTACGGTGAAGATAAGCATTCCTCGGAAAACGCCTTATTTCAGCAATTGAGCGATTGTTCCCGATTATTGCACCGAGTTCGAACGTATTGGAATATTCCAGTGCCTGCACGTGCCTAGAAAGCTCCTGAAGATCGACCAAATTCATGTGCAACAATTAACCTTGGCTGTTGATCTTCCCATTCCAGGAGTCGGTCAGTACGAGACCTATAAATACAGCCCAGGTCTGCTGCAGTTGTAGTGTTTTGTTGACGGTGGTTAACGGGACATCTTTCCAAGCTCATTGGCTCTCTGCTTCTGAATATGGTTGGGCTAGAAGTTTTGAGGAGCAGTAAAGTTCCTATTTCGGAATCGTGTCTTTTGGGAAGATTATGGGAGCATTAATGGGCACTTTGTCATTATTTTTAAATGGGAAGGAGCTGCTAATAAACGACATCTCCGAGACGTGTTAGCTTGCGCAGTGGGAGTATCAATGTAGCTGCACCAGGGATCCTGCCGTGGGCTTGTTTTTAGCTTAAGTTAAACGACTTCAAGTTGCAGTCAACATTCTTCATCGGTCGTCTACGGAGTTATATTGATTAACATTTCACACATCGTACTCAGGCAATCCGAGTACGCAAATTTCTGTATTGGCATATTCCGTGTGGTTTTTATTCCGTGGACGCTGTCTTTCATGTATGCTTTCTTACTGAATCCCAAATAAGAGACGACAAGCACGCTCCAGTCCCAGGGAGCGGTGCGGGGCTGTGAGTACAAAAACCTTGGAAATTGGCGTGTTCGCCGATAACAGCAAGTCTGCCTGTTGGACAAAGTGACTTGAGAATATACCCCGCGGCGTGTGCGTTCGCTTATTGGTTGGACTCCACTACCAGTTAAATCACAAAAGTGGTAAAGCATTATCGCTCTGGGAATAACACACTGCCAACAGAGCATGCATTAGATCAGTTTGTATCTTTGGCTGTGAAACAACAGATAATTTGTCCAGTGGTGGTCGTTGACGTGAGACTGCCTGTGTAACTAACCAAAGGTATTTACTCAAATCAGTGTTCTGGGAAACTGGTTTGTTTCCAACTGTCTTTTCCAAGCTGGGGGCGGTGTGCACACCTTAACAGTATGATAATGTGCCCGAATATTACACTGAATTTTAAGCAAACATATCCACAAAATTACAGCGAATAATGCGAAGTTCACAACTTAAAGCTTGCTTAATTGGCTCAAACTACATCTGTCACAAGCATGCAAGAAGAGGATATATGGGCAAACGCATTTTGTCAATGTTGCAAAAATAAATAAACTGAGCTTTCGGTTTACTTTTAATAAAATAAATACACAGTTATCTACTGAAGTTTCCATGCTTAAACGGCAAAACATGCGACATACCGTTGTCCTTATATAAGCGGTGGTTGAGATGGGCTGGTTTACACTAATGGGTTCATGACTTACAGGTTGTGGGCGGCAGTTAAGTGCACGTAAGGATAGACCTGTCTATACTCTTGATGCGAACCAGCGCTGAATGCTGTTTGATTACTTAATCGGGCGTGCGAACACACACAGACAAAACACGCAACATGCTCCAATCCACGCAATCTTTGATATACTTAGTTTGTTAAACTGACAAATTTCTACGGTATCATGTGACGCAACCGTTTTCATTCTGAGAGTGAATTGTTCAACAGACCGCACAGCAAATCCGTGCGCTAACGATATTAGTAATCACTTACTTCTAAGCGTCCCTGATGATGAGACAGTAGGTAGGGTAGAGGTATGTGAGATACGGAAAGACATCTATTACTTAGACGATGCAGAACCCCTGGAAAACTCAAGTCGAAGTCAAATAATAGATAGGTTCTATTTGCAGATAAGGCTGTCCCTGGTGTACACATCAAACACAAGGGAAGCAGAAGTTCAATTGTTCCCCGTTGTCTAATATTAGGCTTATAGACAAACGGGATGTCAATATCCGTTCGCAGAAGCAATACAAGCTAAAATTTAGCATGACGTGGACGCGATTTCAGAGTTCATTCGAACATTATTGTGAACAATAAAAATATACGGAACACTAATAACAACTACCGTGGCCTCAATGTGTAGGGCTACAGTAGCGTTAATTTTCTTTGTCGAATATGTCAATAAGCAAACCGTGCGAATACAGTTGTCTTGTAACAAAATAATTTCACACTGCAGGGTTGTGAGTCAGTTTAAAAAGAAATCAGAGGGTAACGTAGGAATCAGTTCCAGCTGAATTTGGTTTTTAGTTCTCTGGGGTAGTTCAACTTAAATCCATACGTTTTAGCATTCTTAGAATAATTAGCTAATAATATTATAAAAACAATCTACAGGAAGTATGCTGATAGGTTGGTGAATGACCCACGGCTGTTAAGGGACACTTACTAAAATATTCTACAAATACTACCTCATCAGCCGTCCACAGTTAAACCGTTGCTTACTCAGATGAGAGTGGGCCGGTTCGGACTCTACTGAATCCAATTTTCTCGGAAACGCTCGAAAATTCTTTACATGGACAACTTTTGCGCAAATGCTTATTATTCTATGGTTCACAGTCCAACTAAAGCATTTACAGCGAATGGAATGCATCATTATTGGGAAGTAGAATCATTTTTGCCTCACTAGTAGTTGCGGTCTTCCTGGTCAGTTGCCATTATCTCATCTTGTACCATTTGTCTATTCTCATTGGCCACTACGCTCTGCTCATTCACTCTGTCTGGTTCAAGCAACTCCAGCTGGCCATAACTCCATGTTCAAATCGATTCATGCTTGGCCTCAAAAGTTCTGCACTACCCATCCGGTCCCGCATGATTATGTTAGACTTGCATGGGAGGCATTTGATTCACTTTCTCTTGGCTCTCTACCAGTCAACACAGTTTGCTCCATCGCCCCGCCGATGTCACGTCTGGTGTCATTATCGTTAGATCGATTACGTGCACACTCCCTCTCCCCTTTTTCGGCAACTAAACTACACCAACATAACGCTAGCTGAAGCCAATACTGTTTTATTTAATCTCTGAATTTGGTGATCGTGGTCGGCTTATGTGGATGATGATGGATTGATCCCCTCTGCCTGGGCAAATTCAGGTAAATTCACCCAAACGACCGGCTACCAGCAGATAGAGATTTTTGAACGTGTCCGAAATGGGAAGCGGAACGGTACTACTAAAATTCAACCCCCAATAGAGCGCTCATCGTTGTGCTTAAGGTGATTGGAAAACGAAGTCATAAGCAGTTTGTAAGGCCTACCTTATCCCTCTACATGAAAGGTTTGTGAGTTTGATGGATTTTAGTGGGTTTATATGCTATCCAGTAAGACAATTACCAGACTGATAAAATTATATGTTAGCTAATGGCGGTTACTGTTACTTCATTTCTTTTCACATCTCAGCGTCCGGCCCTCGTATACAGACACGGGGATAAAAATGAGCACCGTTGATGTAGCTTGCGCAAAACTATGTATTGAATTATGAGACTAGATCCTCGATGCAATAGTCTAAACATAGTCGTGTAAACAAAGATTTACTTTCTCAGCCAGATACTTTAGTTAAATTCATAATATATTCACGCCTTGCAGGATAAATTGCAGCACAATGTGTGAACGGATTGCGCTACGCACTCACAATTTGGACCGCGATTCCCACTGAAGTGATTCTTGGTCAAATCGAGCAACTGATTAATCAGATAGAGATTGGGTGTTGGAAGAGCTAAGTACCACATCACAACGCGTTTTGCCGTGATTTGGTCTTATCTTGTAGATATGACAGGCATTGAATCCGAAGCCATTGGGATGTTTGCAGAAACCAGTGCCCTTTAGCGACGCAGTCATGACGGGCAACTTTTGGGACAACTGTTCTCTTCAAAACGAACCACGGTCCACATTGCGATTGCACGTCACCAACCATTCACACAACGTGTAATGCAACATGACATTCCAAGCAGTCATTAACCGTTGTGCCAACTGTTGCCCGTCTTGACCAGGTACCCAAAGGGGCAAAGATTTCGTCTACTATTCCAATGATCGTACATTCTATACCTGCCATCTCCACCTGATGAGATAAATATGGACCGAACGCGTCGTGGTTGCGCAGTGTTTATGGGTGGGCAATATCCATTATTCACGTATGAATGGTCTACCAGCCTGTTTCCATTAAATGATGGAGGCCATGTTCAAGCACTTGGGTGCAGGTAAGGGCTAGTTACATGAATTTTAACCAATTCCAGTGAAATATATGTCTGCTAAAAATCTCCTAAAGTACAGATGTCTGAAGCTTCTACGTGCTTTCAGACAGAAGACCACAGTGCTGTTAGGAAACGTAGTTGCTTTTTTAAAAATAGTCCGCATTCGGAGATTAAATCACACAGAATTCCTGATTCGGGTTTACTCTGCTATGGTCGTACTCCCCATTACCTTCTCAGTCATTCTATCATGCTTCGGTAGAACTACTTATCCAAAGGTGGTGAACACACAATATGTCCGTTTCACGTGGAGCACGGGTAAAAGTTGTCCACGTGAGTATGAGTGTTCATCTTCTTCTCACCTGCCTATGTTTCGATTCTACTGCGAGATCTACATCTATATCACTGACTGGACAGTCATGGGAGTACAACTGCTTGTGGTCACTGTGAAAACATCCGCTAAAGGCTGAAAGCTTTTAAAAGAAAGTTATTTAATCCTGAATCTGGTTTCAAGACAAGTCGGATCTTCCACGGAAACTAACCGCTCTCAGACCCAGTATGGGGAATTGTAGTGACTGAAAGCCCCCAGATGTACCCGAAATAAATGATAACCACTACCACAAACGCTTTATCCAATCAGTACAGACTTTATGCTAAATTTTGAGTAGTATACGGTATGCGGACGAGTAGCAATTAGCTGACTCGGCTTCACTGTAGAAGTATTACTCTACCTCCAACATTACTACAATGAAGCGGCATACGCACACATATAGACTTCTTCAGAATGTACATATCACTTGTAGTTCCATACTGAACTTATTGCACATGAATCCTGAGTGAAATTATACTCATGCTGTACGCAGCGTCAAATGTTAATTAAATGACGGTCGTTGAAACATGCGGTAATGTTTGCATTTGAAAGAAGGGGAACACAGCAAAACCTTAAAGTCAATATACCTTTATAGAACCAGGATGTAAGCGGAAACGATAGGTTGGGTATCCCATATAAAATTTTAATTTGATTTAATTATCTCGACTGTAACTATGTCAATAATTATGTGGCTAGAATCAAAGAAAATCCATTTTCGCCGCAGCCTTACTCAATGCATCAAACAAAACTGGGCCGGTAATTATTTACTAATTAAATCCTTCGGCCACGTGCTTGTCTAATTTTCCAGTAGTCAAGCCGAAAGATTTTGCTGACGAAATTCGGTGATTGTTCCCTCTCGAAATGCCAAACATTAGTTACAGCAATCCCCTTCACGAGGTCTACACATTTCATTAGTTGTTAACTACCTCTGAGTACCTGATTCTTCATGCCGAAATTATTTTTTATCCGAGATTCCTCACCCGAACGATTCACCCTGGTTACTTTCTATCCACTCACTGAAGTTCGGCAGCTTGCTACTGAAAAGAACTCGAGGCTTACCAAGTGAGGAGTTTCGATTGTGGCAGAGCATGACTTCCTAATTGATTAAACCTTAAAGAAAACTTGCGTGACACTGTGTGCGACCCTCAGACATCTTGTTAACGGTTGAAAGGATGTAATTCAGACATATCCTTAATCCACCTTTCAATCTTTTGCTTCGGATTCCACACAACATTTTAATACACAAGTTTCTTCAAGCCATTCTTTAGGAGAAACTCATTATCTTTTCTTGTGTACTAGGTTGAGAATTTACCGAGTGCGGTTGAGGGTAACACTTGTCTTAGAGGACCGCCTTTTGTTGCTTGATTTGACCTTATCTGTCATGTGATGTCAACTTGTGTTGGCAAGTTTTGAAAAACATGACGAGATTTTAGGGTGCTTATTTGATGTTTAAATTATAGCATCGACTGCATAGTCTGCCAATGTGAATATTTATTTATCACATTAGATGCACTATTAGATAAACATTTTATTACACCAGACTGCATCCATTTATGGATACTTTGCTAAACGCTTCTGACTACAAATGTTTCGTGATTAGTCGAGGTTAGAACATCAACGAAGATTTGATAAGTGGTCGTTTCCTAAGAGATATATGCATTTTTCAACAATTATATAAAGGAATTCGAAGTATTTAAACGGTACATATTGCTTGTGGTTGGTGCAACTTTTTAATTTCTCTGTTCAACGAGTCAGGGCATTTGTCCAAACTGCATCGTGTAGTCAAAAATATGGCTGTAAAAATAACATCCCATTTAACTTCAAACGTCATCTTATTTGTAAATGCAACTTACATATCTGATGCGGCAACAATAGCGCTATTCAGTTGAACAACCTACAACGAATTATAAGGGGCCAGTAAATGATTAGGTGACAAGTCCCGTGGGATGATAAAACTGAGGAACATGCGGCCAAAGTCAACAAATATCCTGAAAAAGTGAGAAATACGGGTTTTTGCTTACTCACCAAGATGTCCATATAAACTCCTATGTAAATTTCCTCATCGTTTACGTACGGAGAGGGCTGGCGAGCACATTGGTTTGAGTTACATAACCTTCCTATGGGAAAAGGTTTATGATATGTAACGTAAACGAAATAGTTTATTGAAAAGCGCTAATGTAGGGCCAAACTAACGCGAGCTAGATGAGTGTACAAGGCTCTGGCTACCCAAGGGGAAAAGAAGTGTTGTATGTAAGCAATTCGGCCGTATTGCACTGCCAGTTTGAGCTCGTAGACTCTCAGGTTGGTATTGTGGCTGTTGCAGCTTTCTTCAGTGTTTTCTTCAGTTTTAAGCACATCATGTTGAGGTCCCCTGGATGACGCTTATATACATCGTTGTACATTTCCAAGACTTACTGTCTGGGTTGGTAGGAAACGTGAAGCGTAGGCGTAAAGAAGTTGATTGCTGTACGTTGGGCAACTTTAAGCGCATCAACCTCGTGTTTACGCCAGGGACGCCAGGCTTGGATCGAGGGCCCCACATGGGGTCTCACGTAGGTGTTCAACATTTGCGAAAAATAGATGGCTCAAAGTTTCTGAAAGCCCTCCGTAATGGGTAAACTGATGGCGCATGCTCACAACGGTGCATTTTGCAACCTTGAACTGGAGTCAGGTTTCGGATGACCATGTATATGTCTTGTCGCGATCTCATGGCGACAGGCGTGGTCTTCCAGTTCTTTGATGTCATGCCGGATCTTGCCATAGTCTGAAAAATAGTAGGAAGTCCGACTGTAGCCCACTGGCAAAGTAGCTACCGAAAAGTGGGATCAATCGTGGTTCCAAAACTGTTCTTTGGGGCACACCACACTGGACTTTTATTGGGTAAACAATCGTAATGCATACTCTCACATATAGGTGACGTCAAATGAGGTAGTTGCTTACCCAACCCAGTACAGCGTTACCGAATCCACAGCTTCGAAGCATGCGAAGGAGAATGTTTTGGTCCAAGATGCCGAATGCTTTTGAGAAGTCCAGGTGGACGACCTCAACTTCCTCTCTGACATCGACTGATTCTGTCCAGTTTTACGGACTTGCAAAAAGTTTGTAGTGCTTGGCCGATTTCGGCGGAATGCATGCGGCGGGGACACTGGTGTTCGGGCACTCTATGTACCCCATGAGGGCCTCTGCGATTCTACCTTTCATTACTGGATAGCACCGACAGGAGAGTAGGTCCCTCTAATTTTTACTGTTAGATGAGAGCGACCCTAAGTCGGACGCATACTCCCTTTCAAATCCTCCTGGGTTTATTCCTTGAACGTGTGAGTTGACCGGTAACCTAGCGTGAATCAGTGGATCATATCACCTAGCGAAACCTGCATGAGATGATGCAATTTTTGAACTGTTTCTAGAGGATTCACAAAGAAAGCCGGGGTACACATGTGATTTGCATACAGTCAAACTTTGCTGTAGGGTGCAATTATATAACACGAAGCAAAACGGAAAGCATTAGAACCGCTTTGCACCCAGCTTTTCAATGTTAAAGTAAGATTATAATTCACCAGCTTCTAAAACGCATGGCGATTAAATAGCATGCAACCATGATATTCTGAAACAACAGGATCTCCCATCATATATTTGGATAATATAGTATATGGAAACTACGGTATCTTAGTTGAAGGGCTTGCAAAATTTCACAAAACCTCACGTTCAACAGCACATTGCTCCACTCCATTCTGCTTGTTTCACTCCACTCTTAGAAACCGATAAATAGCTACAATTTACTGGTATCTCCAGCAACATAAATTGAGATCTTTTCTAGGTCATCTTGAAAGCAGCGAATGTGTTCTAAATCCATTGCAGATATTGTTGTGATTTGGGCTCTCAGTTTGATACAATGTGTCTATTTACTTGATGTGACCTAAATATGTATTTTGTGGATACATGTAAGAGGATTAGATCGAGACCGACTGGATCCAGATATGCACTGTGATTGCTTGCTTTGGTTAATGTTATGATACTGCTTCGTAAGATATCGTCGAAGTTGGTATTCTGCACCAAGCTATATGACGCATCCACAAAATCCACTAGTATTAAAAGAGAAGAGAAGTAACAAGAAAGAAACAGCAAATGTTTGCAGATTTATTTATGAAATATGTTGGTACTATTGAATAATTATTGCACAGAAGACGAAGTAGCTTACTGTGCAGAATGATAAAAAGTCACTGTAACAACAGAATGAAATATGCATGTGAATATTTTGATATTGATTGTAAACGTTCGGTCTATCCAAATATCGACTATTTACCAGACCCTTTGTCTTCCGGAAGCCGTTACTTTTAGATCATCTTGAATTTGTATCAGTACATTGTTATCGTGCGCAGATTGCGTCCATTGCACCCGTTGCTGTAAGTGTGCCCCGTTGATTTTGCGTCAGAGGATTTTCACAAAACTTTCGAAGTAAAATATTTTGCTTGGGAACTAAAAACCAACATATTTTGTAAGGATATTTGTGCATTACCAACTCCTTCTTCCAGGGAACTTCTTAATTTTACGAGGCGCGTTCTCGAAAGTGTGAACACAAAATATGACCAGCATACGAGGGCAATGGGTGAATGCCATGCGGCACTAAATATTTAGTGGAAAATTGGCGATTGCTTGCGACATTAACAGAAGTAACTGCACCAGCGTCTCATATTTCTACTTTCAGAGATGAGACCAAGGATTTCACGAGCAACTTATCATGAAAAATAAAAATAAAAGGAAGCAAGCTTTTACAAGGTAGATTACGCACATTTTTGACTCCTAGCAGCCAGCAAAAAATAAGGTTTTCACCACAGTGGGATAAACGGAATTCATTTTAAGCGAAGCCCACTCCATTATGTTTCCACTATCCTAGAATGCTGGCTACTAAATCTGTTTCATTAGTGCTTTGCAGCAGAGATTTTTGTAGTTTCAGCATGAATGGTTTGCCTATCGAACTCATGTCATCATCTCTAATTACAAAAAATATCTACAGCGTTATTTCTAAGCTACCGGTTTACAGGATTTGCCTTTGCGAATAACCCAACAGAAAGCTATCAACGTTGCTTTGGAAAAATGTTTGTATGAAATACTTTAAAGCTGGTGACGTTAATTTAAAATTATTTGTATTATTGAACGAATAAGCATTTGATACGAGACAGCTAGTTTCATTAAACCGAATTAGATATCTGAATTATGTTGCTGTACGGAGAATTCTGTAAGGACACCTATAATTCGAATTGCAATTTACCAACTGCATCAACAATCGCCTGTATGAAACGCTATTTTACTTCTGGTAACAGGTCCGTTTATTTGTCAAAAGGAAGTATGAAAGCTTATGACAGCCAAGTTGACTAGAGACCTGGCGGGTACGATTCGTATGCACATAATGTAACACCGTAATTAAACAGACTGTTGTGCAACCTCATTTCCAATTTCCTTATTATGGATGCGGTTAAGCATTTAAGTTTTTAGTTTCGTGGGTAAATTCAACCGCATCATTAGTAGAATGTCATGTAGACAACTCGTAATATAATTATTCATGAATACAATGTTATGCAGAGTTTCCAAACCCTTATCGCAATGGTTACCAGCTTAGCAAAATTGAAAACTGCAACGTGGGTTATGCTAAGCTCAATATTTGTACTAGTCGCTTAATAAATTGATGTGGTCTTTAGACAGATTTAGAAACTAATGGTGTAGAATGTCTGGCGTGTGAGTGTCTAAATGCAGATAAACGACAATTTTGAGACCATTATTCCATTGATATTGAAACTCTGTTCCAGACTGGGCGAAACGGTGGCTTATTGGGGAGGATATATTCCTCTTTGCCAGTGTTTTACTAACAAATTACAAGTTCGTTTAAACCAAAATGTCGATTCGCGTAGGTCTGACATAGAGCTGGATACTATCCACTAAGGTATAGAACTTGGGAAGAGAAAAGCAGTTGTTTATATGTAGCATACGTTTTCTCCCTCGTTCACCCGGACACGGAACATCTAGGGTAACTAGCCGGGTTCAAAACCTAGTTGCAAATAAATATGTCGGTTTACGGATTTTGGATTTGATTGGTGGTATCATAGTTTCTATAAAACTTATACTTACAGATGATTCATGCATATTACATGAAAACACCTGTTTCCAACACTGGGGGGTTCGATGTCGCACTATGTGGTTTATCGCTCATTTGTGATATCCAAGATCTTGCAGCTAAGCCCACGAACTTGACGCGGGCTACCGGTCACTCAAACTCAGAGCAGTATGGTAAGCCGAGACTGCACCTAGTTGTACTGATTTCCGCAGATGAAGCAGAATCAGTTCTGTTATTGACGGCTTGCCTCAGAAATGAGTCAATTACCATCCGCGCTTACCCGGATATTCCATGAAGCGAGCGTAAAATGACAAAGCACCACTTCAGGACAATCGAAAGCAATCAGTAACCATGCCATCCTTGTACACGTTGTTTCCGACACTGTAGGACATAATGAGTGGAAAATGACCACCCAAGACTAAGAGCAGTGACGCTACACACGTGATGCTATATTACTAAAACACATCGCATTCAACCTCGGGATTGCGCAGATCGACATCTTACAATGGATGTGGCCTGATGCTTATAAATGTGGGCACTCAAAGCAAACAAATGTCAACAATGGTACTGGAGTGCTGGTATGCGGATCCCACCAGCCTACATTCGGAGCTCCGGAGCAAAGGGGAGCCCTCTAAGCAAACACGTGAGCAGAAATCCAAGCAAACCACTTTCAAAAAACAGTTGGAATAATAATACTCAGCTAATCGATGAAACTGTTAGATAAACCCCATAAGTTAGATACAAGATGAGCAAAGAAGAAATGTTAGGATCCCTAGATCTGGCAAGCAATTTTGTCACTGCCTTACCAAAATAGCGCGTAATGAAGGTTTTTTATCAGCCGACGCAACCACACACAAGGACAAACGCCCTAGACTCATTACAAACTTCTTAATCATATGGCTTCACCAGCCACTGTTACATTCTTTTCTAGTGCCACTATCTCTGCTTATAGCAGCTAGTCGCCGTAGCCTCAATTCAACTATGCTGATACCCGGAGCTCCCTAGGAGCTGCTCATTTCTTACAATGTTCATTCTCTTGGATTGTTTACGTCACAGCTCAGCTGATTTGTTGACCTATTCTGTGCCACCGTAGGATCCACTAGTAACTGAAACCTTAATCCGAATTCTATGGCTGGCCACTTATCTCACTCATAGCGCGCCGTTATGCGCCGTTCTTCTTAGTCGCTTCACTCTTCTTGGCAGTAGCTAGTCATTGTTGTCCCCATGTAACCTGCAAAGATCCACTACTTGACACTCCAGCCTTCATTTTCCTCTGACGTCTGTCTTTTTAATCGGCACTCGTCTGTTGATTTATTCACTGAAACTGTAGGCATCCAGTAGTGGTCAAACTTCTTAATCATATGGCTACACCAGCCTCTGATACATACTTTTCTAGAGCCACTATCTGCTTAGCAGCAGCTAGTCGCCATAGCTTTCATTTAACTTTGCGGATACCCGGAGCTCGCTCCGTTCTTACCATGTTCATCTCTTTGATTGTTTGCGTCACAGCTCAGCTGTTTGTTGACTTATTCTGTGCCACCGTAGGATCCGCTAGTAGCTGAAGCCTTATTCCGAACTCTATTGCTGGCCATTCATCTCTCCTAGCGCGCCGTTATCCGTCGTCTGTCTTACCCGCGTTTACTTGACATGTGGTCAAAAGTCTTAATGATATGGTTGAATCAACCACTGATACATCCTTTCCTTTAGCCACTATCTCTGCTCTGCGGCAGCTGTTCGCTGTAGGCTCTATTCAACTTTGGGAATACCCCTTAGCTCGCTAGGCGTCAGTCCTTCTGTAGAATGTTTATTCTCCTGGTATAGTTTTTTCACAGCTCAGCTGGTTTGCTGTCCGATCCTTTGACACGGTAGTTATTCATTAGCACCTCGAATGATTAACCCAACAGGCACCTTTGGCCACTGAAATCCGGTCCATTATCGATATCTTCTGATCGTCTTACCTTCAACACTTAGTCTTCCTTTGATATCCATTTAAACTTAGCCTGCTTCTAATATGTTCAGCTTCCTATCTTCATATACTTATGTACATTGTAGTTATGGTGTCTTAGGTAATCCTTATCCCTTGGAGCATATATAAATACGGCCACATCGTCATTGTCTTTTGGTTTCCGATAACAACCAATCATGACAACACACCCACTTTCTAGTCTCAGGTAGAATTCGAACATTGTCAGCTTACATCTCATGAATATCTTACCGGAATCCTGCTCTTCATCCCTATGCACAGGAAAGTATTCTCCCCATCAGGCCATGCCTTCCGCATAAGTAAAAACATCTTTAACGTAATATCTGTTACACCTTGTACACTAGTTGTCCCAAATAAATGTCTTAAGGTAGGATTTTGATCAAACGCTAGGTACATTGACTGTTCCTTTTCGGTCTTCTCTCGGCTTGTGCCTCTCTCGCTTTTATCTGAGGTCGTGAACATCGGAGAGCTTCGGGATTGAACTGAGGAACTACCTCCGTCTGGGATGGGACGAAATAACCAACAAGTACTTACCTGGACCATGGCCTCACTTCCACTCTAACTATTTGCACCCAACCACCGATGTCCAGTGAGGGTAGCTGGACACGAATTCTTCGCTCCCCGGCAAATATACATAATCAGAGAAGACTTCATGTGGTTCTGCGAAGGATCAACACATCATATTCAACAAGAATGTTTAGTACCCGACCTACCAATGGACAGGACCCAGGAACGCAATAGGCAACCAGTTATTGCATCAACCAGCGGAAAAATATGGGACGCAACCTGACTGCGAATAACCGAGCAAACAGACTTTCAACAAGAAACATAGCCAGTTACAATTTGCCATTCAATGGATTGGTGGCAGTGTTCCAGGACGTGGTGGGTTTTCGCCTGGCAAGCGTTCTCCCTACAAAAAGCCACAAATGTCCGTTTAACAACACTGCAACGTGGCGTATGTGACTCGCCACCAAATAAAGTCACAGCCCATAACTTTACACTGGCAGGTCAACTAGCGTCACAATTCTACATAGGATCGTTACACTGGGATTTCTACATCTGTATATACTGTTGTCGTTTTACATCCTACGACACGTTGCCCTTTTCCTTCCTTGTGTGCGGGCTCTTCCATTACCTTTCAATGGATCATTCAGGATTCTCAATCTCTTATTAGCTGAGGTCCCGTATCTCACGACAACCAACTTGTTGTTTCGCATTTTCAACATTGTACAGTTCCAATCATGGATATATGAACAATTTTCTACGTTACTGTTACAATTGCAATAAAATGTTTGTACCGTTGTACATATCTGATCATGCCTCCATGAGCTTGCCTCGCATAGTCGAGAATAAATTATTTATTTATTTAAAGAAACGTTCCTGTATGTATATCATTGCCTAAGGTCTAGTAAACCAGTTAACTTGACTGCAGATACTTGAGTCATCATGCACCTGAGATCTAATCTTTGTAACTTGGTTGCTCACGAAAGTTATCGACGCCAAAGTCCAGATACATGGTCTCTTCAGCAAGGGTTTCGTACTTTTTCACTTCAACAATGACCCGCAGTGCGAACTAGTAATTAATGGAAAACACAACATAGAATGACAATGGTGCCAGATGGGGATGGTGAACAAGGACGCATTGCTTGTGGTAGTCGTTTATTGTCCACCAGTATCCACCCAGACGTGGATTCCCGTATGTGGTCACGCAACCACATTACGGTCAAGTGGGCATCTCAGGTGAGTTCAAGAACTGGAAGACATGGCATCCATCATTGAGCATCTGAAGACCGACCTGCATTCCGCTCTTCAGCCCTGTCTGTTCGCTCACCATATTCAGGGGGAGAAAAAAGTTATTAGAGCTTGGTTTAATGCTTACTACCGGCTAGTTCATCAAGATTGACAAAACAACAATGAATTGTTCTTTATGATTGTGTGATCATACTTTACGCGAATATCCGCAAAATAACGGTGACTTAATAGGAACAATCATAAATTGGGAAAAGTTGACAAAGCTGGCCGGAGAAGCCACCCGGTATAGCAGAACAGTCCATGGTCTTGTCAGTGGGCCTGATACTACCCGGTTGTCCAAACCGAAATAGGGATGTGTCTTAATCGTCACCACCGGGACCTTTGCATAAATAACCTATCATTAAGGCAGCTGGGGGCATTCAAGAAATCACGCCCACTGGGAGCTAGTGACCGCCTTTCGTTTGATCACTTGCCAAACACGGAGCCAATCATCCTCATGAGGACAGCACATATTTTCTGCAATACTTTGCTCCAGTGAGGGGAAACAAGAGGCAGTGACCTTGCTTGCTGGCGAGTCACATCCGCCAAGTCGCTGGGTTGTTAAACAGACATAGCTCGCTTTTTACAGGAAGAAGGTGTGCCGGACGAAAACCCTCCACGTGCTGAAACACTGCGGCCGAACTATTTGCTGGAAAGGGATGAACCCGAATCACTCAGCTGGCACCACGAGAATGTAGTTCGGCAAGCGGGTGTACATCGAGCTGGCTTTCTCCTGCGGTATCGTCAGTAATGTGAAACAGGGTTCCCAAGTATCAAAAATTTCTTCAACTCCGGCATGAATGACAGCTTGCAATGGTGTTCCGTCACAACGAGACTGGATCTTAACGTGGTGCAAAGGTTTGCGTACCTCATTGACCCATTGAGCTATATTGGGTGATGCCTCCGGGTACATTGCGAGCTACTCCTGCCAGGCTGGGCAATGGTGAGAGGTCAGACAAACTTAGTCTCCTGGTCCTCCAGGTTGGGGGTTTGAAATAAGATGGCGTCCACTTCTGTAAAACTAAATCATTACCACCTCCCCGCTGCCTTGCGGACAGGCTTTTGAGCCAAAGGCTTTAGATGAGGAACCTAATCCTCCTGCTGTCTAGGTCTTGACGCCCTGGCAGTATCTCAGCCCACATACAACCATGACATTTGCTTCAAACATAAACTTCATCCTGCATCCGCCGTCGCGCAGATTATCAAGGGTCGCCTTTTTTGCCACCTACAGCAGGGCGGATAAGCGAAAACATGCTACTTCTGGCGCCTCCTTTCTTTTCCACCTGTTTCTCTTATTCCCATCCCCACCCCCATTACTAACCTCCCCTCTATAACTCCCAGCTTAATTGACAGCAACCGAAGTGCCACTGGAGTAGAACCATCTGTAGCCACCATCCAACAACACCTATAGAACGCCTATCGTCAAACGTCCCTTATTAGGCCACGCTACTCCGTTTCCATGGCGACATTCAACATTCGCACTCTAAGACAAACGTCGACAGGCTGCACTCGCACGCACCTTAGATGCACTGGGTATTGATGTGTGTTGTGTGTCTGAAACTAGGATCAATGACCCTAACGGGGTTATTGAATTGACTGCACCCGGTTTATCCTCTCGTTATTGGTTGCACTCATCCGGAGACGCTGATGCAGCACTCACGGGTCAAGCTGGTGTAGGTATCATTCTAAGCTCCAGGGCTGAGCCACCGTTGGTTGAATGGATTCCGGTGAACAGCCGTTTATGTGCAGCCCGTTTGGCGACATCAGTTAAGGTTGATTCATGAAGTAGTAAAAAACGCTGTTTTTTGTGCTTTCCGCTTATGCTCCCACCGACTGCAGTTCAGATGCTGTCAGGGACATATTCTATCACGAACTGAACACGCCACTACGCAGTGCTACTAGTTCAAATAATATAGTACTTGCATGGGATATGAACCCAAAAGTAGGGTGTCTGAGCTCTTCAGAAGCTCAGCTGCGTGGTAATTGTGGGATTAACTTCGAACGGACTGACAACGGTGAGCGTCTGCTACAACTGTTTGCGGAGCACCAGTTGTTTCTTAGTAGCACCGCTTTTAGACACAGTGGGCGCCGAAGTGCCACTTGGCGTCCTCCTGTAGCTGGCCAGCGATGGACCCAAATCGACCACATAGCCATAAGTTACAGATGGGGTGGTTCCATCCTAGGTTGCTGCTCGTACTGGAGTACCTTGTCGACTCTGATCCTGCCTTGGTACGCTGTCGTTTCTCCATGAACTTTACCGGGAGGCGCACCAAGCGTCTCCTCCGATTGGCAAATGAGAAATTGTCTCAGTCCTCGGTCAGGCAAGCCTATCAAGAAGCACTGCATACCGAACTTCCAATGTCTTGTCCTAATGACACTGAGCTTCAGTGGAATATGATCTCTGCAGCCATGCACGACGCAGGAGCATGTGTTTGTGGCACTATCCATCATCACCACACCAGTCACTGGATATTCGAGAGGTTGGTGAACATGTTGGAATCTGGCTCTGAACACAATGTGACCAGACGGGCTATTAGGCGTGAACTAAAGCAGAGCCTATATGCTGACAAGGAAGCCTGGTGGATCAGTAAGACTTAAGAAATGGAGGAGGCAGGAACAGTAGGCAATCCGCACCACTGGTCCCAGCAAACCAGCCGTCAGTGAGACAATCAGAGACAGCGCGGGTGCGCTGATACACAATAAGGAGCGCCGTATGGCTCGTTGGGCGGAACACTTTGAAGATCAGTTCAGATGGCCCCCTACTCCCGGACTTCTTCCTGCTCAGGTGATGCAGGACGAGCCATGGACGGTTAGTTTAGAGCTCGCATCGGACGCCGAGGTCCGATAAGAGATTACAGCCGTCAATCGTTTTCGTGCCGCTGGTCCGGATTCCCTCCCACCTGCACTATTTAAGGATGGAGGTGAGGTCCTCTGCAAAGCACTGACCTCCTTATTCGAATGTATCTGGAAGGAAGAGTGTGCCGGCTAATTGGAGCGAATCGAATATAGTGGAAATATACAAGAAGGGCAGTCGCACAGACTGTTCTAACCACAGGGGTATTAACCTAACGCCAGTTGTGACAAAATTATTGACCTCGATTCTCGTTCGTCGCCTCACTGCGGAACGGGAATCTCGGGTTAGGGAAGAGCAGGCCGGTTTCCGCCCAGGACGTGACTGTATAGACCATATATCCGCTTGCGGCAGGTGCTAGAGCAGCTCCACGCACACCGCAGATCGATAATAGCTGTGCTCCTCGATTTCAAGAGTGCGTTCGATTCATTAGATCGATCGATTCTGTTCGAAATACTTGCGCGGAAAGGTGTTCCCACGAAATATGTGAACATCCTTCGTGCTCTATACTCGAACACTACAGGCCGCGTCAGGGTCTACGGTGTCCTATCGGATAGCTTTCCGACCACGAATGGCGTTCGTCAGGGTTGTCCGATTTCCCCATTTTTGTTCAATTTCGTCGTGGATTTTAGCATGGAGGGTTTCCTTGTGGAATCTCATGGTATAGGCGTTGAAATGCTGCCTGGTGAAAGATTAGTTGATCTAGATTATGCGGATGATATCGTCTTGCTTTTCGACGATGTTGAGGCGGCCCAATCAACTCTGAGTAGCCTGTCCAGAGTGGTCCCATTATTTGGTTTGCACTTTGCACCTTCAAAGTGCAGTGTTGCTGCAGGACCACCAACCACTTGATGACCCCTTGACACTTGCTAACGAGGAACTTGAGGTGGTTGATCATTTCACTTATCTTGGCAGCTGCGTCAGCAACGATGGGCGCATAGAACATGACGTCAGCTCATGCACTGCAAAAGTCAGAGCTACCTTCTTGAACCTGCGGCATCTTGGGCGACAGATGGGAGTTTCCCTCCGTCTGAAAGGCCAGGTATACAAGACCACAGTGAGGGTCGTTCTGCTGTATGGTGGTGAGACTTGGCCCCTTCGGTCCGAAGATCTGAGGCGCCTCCAAGTCCTTGATCATCTTTGTCTGCGAAGCGTTGCTGGTGTCGGATGGCATCAAGATATCCGCAACGATGATGTGCGTAGGCGAGTACTAGGTGATGATAATCATGTCAGCTCCCTAGAACAGCAGATAGCATTGAATAAGTTGCGTTGGCTCTGGCACGTGCTACTCATGCCTAGTCACCGCTTACCTAGGAGGGCGTTGTTTAGTCTGCTAGGTGTAGGGTGGCCCAAGGCTCGAGGTGGACAGAATTTGACTTCGCAGCGGGAAATGAAGCCACTGAAGACCAAACTGGGTACCGTTGGTCTGTTTCGCCTTCCAAACTGGAGTCCACGTGACTCACCTTGTGCCTGGCTCGAGACTTTACAGGACATGGCTCGCAGTAGACACCAATGGCGCGTCTGCTGCCTTCTCCTAATCGGACTGACTGTTTACAGTGTGTTTGTTGCTGAGTTATCTGTGGTCTAATGGCTGATTACGACGCGTGGCAGTGAAAGCCGCAAGAAAGATGTTTCGCCGATGCCGCCTTATCTTTGCATGGTAGCCAGCTGTTTGTGACGATATGTTGTCCACACATGGTGTAGGCGCCTTGACCCTGAGTGACTGCTTAGGGCATTAAGGTTTTCAGGTAAGTCTCCCTTCCCTCCCTCTTCCTATTCTTTATTTCATGGGTCCTCATGGTGGTATGGCAGCGAAGCATCAGTTCAAATGGCTGATGTACTGCTGTTGTTCATGATAATTATTATGATGCAACGGCGTTACGTTGCTTCCAAGAAACCAACTTCACGATTCGGATAGCTGACGACAACGCCGTGATTTTGATTTCCTCGCAGGTCGCTGAAAATACGGTTTAGATCGTGGCTGTGTGTTTTCTAGTTTGGAATGACCCTTGCTACTACTCAATCTGTAGCTTGACTTATGCAGGACTAGCAATGGGCTTTGGCTACTCTCATAATTACAGGTTATGCTTTATAAGTGGCTGCCAAGTTCTTGTATCTCTGGAGAGGTTTTAACACTATATGTGTAGCGTCTCTAAGCCTCGGGTTGCTTTGCCAATATTCCCGTCTTTGGCGCTGTCGTGACTCCAGCCTCGTTCTGAAGGGTTGAGCCTTAAAATATTTGGTTAGAGTGGTCCTCTTCTGTGGTTGAGAGAAATGGTCCTTTAGCGAAGATATGTTGTCTGTTTTTGATTACCGCCACATCCGCAGCGATGCTGTTGTACGATAGAAATATCAGTTTAGTAGTGTTGACTCCCAATGATAGATTTTTAACTTGAAATGACTCCGGCATGCTTTGGCCAGTACAATTTTATTGCATTTGTTTCGGTGTGTTGAGCGTCTACCACTTTCGACCATGTCGCTGAGTTGCTTTAAGAGCATTTCTGAAGCCGATAGCTGCAATGCGTTCAAACGTTTTAAACTCTGCTCCTCCTGCGTCGATACTTCGCTTTTAGCGAGATTTACATGCATTCAAAGCGTCACGGTAGACCCTATGCAGAATAAACTTAAGAATCTTGGTGTAAGCCTCTTTGGACTTGTCAACTGTTTTATAAGAATTTTCAAGGAGTAGAAGTTTGGAGGAGACAATTCAGGACTGTAATGCGGCAGGGCGACCGTTGACATCCATGGATCGATCAGGGGGCTGGTCACGAGGAAGGAGGTGTTCACCGGCGCGTTAACATGGGGAAGTTGCCAATGGTCCGCGATGTCAGACCGGACATGATCAAATCTATCAAAGATTTCACGTAGAAGTGACTGTTGACGATGATACCTTGTGGTACAAACTCATGATGTGCGAGCACTCTGATGTCAAAAACAATGAGCATGATCTTGCTCTTTGACTTGCGGGTTCTAGCCTTCTTGGGACGAGGGACTCAATCGTGTGCCAACTGCCACTTCTTCATCGTACAGATTAAGTTGGCAACACTACCTTATTTTTCGGATGACAAGGCGAACCGGATTAAAAGACGCAGTATTAGTGAACGGATTTAATATCATATATGAGGCGCACCGGATTTTAAGGCGCGTAAAGCGATACACGAAAGTCGGATAGGTCAGACTTAATTCAACCCACTAAAAATAACTCTCACTTGTAACACACATAAACACAGAAAAATGCATTCCAATTTTCAACATTCCTCTTCTACTAATCTGTTAAATTATTCAGCTTCAATGTCGGAGTTTAACGGTTGAGCCAAAGCGGCATCAAGCAAACCCCAATCCCTCTCGTCATTCTCCGATTCAGCGTTGTTGCTGTTGTTTGGCTGTTCATTTATGTTTCCGACTTTCATGAAAGCTCGGACGACAGTTGAGACCGATACCTTGGCCCAGGCACCGACGGTCCAATAGCAGATGGTGGCGTAACTAGCAAGGTGTTGCCTCCCTTGTCTAGGTAAATGTGTGCTCACCTTCTGCCATCCAATGCTCCCACGCGGCTCGCAATTTAAATTTGAACGCCTTGTTAGAGCACTTTGGCTAATCTTTCAGGAATGATGGCAAGCTCCAAATTAGTTTTCTTTATTTATAGTTTGACAGTTTCGGTGAGATGGGCGCACATGGAGTAGTAGATCAATAAGGACGGAGAGGTGTGAAAAAAGCAATCCGGTCTCCTGACGTAAACTTTGAGAAGCCACTAGCTCATTTGCTCCTTGTACGTCCAGCCATTTGGGTTGACGTTGAAGATGACACCAACAGGAAACCTTTCTTTTGGCAAAGTCTTTCTCTTAAAAATGACCATGGGTGGTAGATTTAGCCATTTAAAAACCAAGAACTACAATGGAGGGTGATTTCTCGTTCCCTGTGGTGCATTTAGATACAGTAAGTCCATGTTTTTACAACAGTACGGTTCACAGGAATGTCGAAGCTGACGGCAACTTCGTCCATGTTTGTGTTTAGGTCTTGCTGGATCTATTTTCAATGAGCTTGTTCTCGACATAAGCGCGGAAGGTGGCCAACTTTTCTTCCTAATATTTTGGCAGTTGATGATAGGTGGTATTTCTTGTGCGGATGGAGAGATGAAGCTTTCCTAAAACGGAAACACGAAGAAGGACCTCCTTGAAAGTCGTTCATTTTCATATCAGGTGCCATCGCTATTGCCTTAAATCGAATGGAGACTGTAGAGACACTTTTACCTGCTGTTCTATGTCCAGTAATTCAATGTTCAATTCTGTCCTCTAACTGTGGCCGTCTTGCTTTGTTCGCCCGGAAACCCTTCTTTGTCTCCTTGGCGCAGGTCATATTGCTTCTTCGACATCCGTAACATGGATTCCTTAAAGTTGAATTGTTTTGCTGCTGCTCTATTCTCAAGTTTTACTGCGTGGCTGGTGGCCTTTGGTTTTGAAAGCCGCTTCGTAAGCATGTAACTTGACGGGTGTCATTTTGGAGTCCTTAATTACCGGTATGTTGAAGTACGGTACGTATCAGGAAAACTGGTAGTGGTAAGCAATCTTCTTCTTGATCACAAGCATGCGACTAGCGCTAAAAATTTTACCGTGCCTAACCTCATAACTTTACCAGATTGTATGTTATCACTCATTTCTCCGCGCACTGTTACTTCCTCAGTAGTACACACACGACGACGTATGTTCCAGTTGTCTATCCAGTTTAGACGATGATGCGAGTGAAGCGCACACGGGCGTCGCCGACTTTCTTGATGACTGCGCGTCTTTGGAACACTGGTATGCATGCAGATCGTATGTTCAAACACTCATTTGCAACCAGCGAGATACAGGTGGGAGTTTTGGACAGTGTCTTCAAGGTGAATTGTTGGACCAGGTGAGTTTGCCGGGTGCAGTAGCCATAGTATACATCACAGTATAGGATATCAGCTTGGATGGTTGATTACTTAGTTGGTTTGGCGTCGCCAGAAAAGCTCGAATCAGTTGGCTTCTGCACAGAATTCGCCATTCCCAAAACTAGTCTGTCTAGACAACATAGAAAACTGACTCCAGGAGGTTCCTGACCAGCGATTATGCTACGACAACCCAAGTCGTAAAACACATCTCGACAGATTTTCCAGTGCATTGCGAACATAGAAATTCATTCGAGGTCAGTAGGCCTCAACGCAACAATTCCTACATAAGGCGCACTGGAATATAAGGCGCACAGCCGATATTTTAGCGAATACAAGGATCGTAATTGTGCCTTATAGTCCGAAAAATACAGTAACCAAAATTTTAGTTTATTTATGTTGCAAAATTTGTCAACAGGGCCGGGCTCTGCGGAACGAAGAGTACCCTCTTTGTGGAAGTACTTCTGATTTAGTCTTGCTTATTTTAATTGTTAACGAGAAAAGGAATAGTGGACAATCAGCCAGATTCTTAAACGAACGGGTACTACGCTGTTTGCTCTTTCCACCATCAAATATCACAATGTACTGTGCAACACTGGATCAAAGTAAACGCCGCTTGAATTGTGGACACTTTGTACTTCTGCAGTCTTAGTCGGAAACACCAAAAGTGAGCAAACAACCCCGAGGGCCACTGTAAGAGCCATCTTGCCATCAACAATCTGATAAAGCTATGTTTGTGAATCTTGATTCCCGTTCCAGGTTTCACGCTGCGCATATATTCTATACATGACCTAATAGCATGGTATTCAAAGGAGAGAGTATTTCAAACAATTTTTGAACTTATCGTTAAACTATTCTTAAGTTGCACGCCATAACCCACATGTACTCACATTGCACTCATAAATGGATTGAATACGCATGTAATCCAAGAACCAACAGGGAAATTAAGCTTGTTTTATTAAAATTAACTGAGTAATGTGTGACGCTTAATTACAAGTTAGGAGCTTAGCATCTCAGCTGTGAATCCTGCAGCGGTTGCTGAAGCAGCGAGACCTAATTTATCAATTGTGATCGCAAGGAGGAGAAAAGTCAGTAGTTATGGCAAAATATTTTGGCTAGCTACCAGTTGCTACACCTCTCGCAATTCTCAGCTAATACCTCTCGTATAAAGATGGTTAAATAAGCTATTGGAGCTAAAAACAGTCGACGCCAGCAAGAAAAATATCATCACTTGTTGAAGAGCCGAGTCCCCGGAATATCGTGGTACCTTAGCACTGAGTTACATGAATTCAGTCAGCATTGAGCATTATGATACAGCTGGTGAATTTTCTCATTTCTGGAAAAATGTCTGCCTGCTCCATGCTGTAAAGCACGGAGTTGTCGTAATCTACCTTGCGCTTTTGAATTTCTTGTAATTAGTTTCCTATTCAACATGCTACCCGTCACTAGTGTTATCATTTGAGATGAGACAAGCGCCGCTTCGTTCGCTAGAATGTTCTACTGCTTCAGTTAATTCATCTTCGTCACTCATCAGTGTTCCATTGCGGTTGGTTTTGTTTTGAGTAGGAATTTGTTTATGAAGTTATTAAATTAGAGAATTTTCTGCTTGACTCTCGCTACATTCTTTTAATGATTGTATGCATACACTCAGACCAGACACTTCAACGTATTGTTTAAACCTATAGAGTACTTCGAATAACAATGACGGTAGTTAAGAAATTCGCTTCCGCTCGCTCTGGTCAATTTGCGGTGGGTAGGAAGTTTTAACGGTGAGAAACTAAACTTGTGGTCCAGTATTCTCATTTTTGTGACCAAAAAAGGTAACTTGCTTTGCCTAACACGAACAAAACAATGGTTCTATGCCGACGCCATCCAGGCTGTCTGCTCACTCATCAATGTAAGGAATGTCAAAAAAACAAACCCGTCCCCCTCGTGTGTGATACAGCCAACCATGACTAACTGTTTACAGTACTAAATATTTCTCATGCAAGGAAGAGCAGAAATGTACTGAGCTAGTCACAACTGTAGTAGCAGCCTAAAGCAACAGTAGCCATGTATAAGAACACTGTCAACGGCGAATAAATGGTCACGTAACAGACATTCATAATATATGAATAAATTTCACAACGAGAAATTCAGCCAGGTAGGTCCTTTGGTTAATTCAGTGGCCCTGGGAAAACATGTGGGAAAAATGCATTTGGTGAGAATTTTGCTGTTGATTGGCATTATCCGTCTATCTTATAACTTGCCATAGGATGGACGAAATTTGAATAAATTCGAGGACAAAGTTATACTCGCACAGATTTAGCAACACCGCAAATGCTGTTAACATAATCTGTCGCCATAAGATGACCATAAGTTTGGAGACTTACGTTGGTTGCTCTAATGATAATAACTGCATATAATCATCCTACCCATTTTCAAAAGGCTTACAATACCAATACGTTTATATGAGCATTTGATGAAGCCAACATTAAGGAAACGTGCAGGGAAAACGAAGTGTTCTGGGAAAGAAAACTAACAAATGATTGGCGGCATCCAACGCTGGATTTGCCGGTCACTGCAGCTTCCATAGGAGAGTCACAAGACGCCTGCGTTTACAGAGGAACCTTGGGGGCTTGCGCTGCACAACACAACTAAATTCACACACCCATATCAAGTGTAAACAGGAAAGAGCAAGATCGGGAGGTGTGTGGATGGGAGCCAAGTTAGATCGACGGAGCCAGCCCACACTTTTGAACAAACAGTGCATGAGCATACAGGCCAAATTGGGGAAACAGTTGTGACAAACGTACACAAGGCGGTAGCTTGGTAGTAGCCCGCTCCACACTGGATTCATGGAACCATTATTTGAGCCTAGCACAGCCACCAGCATTGTACACCCCGTCCAAACCAGCAACGAATAACTGTCTCCTGGAGCCAGCATAGGCGAGGTGGTGGTTAATAGACGGATTGGCACCTTGTCAACATTTACAAGTGCAGCCACACTAGGAACGTCAATTAACAGGAAACACCTGTAGTGCAAGAAAAGCAACACGCAGGCACCCGTACAGACCAGATGCAACGATAATGGACCACAAATACCCCATTAAACGATTTATTGGCCTAGTTTAGCAAATCTAATGGAAGCGGACGCCGCCTACTTACGAACGCTATTGCGCAGACAATCAGCTGACTTGCCGTGTTTTTGATGATGGTCCAGCATGGCAACCTTGGTGCAACACCAGACCCGCTTGGATTCGGCACTCGCGACCGCGTATGATACAGCTTAATGCGCTCAACATCGATGAGCTATCGACCATCTATGCCTGTCGTTCCTTCAACTGACATTTCCGTTCCGCAAGCAGTAGGGATTCCCCTTGCACATCAACAACTGTCCTCTTAATATCTTTTTGCCATCGGCGCCGACCTAAGACCATTGTTACCCAACATCTGAAAACAAGATTAACTCATGCTAAACTCACGTTGATCACGTCCTGGTAACTAACCGATTTTCCCAAGTGCCGCTTCCTTGCACGCAGTTGGCCACATAGCGCCCGTTTCGATAGCCGGGTCGAGTCCATGTGGCGAATAGCCTTGAGACAGCTTAGCTGCCTCAGCAGAAGTATGCAGTCCACTGCACATGTGCCACTGCTTCGGAGCACCTCTACATCTGCAGTTCCTTTACTCCAGCCGGTACTCATAATACGGCGCAGGCACTGTTGATGCAAGCGCTCCAGATATCGGACATCCATCCGATAATGCGTCCAAATTTCACTGCCGTTTGGGAGAACGGATAGCAACATGGACTTAAATACCAGCAGCTCCGTCCAGACATTGAGCTGATGGTTGTTCCACACACGAAATTCAAATTTACCGAGTGCAACAGTCGCCTTCGATACGCTGCTGCGCACCACGCACTTCATCTGCAGGCCGTTTGCTATTACGAAACCAAGGTAGCAATATCTCGTAGTGAATTCCAACCCTTCGTCGGCAACCTGGGCGAAAGTTGGAAAAAAGAAACAGTCTTATTTGTGCCGATGTTAAGCGCAAATTTGGCAGCTGTCAAAGCGAGAGCCAAATGTATTAGCTACAATGCATCCGCGCTTTGCGCAAACAACGCACAGCCGTCAGCAAACAACAACATACTGGCAGTTGCCTCACAGATTAGGGTTTCCACGCCGAAGCGACGATGTTCAGCAACCTACCATCAATATTGTGTTCCACACGGATACCGTAATCATAACCAGTATCAAAACTACAAGACATCGTTGTATGAAGGTAAATAGTAAACAGAGCAGTAGCTAAGACAGCATTTTCACATCAGAGAAAACATCTAAGTCTTCCGAGGTTTGTCCAAAACCTGACCACTCTCCTGCATACCACTGTGCAGATATTCCATTAAACATACAAATTTACATGGACAGCCAAACTTACCCATCATCAGCCAAAGTACCTCCAGGTTCACCTTGGTGAAGTCCACAAATAGCGTGTAAAATTGCTAGTGTCGCTTTCTGCATTTCCGCTGCAGCTGACAAGCCGCAAGCGCCAAATATATGGCACTGCGGTCCGAACGGAACCCACATTGCCCTTCCACAACGTTCTGTTCACGAATTGAGTGATGAGGCGGTTGAGCGGGATACGAGCCATTGCTTTCCGCACGTAATTAAGCAAGTTAGTGCCAGGATAATTCGTGCCACATTATTAGTTTTATTTGACATTTTTACTGGTAGAACGACGGCATCTTTCAGTTAGACTAACACAACAAAATCAATCCACACATGTTGAACCAATTAATGCAGCGCATTTTAAAATGCTTGTCAGTCGAGTTTCAATATTTCAGGCGCTGTCGAGTCAGAACCCGTGCATCTGCCAGTTCGCAACTGAGAAAAAGCTCTCCGTATCTTATACAGCGAAGATGTGTCAGTAAGACAAAAATAAAGCTATTACTGATGCAGCGCGTGCGATACCATCCCGGAAATAAATGAACGGTTGTTAGAAAGGCAAAGCGTTTTAGCCAGATTTGCATTACGTCTGCAGTCAGTGTACAGGCAGCGCTTGGTGTACCATCAAGCTGCATCCTCAGCGATTGTAACTTTGGTTCATCTACCACCTTCAAGGAGTCAAACAATTCCATGTGTTGGCGGCGTTCGGCGTAGCATTCCATCTGCTTTGCCTTCTCCGTCCTGCATACATATTTGATGCGACGAAGCTCTCGAGTTAAGCACCGTCGATGTTAGCGAAGTTGAGTTTCCTCGCGGTTAACTGGGTCCGCCATATGTGCAGCGAACGCTGCACTCTTCGCCGACACCAATGCGCCAATGTCCCCACTGATGTCAGCAATTAATCAGGCCGCCTACAGTTTATGCGTCAGAACCTATCTCAGCAACAACTGTTACCTGCTGACGAATGTGGTGCCACAGGTCACTCAATTATCTGTGGATTCGACATCAACAAGGCGGGTAGTCTTCGCCTTCTCCACTTCCACCCTATCCTTAGTATTACCTAGGAAAAAGGGTTATATTTCAGCCAGTTCACGGTAGGAGTGCAATACATGGATTTACGAAAATATATTCACAATTTGATGGTGGTGTTCCCCACTCGGTAGAACGTGTAACCAGCACCAGCCTCATGCTGGTGCTGCCGGTCGGTTCACCGACGGATGACGCACGGAACGCTGCCTTTCGGATGTATACTTGTTCGAACGCTTTGGCCGAGGATCTCTTGTCAAGTGCCGACGCCCCGGCAGATTCCTAGCCCAACCCCAAATATGGATCACGCCAATATTAATAAATCTACTCTGTTTTGGCCGTCGCGCTGTTGCAATAGGAAAAAGGTCTCCTTATCTGCTGCATACAGCGGGATGCATAAGTTAGCACATGATACTACCGATGTCTCCTTTCTTTCTTCATCCCCGGCACATACTCTCCCCATCCTCGTTTCACCTGTTTCATCACTTCCTACAGTCCAGTTCATCGCCTCCTATGCAATTGCGCTCCAACGCAACCGTATACTTCCGCGCAAAAGTTTAACACCGTATGCCGGAACCTATGCATATTACAAAATTGGAACACGAGTAAGCGTCCCAAGCGAAGCACTGCACTGGTTGCGATGGAACTTGCGAGCTATTGGATTGACATTGCGGAACTCAGCGAGACTCGGCTAGATGCAGAAAAAAGGTTGCATGAGGCTGGTGCTGGTTACATGTTCTACCGAGTGGGGAACACCACCACAACACCACTTAAACGTGGGGTCGGATTTGCACTATTCTACTTCCAACATTGCCAGCTGGTGGCAGAGCCGACTGGCATCAGCGCACGACGGATGACACTGCGAGAGCGACTTGGAAAAGTTAAGCTTGAGATTTTTAAGAGCATGTATGGTCCCACCATGTGTTATCCTAATGACAGCAAGGCTAAGTTTCACGCTCACTTATCCACCGTCATGCGTTCTGTGTCGAGGAGTGATCGACGCACATGTTGGGTGTGACGATGCAGTGCGGACAGACGTAATTAGGGCGTATGGTATTGTCACTGCCAATGGGAACGATGACCGGCTGCTCTCACTGTGCTTGAAGCATGTATAACATCTTTTCACAATATATCCAATTTATCTGCAACAAGTTTTGTGTATTTTCAAGTTGGGCCTTGCTAGAAGACAAACCCAGCTTGTAAGGACGCCTCACACGACATTGTCCGGTAGCTCGTTACTTGTCTACGAGACTAGGTTATTCCGCGTTAACCTATCCTCATGCAGTAAAGCACTGCGATTTTGAGTGTTATTATGCCTGGCAGTAGCCGACAAGTCATTATGCAATTCCAACTTATGATTGTGCTTAAATGCCGAAAAGGATTTTTGCTCAATACTGATGCACTGAATAGCTCACCTTGCGTTGATATTTTTCTTAGCAGATAATAACTCAAAGTTTCCTTGATTGCTAGTGATATAACCTGAACAATTCCAAGTTGAAGGAGAAAAGACTAGATCGTGGATATGACCAGGTAATATGGATACAACGAATTCAAGTGTCAAGAGTCAAACATTTGTCTCCTAATGGATGAGTTATACGGTTCATTGATGGCGAACTCACTGATGATTGGCCGGGCAGTGACACAGTCTGATTAGATCGGAGGGTAGTTGGCATCGGGTCATGTGTAGCGTTTGGGTTAGGCTTCCGTATATAACAGTCAGTTTTTTTTTACAGAGGAGTAGTAGTAGAAGTTGAATGGTTTAAGTAGAAATTCGTCATATTTAGACTCACTCAGACAGCATCACAAGCCAGGAGAAGTATTGTACGCGCGTTTTATCCTTTCGAGAATCGTCAGCAGTGCGCATTCAATCGGCCCCTGGTAGGACTCGAATCCCCGACTCGACTGTTGCCAGTCCGTGGTTGAGACCACTGAGCCATAAGTTAATTGGCGACTTAAGTTTGGTAAGCTCGCCCCTTGTTGAGGGCGCTACCCTGTCCTCTGCATGGCAGTAACGTACAAGTCAGTGGATAGTGTGCGGCGATATATTCCATCTAGTAACTAATTCACAGTCGTTACCGTCCCCCGTAGTTCAGTGGTCTCGACCACAGACTGGAAACGGTCGAGTTGTGGGTTCGAACACTACCAGAGTCAGATGGAATGCGCACTGCCGACGATTCCCGAAGGGATGACACGCGCCTACAGTGCTTTGCCGGGAGTGTGACATCTGTCTGAGTGAGTCTGGATGTGACGAATGTCTACCTATAACAATCAGTTTTAGCCTTATGCACATCGAAGTCTTTAGACCTGATCTCGGTCAAAACTGTACAGAAATATTGGAATGTCTGACGAGTAACTTATTGGAAACATACTACCATTGGGTTGTGGACCAGGGTTACTGAAGACCACCTTAGACTGATAAAAGCCAAATACTTTGCCTACATTCGGCTTGGAACTGCACGACTGGAATTCTGTTATAACCGAAGATAAACTCTCGCAGACTTTTACCGTAGTGGCAATCTAGTTCGGGATTTTCGCACCTCAATAAAAACAAAGTAAAGCACTTGATTTTTAACCTTTCGTAGGATTAGCAACTGTCTGCTATTATAATTGAGAAAGTTGAGTTATGATGTATCACGAGCTTCGCAATGGTTTTGAAGACTCGCAGTCATAGGATATTGTAAAGAATATCGAAGTCATTCTTCAGTTGTCGCAGCTAGAGTGAATCGAGCTGGAGTGGTGGTGTCGTTGCACAAGCCAATAAAAATAGTTTTCCTACACACTTATGCGCGTATATGCAACGCTGTGAAATATCACCGCCGATGCAACAAAACAACGCACCGGTGAAACAGCGCAAATGAATAAGAAAAATACAACAGAAGTTCATCCTTATCAGGTATGCGGTCGCGCAACGTTCGCTTCATTCCTCATAATGAAATGTTAATAAACTTCCCACGAGCATTGTAGTGAATACGTCCTAAACCTTTTCTCATCGAATTGCACACATAACGCCTTCAAATTCCTTCTTAAGAAAATCATGTTCCTACATAGGTTTCTTAAGCGGGTTGTTAACGTTATCAAATTGCTTCCAACGGGCGCAAACCCTCCTACAGTGTGTACTGTTTATTGATTTATGCATCTCAAATCAGCCCGTAATATAATGAGTGAGTACACAGAATGGGGTGCTATTGGCTGACTCAGGGTTGATCATTCAATGAAGGCTATTATTTCGGGCATTTGTGCCCGTTGGATGCAACGTTTAGCGTTAAGCACCGTCTTGAGCGATCCATGGGGTAACCTGGTTTCGATAAGGAGAAATTTGAAGGAGTTATGGATGTAATTGACTGCGAAAAGGAATAGACTTTCTCCGGAATAGCTCAATCTGTTCTGCGTATTCGGCTGCATGGGATAAAGTAGCGCATTGACATACGTCACGTTGTTAGTTTTAGTGATTCATATTCATTTCGAATAACAGTCTTCTACATTTGCAGTTGGTTCGTTGTTTTGCTTCCGTTACTTATCTTAGAATATGCTTGGAAATGTTGGACTTGCTAGCTACGGACGAAGTTGGCTTTTTGGATGGAAGCAAGATCTAAAGTGCTGGAGCTTTATGATATGCCGCATCAGTTGCAAAGTGCGTGTGTTTGGTTTTGAAATCTTCTTAAATCTGCTTCTACTGCAATTTTGCAATAATGCTAAATCCTCAACTGGAAGTGAATGTACAGTTTCTATGTCTTCAGGATATGAACTTGTGCGTACATGAATTACGTAGTCACGTATACTTTTTGTGCAAATGGGGAACAACAACAATCCTAGGACACTTCATTGAACAACACCACTGACTGCCTATTCTGGATTAGGATAGCGATGACTTATCTGTACTCGCCATATTTCCTCTTTAGAATACTAGTTTGACCAGATCAGTAATAAGTTACAAATCGTGTAGGATTTACGTTTGGCCAGGAAGTATTTGTGCTACAGACAATCAATCGTTTATTTCATGTACAAAGGATGACTATTATCATACCACTGTCAAATATTGCGTCAACACCTGCAGCGAATTGTAATTGGCATGGTACGCAGTTGTACTTTACAATATAACCGTGCTGTGCAATAGGGAAAGGGTTTAGTCGGGTCAGGAATTGAGCAACACCATTCTAGACCGTTGTTTATGAAGTCAGTAAGGTCGGCGATGTTGTTTATCGCCCGATATTTCGACACGTCACTTCGAGGAACCACCAGTTAGTTGCTGAACAATTATGAAGTTTTGTTACTGGAGTGCAAGATGACAGTGTTTAATTATATTGTATTTTCCTCTAACCTTTGGATTATATTTTTGTACTGCCAAGCGTTGTTGTGGCAAGTCTATACCAGAACTTATTGATTGCACTGCCGGTTTAATAGACGCGATGGCCGTCTGCACTCCACACTTTGAGTAGATGGAAATAGTACAGCTTTGAGTGAGGTCACATGATAGACGGTTCATATACCATGGAGATATTGATGGTCGGTGGGTTTTAAATGGCATGGCCTCTTTCGGTTTCCTCTATCTGATTACGTGTGAAATTCTGAGCTTTATTTGACTTCCCGGTTTTGTTCGACAACACTGAACTGTTGAGCTTAAAGTGTTCAAGCTTTGAGAAGCTATAATGCAGTTCAGCTAATGTCGCATGGGTCACATTTTCTTTAATTTGCAAGCGGATTTATAGCAGAACTAGTATCAACGCTCGAAAGGATTTTTGTTTGTTTTCAACTCGGAAATATTTCTCCCATCATAACTCTCTATTATGAGAAAAAATCATTTGTTAAATGCCTTCAATGCAAGTTTAAGTTTAATCGTGTTTGATTGGAGGTTTAAACAGAGCACTATCCAGGAGAGCTTCTGTTGCGTATGTGCAGGCGAAAAGTTATTCCAGCCACGATAACTCTAAAGACGAAGACTTCAAGTCACAAAACAACATTTTAGGTGCAACCATTTTTACATCCTGTATTCCTTTACCATATACGTATCTAATCCGTGTTGTTGTCTTCCGGTCTATATCTTCAGTTGAACCGTAGCGAAGCGACTGTCCTGTTGGCTGTTTAAGATTTGATAGTAAGGTGTCATGGCTGCCACACAACTGATTACTAACCGAAGCTCTAGCCATTAGACTAGAACTGGTATTTTCTTCTAATTAGGTTCATGAAGTACCATTTGTGGAAACTTGAATGTCACCAGATCCATGTCGTGTCTTTGAGCCCAATAACACCAACCTGTTGCTACCGGTCCAAAAGCAGCAAGTATTCGTATCGCGAAATTACTTCAAAGCCGAAATACATTAGCAGACGTCCCAATGCAAGCCATCATGCAATGATCCGTTTGCTGGAGTACAAGCAACGTAAATAAGTAGCAAAAATGAATAAACGATATATTCGCCAAGAGTGCAGAGCACAGTCCAGTCAAGGTATCTATTCTGTTAAATTGAAACGAATATTTCAGAGATAGTCATCACAGTTAGCTCAGAATATTCACGCAAGTGGATTCAACATATACCGAGAACACAAACCTACCTAAGCACAAACGTAGAGTAGCTTTGAGGCCGTTTGTGTGGTCGTGTGGCAGCAATATCACAGACTCCGAGTAGTCCAACTCAAAATATTTCTTGCTTCAGCCTCATATGTGACGCTAGAAATTGTAATCGTCCTTAATCCACAACATTACGGTCTACCTAAGGCGCATTTTCGACCAATTATAATAAAACAATATAACTACAGATAATTAGCTTTATATGTGGCTTATTGCGTCAGTCTATTTTTAAGTGATAAGAAGTTGTAACTGGGCCTAGGATTCAGTTGAATTGTTAATGACAATGATCATTTTAGTATGCTTTTTGCTTCTTGTACAAATATGCCCAAAGTTTTATAAGCCGGATAACTTTTTGTAGCTGCTTTACACCCGTATAAAGTGCTCATACCGAGGGGCATCACAAGCAAATAAATTTATGTAAAGTTTGGACCAAGTGGTACAAAAGCTGCGCTTCTTCTGTATGCGGAATTGCAAGCAGCCACAAGTTACCGGCGTCACCAATACGAGTATTTCATTTACCGTGTTCATCTTATGGAATACGACGTAGACGTATGTGAGAGGAGCTTAGGACTGCCGCGGGTTCTGCTAACCCACCATCTATATGTATTCCTACATAAGACAGACCAACTTGCCGGGGGCCGTGTCATGGAGTCAAAATAATCCTGTATAGTAGATGTGATGTGCAAAACAAAGAAATACGGGTGGCTGGAATACTTAATGAAAACTCACACGGAACTTTGGGGAGAGTATATGTCGGGCGTTCGAAAGCAATGCTTAGGTTGTAACCAGCTCCATGGAGAATCCCAATTTTAGCTCGAACAATGTTATGATACTGGTGAATCCGCCTGTCTTATTAATGCTTTATCATTACCTGTGACCTTTGTTCTAGAACGTAACACCAGATCGACTCGCACCGTGTGGAAATTCACATCATGAGCACCTACAAAACGCAACAAACCCGTGACGTGACACGAACATAAATAAATAAGTGTTTTATTCTCGGCGGTGCGACACAATCCGGAATCGTATTGACAGCGCTAGAACAGCCTTCTTGCAGCTAAGAAGCACATCGTGGCGAAGGACGGAAATCAGTCTCAGGAAAAAGATCTGCGCATTTACAGCAACCATTCGTTCCATTTTACTTTATGTTTGCGAAACATCGCCGTTGCGATCCGATGACAGCCGGCAGCTGGAAGTTTTAGAAAATTAGTGTCTAAAGCTTATGTTGAAAACGCAGTGTCATGAGCGTATCACACATGGAGAACTCCGTAAGCGTTATTACAATCTTCCAAAGCTCACAACGCTCATCCTACGCCGCAGACTTCAGAGGTTCGGTCACGTCTTCCGCAGAGCAGACAGACTTCATTAGGGCCGTAATTTCACCCTCGCCTTTCCAGGGTTGGTGTCGTCCCCATGGTGGAGCAGTGAAAACGTGTCTCACTGCAGTGAAATCAGCATGTCGATCTTCTGGGACTCCATGTTGTGACTGGTGCTCATCACTGGAAGAATCATTTGATGGGTATCTCATTGAAACTTGCCGATTATCGCCGCGCTTGGGCAGCTGCAATCGGCAACATTCATGAAGCTGGGTCATCCTGTCTCAGGAGCCAGCCGCAGTAAAGTAAGCAAAGTAAGTGCGAGACACGTTTGCGTAGGCAAGTGTAAAAGCGGCACAAGTTTGTGAGTAACATATGGATCCAAATGTTAAGTGTGTAAGGATGCGTGTAGGTAAGAAAGAGTGTGTTTGTGTTGCATGAATTTGTGTATTTCACGCTATATTTGTGATTGATTTCGGTCAGGCCTGAGAGAGTGTGAAATGATATCATCCTATTGGCTGACCCACGTTGGTGGATTCGGTTAGACCTTCCGGATACGTAGCGAGTCATATCCGCCAAGTCGCAGCGTTGTTAAGCGGACACTTGTTACTTTTAAAAAGGAGAACGGTTACCAGGAGAAAACCCACCGCGTCCTGGGATACTGCCGCCAACCTGTTTGCTGGGATGGGCTAGATCTGAACCTCCCAGCTGGCACCACAAGAAGGCTGTTCGACTAAACCAGAACGGTTATCCAAACAGCCTGAATGCACACACGCAGTGGATACTCATTTAACTATATCAAAAAGACCAATTTATGGGGAAAGTTAAGATGGCATAAAAGACAGTTTTTATCTATCAAAGACGTTGCTAGTTCTTGGAGGATTGCGTCAAAAGGACGGCAGTCGCGAAAAACGGCATAATAGCGTAACAAGATTTTTAAACCTCAAAACTTTTAATGAAAATTATAGGATATTTTTGCTGTCACTTGGAGTTACATATTACGTACTGCTAGCGGTGACACTATTTTTGCTTTGCGCCTACGGGGATCATCGTGGACAGTTAGTCAGCGTATAACTCCCGGGTTGGTGCCGCAGTAGATTGTTTATCCGAAAAGTGATGTTAGTGAGTCGATTAAAAATCATTTATAGATCCGATACGCACGACATTTAGAATTATTTCAAAATAGACTCCACCTGCGTCATTACGTAGATTCCAACGAGATTGCCAAGAATCGAAGGCTTCACGGGAGGCTTTCTCTAGAATGTGCGTTGGAGAATTGGTGTATGCCTATTTGACTTTTTCTACTGTACCGAAATTCTGTCTTTCATGAGAAGTTTCAAGCAGAAGAACAAAAGGAACTTTAGGGGAGACAAGTCAGGACTGTAGGGGAGCGGGGAACCATTAGCGTCTTTGCATCGGCCGGGAAGTGCTATACGAGTAATGCGGTGTTTGCCGGCACGTAGTCAAGGTAAATTTTCCAATCGGCCGCGATGTCAGACAGCACATGATAAAACCCTGGTTTGCCTCCATCGAATACCTCTACATAAAATTGTGCGTTGATAGTGAAGCATGCGGTAAAATCTCTTGGTGGACGAGCTGATAATGTTAAAAAATACAGTGAGTACTATCTTGCTCTTTGACTTGTTTGTCCTGGCCTTCTTGGGACGAAAGAACTCCACGTTGTGTCAATCGGTACTGTGTATTTTTGTTCAGGGTCATATTCAAATACCCAGAACTCACCAATTATGAGGAGGTCTGCTGAAATGCGGTGGTTACTTGTACACAAGTCCGAACCTTCCTGGCACGTTTCAACAATACGGGATTTTCCGCCTTCCTTAACAATTTGAGCACCAGCTTCATGCACAATTTCCTATCTGCAGTTCGTTCGTCACAATCAGTCGAACAGTACTTACAAGAATGTTTAATTTAAGTAACTGTGCCATTAAATAAACAGTCAAACGACGGTCTGAGCTTAACACTTCAGTCATACGTGTCACATATTCGTCGGTGGTTTTCGTTGAGGGCCCCCCAGGTTGGGCTCCATCGATGATTTCTCCATGACCTTCAAAAGAGACTTGTGCCACCAGTAGGCTTGACTTTCTGATAAACACTCATCACTAAAGGCCGTCTTTGTAGTGGGACATGTTGTCTCTACAATCTTTCAACGTTTCACACAAACTTGATGTAAGTGCGTTGCGCCATCGAGCATTGCATCGTGGCTTGCACTGGAGGCGAAAACGACTTTTACGAAAATGGTCCTCCTTACTGTGTAGGTGGTCGTAGACGAATAGCGATTGAACATGCGTATACTGACTCATCCATCCATCGATCCCAGCCAACCCGAAAGCGTTGCGTCGTGTGTTGCCTTACCAGTGAATTCACCTAGAGTAGTTAATGGAGACACCCTGTATGTAGCAATAAAAGGCAGAAGCCTTTCACATCCAACTGTATGTAATGATAAATATCGCATTGAAGCTATACTACATCACTCAAGCCGAAAGACAGTGTGATGGAACTTATGAATTTATCTTTGAATTACGCACTACCGTGCGCATCGCTCGGTGATTTATGTAGATCAAAAGCGGCTCACTATACAAAGTTTCTAAAAAGTTTTGCAGTTTTCATTTTGTTGGACGCAGTCATACCATTACTACAAGTCTGAAGAAGGTGTGACAGCCGTTTCATTCATTTGGACCCAGAAACAGTTAGCACTTTCCCTAAGTTCTGTTAGCGTCCGAATTATGGACATATAATCTTCCGTTCTCCATTAGTTGCCCACTGTGAGTTGCGTACTGGCAAGCTCGGGAATGAGCACCGCAGCCATGTTGCAAACAGAAAATTGTTTTCCAGGTATGTGGTGAAGGAACATTCTTGAATTCATCTGCATCGTTTAAAAATTGCTCTTTGCGAACTAGGTGCAGTTGGCGAAAACGGATTCCTTCTAGCTGAGAAATACTGTCTTTAACCTCGATTTCTCTTTGATTGCATATTTAATAATGCTTCAGTTGTTGTTTGATGTAATCGCCCGTTCGTGTCTGTCTACGCACAAAATTCAAAGGTTGATATTAATTATCCCACCCGGTCTCTGTGGTCAAGAACGAAGTATACATGATTATCTGAAAACTGTATGCAGTTGAGATGTTTTCGGGTCAAATATTTTTCTTGAATTCCTAAGCCGGAAAGCATCAAACACTCCGTTATGAGTTGTCTATGCAAGTCATTCGTTTTCCACAACCTGCCGATTTTAATTCTTAATTCCGTCTATCCTAATTAGAAGCAGACACCCGAGGAGGGTAACGAAGTGGATTGACTTGTTTAATGCGGTCAAAACAAATGCGCTCTTCTAGTCAGTGGTACGCTGTGTAAAACATCTGAACGTTCAGCCAAGTTACTTCAATAATGTCAACACATTGGCCACAAAGGTAGCTTAGATTTTGTATACATAAATGAGAATGCATTAAGAAAATATTTGTAGACAAAACTGTTCACAGGTATACTTAAATTTTTGTTAATCCGGCAGAGAAACGCCAGCGGTGATATTTCATAGCAAACAAGTGTTTTCGATTTATTCGTCATAAGGATCAGTAAAGAAATAAGCGGTAAAAAATGCTGACAAATCACTTGTGCATCCAAAGTAACAACTGACCAAAAACATTCGAATCGAGTTTATTGTTATGCGTCTGGCCATCATGTGATGAATGTCGCGTGGGATTGATGGGTTAGGTATGACTCTTCGCGCTTGTATGATGACCAGGGGAGCAATAGCGATTGGACGCCTTTCTTCTAGATGCAGGCTTTTGGATGTGTTCGTTTTATACAGACCGCTTCCACGGTTGCAGGCAGTTGCGAACTCAGCCAATGGTTCTGCTGGAAAGGTGCTTTGTACATGGTCTCAAGAGCTACAGTTCTCATGGCCATTATCCAAGAGCGAAGAGTCTGTCCAAACCCGGCAATCCCACGCGCCATCCATCACATGATCGCCAGACGCATATCAATAAACCCGATTCCAATGTTTTTGATCAGTTGTTACGCTTTGTACACAAGAGTGAGTTTTCCGTTTGTTTACTGTTTATGTCTGTACTGCGCCTGATGTCCATTAATTGAAAGTATTTGTTTACTCTGAAATATTACCGCTCGCGTTTCTCTCCAGGATTAACAATAAATGGGCAGTATACATGAACTTTAATTTGTGGCAAATATGTATCGACCATAAAAAGTTGAAAATGGCCTAAAGTGACATTCGCATTGGGCCTAGAACAAGAAACCTGGTGGATTATGGGTGTGATAGCTAGACACGCTGAACCAGATAAAGTTGACGGGTATATTTATACTATATCCGTCGAAATGGGTAGTTAGACTGTTGTTTAAAATTTCTGCGCATAACCTACTGCAATCTGTGCTCCATTTCAAAGAACGCACTTCATTGGCAGACGATACTGAAGGGTCGGCTTTTCCGCGGTTTTTCTCTAGCCTTTATTTGCTCTAAATTAAATTCGGCTAGAGTTCACCCGGAACTGCAACCGTGACCCGGAATTCGGGAACAAACCAACAGGAACGTCATGGCAACTTTGTGATCTTTGGTGGGTAAAAACTGACAAACTTATGGCACGCGAATGACAAAGGTTTAAATGACGCGAACAGTCAGGCCTCGCTCTACTATCACTGCCTCATGTGTTTCCCAGGTTAACTGTACTTGCGGTACCATGTACATTAGCCGTACAGAGAGGAGAGTATCCAGTTGGATTTCAGAACACGTTCCGCGGAACCTTGCTGTCAGTGGTGCAACATTACCTGCCAGCTCCATTGTCCGGCACTTATTCGACTGCTCGATGTGCCAGAATCCCCACGAAGCACTCAAGATCCTCAACAGACAGAGCGATTCCAAGTTGTTGCGTTTTGCTGATGCCTCCGACATTCGGTGTTTAAAGCCTAACCGATGCCAACAACTTGAGTTACGGCCAGTCTTGTTTGGACTGGGTAAGACAGGTTAGCCAACGCAACTAACTATTAATTTCTGGTATAGACCTATTACCCCCAAACGTTTAAAGTTTTAACCCATTGTATGTAAGCGGCTGAAGACAATACACGAAATGTATTGAATTCAGATTATTCCACAGACAGTTTCATTGTTCTTGTTCTGTTAAAATACTACGTAATCGATGGAAACGGTTCGAATTTACTCCTATGGTGCTTTTGTTATATATGCTAGCTTTGAGAGTATTCGGACAATTAATGAATGTATGCAAGCACCTGTAATAGAGCAGCTTTCAATCGTATACAACGGATTTTCGAAATGCATCGGAGCAGTCGCTTCAGTAGAAAACCATCCAGATTGGCCAGACAAATATTGGAGGATTTACCAACGATGAACATCAACAAGTGAGGTATTGTGTAATTGAGACGAAAGACATCCTCCAAATGTCATGTGCTTATGTGTTGCAAAACGGATTTATACATAATTTATCTGCTTGCCATTTTCAGATAGTAGACATTAAACGGATGAAGTCTTAGGTCGCAAGTGAAACGACTTCTGTAATTTAATTGCCTAGTTGACCAACCTATCGAACACTCTTGATACAGCGACCTATAGTATTTAGGACATTCACGGAACCCTCTCTTGCTTTCTGCACAAAAGTTCGTCCTTTTCTACGCTATTATAAGCAAAAGCACTTACTTTCGCTTTTAACTCTGTAATGCAACATCGCATCCAACTACTAGCGTGAGGTGGACCTTCCATCATAGTACTTCAATTTTAATAAACGTTGAGCTCTGCTGCTCAAAACACTAAGAGTTTGCTTCTGCGCGCTTTGCAGCAGTTGTGCCGTCTTCTGTTTAATCGTGGAAGATAAAAGTCAACAAAGCAGAGGACATGTTAATGGCCACCAGTGACTTTCCGAAAGGACAGAAATACCATGCGCGTTGCATTCAAGACACGCGGCTGGCCCATCAAGACCCAACAAAGAATTGCCATGCCCCTTCAAATTTCAGTTCCACGAACTCATATTTAACGCAACCATCGTCAGAGCAGATCGTGCGACAATTTAAAGTAATTAGTAAAGCCTGCTTTAGACTAACATTTATCCCGGAAGTTGTTTTTAAACACTTTTTTTGTATAGATCCAAAGATATAATCTTTGCAGCCGCAGTTCCAGTCTGACTACTAGTGTGCTACTGTATCATTGCTTCTCACGCCTATTGCAACAATAACGTTTCACAGTTGTAAGTTGGATACAGTGACCATTCGTAAGTTGACCACTCAATGGACTTGACCAAGGTAGTGAAGCCAGACAGGTGATCAACATATGATGGTCCCATACTGAGACTCCGCGTGCTCTACTTCCCCTTGTGAGTAGCACAGTACATAGGTTATTAGAACTTACACCCTGTATCCTCTTTAGTAGATGAGCTCTTACCTATTCTCTAGCATCTTTAAATCCGCCCTTATTATGGTAAATAAAAACGCAGTGTTTCCCTCAAAGTTAGCTCATTATTTCAGAAAGGCGAATATTATCACGATTGTGACTGCAAGAAAGCGCTCTCAGCACAGGTTACACTACTCTGCATGCTTAGACATATTTCCACCGCAAATAAGTCAGCTGCATTAAAAGACGAATAGCATATGCTTTCGGTGTTTCTAGGGTTTCCATGGCTTCTTCCCTTAGTTACCCTACTTTTTCTTATGATGTTCCTCGATGTTTTCCGTAACAATGTGCCGCAGTCGATACGTCTTGTAAAATTGACTCTGTCTTGTTTATTACAGGGGACAACGTCATCATAAATCTTGACATACATTTTAGATTTATTCCTTCTAATTCTGCCATGGAACATGGAATGTTTAGTGAGAAGACAGCACATTGTTCGAGAATTCTGACAAAGCAGTTGTAGTGATCCACAAATTATTCTAATATCCAAGTCGCGACTTGAATGGTAATTGCATGGTTAACACAGCTTTTTGGAGCAATTCTTTATTGTTTCTGGTTAAACTTTATACAAAGCGGAAAAGATTTAAAGCGCAATGTCCAGCGCATCAACTGGCACAGCAGATGAACTTCCTATTACGTGCAGATCAGTTGTATCCATTTTGATATTATTCATTGCGTATTGAATATGTGGACGTCTCACTGGGGGAACAATGTACTATTTAAACACCCATGGGCGGAAATCATACTGAGCGGGAGAAACACCAGCACCTAACCCCGTAGAGAGAGAAAGGACTGTATTAACGAAAGCCTGTGCAAACGGAAATCACAGTGTTTGTGGGTCAAAAGAAGTTCCCGCTACATTCATTCTATTATTTATACCCATGATTAGGGGATTTTGATGTAAATTGTGAGAGATTTTTTCATAGTAACTTATGTCAGTGATCCAACGGGGCAGCTTCTGACCGTCATCTTTTGCAAACCAATTTTAGTATGTTGCCTGGCAGCAGAAGGTAAGACATCGCCACCTTGCGGTTCACGTGTAACTCATGACAGTCCGTCACTGTCTCCATGGATCAGTGGCATAAGCTTATTGCTGGAGGTGCAAGCTCCTTGTGGTCATGGGTTAGAAGGCTCATGAATCCGATGAGTACGCACCAGTGATCGACTCAACTGGTCAGAATGGTTAGACATATGGTGGTCTACCTGAGTTGGAAGCTATTGCGGAGGTTCCCATAATTTACACTCCTATTTGGACAAATTAGTCGTTCGATAGACATCGCAACATAAACAAGCACGTGGCCAAACCGGTTAAAGTAATAATAACTGCTGTAGATTGGTGATCAAGTTACAAGGTTCACAGGTCTGGTTCCATTGTGCTTACATGGTGAAAATATAAACTATGTGAAGTTGGTTAACTTAGATCGGGGTGGTAGGGATTCAGAGGTGGTCAACCTTGTGCTTTTACCGTACTTGGTATTTACACAGTATGCGCATGCATGCTATTCGCAGTGTTAAACATCATGCTGACCTGAATATTTTCGGTGACTGCAGCTTACTGTAGGAAAATTGCCGGAGTAGATACGAGCAGCATGGAGACATGCATGGCATAATTAGAAGTCGGTTACATCTAGACTCAACCAGACAGCCAGCACACGCCCAAAATGCCAGTGTACAACCGTTTCATTGTTTGGAATTCTTGGCAGTACACGATCTATCTGGTCGCTGTAGGTTAAGACCAACAGCCCGATTTGTACCACTTCGCGTTGAAGACAACTGGGTACGTGGGATGGCAACAACCGACGCGAAGTGACGCAGTGTAGCTCATTGCCACTGACTTGCACCTCACCACATAGTAGCGCCCTCATCAAATGACAAGATTAAAAATTTAAGCGTTCAATTAATCCGCGGCATTTTAAGCAGCTTAGTTTGCATATGGATTGCAAAAGAGAAGCAGGGGATTCGATTAACTTACCTTGGGTCTTAGTTCTGCAGGCATCAGAGAGAATGTGCACTATTTACTATTATAGAAAGGACAAAAGGACCGTGATTTTTGGCTCATCAGGTGGCTGGCTGGCTGAGTCGATACCTAAGGAAATTAAGCTTATCGGAGTATTGAGTCATTATTTTTATGCAACTATAGCTCTATCTACGCTTCACACAGACCTAATGAGTAAAACCAGCATTACTGCTATGAGGTGCAGCAAGATTTAAGGGATACCATATTATTCGAGTACAGAACTTTTCATGCGTTTGTTCTATTCTATCTAACATTTTAGTGCATGGTTCGTTGGGCTAAATTCATGCAGCACAACCGGCGCTGTTAAAAGATGTTACGCTGATCCAGGCATACACAAAGGCAGTGGAAGAACATACCTAATGGATACGTTGAATCTGCTCCACCAGAAGAGGAACAGAGCAAAGGTTAAACCTGGTACCTACATATCACTCAATATTACATCCACATAAACCGGGAAAGAACAAATAGTTTTCCATTGTTCGGCCTCGTACCACCTGCGTATAGTATATAAAATAGCCTAAGTTTCCTTGTCCCATCTCGTGCGATTAGCTAGTCTAGGCTTCGAGTAGTCTTGCGGCGTATCGCAAGCAATTTTAGAAAGCCTAGGCAGATGAATCCACAAATTTTCGCTGCTAGGTGTGCTGACGAACGCGGACCCACATTACACTAAATCTTAACTCGGGTATACTGAATAACCATGCTTAAAGTAATCGATCTGACTTTCGCATTTTTGCTAAATTCGGAAAATACATTTAGGTTGCCTCACTTATTTCACTTATCATCAAAGCTGTGAATGTAATTACTGTAGTGCCTGGGCAAGAGTTAAGGCGGCCTTTAGCTTAACCTTGCCGTATCCTTAGATTTTGTGGCTTTTTGCCCCATACGGTGTTCCATGCTGCCGTGACATTCGTAGTATCAACTCACTATGCTGATATTTGCAGGAGTTGTCTACTTCACAGAAAGTATTTTACATCGTGACTCTGTTTGCTACCATCGATTGATCTGCTCTCCTCTCGTTTTCTATTACGTTGCCTACTGCAAATTCCGTGCCTGTCTCAAACGGGTCACTATTGAATATTATGGATCTATGGAATGTTGTGCAAATCTGAAGCCATCCTGTTTACTCATTTTGGCTTTTGGGACTGCAAATTGTATTTTTGCATGTTATCAACAATTACGAGAAAGAAGTGCTAATTGAGTTAGAAGCTGCTGTGTTGAACTCGCCAGTAAGCACATTAAAAATCTTACTTCTGTGGATATCAAAACATTCACTGTATTAGTTTTTTTGCTATATCGCACACGGCTACTGTCAGTAGAAGTCACCTCTTTCGGGGCCAAAGCTGTGCTCTGCGACCTTTGTATCCCGCTTGCAGCAAACGATGAGATGCGCTATAATGCAGTAAGTCATGACTGTTGGCCTCTTCCGTCCATGGTTCAGAAGCATAAGCTGGAGCTTCAAACGTCCGGTGGTCATATGTTCGGCTTCGGATAGAGCCGATGGATACGCACCACTGACGAGAAGCACCAGGTAGAATCGGCCGTCTAGAACCGTACTGGACTTGTAGAGAACTATCTGTTCTGGAAATTGCTGTGGTTAAAATTCGGTTACTTAAAAGGTTTTTGTTCACGTAGCTTCTCTTCCCTTCATCGGACAGAACTAAGCTATCTCCAGCTATATGCATCTTAGATACCCTGCAACCTAGGTGCAAAAGTCGCCCGATATATATTGGAATTTAGTTATCAGCATATTGCTTGCATCTTAATTTTTCTGTGTGTAGTTCCAATTTTCCAAGCTAAATTTCCAAATCCTTTTCAACTACATATATGTATGCATTTACAATCACAACGTAGGGTAATCGTTTTAGTTAGTTTTATACCTAAATGACTGACAACAACTCCGGTATACCCAGACATTGCAGTTACTATTTATTTCCAATGCATTTTAATGATCATTGACCTCTATGCAAATTTCTGGGAGGCAGAAAACAGGTTAGATAAAATTGCCAGTTTAACACATTCTTTCTCTTGCTGTCAGTACCTTAAATGCCAAAACCGTTTCATATACATTAATAGGAATACGTATGTTTCATCTTAATTAAACCATCGGATTACTTCCACCCGTTGGATATCTGTCCACAAGCGGTTTTCCTGTAAATTCTCTACAAATAAATTCGTGCTCAGTTCGTTTGCTTACTTTCAACTGTCACAAAGTGTAACTTTACCGTTGACTGGATCTTGAATATCAACAGGTTGACACCGGTCGCGACATTTAGCTAGTGACAACTGTTGATACTTGAAAGGGATTAATTCTGACCCATCTCTGTTGCAGATTTTGCTCCGTCACTCGGGAATTAATAATCAAATCCCAGTCTATCGCTTCATTGATCCGTTACAGAGACCTTTTCAGAGATTAATTTAACATTTACTGGTTAATATACTGCTAAATGCAGGTTTGTTTATTAACGCTTATTAATTTGTCTGCTTTCGATTAATTATCATCTACAAATTCTAATCCACTGGTGTGTGCAAGCTTACACGATATGACTAAATTTTAGAAAACTAAACACATCTCATAGCCTGGGTGTGGCTCATTGGTTTGTGTCACTGGGAACGGATATACGCATCAGCGTTATTTAAATGCTTAGCATAGCGTAACGCTTAAACGGAAAGGAAAATCATACGATCGATCTATTTTCACCGACTTCCAAGTTCCATTATACATAGCACGGTTGTTATAGAAATCCAAAGAAATAAAAACAAATGCTAATGATAGGGCACATGTTTGGTTGTGGACTACATAATTTTTCTGTGTGCTAATATCTTTATCCGATACGGTCGATTGCAACGCGAATGATCTTTCGTGAGCGTTAAAATGCTAATTACTTTGAACTTGGACAGGAGTAAGTAGACCAAATTAATGCTGTAATTTTTGTGGTAAGTTCATCAAAGCTGTCGATTGGCATGAATTAAAGGGGGTGACTTTATGCATGGATTTTTCCGATTTTTCCGGAATGCTGCACTTTATCATTAGTCTCGTGTGGCTAAGAAGCCGCATCGATTTGTTGTAGCATGTGACATTAGGCACACGTAATGGCGCACGCTTTCTGCGGTAACGGGAAAAAAACAGGAGTGACTGGTGACGAGTTGCGCACTGGGATAAACGGTGCTTTTATGTCCGAAAACTAAATCGCAGACAAGTGAAACTCACTATTGAACTGCCCGGTGCTGCAATTCAAACAAGAATGATAAGCTGAGTCGTAAAAATATGAACGTTTTACATTCATCGCAAAAAACCCGCGGATTGTTTTTAGGCGACATGGTATATGGAGGATAATATGAAACGATTGAAAGCACCTACAAATATTGTCATAGATGGGAGTCCAATGTATCACATCACAAGGATTTTAGGCTTGCATCGCTATGCAATTTGCTGACGGTTCTTTATGACGTTACTTAGATCCCTGGATAAACGAAGCCAACTCCTCCTTTTTGTTGGCAATCGCCGCTATGTTATTAGGCTGTTCTTAAGAGCTAACGCACTTGGTTTGCACAACCAACCTCTTTATTGTGTTTTCATCTTCTTCTTTGACGGACGAGCACTAAGTACCTTATCAGAAGGGCTGAGTTTAAAACGATTGACTTTCTTTACAGTTTAACTTTGGCCGTTTAAAAGGTGGCATGTCACACTATCGTTCTTGATATGCTGGACATATGGGTTATTGAGCGACAGTTATTAGTCTCGAACAGGGAACCTAATTTACGTCGCGGATAAACTGTCCTCTTTCCAGTGTGCATGCACGCTACTGGAGTTCATGGATAAAGTGAACATCCTCAGATACAGGAAAGGATGTATTCTTCGTCACATTTAAAAATATGGGGAATATTGCCTGGACCCCTGAAATACTATAATTTTGTACACCTGATAAGTTTGTGTCTAACTTGGAGCTGAAATCTACTCGACTGTGAATGGTGGCAAGACAGAGATTTATTGGTTCACTATCCAAGTTGAAAGTGGTGTAGCAAAATTTGTTGAACATTTGGCTATTTGAACAGTCAGTTTTGTTGCAGCCATATGACGCTGCGCGTAATATTGTGTATTGGGTAGGATTAGCAGATCTGTGCATTAAAAGACGTTTCTGTGAACGACTTTTTACATGCATGCCAAGGGCTCCTTTTATATCAGTGATTTGTTTTCTGAGGTAGACCATCTTTAGTCATTTGGACAACTTATGCATCATGGAGAAGAAGTCACCCATCCTGCGTAAATTATAAGTTAACGTTTAAACCAAGTAGTTAGTTTGCGATCGAAGAGAAAGTATGCGTGGATGATGAGAGGCAGTACCGTGTGTTTTAAAAGAACCGTCCGTATTTACTCCTTTGCTCGGTGAACAAGGTGCACGCCTTAGGGTGACGAGGGAGCACATTAAATTGTCAATTGTCCAAAGGTAGATGTTGTTCTCTCTGAATTAACCTCACCCAGCCCCAGAGGCGTGAAGGATTGTAGGGCTGGCGGAATTCCTGACCAGCGGGCCTGCATCCTCGGTACTGGTGTACTGAAGTTGAGTGGACAAACAGACCAAGACTGATATGAGTTGCCACACCGATATTGGAATGTCAGGCAATCTAAAGTGTTCATCTCAGTGAAATGGTCTACGCATATCGGGGTATATAAGTACAACGGACTTTCTGCATCAACAACCGAGGTTGTGTGTTTACTAACGTTCAATCTAAAAGTCACACCAAACCAGACCTGTAAAAACCGTCTTATGTCTACGTGATAAGATATTCGGAGAATAAGAAGCCTAGCACCTTGTTGTAACCACTCTTTGTTGTTCCAGACAGTCCGAGTCTGATTTAACCAGAGAATCCCACTATAGTTTCCCTTGCCAATAACACTCGACAGTTTGGTTTCATCCATCTTTTTCTGGGTGCTGAACGCCTACGTTCAAGCCAAGTCGAACACACCATCCAGGCTTGACAACCCCGGTTAAAGTGCAACCTCCCTGAACTGGAGAAGCGCCGGATGACGTAGATATCCAAGGGCTTGCGCTACCTTCTATATCAGAAGGATGCAGAGACTTGGATTGTTCAGCGGTCACAACGGGCTGGCCTCATAGTGGTAGAACGAATGCTGCTTGATCCCAGTCACGTGTGCCGGCACGTTCTGTAGCCCAACCAGAACAGCTTAAAATTAAGCCAATATTACAGTCGTTTAGAATTTCTAGGTACCTATTGCGTCGTCCGGACGGACGAGTCCTGGAAAGACCTTCAAAATTCAGTTGTTTATGCACCCATCTCGACCACCATCAAAATGCGTTGGGATATTGTATACAGCTCCTTTAATCCGCTTATTTGGACTAACACTGCAAAGTGTTTATGTGAACTAACGGCTTTGGAGGACGCAACGTGCTGAAGACGCGTAAGCAATCCAGCTACCTTTATCTTTAACGGGGAATTTAATGTCACGTACCGTTACTTTGCACAGTGTCATGCCATTTCAACATGCAGGTTGGACCTGGGTCAAGCGCCTACATGTTGTGCATCCAGTAGACACTCTTTAAATGGAGACCGTGTCTTTCGCCCACATTTTTGCAACATTGTCTCTTAGTGGCTCCATCATTCGGCCTCAAAATACGTCTCCGTTTTCCTCAACTGTTCCCAATCCCGATATGCCCAACGAAATGGTGCTAATCACCAAGTGTTTTAAGGCAGTGTGTCAACTACACCTGTTAACTGTCTATCGTTCGTTCTAATCTTGTACCAGTTTACCGGCAGCCGTAATGCCACTGGTGCAGTTCTCACTAACTATAGGCACAACAACCCTGCTGTTTGTTCTATTGTAAGTAACGAATCACAAGTATCTCTTCCAAAGCGTTTTCCTTCATATGATGGGAACCAGTTCGCATACTTTACAGATAATCTATGGCCTTCGGCATTTATTATAAGTGAGCTATGGTATATAAAGCTTGGTCGGCCGCGGTCCGTTGTCTGGCGAACGACATTACTTACGGCACTCCTCTGTGGGTTAGTGGACATGTTTGTCGGCCCTTCTGTTCTACTTGTTCTGTACGTCACCAATTTGCAATCATAAATAGATTACACCATCCCAGTGTGGTATCCCCGGCAGAAACAAATTCTCGCTGCTCGTTAAACTCATAACCGAAAGAAAACGAAGCATGTTAAGGGTCTAACTAATCTGTCTACGAGCTCATATTAAAAGGTTTCAGCATGTACTCGGTGGCTATCGGCGTTTCCGAGAGGTACTTAAGTTCGGTGGCAACCGATCCGTCATGATGTGTTACCAAATCCTAAAGCATCCCAGCGACCTTCCTTGCTCGCTGCTGCAATTCCTGCATCACACCCACCTGAGAAGCCAACACTTTAAGGTTGGCAACGAGTAGACCCGGCTATAATGCCGCCTCAACCTATTCTTCCTGTGAGTGTGCTAGCCATAGAAGGTCATTCACTGGTACGCACACTTGATTCCAACTGCTATAGAATAAACTTCTTACTCTAAGTTTAAGGCCTTCGTGTGAATGCTGTCACGACTTTTTCGTTGAAAGACCCTACTCTGTTTGATCACCACACTATCCCAACCACATTTGGTCACCCCATGTCGCTTGACAACTTTGACAGTTTGAGCGACGTTCAACTTTTAACCCAGCATCTCGACGGCTACCTCTACCGTTTCGAACTACGTACCGCACGGTCGGTAGACTTTCAGTGTTTGTTGGCATGTAACCAACGCGGCCTTCTCGTTCACCCAGACGCAGCGCGTTGCGTCGTAGCTTCCTTGAGACTGGCTTTGTTCTTGATTCCAGCGACATACAGCGAACAGACAGGTATCGCTGTGACTAGGGTATTAACGTGCCTCATGGCGGGTATCCATCGATCTTGCCAAGACCTAAGAGTGCGGCGAATGCATTCTGATTGAGTTCGTGCAGGCTGTTCTGTCTCCCCGTCCAGCGTCATAACGATGGACAGTACAGGCATGTTGGCCCGGAATGCCAATATAATGTGGCAACTCATGCCAGTCTTAGTACGTATGGCCATCCAAAATCAGTACACAATTACCGAGGATGCAGGCCCGCTGGACTGGTTTGCCGCTATCACTGGAGTCGTTCACACCCCTGTGGCCTGGTGAGGGAGCTTTAGAGAGGCCAAAAGTTACAACTGGACAGTTGGCAGTTTAATGTGCTTTCTTGTCACCCTAAGGCGTGCACCTTATTCACAGAGCAACGGAGTAAATACGGACGGTTCTTTTGGGACACATGGTATGTCGGCCGGTGGCCTAACAGATTTCTCGCCTGGTTTGTAATCTTAAAGTCCCGGTGCGAACGCGCCTAGGGGCGGGCGTCCACGGGGTATACCCATCTCCGAGTGGCCCGTGGTGGTAGATTGGCAGCGGAGCGTCGGTACAGTTTACCATCGTGCTACTGATAGAGGTTTCGTGTGTCATAAGGCGCTTCTGTTACGGCTTTTAGGTAGTTGATGATAAGCAAGTCCTGCTGCGCAGACCTGAGAAAATGATTAAACGAATATCCATCAACAGATTTATAGCGCTTTGTGAGGGAATCCGTTACTGGGATTCGGACTGGATTGCTGAATAAAAGGGAGACCACCCTGTGATCACTACTAAGAAACTGTGTCACAACAACAACGGAATCAGACGTTAGACCTAGTGGTGATAGACAGATCCCAGGTGTTATTTATTCCGGTGGGTATTTCAAAATGCCACTGCCACCCATCCGTATACAAAGAAGAGATACTTTTTGAATTGTTTGAGCACTGTTATTTGTCGTGCATATTGAAATCTCATTTTCATTGTGTAATTGACTGGTTGACCTGATAAGTAGCAGAACAGTACTTGTAATGCATTAGTTTCTGCTGTACTAGAATCTGGCTGCAGATGTACGCATCCAAGAAACATGACGATACTACTCATTTGAGCATTTATAAAACCGGAACCTTGGCGGCGATTCTGTGAGGGTCCACGTATTGTTGAGGTACATAACTTATCGTGTATGTAGTTGAAATAACCGGCAATTGGTCCAGACTATCGACACCACCTAAATGTAATTTATTCCAATAGGTGTTAGTCAAATTGATGGAGGGGAGTTTTATAATGTTTGCGTCATGACTAACAGAAACACTACTAATGCGGCCTGTGGGGGAAAAATTTGAGTGAAGATACCTTACACGGGCATTGACCACTGATAAGTTTGGAGTGTGGACAATTTATGGCTTGAGAGCCCTGACACACTTAGCGGCAAGGAGGCAATTGGTGGACTGAGCGCCAATGGTGCTTGGCGTGGTACAAAACCAACCATGAATAATTTGTTGGAAGTTCGGTACCATATAGCTGACGTCCTTCTGAAGTGTCCTTGTTGAGAAGGAACGCGAAGGTGCGCTTGCTTCCATTAAAATGCTTGGGGAGAACTGCTTTGTCAAGAGTAGCTGCGCAAGGGTAGGGTGACGTAGGGGCAGCCATTTCCACTTTGTTTAATTAGTAAGCCTGTTTCGATTATTTCTACTAAAGACTGGGAGTTGGTAAGCTGGCGTAGCCGTGATATGTTTCACGTTCGCTATCAGCTTAGCAGTCTAAGGTTTTATGGCGCCATTTATTAAAGGACGCATTGAAAGATATTCATGACGTGCGCAGGTCATCAGCTTGGGCGAGTTGTGTAGGACTAGTTAATAGTAGTCCGAGACGGTGCCCGAAATTAAGCGCGGATATCAGAAGGCAATGGAGTCGGACACAGCGGACTGTATTCGAAGGGCTACAAGAAGACGAGGACGGATGAAACAAGACAAGGGCGAACACGTGAGCGCGCAGCCGAGTGTCGAGCCGGTTGTAAGGAAGCTTAAAACAAGAAGGCTTAATGTACAATCGGTCAACAATTAAATTGTACATGAAAGATAAGATTTATCTTTATATGCGCTACGGAGCTCCCCCTAGAAGGCTGAATATAGTAAGCCTTCGATTTCGAAAAGGACACTTGAATCGAGGTTCGTAAGGCAAAATCGTGCCGAGTAAAATTTGCGATCGTTTGTGCACATGGGGTTCGCCGGAAGTCGGAGTCCGCTGTGCCGTCTGTGATTTGTTATTTATTGATTCAGCACAGGGTGCATTCCGGCGAGCCTTTGGAGCGGGCTTGTCGGGCTACAATAACTGGCTAGCCCAAGAAAATGCAGACAGGGCCTAAAGCTCCACTGCTACTAAACGGTGCGCTTGTGAGTGCTCTTTCCCCCGACGCACCCCGCCCCGCACCGAAACGACGCTCTTCCCACAGAGGAAGGACCATGGTCCCACGAAGAAGAGCCACTCGTCCCGAAGAGAAGCGACGAGTGTTCGCGTCATGGGGCTCGAAAAAAATCATTGTGTGGGCCAGTTGATAGAAGGGGAGGGTTGGGGCATGCAGAAAAGGGGAAAACAGAAAAGAACATGCGCAAAAAACGCTAGAAAAAACGAAAAAATAATTTGCACGTTAAATTTTTTTGTCTTTTGAATATATTTTAGGAAAAGGATTTTCAGGAGGTTTTGGATTTTTTGTTTGTTTTCAGAAACATATTTGACCAAAAACGGGGCACATACGTACACTATCTACAAAGCTAAACGTATTTACACTGTACATAGTCGGAAAAACGAAGCTTTTACGCACCTACCGACCACGGCGATTGGTCGTGGGAGGCAGGGGGCTAGATTTGGGAGAAGTCGGTACAGCTGAAGCTTGTAAACCGAGATCGTGGCCTGGTTGAACTGCACTAGGATACTGAAAGCTGGTGAGGCGAGTTGTGACTTCGCGCGATGCACTAATAGACGAAGTAGGCGAGGCCATTTTTTCCATAAACGCGGGTTTTAGACGGTCGATAGTGACGACTTCGCGTCGACCACCGCGGACAATAGTGTACGTCTTTCTCGAACGGTGTAGCACTTTGAACGGTTCTATGTACGGCGATTGAAGAGGCTGCCGAACACCATCTTCGCTAAGAAGGACCTGTGAACACGTAGACAGCTTCTCGCGCACGTACACTGGTGTCTACTGCGCTCGAGGAGCGGGTGGAAGTAGCTCACGCGTCTGGTGAGCAAATCGATCAGTGTAACTAGTGTAGTCAGAAGTGGTGGTATATGGGGCTGGTGATCTCAGCTATCCGGGCAACCGTAGACTAGCTGCGCTGGTGTGACATCGAAATCGGGTTTAACCGTGTTTCTTAAGCATAGGAAAACGAGGGGAAGTGTTCCAAACCATGAAGGATCTGCGTGCGCCCGTAGCCCTGCCTTCAACTGGGCTTGAAAACGCTCAACCATGCCTTTAGCGGCCGGATGATATGCCGTCGTCTGAACGTGGCGACAGCCTAAATCCTTAAGCAACGTGGCAAATGTTGACTAGAAATGTGACCTTCGATCGATGGTCACGATGGCGGGACAGCCGTATTGAGTTACTTAGAGCTTCAGAAAATCTTTCTTTACCGTTACGGAAGAACAGTTGGGTATGGGAATAGCTTCCGGCTACCTAATGAACCGATTGACACAGGCCAGTTAATACACAGGGCCTTTCAAAGGCGGCAGAGGACATACGAGGTCGACATGTACGTGATGAAAACGTGTGACTGGCGTGGAAAAGGTGCCTAATGGGCTTCTCGTGTGCTTGTGCACCTTTACGCGTTGACACGGAAGGCAAGCAGCTGCCAAAGTACAGAGGTCCCGATTAACATTGCGCCAAACGAATCGTGCGGTTACGAGTTTAACCGATGCACGAACGCCTCGATGAGACAAGCCGTGCAACGTGTCGAACACGATCTGCCGAAACTCAAGCGTGACGGCTGGGGGCGGCGTGCCCAGAGATAAATCGCAAATTATAGTGCCATCTGATGATGTCAGCGGAACGGGTCGGATGTACAATGAGGAAGATTTGCGTAATAGCTCAACCTCAGGATCGTTGAGTTGCGCTGTGGCCATGGCTGCCAAGTCGATAGCAGTGCCGGCGTCAGCGGAGATAGCCTGGATACGAGAAAGTGCATCGGCGACTGCGTTGTGCACACCTGAGACGCGCCGTATATCGGTCGTAAACTGAGCGACATAATAAAAATGGCGCGACTCTCTAAGAGAGCATTGGTCGGTAGTCGAACCAAGCACGTAACTTAGGGGTGTGTGGTCGGTGAAGACGGCAAAGGAGCGGCCTTCTAAGACGTGTCGAAAGTGACGTATCGCTAGATATACGGCTAGTAGTTCTCCACCGAACGTGCTGTAGTGAGATTGTAGGCGTTTGGAGAAAAACGCTAAGGGTTGCCACGTGTCGGCTACTTGTTGCTGCAAAACAGCATTGACTGCCACGTATGAGGCGTCAGTACTGAGGGACAATGGGGCGGCCGGACCAAAATACGCTAAAGAAGCTATGTTGGCGATAGCCTCTTTCAGCGGCTTAAAAGAAGCGCGTGCTGTGGCAGGAAATTCGAATTTCTTGCGGTTCCCTCGGAGAAGGTCCGTGAGGGGTTGCATCAGCGAGGCGCCGTTTGGTATGAACCCTCGGTAAAAGTTGACAAGCCCATCAAAACGCCTGAGCTGTTTGAAAGAATGAGACTCGGGGTAGTTGATGATGGCTTGAATTTTATCCTGCAGTGGCACGACGCATGCAGAGGAGATACAAAGGCCGAAGAAGTTTACTGAGTCGAGACAAAATGAACACACTTCTGCATTGATCCTCAATCCGTGTTGAGATAAACGAGCAAAAAGTTTTCCTACGTAGCGCATGTGCTCTTCTCGTGAAGAGCTCGCGATTAAAATGTCGTCGAGATAAGCGTAAGCGAAGTCTAAGCCGCGACAAACTTGGTCGGTGAAGCGCTGAAACCTTTTCGCGGCATTCTTCAAATCAAATGACATGCACAGAAACTCGAACAAACCAAATGGAGTCGTCACGGCAGTTTTAGTGATGTCCGCTTCGGCTACCGGAATGTGGTTGTATGCGCGTACCAAGTCGATTTTGCTGAAGGTACTTTTACCCGCCAGACTGGCGGTGAGATCCACTATGTATGGGATCGGATAGCGATCAGGCGTGGTAACCGTATTCAAGCTTCGATAGTTGCCGCAAGAACTCCAGTCGTCCATGACCTTCTTCGGGACCATGTGCAGAGGCGACGCCCATGGACTGTTGGACGGTCTGACGATGCGCAGCTGAAGCACGTGGTCGAATTCAGCTCGTGCTGCACGTTGTTTGTGAGGAGCAAGCCGTCTTGGTCGGGCGTTAACTGGCTGACAACGCTTGAGTATGTAATGAGCGACCTCTGTCGTGACTGGCGGAAGCTCTGCAGTTGGTCGCACCAGTCGCGGGTATTCAGGCAGTAGGTTCGCATAATCTGCTGGTACATCGGCCATTCGAAAAACGGGACTGATTATCGGGGCGTCCGTAAGAAAGCCTTCGACCGCTAGTTTAGTTCGGTCGTCTAAAAGTCTGTAGTGACCAGCATCAACAAGCAACCCAAAATGTCGGGTGAAGTCGATACCGATAATTGCAATGGGTACAGACGCAACCATGAAGACCCATTGAAAATCTCGGCAAACATTGAGGTCCAGGTTCATCATGCGCTGACCGAATGAAACTATCAGAGAACCGTTGGCCCCACGCAAATTGTACGTACGCTGTGAGTGCTTGTCTTTAGCGGTCGCTGGGATGATGCTAACTTCCGCTTTCGTGTCGATGAGGAACATAATGAAAGAACGTCGATCCTTAACGTAAAACAGACGATTTGCTTGGTTATTTACCAAACGTTTTGTCGTGCTTGTATTCGGGCTATTCGCTTTCCCTGAAGCAGCTGGGTGGTATCTAATGCAGGGAACCCAATAAGGTCTAGCTCTTCTACCCTATTGACGGTGATACCTAAATATTTCTTCGACGGGTTTGGTATTATCTGGGTGAGAACCTGCAGGGAAAATGTTGCGCTTTCGTGTCGAACGTAACCTACTCGGTGCAGGCACAGACGAGCCGCAATGAACGGTAGCCAAAACGTGATCAGGATTTGACGGCGGCACCTGCTGCTTCAGCGCTGTTATCTTGCTGCGAAGTAGCGCAATTTCCTCGTCTTTGGGGTTAGATCCGTTTGACGACTGTGAGCAAATATAGGATTCGGTTTTCATCAGTGAGAATACGTCACCGGAGCTACTGGTCGTCTGCTGTGGAAAACGTTCAAACGAAGCGTCTACCTTGGTAGCTAATTCCTTTAGTGTTGTATCTATAAACATGGACAGCATTACCGGTAATGACTCTGGGAGACTTGCAAACCACAGCTCCTTTATCCCTTCTTCGCTCAAGAGTAAGGAACCAGTAATGCGTTGAAGTTCTCAGAGCAAAGTCGACGGCTGGGGATCTGAAAGCTTGAGACCACTGAAATGTTCAAATAGAGCTCGTGCGCTGGGCTGTAACACTTTTAACATCATTTGCTTCATCGTTTCATACTTTCCCTTATTCGATGAGCAAAGTAGTATGTCCTTAACCAGCGTCACAACCGACGAAGGAAGGTGTGGGACGAGCTGAATTTACCTCGGACAGTCCGCCGCAATGCTCTTATTTTCCAGTTCAATCTCGAATATCGTAAACCAAACCTCTGGGCTGGGTTCCAAGCAACTTGGAACAGCCAAAGTAAGCAAGTTTACTCTGGAAACCGACTCAGATGCCACACTCGAAAAGTGATTCAAAAGATAAAGGAGGAACAAAAATATAATAAAGTACTAAACATACGCAGGAAACAAATGAATACAGGTATATAATCGAGTAAACGGAACGAACTCACAAAAAAATGCAAACGAGGAAAAAATTTGAGCTTGCGCGTGCGAATCGGGGTCACCAATTTGTAGGACTAGTTAATATTAGTCCGAGACGGTGCCCGAAATTAAGCGCGGATATCAGAAGGCAATGGAGTCGGACACAGCGGACTGTATTCGAAGGGCTGCAAGAAGACGAGGACGGATGAAGCGAGACAAGAGCAAACACGTGAGCGCAAGAACTTACAAGGCAGTCGAGTGTCGAGCCGGCTGTAAGGAAGGTGAAAACAAGAAGGATGAATGTGCAATCGGTCAACATTTAAATTGTACACGAAAGATGGCAGTTATCTTTTTGGGCGCTACAATTGTCGACGGCTGGAAACACTGTATCCTCAACACCCCTGCATCCATTTGTGGATGTCCGATTGTCGTTGTTTCCGATGTTGGATCTCTTAATGGCACCCCCGCACGCTACCCTGGTCCAGGATGCCACGTACCATGCGTTCGGTTGAAAGCGATGGCTGGTTCAATCAGTCTAGTTGTTCTTACCATCATTGGATGTGGCTGGGGTATTTGGATTGCCCTGACATCAAGAGCACTCAATGTTGTTATTCCGAGCTTCGTACAGCCGATAAACGACGATGCAGCTGATCGTTTCATCGAGTGTGACCGCCTTTTGTATGTCTGGTTGTGGTTTTGAATCACATGCCCCCCTGTTTTTGATATTCATGATGCAATTTCAATGAAGGATCATTCTAGTGGAGTCCCATCAGGTTTAATTAGCGCATCGTTAAATTATGTGTGTTGGCTTATGGCTTGCCAACAATCTATGAATCAGTCATCCGGTTCTTCACTAAGAAGGTTGAAAATAAGCGGCCAATACTGCTTGACGTTTTCTTTTTAAGACGCAAACAGTTGCACGCATACATACATAATCGAAAACCTGTGGAAAATTAGGAAATTATACAAAGTACTTATAGTTATGTGAACGTTGGTCTATTTAGTGGCTTATAGAGTTGTCCGTACACATGTCACCCATTCCTTGCTGTGGATATCCATTCCATTGATCTGTTTAAATCCTACCGGGAAACCAATTTCCACCGCCCATCCTCATTGTGAGATCTATGCAATTTAGGCTGATAAACTCATCTCCTCGGGTTTCGCTGTATGAAATTTACCGAGAAAAAGAGTCACCTTATGCCAATCAATAACTACAGCCTTAGTCGCTTTTTTAACAGTGATTGTCTATTAATGGTGCTTTTGTGTCCGCTATTCATAAATCCTTATCGGTGAAACATCGATGTTAACACACAAGGATAAATGCCAAGCGCTAGATGTTAAACCAATTTGGTTTCGTAATTTGTGGTAAAGCTGGTGCTGGTGGAATCTCCACATGGGGAATGGGCTCGAAAGCACTGACAATTATTTGGTCGATAATTTCAGGTACCGGGTACCACATTAAACGGCCTGGTCAAATTGTGGGCGAATAATGCACTTGAAGTAAGGTCTGTCTATACACAATATAAGGTTTTGGCTAGTTCATAAAGTACAACCATGAATAAGATAGGTTTGGCTATCCTGGAAATATGTCTTCAAAATCATTTGCGGTACTGTTTAGGCAAGACATAAATTGGATGCGTCCGCGGTCGTAATTCGGTGTCCATTTAGGACAAGTTTTTCTCGGGGGAAATGTTGAGGCGGATAAGAGTAAGATACTACTGGAATCGGAATAGACTAGCAAGGTAAGCAGGATCAAACCGAGAAAATGCGCCGTTCGAACGAGAATTAAATCGGTGCATCTAATGTCCAATAATGCGACAATATTTGGAGACAAATTTCCAGACAGGGGATTATTTATAACAACACAACGTGCAGTAGCCACATGAAGCAAAATAGAAAACTTCATAAGCCTTCGCGTTGGAATAAACACCAAGCAATCGTGTGCAAACTGCAGCGTCCGTAGTTTAAAATCCAGTTGGTATAATGAAATATTGTTCGGTGTTTAAACATTTTTCATTTGCTTCTCAGTTCTGACAAACCATCCATCTTTCTATCAGTCACCAACTTCTCCTACATGAACTTACAATATTAGCTGTTTACATCGAACACTCTTAGAGACCCAACTTCTTCAGGTTTGGACACTGAATAACTCTTCCTACTGGCTTCGTGTTTTCTTCCATGCTGCTATCTAGCAACTCGTTTTGATACTCTCACTGTTTATGCATGAACACTAATTCATCGGCAAGAAACTAGGTGAAGAAAAGTTTTATTCTACATTTATGATCCACTTAACTGTGTTAATTTAATCCTTGTTTATTTCACAAGGGATGCTGCTTAAACGTTTTAAGCCATATCGGTGACCTACTGAAAAATCTATATTTTAAATAATAGTTTTGCGGATGAGGCCTAAATCTGGTGAGCTATCCACCGAACGTCCGACCTTGCCTATCTCCACATTGACCTTGATCGGATTTATGAATTGGTAGAAATGAAATTGTGCCTTTGAACTCTGGTAAAGTGCCACGTGCTAACACTGCAAATCAGTTCAGCGACACATACAAATGGAGTAGAAGATTATACATTACGTAAGTAATGAGACTTGGGTGCCATCGTGTAAGAAAGTGTAGGAAATGCGCATTAATTTTAAGGAGCAAAGTATGCCGCGAATTTAATTTGCGGCATATTTGAATGACATCTAGCTTTTATTTCTTGTCTCGTATATCCAAACCAACGTTATGGCTTCTGTTCAAGAATGCTCTCTAAAGTTAAAATGAGATGTTCCTACTTTACAGAACCTCCATAGAAGAGCTGATAAGGCAACCCGAGGATCATTTAGTCCCCCTTTAACAACTGCACCTTCATTCAAACAGTGTGTTCGCATTAGAATATCGACTACTTCAAGGCGGTCTCATTCTCCAAAATGGGATAATAACAGAGAGTGCTCATGCCCTAGCTTCTCACCGACGGTGCCATTTATCAAACACCATGGCTTGTGCTGAAGAAAGTTATTTTAATCTCCTGGAATATATTTACACTGAAGTGCATTACCAACACAAGTGGTGAATGCACTAAACCTACAGACATTCGAACAATAATTCGGCTTAAAATTAATGAGACCAGTCACACATTCATGTGACGAAGCGCCATATCTGGACCACGTCTAATGCAGGCGTTACGCCGGAACCTTTTCGTGTGCTTTTTTCTTTTTAATTTATGTAAGGATTGTAAAGATCTTTGTATATATCTATTAGACATTGCTGAAATATAGAATAGAATCAATGGGCTCTGGGTTTTTCCGGAAGGATATTAATTATTAATAATCTAGAACTGAGAGACAACTGGAAAATGATGTTGAATGATTTATATGCAATCATAAACAGGTTGACTGCAATTTCGTTAATTATTTCGGTGAATTATATCCTGATACAACGATTTCGAGAGAAAATTTGTCTCACGCGAACCAGAGTTGCCTAAGTAAATAAAGAACAGTTATTATAATCGCATTCACTATATAAATTTACTGCCCGTACAGAGAATAATTTGTCAATTCCGAACCAAATAAAATTTTCAGAATGCACACAAGGTTGATTTTTTATTCCACATAATCGACTGCAATGAAAGCATTCATTAGACTTTGCTCATGTTAGAGAGAAAATTGTTGGCATATCGACATGAGCGGAGACGTAAAATGCATTCAGGTGAGAGCTGTAAGATGTTAACAGAAGGCTGTTTTGAAGTGGTACTGCAAATGAAACATTGAAGTGCTTCCAGAGATAGAGTAACAAGTGGCGTATATTAAAAATCGAACAAAAATGCATACTAATTGTGTGCAACAAGATGTAAAATAACGTGTTACCTACAAGGGTGAAAATATTTTAATGGATTATAAAAGGTGGGATAACGCAACATTTAGGACTGTTTCATCCTAGGTTACAAAACTAAGCAACAAGTTAGAAATTTTATTGGAGATCCTAAAAGAAATAAACTAAAGCTATAGACGGCGTACTGTCACAGGACAAAATCATTAACTTGGAATAAACACAACAAGTGGAGACCACTAAAACAAAAGAAGAAAGGTGGGAAAGCAAACGAATTGAAACAGCGGTAAGGAATAACTCTTTAATCAGATATCAGAGGGACGCAAACGCTAGCTACTACCAACAAGTGAAACTTCAAGTCGCATGTGTCACAGGCAGTATCGCCGTCAGTTGTATACACAAATAAGAGTTGTGGATATTGCAAGTTCCTATCATGCGAGGAAACTGCAACGGAATCTGTAGCTTAATAACTATGTTAAAGAAGGTGAGTTGATGGTGAACAAAAGGAAGAAAAATCGGTTGTGACTATTAACGATTGCATACATAGGTCCCAAATGTCACAGGTAGATGGCACCTTCAGCGTGGAAATGGTAACACAGGATGTTGAATTGTCAAATAAACTGTACCAAAGAAGAGCTTATGAATATCGCTGTACTTAGGGCTTTTGCTGACTGAATGAGGTGCGAAAGTAACCCACTTTAATTGCGGACGTATTAGCGTATGGGCATCCTATGTCCTAGACAAACTTTTAGTAAACTGACTGAAATACGTCGGCTTTCAACATTACACAAATAATATTTTCTATATCCTCTGCTCCACATCTTTTAAATTTACTTAACATTACAGTATCATACCTTCGCATTCCTTTTGTTGTAAGATTTCCGCTCTACGAAATGTTGCATCCATGCTCAGTTTTGGAATAGTTTGTCACCGTTCGGTTGTAGAATTAACATCTGTTTCATTTTCATTGACATCGAAAAATCCTTAATAAATTTCCTGAATTCACGAGCTTTGCAGATCGTATTCAACTAGGCAACCTATTTCAGATCAGGACGGACCTTCTGTGAGAATGTCAGTGTAGGTGCGTTTTTTGAATTTTCTTACTACGATCAGATATTACTTGCTGCTTAGTTTCCACCTGGTGTGTAATTAAAAATGCAAGTAATGTTCTTAACTAGTTACTTTTTACCGCACATATTTGCATACCAGTCTAAGGCACAACTATGAAGACTCGATTTTAGCCCACCGCGTCTGCACTTTTAAGGAACAAGCGTGGAGCAACCAGTGATGAAGGTTTAAAGTGAAGAAAAGTTAAATCTTCCCTCTAGTTGTCAACAAACCTTATTAAATATCCGAAAATAGCGCAGCGGTATTCTTGCAAGATACATGCATTGGTCTATAAGCTGTTGGTCTGGTCTCTTTAAGCATTATTGCAGACAAACGGCCTATGACTCGCATCGCATTAGTCACAATATTGTTCGTATGTTCGCTAAGGTAAAAAACTGGAACGCCACGTTTATTTATCTCTTTTAAAAAAGCAGACAGGTTAGGTGTCTCTGGAAACATGAAATTATCGCGCACCTTTATGGTATCCATAAAGCATTATATCACATTTCCAGATAGTGGACTTCACCTGTCACTTCGTAGCCCAGACTACTGTGGCTTGTAGATGTAATTTAATATTTTTTCTAACCCAGTTACACACTGAGATGGATGGAACGCATACACAACGTAACTTATGAGTTACAACAGTCCACCAATTACCCTCATTACGCAATGCCACAGTCTGTTAGCTAATGCCATAGGCTGTGGTTTATGCTGAGGCTGGATACTACACCTCAGTGAAAAGCGACGACAGCGTGAAACGAACATTTGCAGCTTTTCCGGATTAGTTGTAAAAATACCTGACCAATGCGATTCCGAAAAGGCTTAGTAACACAACTGTCAAGTCATTTGCAATAAGTACAAATTGATGAAGTGTAGGACAGGCATACGATTGTGTACAATAGAAAGGAAGAGGACTTAGAATGCTTAATTGAACCTCGCCACTGGTAAATTTTAAGAGCGTAGACAAAAATCGATTTGTGTTTACTGTCTTCCAGCGTCCTGTTAGATATGATTCAAACCAAATAAAAGTTGAATTCGTTATGAGAACTAAGCAGTTTTAAGACTAGCCTTTCTTCTGGAACTCCATCATACGGTGTGTGCATATTAAGAAAAAACATACTGCGCTACGTTCCAGAAGCTTTGTCAGAATAAGGCTATCTTAGAAAGCAGTTTGACAAGTGGTGTGAAACCTGTGTTTAAAAATCCATGCTGCGACGGTGAGAGAAGACAGTACGATAGGAGGAAGAAATATGGTTTCTCGTTTGCAATTCTCTCCATCATTCGTGAGAGGATCGAAGTTTGGTTAATAGTGCGATAGTTAGGAGCGTTTGTAACAACAGACAGCTTCTATTTCTTAGGATACAGATTTGAATTTAGGAACGGAAAAGATATTTTCTCTTATGGTACAATATATTGTCACCACCGTATTTATTGCTACTGAATAGGTGTCATAGGGACAAAATTATGGAATGGCCACAGTAAGTTAAGCACGCGTTTTATGATGCTAACTTTAAAGTTTAATTGATAAATAGCTTCAAATTTGAGTGATGGTACTGGATAGCATCAGCGCCACATCCTTAGTGCTGAAACATTCGCAGAAATATGCACTAAATCCGCGTGCCATCGTAGTGTGTATAGCACATTTTCGTATGTTATAATAATGGGCGGAATTATGTCGGTTCGTTGCTCTTTTCTATTATTCTTTAAGATATTCGGCTCATCAACTTGATCTGTTCCCCTTCTTACAGAAAGTGCTCAGCTTTACTGACGTCCTTTCAATCGCGGATCTTCGGAGAAGCAATAATACGTTGAAACTACAATTTATTTTACATGTTCAATTGATGTACGAAATTACCACCTGCGTTTATGAGTGATATTAAAGTTAGCCGCAAGAAATGTGCATTTTTCTTTTGCAGACTACGCGCTTACAAAAATCAATGCTTGCACTGTAAAAAATATCGGATAAATTATCGGGTCATAGGAAATAGAAAACGAGTACAATCATAAGTTTTGAATAAGTTTAGAGTCGAGTTACGGAATGCATTTTCTAAGAAACGAGTGTATATATTTTATGTAGTCAGGAAGGTGTGGCTTTCTCACAGGTAACCGATCTGCGGTCGCATCTTGCGCTTTCACTTAATACATGAGTGGCAAGAGGTTTAGGGGCTAAAGAAAATCCGAGCTCCAACAAAATATTACGGGTTGTGAGTAAGAGCATATGCTGAATTCATCCTGCAGTGATAAGGTAGGTTATGTAAATTACATGGCTCCAGGTCGGTAGTAAACTAAATTAATCTCTAATCGGCAACTTTACACAGGTAACTATTTAATTGCATATGTTACAAAAGGCAGTTAAAAGTATTTGCTACTTTAATGGCGTCACATTTGTCTACTTCATTTGAGCAGTAGATGCAACCTACAGTTGATCAGGTGCCACAATAAGACATACTTAGCGAGGGGGATTAAGAGTGGGGCAGACGGGCTGAGTGTGTATTAGAAAACAAGCAGGTTCAACGAGTAGTGAATAATGCAACTACGACCCTTAACGTTAAATCGATCACTTCCGACCGTCCTTTGGCCACCAACCAAAGTATTTGAATTAACACCTCAGTGTTACGCTAAGTTTCGCTAGGAAACACGAGGTTTTGATTGTTGATATAAACCTAAGTAAAGTGTAATGGGATATTGGTGGTTAGTTTATAGCAACGGAATCATGAAACGATGGTTGCACACGGTTTAAAATGCCGAAGCTTAACAGATCTCCCGGAATGACTACGTCCTGTTGCGTCCTGTTGTCACTGTGAACAGAAATCAAATTAGGTAATGTAGGAGGTGTAAGGCATCGTCGACGCGTTTCATAAGATCTGTTGGCGTGGGCGTAGAAATGACAAAAATCGTAAGAGAGTTCAAGAGGTGACAAATTCGAATAAAAATTGTTCCGGCGGCGTTTCAGCCAACTGAATTGCGTAGCCAGTTTCAGCATGTAAGCCCACAAATATGTTTTGCGGATACATTTCAGGTGATGGAAAGCCCAACGGCGACAACTTCAGCTATGCATTCCTAAATTTTTCAGTCGCAGATGGTACGGAAGGTAGAGCAGCCCCTTCATATTTTCGTTGCTATTCCTTGTGCGGTATGCAGCGCAACCAGCTCGCTTTTTAATCAGGGTTAATAGACATGCATTTGGGCTTCACATGGGATCTCACATATGCATTGAGCATTTGGGGGAGGATGGAGTGGTCAGACATGCAAAACACCCTCCTTAAGAGACCATCATGTTGGCTAGCAGTTTTGGACGGCTACGAAGACTGTGCCGAACAGTCGAGGTCATCTTACATCATCACCCTATGATTGCGCTCCTGTGAGACGGTTTTCTGTATGTGCTCCCCAACCTTATATGCGTAAGTGGGGTTATGATGTACATTTACACTTTTGCAATTGTCCACGTTAAAGGGAACTAGCGTTACCTGTGACAATTCAAAGGCGCGATCTAACTCTCTTTGCGGCATATCATGGTCATTCTGATAACCGATTGTCTACCATACGTTGATGACATCAACAAAAGCAAAACGTTTGACTTGATGACACACACAATGTCCCTGATGTAGACCAGAAGCAGACGCGGACCTAACACCGATCCATTTGGAACACCGCAGTAAACGTCGATAGGATCAGAAAAGGAACCGCTAACCAGAACCTGAAGTCACCGCTGAAGGAGGAAGTTTCCAAACCATTCAAGAACTGCTTCCCCAATTCCTCACTTATGCGGCACTTGGAGAAGGATTCGATGGTCTAAGTGGTCGAAGGTTTCAGAAAAGTGGTGGCTGACAGCAGTATGGTCGGCTATTACGGTCTAACTGCCACGCGCCGAAAGAAAATTAGTATTACATAAATGATACTGGCGGAAGCCTGTTTCTCCATTGATACGCTATTATCCCTTTCGAACTAACCCATTAGCATCGTCTATGATCGACCCCGCCACCTTTGAAAATGCCGGGAGGAGGATCATTGGGCGTTAGTTGACGAGATCCGGACGGCTATCACTCTGTAAAAACGGTGATGAGACCGTAGTTCCACATGTTGGTGACCTGCTGTTTATCCAGTCATCTTTGAAAATATCTCGACAATGGCGTAGCTATCCTCGTAGCAGACACCTGCAATGCTTTCGGTGGAATGTTATCAACTCCGAGAAAACGGTGAGTGCGCAATGATAGCAGCTTCTTCAACACGGTCCTTGAACTAAAAGTGACGTGCGTAAATCTTGGCGTCTGGGAGAATGAGACAGGTATGTCACAAATGCTGGTGACACATTGAAATATTGAAGCATATTGCATCCGTAGAACCTTGGCTGCATCCTCGGTAGGTCGAGCACATACATTTACTGACGTAAGTGGTGGAACACAACGCTTCACATAACGGAGTGTCTTCACCTGTCTGTACAAAAGCTTTCTGTTAGTATAAAACCATTATACTAGAATCTGTGGTGTACTAATCTGTCTGCATGTACAAGTGTGGTAAACTGATTACGTTGCACTACACGGTAACTCCAGTTGTCAAGGCTAGGGTTTGCCCTGTACACATGTCAAGCTGCATACCTTAACGTAATACGTTTCCGGTTCTGCTCCCAATAATTGATGGTGCTCTTGTAGAGGGAATTGGCCTGTTTACAGAGGCGGATTTAATCAGATCGCTGAACTTGCCAGCCAATTCTGTCCACGCAATATCAATGGGGCAATTGTTCGAAAAATCCCAAACGGCATCCTCAACAACTTCTATGAGTGCTTCATAATGTGTGATTGTGCGAAACAAGACACCACGTTTTTGTGGATATTCTGCAAAACACACATTGTCGTATTGTTCCGTGATCACTTCGCCTCAGAGAGCACTCAATCTTTGGTTTCTCGTTCATGCGCCCTTCGTTCGTAAGCAAAACATCAAGTACAGATGACTTATTTCCCGTTCTGAAGCTGGTTAACGGACTGACATGGCTAAAGAGAGGAATCCTGGCCACATGCTCTTGCAGATTTGACTTGAATTCTTCGTTGGGAGAAGCCAGAACTTCCAAATTATGAACAGTGACTTCACCGGAGATGAGACCATGTATGTATGGTCGTCGAAGTACCCTCCCCAATACGATTGTCAGGTGGGGGTCCATCTCTGGAGTGGACATTGGGGACGAGAAACAACTGCCAAAAGGCAAGTGTGCTTACGCCTTAGTCGCAGACTGCACCAGAGCGAGTCCCTGGCCAGAGTTTGCAGATCGTCCAGCGGTTCGTACTGCAGGTCACCTCGGTGGTATAAAATTGTCCAACCGCCCTTACCGGGCGATCTTTCGAACAAAAGGGCAAGTCATGTATCGAGGTTTCGGCATCGATTATTTCTGAGTGCAAAAAGTTTCCGTTACGATTATGAGGTCTCAGGTATATGACGGTTGACGTAGTCGCCCTTCGGCAAGCTAGCTCAAGAGAACTTGTGCACTGGTGTAAATGCAAGAAGGCTTCTCCGTACTTAGCAATGAGTCAGGGGATGCGCGTTTTGGATATGACATTTTGTCGACCGGTGAAAGGTCGGCAACTAAACGTTTTCTGGGTGGGGCCAGTGGCGCATCAACTAGGTTTGCCGTCCGGAGCGGATGTAAAAATTGCCAACCCCTTGTCGTTGAAACTCTGTAAAGCACCACAATTATGAGTTGCACTTTAATATTTCGTTTCATATAACAACAACCAAATCTCTAGTTTTTGCGTGCTGCTGTAAATGCAAATAGGTGAATCGTTACAATACTCGTGTACAAAATTTACCGATACACTTTTCGTGCATTACTCTAGGCAATAGTAGGGACAACACTAAGGAAGTTTCATCCATTGCCATGTTCACTTTTTAAGGGTAGAACTGCAAATTCCTGAGTCTTGTCTGGTGCATTTTTGCTTGACGTTAGTTCGTCAAAGTGCGTTTCGAGAAACCGCTTGCACAGCTAGTAGTTTTAATATTTCGAGTACGAAAGATGCGCAGCGAATTTCCCAATGTGATAGTTCTGTGTAGTTCCATTAATTTGGTCGTTAAATGCAGCTTTCACGAACTAGTCAATTCTGTTTTTTGGCAAGGAATTCCTATGTTCTATATCTTCCTCAACTTCGTTAGGCGTGCAAACATATTTATCATCAAGCAGATATGACGGCGTAACAAAAGCCCATTTGTTTACGAGGTCATGAATTTTGCTAAACTCCCTGGTGTTTCTTCAGTCCAAATGTCTATGACAGACACCAATTACCGTTTTGGATCCTTATCAAATCACATCGATATATCCAGTGATTCTTCTCCGTCCGTTCGCATTTTGACTGCTTCGATAATTCGTGCTTATCTTCAAGTCAGCATAGTTTTTTTCGGATTCATCCACTGGAACGTCCACAATTTTCTTTCTCTTTTGAAGAAGGTAAACTCTTAACATTATAAGCTTGACAGAGCTTTGTTGCAGATCCAGACCTATAGTTTATACCTATCTGTGCATTCTTGGTTGCCATGAGAACAGGTCACCAAATGTACGGCAACAAAATAATCGGAAGCGACACTACGAAGGTGAGAACTGAAGAAGCATCAGTTGCCGCGGTTGCATCTTGTCCTTATTTTGTGAAATGTGTCAAGGAAATTTTGAGCTACGAGTATTTCTTTACCACCAGGTTTACAGTACCTATTCGAGTAACGCGTTAATATTTTACAGCTAATTGCTACTTAAACCGGTGAGTTGAATCAAGACGTTCCAGCAGTATTTAGATGAAAGAGAATGCGGATAGCTCGTTTATCGTGCAACAATGTAATGAAATGAACCGTCGAATAAACTAGATGTGAATAAACCAGATTCAGGAAATAGTTTGTGCATGGCAAAATAATGGCTTTGGGTTGATTTCGCAGATATCTCTGCACACCCGATTTGTGGCCCGCCATAGAAGCAGCAGTTTCAAATGCCTGGCCACAGCAAGCATCAAACTGAAATCAATCTTTCCCCGGGTATGTCAATACCCATCCAGCAACCTACTTTGCTAGTTCGCTGTTGGTCTCAATGAAGCTGAGGGTTGACTCCTCTGTCGTCACTTCATTTTATGGCTTATATCTGGAGTGCTATCAAAAGATAAGCAAACATACTCGCTTTGCTTGAGCTGATCTGTGCTTTGCCTTTGCACCTGTTTTACCAAAATGCTTATTAATTCATTTCAAGCGTGTGGCGACAAAGAAAATGTTGCCGATTTTCCTACCCGCATGAACTGTCACCTAAGGTTTAGCGACGAACTGGAACATACTTGCCCAACAAATGTATAAAGTCAGTAAAATTCTCTTTATTTTCCTGGGCTTTGTCATGCTGGATGCCTTATCGTGACCATACAGTATCATTTGTTGTTCGGCGAAAAAGCTGACGATAGCAAGTATTCTAGATTGAAGTTCACGCCACCTGTTTTCCATAAGTGTTAGCTACGTCTTTTATCAATTGCCTTTCCTTCAAAGAACAGGATCCCTAACTACTTGAGGTTGAGGGGTGACTGAGCAAGCGATATACTAGATGCTTGTTCACACGCTTTTGGATATAGTTACCACCAGCTTCTGAAAGCAACATCCGTCGAAAAAGTACACTGCCTGAAGAAAACACTTTGCATCCTCAACAAAACAAGGCTTCTTCTGAAGCAGAATATTCTTTCCGTGTTTGCACTCTTTGTTCAATGTTTCGCACATCCTGCAAAAAATCAATTCCTATGTAGCTTCTTAGCCCAGCTTTGTATTCTTTCAAGGTAGAAACAAATGATTGAATTCATAATCGAACTGCTGCACAAGAGTAGATCCAAGCCAGACTAGCATAGCTAGAATTTCATGGTCAGTCTTAACAGGTAACTGACAGACATCCATACAATCGGTTGATGTGTGTGTTAGGTGCCAAACGCTGGTTGCATGTTCAATGCTTCAACTTAGCGCACGTATTCTGCATTAGCTTTATAAACATTTCCCGCTGAATCCAAGTTGTCAATGTCGATTTCTGTTTTTCGGATAGCAACGATTGCAGTTCCTATTTTATCATGACTCTCAGCATGATTATCACCATCATTTCTGCCACTTCAGTCATGGACGTAATTTTGATGCATTTACCCTTGGTATTGAACAAACATCCGTACTAAAAATGCCGCCCAGTCTCACGTGACGCCAGGGGCGCACCGCCCCAGCCCCCTTTGGCTACGCCTCTGGGTTGAGCAACGACGAACTCATCTGTGTCAGACCCCTTAATAACGCCATGACCGTTATGCTCCGCTCTTTATATGTAAGGTATGGTGTGTGTCTTGCACTATTGTTGGCTAGCTGAGTGAAGTTATCCCAACGGTTGTCTGGAGGTGGCTTGATAAAGTGACTGCTTTACGTATGTTTTCTTAAGGGAAGCTGATTTGATCTGGAAGTCGGAAGGAAGGCTGCTACGGCCGGCATACCAGGTCGACAGCTCCCTAGTTTACGTTTGTCCTGATTAAGGCAACACTGTTACAATTCTCGGGCGACATCCTTTGTAAATTGACGAGTTACGTAGCCTGGAGTTCGATTGTGCCATAACATTTCCCAGGGACAGAGTCTGTCGAATGTACCGCCACTGCTTTTGGTCGTGGGCGGTCGCTTCGTGCTCATCATGACCTTTAGCCTAAAGAAAGCCGTGTACAAGGAGGATCCTAGCCATGGATTCCTTTAAATGTTCTTCCAAGTCGTTCTTCTCCTGTTTGCCTTTGCTCCACTGGATATTCGGGAAGATGCGGATGAACATGACACATTCCGAAGAAGCGCTGTCGATAACAGGATAGACCTGCTTTCCCAGCAGAAGTCGACAAAACACGGAGGATTCTCGGTTTACCGTAGCGCTATGAGTTTGAGTGACCCGCGATCTGTACCGGTTTGACAGGTTAACTACAACACCAATCATGTCAAATTTGGAGTTCTACTGGTTCACCACATCGGGTTGTTATCCTTTAAAGGAATTCGGCGTTGACTCTGGTACTCTGGTGCAGCATACCGATGGTATACTATGTGTAGCACGGATTAATGTCAACCGCCCAGCTGGTTTGCATACAACCGGTAGAGGCTGTGAAAGCACAGCCACACCTTCATTTAATTTAGGCCCCGTGGGAGTAACTGAAAACCTAAGATTTTGATTGATTTCGACAGAAATTGCGCTCAAACCACCACTAATATTGTCGTCCTTCTGAAATTGTGGACCAGTTTGGAGGATGGATATTGTCCTGACCGTAGTCATTTCAATCGGAATGGCGGTGGTTGTTTCTGGCATATCTGGGCAGCTGGTAGCCTTGACTTCTAGAGCCATAGGGGACGCCTTTTTAATGCTCTGCCCAGCATTCCTCCGCTGTTTTGCTGAGGAGCCTAATGGAAAGAGTTGGGGATTGTTCACAGACAAACATTCCTCAAATGAATCAACTTCGGTGTTCCTCCTTTGTTCCATCATGGCCATTAGTCTTTCATGTTTCTGTCCTAGTGCATGCACTACCTTCACCAGTAGGATGACCATGAAAACTACACAGAACCATAGGGAATCTAGTTTACTTTTACGTATCTGTAGCTCCAAGGTCAAAGCTGTCGGTGCGTCCACGGCTGGTGTACTAGCGTTAAATGGAGGGATGGATTGTTTATTATTCTCTATGAGATTTAAATGAAGCGAGTAAGTGATGGGACACAAAATGTCGGGTAGCTAATACGCTTAGCGGTAGACGACTGTGGTTAAAAGCTGGTTGTACAGATCTCTGAGTTGACTTTCGTTTGAAGCTACAAATATTACTTTGTAGCTTGGAGATCGAAAAATTCTCGATTGTGTTTATGCGCCTACAGTGTGCAAACTGCACAGTTGAAATCACGGTTACTCCACACAAGTTAGAGTCGAGAGATGGAATACACAAGATAGCGCTGATGAAGCTGGATTAAATGAGTGTAAGCGCAGTGTGCGTGATGAGAGATGCGTCAAGAAATCCGATTAGAGTGCGAAACCAGAGATCTTTAGTCCGCGCGGTTAACTGTAGACCCGTCAGTTACGTCTTTGTATTTCTACTTGTTGATCTGTAATAAATGACGTAAATTATAAAAAAGAAATACTGATATCATGCAACTGAAACATTTCCTTAACCGTCAGCCTACCGTTGGGATCAGAAGGCTAGATCGCTTCAAAATTTACTGGACGATATCCCACACCTGTAGAAAAATGACACTTCTCCAAATGTTAATTAAAATTACGAACACAGCCAAATTCTACCCATCCAAGCAAACTGTATGCTATTTTGGAGTTTATAAATGTATAGGTGTTTTTTGGTGCTTTAATAAATGCTTAAGAAAAGGAGCATACAAAAGTGGTTAGTTCCACCCTTCACTAAGTTTTGGTCGTTAGAAATATTGACGGACTTGCTGAAGTCAGCTGTCTCATGTAGCAGTTTCATCTGTGCGGCCAGCTTGTTTGAGAAAATTTTCGCCTTTAGACGACATCTCTAAACGTTTCATGAACACGTAATCAATTACTTTTATAATTCATGTGTGACGTTAATGTTCTTGGATGTGAATTTCCTCACACTTGCGCTTGAACCTCAGTGTTATATTCCAACACTGCTCTATCAATACAGCAGAATAAAAATAGCACGTCTAGTCTCTAAGCTTTGCATCGTCAAGAAAGAAACCATATATATACACAACCAGATTTAACCGGACACACATCATATGTGGAAAGAACAGTGAAAGCAAGGTCGTTCTGTCAGTAGCAACAAACACCTGCAGCGTTTCAGCATGTGACGTTCCACTTTCTGCTCAGCGATACAAACTATTAGAACTTCGTCAACAGCCTTCGCCGCAAAGCTTGGTTACAAGCTATCATTTTACATAACGCGTTTTCAGCTGCGTTGTAGTTTGCTGCGATGCCCAATCACCACCAATATCAGCATCAACAGCAGCAGCACATAAGCCACTTGAACTGATGCTTTGCTGTCATACAGTCATAACGACCTAGGGTACGATTAACAATAAGAGGGAAAGAAGAACTTATCGTAAAACCTTAATATCCTAAACACTCATGGTCAAAGCGTCTACGTCTTGTCAAATAAATCGTCACAAACAGCTGGCTGTCATACAAAGAGTAGGCGGCATCAGTGAGACAAATTCATTGCGCCTTCCACTGCCCCGCCATAATCAGGCATTAACCTGCAGATAACTCAGCACCAAACACACACTAAACGGGCAGTCTGACTAGGAGACGACAGAAGACACGTCACTTGTGTTGACTGTAAGCCAGGTCCTGTAACGTCTCGAGGCAAGCACAAGGCGGGTCACCAGGACTCAGGCCTGGAAGGTAAGATGGACCGACGGTACTGAGTTGGGTCCTCAGTGACTTTATTTCTAGGTGCTGTTAATTTTTGCCCACCTCGAGCCTTGCGCTACCATATACCTGGTAAACAAATCAAGGCCCTCCTCAGTAAGCAGTGACCGGGCATTTGTATTGCGTGTCCAAGCCAACGCAATTTAGTCAGTGCTACCTGTGGTTCTAAGGAACTAGCTCGGTTATCACTGGTTAGTATTCGTTTGGCACATCATATTGCGGACAGCTGGTGCCGTCCGATGCCAGAAATGCTTCGCGGATCATGATAATTAAAAAGTTGAAGGCAGCTCAAGTCCCGGATTGGATGGACCAAGTCTTGCTTTCATAGAGTAGGACGATCCTAACTGTGGCCTTGTAAACACAGCGTTTCAGACGGAGGGAAATCTCATGCTGACGCCGCACATGTTGATTCAAAGCTTATGAACTGACTTCAGTCATTATGCTCTCATCGTTTCCGTTGCAGCTGTCAAGGTAGGTGAAGAGAATAACCACCTCAAGTTCCTTGACATCAAAGGTTAAGGGGTCATCAAGTAGCTGGTGTTGCCGCAACAATACAACATTTAAACGCACTTATCACACAGATCCAAATGTTACTGATAATTTTGCACGTTATCTACATGTACTGGTCCTTAGTTTTATATCACAGTTTTGGTGCCCATGCAGGCGTACCTCGCATTTTCGAGAGCACCGCTTTCATTTAGTTATCATCTAATACACCAATGGATCGTTCAGTAGATAATTTATACGAAACGCCTCTGGGATTGGCGGTACCACGATTTCTATGGTTCGGTATCAATACAGCACAAACGGCATCTAATCCACACTACTGCATTCTGGTCACACAGAATTCGCACACTGGATACCATCACCTAAGAAGTGCACAGAATCAGTGAAGCTCAAAGATCAAATAGGCGTTCGGATGAATTCCTCTTCAGATGTTGAAATAACGCAAGATAAAACACCAGCGGATAAGTGCATCTTTATTTAGCAAGCATACCGAAGATTATACAGAATCAAAACTTGATGGCTGCATTCTTTGACATAGATCTAAAATATATTGGGAGACACCTTAACCGGGTCAAGTTTCGGACAAGGTATCAATATCCCATCAAAATTGAGTAATTGCCAAACTCCATCGGTCAGCATTCTAACAAACTTGACTCTTTTAGCTCTCTGCGGGGTCCTAGAGAGCGAGTAACTGGCGTGCTTGTATAAGAATGCTCAGGGTTTTTTTAATAAAATGGCCGAAATTAAAGGTCTCCAAGTTCCGGGTCATATGATGTCATTTGAATCACCAACACATGTTTGCACACGGGAAAGACGGACGCTGAAATTTCGCCAGCGGACATGTTGCTGATCCGGAAAGTTAGGCTCACATAATGAGGAGGGATAATCCTGCAATGCCGAAGCGAATTAGCGCGTAGTGGAGGATTCAGACTCGCAGTTCCCCAACTCTCTTTGATGGCGTTTGCAGTTGAAATGCAGTAACACTTTCCTTTGCGTCTCGATGTGCCACACCCCTAACCCTACACACAAAACCTAATGCCATCTAGCGGCTGCTTAAAGATAAATAACAGCAAAGCACACATACATCTGATGGATGATTTCAAAGTACATTGCTTAGGAAATCCTGCCACAATCGGAGAACAACTCAAAGCCGATCTACAAGATCTCTTAACCACTGTTCCTGTTAACAATCACAACACATTGTCCACTCGGTTCAGTACATGTAACAGGTGTTCTGTGCTGAATCATGCGCTTATAAACGATGAGCACCTGAAGCTAGTGTTGCATGTAAAATGCCTATGAGCCGTAGTGAACAGACAGTTATCAGAATCAATGAAAAAGGGACAATGAACAATGTATTTATACGGGTTACACGAGGTTAAAGTGATGTGGGCTTATCCTGGCGGAGAGACGACAAAGTTGGAAGATCACATAGTGGCAAGAATTGCCAAAACATAGGAGCATATTGAATTCGCAGCGCATTTGCTGCTTCACGGCCGTTCCAGTTGGGCCATCGGTCGACTTGAGTAAAGGAAATCCTTGCCTGACCTTCCGTAGGCTATTAACGTGTTGGTACAGCAGTTTGTGGTTAACAGTGAAGGTTTTTGCGATGTGCTGCTGATATGCAGCTTTGTCTTCTCTAAGCAGTTGAGTGCAATGGTTACGTTCTGCTACGTAGATTTCCCAGGTTTCTGGTTCTGTCGTTTTTCTGCACACTCGCCGTGTTTCGCTGAGTACTGTCATCAATTTTCGAGTTTTGGAACCCTGTGATGTCATCACACCTGTGCAGCACGGCTTTCGTCGACAGCGGTCATACACAAACAATTTACTAATCGCAGGCAGTAGCTGGACTCAGTCAGCTGAGTCTGGAGAAGGCGTTGATGGTATCTACCTGGATTTTTCCAAGGCTTCCGATTGTCGACATCATCGGATACTACTCTCCAAGCTCCAGTATTACGGGATCGGCTTCCTCCTTTTACTTTGGATTGCCAACTTGCTACTTCAACGGCAATTAGTGATCGGAGCTCTTTATCGGACCCATACAAGTCGAATTTGGTTTGCCGAAATGCTCAGTTTTAAGTACCCGTTTGTTTTGGTGTCCATTAATGACCTTGCATAAGGAATCGCTTCAAACATCCTAATGTCTGTCGACGATATCAAGAGTTGGTGCAGGATCCAGGTGAACGCCGACCAATATCTGCTTCAGATTGAACTAGGTACGGTAGATCAATGGTCAACCCAAAGTGTACTGCATTGCAACGTGTGTAAATGAAAGGTACTTTCCACCAGACATCAGAGCAACTGCTGCTGCCTTGCTCAGAACAAATTTACCGCAACAATTAACTGTCGAATGTGACTTGGGGTCCTGGTTCAAGATGACTAGCTTTGCACCAGGCAGGCAGAAAAGGTCTTGAAGACTGAAAACCAACACGTGGAGCTGTTGCGACGGGCTTTTGGACAAATAAATGGCTCCATATTTCGACAAATGCTCAGTGTGTACGTCCGTCCCCATGTCGAATAGGCAATTCCCAAGTAGTTTTACAGAGGTGAATTGAGTTTTCTATGAGATTTATCACATCGCTTTTCTTAGCCTATGGCCATGCAGTCACGGAAGATGACTTCTGGGTCATGTACTTTATTCCTGAGCGTTTCTATCTCGGTTCCTGAGGACATCTATCTATGGCGGAAGCTATTTATATCCGCCACCTCAAGCTGGATTTGTGCGTAACAAAGCGATTTGTGTGTCCCTTACGTATACTGTGGCCGACTGCACCCCTCTGGTGTTCCTGTTATTTGTGCCTCAGTTCTTCTTGTTATGAGAGTGATTTACCCATGTAATTAATCTGCTATCTTCAGTAACCGCGGGACTTATCGATTCATTTCTATTAGAATTAGGCATTCTAATTAACACGTACTTCAATCAAGCACATTTAGCATGTAATTCTTAACATGTAAATTCTGTCTGATGACAGTTATCGTAAAGATTACTTTCTTCAATAGCTGCAGCACTTCAATTCATTGTGCTTTTGTTAATTGACTGTAAGTAACACCAAGATCTAGTCCTTGCACTGTTTATTGATTTGGCTCTGGTGAAAATGTTTAACATAGGCTTTCCAAGCGTCTCGCTATACATATATATATTACATATATATATATATATAGCACGCATTCTTCTGTTTTATCTTTTATAACCGAAATTACCAGTGAACTTAACGTGTACTGTTGATGATCTTTATTTTCACAATAGCCAAATGTCCTCTGTTTTTCCTACGTTTCAGTTAGATTTTTATCATCTTTTTAATTCGATATATGTTTCTTGTTCAACTCTGGTGTAGTACAGCTTTCGCAAAGTCCGCTAAGGATAGGAAAGCGGAAATAAATTGCCACGATTTCATTGTCTAAATGTTCAGACTTCATATTCTAACTTGCAACAATAGTGCATAATTATTAAGCACACCATACCAACCATTTCATCAATCAGCGGGTCTGTGTTAGTTATTTCTTCCATTTCTCCGTCCCCCGCCTGTCACTTCTTCTAGTTTATGGGTCCACGGCAAAAAGTTGGTGAGACCTGGAGTATGCGGTAGACTTCGCTTAGAATGGTTGAATGACAAAGTTCTGCCGAATCTAAGTTATGAAACGATGCCAGAAATATACAGAAAATGGCATGATTTATCCACAAGAAAGAGATAGAATGATACCACTTCCCAAATCAATAGTGCACGCTTCCAATACAACTGAGAGAGCAGTATCCATGCCTGCGGTTCAATGCACATTGGGTAGATTTAGCATCTAAACAGCGATGCGGAATTTCTCTACGCGTAGATGGCTGGGTGAAGAATGAAGCACGACTGATACCCAAATGGCTAGTTGCATAAACACAGCGCACGTAATGACGCCCGAAGAGAGGTTTTCAAGGGGGAAGTAGGGAGATAAAGGTTTTTGTGTTTGGTGGAGGTCAGGAATAGATAGTGTACACCTGGTATGCGTGAATCAACTTAAACCCTAGGATTTCGGTTACAATTTATCCTTTTCAAGCTTACAGGGCTTTATATTTTCCATGCTAGAACTCAATATAGTTAAAGTCTCAGGTGTGCCACATGAGAAGGCATTTGGAAACAAGAAGTGAACTTTGAAAAGTACCACCACAAATTACTACAACCGTTTGACGCGATAAACCAGGCGCAACCGACCGGGGACTTTCCAGCCAAACACAGGAGCTCTGACACGGCGCCTTACCAGTTTATGTAAAGTTTTGGCAGGAAGTTGGGTACCTCAGCAATCGACACTGACGTCGTGAGAACTCCTGAATAAGATTGGCTATAACATTTTATTAAATAGAGCAAACGTTAAGTATATGCATTGCCATCAACCTTTGTCACACTGCAAGAATGCCTTATAAGTTTAACAACTCCTTTATACATTTCCATCAGCAAAATCATAAACACGCGACGGCTAATTAAAAAGTAATTTCACTTACACTTCTAGACCTCGTCTAACCTGTCCTAAGCTACCAAACTCGGAAGCTAATAGACACGACGTTAGACAATTCTTCGAAGTGAATAATTTCACTTAGCTTAACGTGTTGTCTTTTGACAGACATGTATATTACTTATAGAAGGCACACCTGCGTTTTAGTTTGAAGTAATCGCAAAATGGTTAACACAGTAAAACTGGTGGCGAACCTAAAATTCGGTCGTATTGAAATTTGGTTAAAATTGTATTGATAGAGGACGTTAGACGTTACAGCGTTTGGATGTCTTTATGTAAGTGGAACAGTAATGCAAATGTTTATGTGATTTATTATATTTGAAATAGGCGACATAGCAGAACAATATGACGGTTCAACACATCAGCAGGAGGCCAGAGATAACTCAAAGTGCAACCAGCATCGTGTCTCCGACCAATGTCAAACAGTCTGCCAAACTGTGTTGGTGAGATAGACAATCGAACTGTTATGGGTTAGCATAAAGGGTTAATGATCGTACAATCGGTCAGCGAAACAAACAAATGCGAATTGGTCACTAACAAACGCATGAAGGATTTTCAGGGGAATGGCACAATACCTTACAATGAACAATGATTTTGTCGCGTAAAGAGCAGCTGCTTTGCAAGTCCCGCAGGATGGTGAGGGTACAATTACAATTATCAAAATACAGGTGGAATTGTCTGTTTGAGCTGTTAGCTAGCAGCTACACTGCTGAATAGTAGTACTGTACGTGGGGATTGAATGCGAATGAGGAGACAAAATAGGGACAGTTATAGTTGTTGTACTCTGTGAGAAAACTAAAAAGTTAAAACGCGAATACTCACTTCTGTCCCGCATCGTAAGGTTTAGGTAACATTCTTATCCGGTTTGGAGAGATAATATATTCCAAATTTGCACAGTTTAGACAACGAAGTGATTGGGGCTAATTGCAAGATCTAATGGTTTTTTGAACATATCCAAGATCGGGGAGGAAACAACGAATTTCGGGAGAGAGTTCCAGGGTTGACAAACCCGAAGAGAAAAATAATTCCGCCGGCATTCCAGGCGGATAATCTGTGCATACGATTTCAGAGGGCTACTGAGATTGATGTCATTTCTGCGTGTCAGAATGTGAGTAGGTTCACTCGAGATTTGTTAGACTAAAATGATATCGCCACGCAGCCTTCGGTAGTGGCCATTGAAATCCCCGGTGACTTCGACCTATAATGATAGGACAGATTACGTAGGCCCTTGACATTCTTTGTGACCCTGCGTTGTGGTTTCTCCAGCCCTTCTAAGTCGCACTTCAATCAACGTTACCAAGCTTGGACAGCTTATTCAACATGAGGGCGCACATAACAATTGCGCAGCATGGGGAAGATGGATGGGCCGAATCTTCCGAACGTTTTACGCAGCATGCCGACGTGGTGGTTGGTTTCCTTCCCAGCTGCCTCTGACTGTTTTGTACAGTTAAGGTCATTTTGAATGAGAACACCAAGGTCGCGTTCTTGGAAAGTTGTTTACAATACATGTGACCCAAGCCTATACACCTAGTCATGCTTATGGTGCAATTGAACAGAGCGACATTTTTCCACATTGAACTGTAGGACATTAAAAACTGACCAGTTTGAAGCCTTGTTGAAGTCATGCTGGAGCTTTCAGTGGTCTTTCGGACTTTGATCACTCGCCATAACTAGATATCATCCGCGAAGAACAGGAAATTGGAAGTAATGTCTCACGCCAGATGGTTTGTGAAATTAAAGAATGCACGGGGCCCGAACACCGAGCATTGAGGTACGCCGCACTCCACGTCATTGGCGTCGGACATGGATTCTCGTACTCTCACTTTCAACCGACGTTCACGCAGGAAATTTCCTATCCAACGCACCAGTGTGTCATCAAGGCCATAGTGTTGAATGGTATAGAGGAGAATTTGTTGTCTAAGTGATCAAACGCTTTTAAGAAGTCCAAGTAAATGACATCAACTCCTGCTGCACCATCAACTGTTGCAGTCCAGCTGTTGTGTGCAATTAACAGGTTCGTAATGCATGCGCGCTTTTGTCGGAAGCTATGTAACTCTGGTGCTCTCATCTTGTGATATTCCAGCTACTGCATGAGTGCATCAGTGATGATAGACTCCAGAAACCTTGAAAAGCACAAGGGATCGTGTTTTCGGACGGTAATTGGTTGGGTCAGTGCAACTACCATCATCCATCAAAGTAAGAACACCAACAACGCTTACTCATTCCCTGCACGATTAACTTCTTAGCCTCTAAACTTGCGCAAAACCTGTCTGCTGTAATGGACGAGATTGTTTCTCGTGTATACTGTATTCAGTTACTCTTTATACACACACACACACACCATAAGTTCTGTTACATACACGCAACAGCACGCGACAACACCACAGAGAACTTCAAGATGTAGCACTGATGAACTAGATTGGAGTCGATTAAACAGAGGCCTAGTATGAGTAGAGAAGCTCAGTCATGCTTTGCGTCAGTAAGCTTTACATGATAATTGCATTATCAAGGCTTGTGCTGTTTAACGCAGGTCTTCTCTGCACTTACACTCATTTTTCTTTACACCGTTGCATTCACACCGCTTTGGCCCCTGATTAGTGTCATCTCTGGTCCGTGGTTGTTCTCTGCTTACTTTTGGAGACCAACGTAGTTCTTGTGACTCATACAACAAAAGGAACTAATGTAAAGAACCCCAAGCATGGCGATCAATTAACATGGTTTCAAGGTAACGATTTTGGTTGCACCAATTAGACCGAGCATGCGAGCATATAAATCAATCACGGAACACGGTATGAGGTCAGTTTTTAGACTGCGCTTAGTCCCATGGAGGTAACCAATCTAATCACATTGAACATCTGGGTGCGTTGTTTATGAAGGTGCGCCACAAAAATGATGGGTGCGGATAATGAACATTGTGTCCAGGCTTTTTTGCACTTTCATGCAGTTGTCTGGGTTCACAAATTATCAGTTTGCCAGCCAATTATTTATGAGCTATGCAAATAGCGTAGTCAATTCAGCTTGTGCAATTTCGCTGAAATGATAAAAAGAGATCACTTTAACGTCATATTTTTCTTGTTGTAATTGCTCGTGAAACAGATATTTGTAAGCTTTTATAGACATGTAGGGGTACTCCAATCGTCTAAAATGGTTACATTCTTCGACCGAGTTATAAATATGCGATAGTGGTTTCGCCTGCGTACGCTGATTGCTATCTGTTACCAGGAAAGCATTAGCTTACATAAGCTTTTGCACGCTTATTTGTATTCATGGGATGTGAACGAAAGAGACCACCATCAGAACACATTTACTTTTGCACAGGGTCCATGATCATCGCACATGTTAGTTGTATTGCTGTGCCAACGCAGAAAGACAACATTCTTTCGGGACCACGAAAAGAGCTACAACTGCTAAAACTTATCTAGTTGGATTGAAGTGATCAATACACCCACGTGCGATAAACTGCCACAGATGTACTGACGATTAAAATGACCACTCGAGGCTAACTGACACTGACTTAAGGGCGAGTAACGAAAGCGCCAGGCTTGGATGAGATGGAAGTTAAAACAGGGCGAATGGCGTAAAAAAGTAAAAGAAAAATTGTGAGGTTATTTGTCTCAGGTAGCCTATTACTTATCACATATACTAACGGTACTGATGAAAAGCTAAAACAGTGATGGAACACTTACCCTAAGGCCAGACGGGCACAAAGCCTGATTGGGTGTGTAATTACGGAGGAGACATTTTGAGGGAATATCACGCATGGAAGCCCCTTCCAAGTAGACGGTCTACGGCTAGCCGAATTACTTTACTTGAGTTTTGTGAGTAACCATTTTTTCCTACTTCCAACCCCATCTTTACATATTTACTGAACGAACACCCCGAAAACTCATTTGGGAATTGTTTTAGATAATTTGAACAAACAACTATTCTTTGTTATCTTCTTGTGTCTGATCGTCAGTCAAATCAGTTGGACTGTACCTTGCACAATCGAGAAATATACAACTCATTTATTTCTAGTTTCGCAATCTAAGGATATAGTGTGCTTTTGTGCCTAATACTGAAGCCATAAATCAGGGAACTTGAGCGGAGCAAATACTCCGAAGAACCGGTATGGTAAACAGGCGGACAAATGCTTGCTGTCCAACTCAATGACTCCTAATTTAGTCCAGGAAGTTGCTGATGTGTGCGTATCTGCAACGGATGCTCCGTCATCGCTCTGCCACCGAAAAATTGGCAATTCCCTCGTACAGCTTCTGCATTCGTAACCAAGGTAAAACCGTTGGAAATGTACCATGAGTCACAGGCAATCATGTGGACACAGGTCACACGTGTGACACAGGTCAATAGTTTGGAGTCAAACTAGGTCATCGCTACAATGCAGTCCTTCCCATAGGTTAGAGCGTGATCAAAGGCCTTCTTCGTTTAAATCCTATACATGGGAAACAACATGTCTAATGGTTATTAGCTCACAGTTCGGTTGGCGTTTTGCACGATCGTCACACATTTTCTCTGACGGTGGGAGTGCACCTACCGATGCTCAATCGTTTTCTACCACTTGCGGCACGCTAGGCAGCTCTTGGCCTAATTGGTGCGATCCCGCAAACTCTCACCTGCAGTTGGCCATGTTCGCAGGTGTGTAACATATTACGGTCGTAGAAATATCTATTGTTCTAAATCTTTATCGGCTGTGTAACAAGCCCGAAGCAGATCGCAATGGCCACTGCAATTGCACTCCCGAGTTGGACTTGTTCCATACTGCCTTGTGGGTCAGGACATTGAGTCAAATGCTCCGTGTAGAGTCCTTCAAGCTAACCTCCATAACCCCAACTACCTTGTGAGTTAAGCTTTTGAGCCAAAGGTTCCGGGTTGAAACCACAAGTGAACCTCCAAATTTCCTACGGCTCTGTTGGTCAGACTGTTAGGCTAGTGTACGGTCTACCCTCTCGATCACGTTAAAATACCCCCTTTTTCTCCCCCTCACAACTTTTTTCCCACCTCAATCGTGCAAGTGCCTGCCACTTAACTCGCTGCTGCTGCCATCGATAGATGTAACGCTTCCATCAAACCTAGAGTCCCATAAAACTTTGGTTCTTGTAACGTCTGCGCTCTAGGTCAAATCGGCCAGCAGACATCACTGACTCACACTAACTTTTTATTGATGTGTGCTGTGTCACCGAAATATGCATGCAAGATAACAGCGTTGTGACAAAGCTTCGAGTCCCTGATTCTGAAACTGACGGCGATGACAACACACTTTGTGTCGCTTGTGATACCGAGTCAGTAGTTCATGTACGTTATTGGTATCACAGCAAATGTGCTGAAGGTAACCTACTCGACTGGTTCCCGATGAACAGTTGGATGTGTGCGGTTCGAATTCAAAACTATATTTTGATTATTAAGCACCGTATGAGGACGAAGTGCATGTTCCTCGCTTCCGTTTGTGCTCCTAGTGATAGCAGTTCGGAGGGTACCAAAGAGGATCACTACTAATATCTTTCGTCTCCTCCTCAGGACGAAGGGTACGGATGTCGTGAATGTTGCTGGTGACCTGAAAGCCTGGGTGGATCGTCTTTCAGACTGAACAGCATCTGGCGCCTGCTTGGAATTCGATGCACGTCAAACAAACAATGTTGATCTATTCCTGCAACTGTGCACCGTCCATAACCATTAGTTTAGCAGCACTGTATTTCAGCACAAACTTTCACACCGTGTTACTTGTCGCCCACTGAATCCCTCAATGACCTGACCTAAATTGACGATATTACTATCAGCCACAGATGGAGCACACCAGTCCAAGGCTGTCGGTCAATTTGGTACACCCGCCTGGATTCCAACCATGCTGTGGTGCGCGCAACCTTGGCGCTCACTTTTCCAGCTGCAAAAAGCGCCTAAATGCTAATCCTTTTACCTGGAACTTGAACTCGCAGTCAGCGGTTCAACGATATCATAACGAACAGGCCCCCCAATTGTTAGTGATGCAAGAGGTTGGTGAGCCGAAGGCTGACTGGGATCGCTTCAATTACGCTATGAAAAATACTTTTGAAGCGTGCTGTGTATCCAACTTGAGAAGTCGTAACGGTGAATAGATCTCTGAGGTATAGATCAGCTTGTTTAAAGCACGGCAACAGGTTCCGATGGGCACTGAGTTTCAGCGAGTCCGTAACTCCCTGAAACGACGTCTGACAAAGGGTCGGAGTTGAACGGGAACTTTAGTGTATGGCAAAATCCCATGAGACCGCAAAAGCCAGTGCTACTGAGAACAGCCGAGCTCTATTCCAGCTTATCCGGAGTGCTGGTCCGAGAAAGCCGTCAGTTAGCGGAACAGTAGTTAAGAAAGACAGGCTGCTGGTCCGTTTGCAACATCGTCGACTAGCCCGTTGGTCGGAACAGTTTGAAGAGCAGTTCAATAGGCCTGTCTTCGACCCTACCTCTTGCTGAATTGCCTAAGGCAACGTGGCAAAATGATATCCCACCTCCCATTTTGGAAGAAATTTGAAATGAGCTTTCCGTGATGAAACAAGATAGGACTTCTGTACTCGGCGACCTTCTCCCATTTCTGCTGAGAGATGGTGGTGACTATCTTTTGGTTGAATTTAGTTCTCATTTTAATACGACTTTGGACACTGAAGAGGTACTTTCAGACGGGTGACTATTAACTGTCGTACCCAGCTTCGGAAAGAGTCTGCGTACTTTGTGTGAAAATCGTCGAGGCATTAACATTATTTCCATTGCTGCAAAACTTCTCATAGGTATCATTCTTCGACGACTTAGTAGTTCGCGCAAGGACCAAAACGCTGAAATCTAGGCTGACTTCCTTCCCGCTCGTGGTTGCATCGATCATGCAGTTACTCTTCGCCATCTCTTAGAGCAGAAACATAATACGGTGATTTAACTTGATTTGAAAGCCGCCTTCAATGCTGTGACTCGAAACAGCTAGGAACAATTTCTAGCCATAAACGGAGTGGTGGCTAAACATTTTTCCATTCTGAGCTCCCTCTAGGGTGATTCTCGGGGAAGTATAATAGTCTACCGGAAACTTTCTTGACTTCCCAACTACATGTAAGGAACGCCAGGGTTATCCTATACTTTCTTTCCTCTTAAACATTGTGATCGAAATGATCACGAATTACGTAGTTCTTTGGGACTAGTCTGGTGTAGAATTTTGCCTGGCGACTGACTGACAAACATGGATTATACAGACAACCTACTTGGGTCTTTGGATTTGCTATGGAAACACTACTTCACGTACTAACGCATAGTGCTGCACGCTTCGGCATATAGTTTAAATCTTCAAAGTGCAAAGTGCTGTTGTAGGAATGGGCAGACACACCTTCGGTTTTGACCATTTCGGATCATCCACCGGAAGTGCTGGATCGGTTCACTTAACTTAGTAGCTGTGTCACCTTTCGTGACTACTTCACTAATAAAGCTACTTCGCGTATCCGTTTGGCTTTCTTGAGAATCAACCATCTATGGAAACAGCGAGATATCAGCCTGTTAGTGAAAGCTAGAGTATACAACGCTGCGACAAGGCCGGTCATACTGTATGGATCAGAGAATTGTCCAGTTTGTGACAAAGACATTAAATGTTTGGTCATGTTTGACTACAGATGCTTGCGAAGTATTGCTTATGTTGGGTGGGAACACCGGGTGAGAAATGCTAAAGTACGCCAGCTAGTTTTTATTAAGAAACCTTCTGGTGCCTCACTCGAGTTTTTGCTGAATCGTAATCGCCTACGTCGGTTAGTCCATATCCTCCGTATGCCAGCTGACCGGCTTCCTCGTCGTGCAGTATACTCCGTGACTGCACTATCTTGAGCGAAACCTCGAGATGCCCTGTCCATGAAGTGACATTTTGGCATGAAGAAATTGACTGAAGGGCTCGGTCAGGTTTGGTGCGAACCTCGGGAAGGTCCATACTAAATTTGGAGAAAGTGTCATATATGGCGCAGTCACGCAGTCAGTGGCGTCGCGGCACGCGGTTTCGAACATCTGGTAGTTACGTTTTGTTCCATAATGATTAGTCTAACGCATTTCCTTCTTGCTTCTGTTTTCTCTACATTCTATTCGCACCCAAACCCACCATCCAACCGGTGTCAATTTTTTCCTTCTTATAGTGTGAGTCTTGGCAACTGGATCCACCCCACTTGGGTACTCGGATCATGGTGGCCCAACTGTGAACCGAAATGAATGGTTGACACCCTACAAGACAACCCGACGTTGTAATTGCTCAGTGCAAATTATCGCACAACTTCAAGTAACACGTGCTTCAAACGATTGATTGATTTTGTACGATGAAGTTCTATCCTGTCAATGCCATCATCGCACTAGTTAAGTGAACGTTTGCTTCTGTATATGCTGCCCTACCGAGACGATTTAGCTGCCAGCAGACAGACTTCCTACAACCCTTCCGATAGAACTAATTGGGAACGAAGAACAAGCTTACAAGCTAGAAATGACCGCCCGCGATAAAATACCACTGGTTCTCAAGTCACTTTCAACCATCCTCTCTCCTATCGTGACTGACCTTTTCAACAGGTCGCTCTCCGAAGGTTTGTTGCCGGTTGACTGGAAATGTGCGGTGGTGAAGCCTATTCCGAAAGGCGGCGACCCTAGCAAAGTAGGCAATTACAGGCCAATTTGTCTGACACCTATATTGGCAAAGGTTGCTGAGAAAATCGTGAAGAAGAGATTGCTGCAGTTGCTACAGTCAAACGAGGTCCTGACGCCCGCACAGCACGGTTTTATGCAAGGTCGCTCATGCATTACTAACCTGCTTGTAACGAGGCATGAGTGGTTGAAGGCAATAAACAAGGGGAAGTCTGTCGACGTGATATTCATCGATTTCAGTAAAGCGTTCGACAAGGTCAGTCATGAGGTTCTCCTTCACAAACTCAGCATGTGTGGCGTCGGTGGCTCACTGCACCGGTGGATCCGCGACTTTCTTGTTGGACGAAAGTGGAGGGTACAGGTCGACGACCATCTAACTGACTGGTACCCCTCTACAAGTGGCGTGCCTCAAGGCACTGTGCTGGGGTCCACTCTGTTCGTGATCCACATCAACGATCTACCGCAGCTGCTCCGGTTGCCGTGTGAATTGTTTGCGGACGACCTGAAGATTTGGAGAGAAATCGACGCTCCCGATGACTGTGGCCTACTTCAGCAAGATCTCCACCGCGTATCCACATGGTCTGCAGAAGTTGTTCTCCCGGTCAACCCAGCCAAGTCGGTATTTATGAGCCTGGGGAAGGGTGCAGACGGCCGAACCTACACCCTTGACGGCCAAACGTTATATCCCACACCCTCCGTGAAGGACCTAGGGGTACTCTCACGCTACGATTTGAAGTCCGTGGACAACACGAACAGGCTATATCGGAACGGACTGCGCATGCTTTGGGCGCTCAAACGTAGCTTCTGCACATGGTCTGAAGAGGTTGCCACTCGCCTGTTCTCTTCTATCATTAGACCAATGCTAGAGTACGGTTCGCCCGCCTACTTTCCGATTACCCGAGGCGAGGCACAAAAGATCGAACGGGTCCAACACGTTGCTACCAGGCTCATCCCGAGTTTACGTGGCTTTGGATATGAAGACCGGTGCGAGAAACTAGGACTCTACACCTTGTCCTACCGTCGGGTGCGAGTTGACCTCATTATGACCTACCGAATTCTACATCTCGGTGAGTTCCCCATGTTAAGGCCAATGCTGCATTTACGAGGGCCATGCAGCACACGCGGACACAGATACAAACTTGTTGTGCCGGATATGAAACGTGTTCCCCACCCACTGTGCTTCGAACGGAGAGTGGTAAACATTTGGAATAGTTTGCCTGAACATGTGATTGAGGCAACATCGGTGCAACAGTTCAAAAGGTTGTTAGATTTGCATTTTGCCTCTATTCGATTCAGAGAACGACTGCACACTTACGATGACATCACATTTGTGAATCCTGAAATATCGTAAGTCGCATATTTTAAATATTACATGAGAACGACAATGATATTCAATGTTGACAACTTTTATAACGTTTTTCGCCATATCTCGAAAGAGTTGTACAGAATCCATTTCTACTTGCTCTATAATACAGTATTCAGTATTCAGTATTCAGTATTTGTACGGTGAAATGATATTGAGAAACCGTAGCTACCGAGATCTCTGGAGGCTGTTGAACTAAAGTTGCTGCAGAAGTATCATCGGTCATACTGGAAAAGTGGATGGTGAGAAGACCAGTTCTGAATTTGGTTTCTCTCCGTCGATTGCTCTTCAGTTACCCCACTCCACTAGCTCAGTATCAGCCGCCATAATTAATCAAGGTGAAGTCAACAAATAACTCAATAAACTAAATGCAAATTAAGCCAGGGTCCCTTCAGGTTTATTATCTGTGGTTTTCATGTGGTAGGTCGATTCCCTCACATTTCTTTGACTGATTTTTTACCTGGTGTCTCACAACTGGTGTCAATACCGACATCTGGTGATCTGCCAGAATAACGCTAGTTTTTATAAAGGAATCTAAAAAGTATCGGATATCGCTTGTACTTCTGTGCTCTTAAATGTCCCAGAAAAGCTACTAGTCCCGAGGATTTCCAGGCCACTCTTGATGTTCGTATCTACCGGCTTGCATTTAGACCCCATCGCTCTACGCTAAGTGCTGTTTTGTATACTTTTTTCAAGTCACTTCCTCAGAAAAAGCTTTGCGTTCAGTTGGGCTCACTTTCAGCACGTTACAGACTCTATTACGGGTGTGCTCAATTTGCATTATCGGAGCTGTAGGTTTGTGTAAATGGAACAATGAACAATGTGAACAAATGTCAAGTGCATAAACGGTCAGTATAAACGACGTTAATTATTTCTATAAATGATAAGCTAACGCGGCATTCTGTTGACAGGACAGCGTTGCAAACTATATTTCCTACCGGGATGGTCTACCTCCATTTGCATAGTATCTTGAGTTGTCCTCAAAAGGGAAGCCAAGCAAAGCAGTGGTAACCTTGGAAGTAGCTTGAAAAAGTCAAGTTCAAATATTCTCGGTAATGTACTGTGTCTAGAGATAATATAAAAACGATGTTCGGCGAAAATGACAATACCCGATTTAAAGGCCCCACTTGGTTGGCGTACATCCTGCATTCAATGAAGTCTGTGTTCGATAAAACCTACAACTCCGTGAGGCTTCTTTTTCTTCACTATTCAAAGGTTTTCGTTAGTCTTGACCGATCTACCCTACTCAACCTGCTGTATTAGAACGGTCTACCCTGAAGTTTTAAAAATTTTGCGTGACTATTCAACTGACCGTACGCCCTTCATTCTGTTAAACGATTGAAGCTTCTCTACGCTCTCCGCTGACCTTGGCGTTCTGTTGGGCGTGATCCACAGTCATTTTATCCTCTTTATAAGTTTAAATTATTTTCATGCTATCAACATTCCATTGATGTGAATACGTGGAGTATCCAAAGTAACGGAACTTTTGAAATTGCGCTGCAACCGGCAGAGGGCTCGAGCTGCGACTACTGAGCGCACGTAGTGGCTTGCATAGACAACAAACTGCCATTTGCCGCATTTCGCTCTGACTGCTGGTTGGGGACTACAACTGCAAGAATTGAGCACGCCCACAAGCTATTCGGATGATTAGTGTCAAGGAGCCAATGGAAGAACTTAAAGAGCAACGCGCGTGAATGTAATTCTGCTACACACATGGCAAAACTTTTACAGGAACATTTCAATTGCTTAGCCGAGCATACGGGGAGGAGTGTGTGAGTCGCACGCTGTGCTATACGTGATTTTAGTGTTTTGAAAAAGGTCGAATGTCGGTCATTGAGGATCCCAAACCCGGACTATTTCACAACAGACCATGACCATGGCATGGGAGTTCTTGCTGTGGTCCTTGAAACTCGTCGTTTAATTGTAGGAGAAGTTGCTTACGAAGTAGGCATCAGCATAGGATCACGCCAGCAACTTCTAGCGCGTTTTAGGGATGCTGTGCTCAGGAAGAGATTTGAACTGTGGGAAAACCAGTCTCGGATGTTGTATGATGGCAAGGCGCCCGCTCAAGCAGCGCTCCTTGTCCGCGGCTATCTAGCAAAACAACACACTTCCAATGTGAACCGTCCACCGTAATCTCCTAATTTGGCCCCTGCAGAGTATTTCCTGTTTCCCAACCTTAAAACCACGATGAAAGGACTTGTCCAAACCATAGAAAAGATTTAGGACGATGAAAAAAGTGACCTGCGCGCCATCCCCAAAAAGTGAATTCCAGCATGCTTTCTAATAATAGAAGCGCCGTGTGAAAAGGTTTATTGACAATAGAGGGGTTACCTTGAGGGGGAAATTGCTTACACGCTTGTGCAAGGAGCAATAATAGGTTATAGCAATAGTCTGGTTTCTTTTTAACACTCCTGTTATCATGACGATGTTATCTTGGGGTGCGGGTATCCCTCCATTGAGATGTCTACCCTTCAAAAGAACTTGTAAGTGGGTTATCAACCAAGTCCCAAAACCTTCAACCTTTTAATTGTAATGAAGTAACATTGTCATCCCATTGCCGTGATAAGTTCGAATAATTTTTATGGCCAGTCTTCGATTAAGTTTGAAGACTGAAACAATGTCTATTTCATCAAGTGTCAAATGGTTTGGTATCTATTTTTACAAAAACCACTTGTCCCACACACGTTTCGGAAACATTGTACTAGGTCAGAAAGATATCCTTTTTTGCTTTATGAATTAAAAAGCTTTCGGTGCGGCGCATTTTAGTTATATGAGTTGTAAATGCATATATGCTACCGGATTGGTTATACTGCACTATGGTAATCTTCCAAAGACTGTTGCCAAGGGGTGTTATTTTGAATACGCAATTGATTAAAGATTTGCAGATGTAGTAGCGATATTTCCTCACGGTCAACTCCCAGCGAGAAGGCTCAGGCTAGCCTGGGAAAGCACCAGAAACCAGTGTTTCGACCTGCTGGGTCTCAGCAGTGGTGCGACTTCCAGCGGACCCTTGCCGGGTTACGCCCCCCATCATAACAATCCCAAACACTCATTAGTAATTTTCAGAGGTAACGGCTTGCCTTGCTATTCCGTAGTTGCTTTGCTTGCCCGTAACCATTTTGACACTTGCTTGGATATTTATTCTAAAACCCTTAGTGCTTGTTCTCATCCGCTAAATAAGGCTCGCTCACACGATGTCTCCTATTCTTACACGCGCTCAGAGTTTGTTTTTTAGTTTCTCACACCACGGTATGATGACAATCGTTCCTTATTTGTTACCTTTTCTTGTTGACCCAAAGAAAGTCATACATGTTTGCGCACACCGTACCCTAAAGAACATCTACGCACCTCTGTCTATTTGATTTTTTAACTCGTATTTATATCTTTTAACTGGTCTCATCATTCAATGTATCGACAGTGATAGTATAAGCGCTGAGAATATACCCGTTTTGGTGTATAAAGCCTATTTGGATAAGACTTGACTTGTCCGCATACATACTGCTTCCAGCAACTCATATAACCGCAAAATTTTTGGGGATAAGCTTTTGAGCACAGTAAAGCTTTCTCAGTAGTCTCAGTAAATGGAAAAGAAAATGAATTATGTCACCCTAAGCATAAATATTTTGTGCCTGATATATAGGCCACGTTAAAGGACATTGCTTGCGATCGACATCAAGAGCCGCGTCCGTTGATGTTTAGTCTGATCGCCTGCTTGAAGCTTGTTTGTTGCTGAGTTATCTACACGACAACAGGTGCTTATGGCTCAGGGCAGTGAAAGCTGCAAGGAAGCTATCCCGCCGATTCAACCTTATGGTTGTTCTTTAGCCAATTGCTGACGACTGCATGTTCTTGACAAGAGATAGACTTCTTGGCCGCAAATGCTTGCTCATGGAATTAAGATGTTACTCTAAGTTCCCCATTTTATTTCACTTATTATTCCTCATTTTATAGGCCATCGTTGTCGTGCGGCAGTGAGGCATCAGTTCCCCATTTCTTGGAGCACAGTTCGTTGCAATTTTCAATTATGTCGCTTCCGTCTACATCTCGGATCTACGCATGAATACGCTGAGGGCGACATTCCCAACTGGTTTCTCTAACTCCTCTTTTCTGATCACAGAAACAGTTGTAAATTGCATAAGTTGCATCCGATTCGGATTGTTGTTTACTAAAGTGCGGATATTAGATAATGTGTTCACACTAACTTTTATAATTTGTTATTAAGATTCGTCTTGTCATTTCCCAAATTACCTGTTCCATCAATCATTCTGTTATGTTATCATCACTAACGACACTTAAACCAAATTACTGATCACTTCCATAAATCATCTTTTTGTGCCGCCTTTATGGAGGAAATTGATTTGGGAATATGTTACCAGAATCAGCGGAAATAAAAATTTTAATTCTGGTAGATCGTGACAATAACAAGGAAAAGGAGGCCTAGAAATTGCCACTTCTTTTCTCATCAATAGCTAAAAGCACCTTTTTGGAATTATTTGCTATTATGTACTATATAAACTGCGATCACCACATCACACCCATACACCTGAACTTTTGAATCTTTATTTTGTTAATTCTGTTTTAAACCTATGTAAATTGATCACAGCTCATCAAGACGTCCGCGTCTTGATTTGCCGAGAAAAAGAAAATGTCAAAATATACAAGTATGTCATGCCGACGTTTACTTTCTTCGTGGTCATTATTTTCTGGTGATAATACATTCAAAGTGTTTGGTTAATGCATATAAGCTCCACATTAAAGACGTTATTTGACACGCAAAGCAAATCAAATCGCGCAATAAATGTGAGATTCTTTTTTTATCCCTAAAGCTGAGTACATTTATACCGTAATTATTCATTCCGTACTAAAGAGTACAATTTCCTATCCTGCCAAACGCGGAATCAGAGAGAAAATGACAGAGATCTACAGGGATCGCAATGAGGTTTATAGTTCTGAAGATAAAATATATATTTCTTGTAATGCCGGGAAAAGTTATCCACAGAAGGGCAGCTGATATATTTCGGTAGAACATGACCAAGCATGCGAGGCTACCAATGGCTGTTTTATGCAGATGCAATCACAACAGTTTGTCACTAGCTTCATTTGAGGTTTCCAATTTCGAATTTCTACTAATTCATGGGTATTCTCTTGTTTACTTACGCTACAGATCAGCTGCAGCTTGACGCTGGCGCGTTCACGAAAACAAAATAACCAAAAAGGGGGCATACTACCGGAGTCGTAAGCCAAACTTAGGCAAGTAATGCAAATGGAAGACTAGCATAACAATCAAAATTAGTACGGAGCAATATTATGTGAGTTGCGAATCTCTACACTGGAATAAATTGCACGCTACGATAAAAGAAGTACGTTGTGGCTAATATATCAGTGAGACTCCTCCAGAGCTTTAGCTAGGTTAGCCAATTAATGTATGCACCATGTAGCACATTGTGTTTAAACGCTCCTTAAACTCATTTTCAGACTAACCTGATCGAGTAAGGTGTGTAGCAGGATCGCAGGAAGGCTAGGTTGACTCAGTAACTTTCCTTACATTCTTCACTTTCAAGTGGACGTTTATGGTTTGCATGACCGTGTATAGCTAATGTTGCTAACAGAGAGGTAGAATTCTTTGACTGGCTTCTTCTCAATGCTTAAGAAACTGTTTGTTCCTGCATATAGTCAATGTGCCAGTTTATTGCAGCTCAGAGAAGTTTTCGTTGGCTTTACTACTCACGATCGCCTTCTATTGTAAGTTGTCCGTAAGACATCATTTTCTATTTGGTTTCCTGAGCTTTAAGTGCTTATATATTGAATCCACGATTACCAGTTAAGTAGTAGGACAAGGTACATATGTACTGTGGTTTGTGCCAAGAGTTATCAATATTTCAACTGTAAATAAAACATCAGGAAAATTAAAAGTCTCTTTCCTACGGTTCTGCTTTTGGTTCAGCTACACGAGATAACATTAGCTATTATTAATATCTAGCTTTTGTTAAGCTAACATTGTTATCAACATCTAAACCTGCGTTCGGTTGGGCTTATAACCTACCGCGCCACACCAACATCTTATCGCTTGTGCCCGAATCACAAACTAGCCGCATACTATTGCCATACTCCTTTAGCTGCCTAATGCATGTTTATCTATCGTAGATCTGGTGCTCTTTTAAGTTGCTTTGATGCGTTCATGAGCTCTTCACTGAACTTCTGCAGGTTCATCTTTATAGTACCTAAATTGACACATAAACAATAAAAATTCATACCAAGTACCATCCGATGAGGTTTATATGCCAAGTTTTACTTACCTCTCTGAATGCGAGATAAGTATGAGTTCGCTTACTCTTTGTTAATAATTATACTAAGCAGAAGCAAAATTTCCTGTGACAGAAATGCCAATCTCTGTACCTTATAGAGTACAATGCACTGATCGGAGAAATTTATTCCGATGTAACCTAGTACGCCACGTTGCAATGTTACAAGCTAACGATTACTTTCATTAATTTCAAGGATACTTCGTACGAATTATATTAAATGGACTGAATTACAACGTGTACAGAAAGCATCTATTTGGCAAATGCGTTTAAAACATCACTGCTACATTCGACCCTAAGCATTGACTGCACCTTGGTACTGGGAAAAGATGACTTCGCCGAGATTGTCGGTTGTATAATCCAGTGGCCTCACACTGCAGAAACCAACAAGCGTCACCCAGTATAGAAGGCGTGCAATTGCCACTGTAGCGCTGCTCCATGACCGAGATACCTTGGTGAAATTGCTCACCATGCTCATCGCTAATAGCTCCCAAGTTCTCGGGGAAAATATCAAGGTGATCATGCAAAAGGTGTACATGGAGTGACATTCGAGCACCAACAGACCGCTAGTCCGCATTGAGCCTTTCTGAGATGTTTTTTAGTTAGCTGCCTATATTCGACCTAAAAATTATGTAGCAGTGTCTTAAATGATCGTTATGTTTCTAACTTAAATGAAGTCACCTAGCATTCAAAAGCACGGGCTACTATTACTTGGCGAATATCAGGTTCAATAAGTATCCTTTCTTTGAGCTGCGCATTACAGATCTTCGAAAACACTTGTTTCAGTTACTGGAAAACAATGCCATCTCGCTTGAGGGCTTTGACGATATGCTTGGGGTGATAGATACATATGAGCAGGTTGCACAATAGGTGTATGCTTTACACTCATCTTCCCTGCAACATACTCTGTCCTGTCTGGATAATTTTCTGTGGTGTAGTGCTGTTGTGTTGCTCTACTGTCCCGTAAGAAACACACAGCGATATTTTGTGAAGTCGCTTGGCACACCCATTTTGGAGTCCAATGACTATGAAGTCAGCGTAGAGGTTCCAACGGTACTTATCGTTATTCAGTGCAGCGAGTATCCGTTGCATACTCTCGTAAGTCTTCTTCATATTGATGGCCTGCAATAGAGGCACAGTTGGGTACACGTTTCCACTGTGGAACAGTATGGCCTTACGATTACTCTTGGAGGAGTCAATGAACAAACGCCATGCATCACTGAATGCCTCACGCCAATCTCCTTCATCAGTTCTTCCACGTCAGAACATGAAAAATATTTCTCTCTTGTCACAGAAACCGTACAAGTTAACACCCAGCTTTCTGTTTACAGTAACAGGGTTTGCAGCAAGCAAGTGCCACTGCTGTAGGCCAGATGCCAACAACTCGGATTTGTCTTTAGACTAGCCCGAGTCACGTACCAAGTCATTCAGTTCTGATTGTGGGTTGATAATATCAGCCTCAAAATTTGCACAGATATCAGAATCATCTGAACCTAACGGTGCGGAATTACTACCCGTTATCATTGACATGTCCACTGGTGGCACTAGAATGGGTAAGGTGCAATCATGAGGAACCGGTCGAACAGATGATGGAAGATCTGGGTAATGCATTTTGTTTTTACTTCGGTTGATTCCAATGACACTGTCGTGTGATCCTTCGACTCCCTCCATACCATGAGAATTGCAAGCGGCATCTTGCCTTTGAGTTTGAGCCACTGAGTCAGATGAAATTTGCACGGCATACTAATAATCTGAGGCACACTTCTTATCCTGATCTCCCACTGTCATCCCGAAATATGCATGGTAGCAGAATTCAGTAGTGAAGTAATAGATCTGCACTGTGAGTTGGTAGTAAACCGTCCACAGATGTAACAAAAAAGATTTCGGTCATTGACACAGCAGTGTCTTTCAGCCATGAGCAAGACATCAAATAAGGAAACACAGCTCGCAGTAGACTTTCAGTGTCAGGTGAATACCAAGGCTAAGAGGATTTTTTCCACGGTTACAGGGACTCAGTCTACCAATCACAGGCGAGCGTTCGATACATGGAACGTAATGCTTAGCTGAAAGGAAATATTAAAAGTAATGAAACAATAAGTGATAGTAACCTTTGAATTGCATATTTGTACTTAGCTCACCTGGTACTACTAAAAGTATCCATCTCATTTATGTTATAAAAGTGGTCGCACTATGTTATCTGCGTTGCCTACTGAAGGTTTTTAATTCTATATATTTATTTTCAGTAATCCTTTTGGTCAGTCCCCATTCCATTTTAGTTCTATGTTAACACATGTGCAACGAATATGTCTGTTTTCAGCAGTTTATTCAAGGATGATGTCCAGAGAGTGTAAAGGTCTCAAGCAATAAAAAAACTAAGGCATTATATACTTAACTATTATTAATGTGGAGATTAGTAATGCGGAACATTACGGATAGTTACAAAATTTGAAAACGAACACTAACTTTTTGAAATTTGGCAACAACCGACTCTGTAAAGAAACAGGCTGCGACTACCGACTGCTGTCCACGCCTCCCAATTTTCGATTAAACAGTACTCCAAGGCTGCATGCATCGCTACATGGGAGACGTCATATAAGAATATGCCAGACTTTAATAAAACGGGATATAGTTAGGTAGTACATATCTTTTAAGTTATTTTAAAAAGAGATACAAAGGGAACTCATGTGCTGCTGAGAGGGAAAATGCTCTTGCCCACAACGTATTGGTCCCTAATTTGTGTCTGATTCTACATCATTTCGGACCCGTCACAGTTGTGGATTAAGTCGACGTCCATCAATTCACGCATCGTTGTTTTTGTTTTACAAACTTATCTGTGAACGGTTCTTTGCTTTTATTAAATACTGCCTTACTGTGTTAATTTCAGACTCCTCAGGGTATTAACTGCAGTGGTATGTGGGAAGCACATGTAGAAAATAGCCAAACATCTTAAAGTGCAACTAGTTAATCACGTGTCTATGCTTAGCCATCCCAGTTATATATGGGATTCGATGTTGGCTAAACGGTTGCCATTAAGAATTAAATAATTTGCACCCAGAGCTTGACGAAGGGTGACTCATGAACGGACCAAACAAGAGCCTGCGACTACTTTTCAGATAATCCCACAATATATGACTGCTCGTCCTTGAACCTGCACACATTACACTCGGATTTATCAGCTCCACAAAGTGGAGCTAAAATTGTCGGATTATTTCTAATGCTGCAACATACCATTTAGTTTCGGCAAGTTGGACAGTGTTATAGGAATTCAAGTGCCAACCCTCTTTACTTTCAAATTCCTTTTTGGATTTTTGCTCTCACACGAAAGAGCTTTATCCAGGCTATACGAATATCTTTAACTCGAGTTCATCCAATAGAGTAATTATTCGCTATTTCATGCGTTGCAGCCACTAGTTCAATACTGTCAATCTAACGTCGCGAAGCAGTTCGTCGCACCCGTTGTTGACCTAAAGCTGACGCATAATTTATTCAGGCATTTTGTGCAAAGCCTGCGTCATATCTATACATATTCCCGATTGATTATATGCATAGCGCAATTGAGTTGCTCCTTAACCATCTCATTTGCTTAACTAAGGCAACTGTACTTGATCCTTAACACTTTTAAATGGCATCCAATGGCTTTGCAACGTGGTATGCGCACGGTGTCCCTGGAATTGATCTAGCCCGATTCAGCAAATAAGGACGGACCTAATAATCCTTGCATAGATATGATGGGTTTATGATGTGTAGAGGAGACGCGTGGGGGTTCTAACCTCTATTATAGCGACCAGTGGCTATTCGGAAGCTCGTTCCAGGCGGGCTAGTGACACAAAATTGTCAAAATTCAAGTGGTGCGAAGTGAGTTGAGGGTTGTGTGGGCGTAAGTGGACTACCATGTACGTAAAGATATGCTTTGCACACGGCACGACAATGCGATGCCCGATCAGCGATCCTAAGGCTAGTTTGGCACTGTGTTTGAGCCCACAAGTTGCGCAGCCTAACGGATAGGACGGTCTACCAAGGCTCGGGCTTGAAAAGGCGTATGATGCACACATTCGGTGGAGCCAGATATCAAAAAGCAAGCATGCACGGATGCGAATGATCGGAGCCAGTTATGGCAAAAAGTTATGACAGGCTTGCGAGTAAAGCGAAAAAGGGGCCTGTTCAAATTTGCAACTGAAAAACAAGTTGGAAGCTGGCCACCTTGGGTAAGGGAACGTCTTGGGCGGCACTTTGCAGAGAGGGTTTATACCGAAATACAACTGCGGCAATTTTGCTACAAGGTGAGTAGGCACTACTTTGGTACGACACGCGTCACTTGCCGTTAGGGTGGATGTCGTATACCTACTTGATGAGCCTTGAATCAAATGAGAAATTGTCGGCGGTTTCCCTCCGCTGACATGTACGCACATGAATGCGCTGCTGGACATCAACCAACCGGTGATTTGCAAACTGCGAATTAGTGCACACCTAACTTAAGCATAACTGACACGCAAGTCGCTGCTCATCAACCCGTTAAACATGCGCTGAATATCCCAACCGTGTTTTATGTTCGCACCTGAGTAGCACTCCGTCGTTGCTGGACAGCTTTAGATGTCCGTTTCACCGCACCTTCCTCAGTAAAAGTACTTGGTCAGGAGAACCAAACCACCTACTTCCGAGTGGATTTGGTTGGCCAGTGCACCATACAGGGGGACAATGCCTCACTTCCTGCCTACGGTATTTGTAACCGCATGTCATGCGTTCACGAGAACAGTAACAGCCAATATCCTATATAATGCCAGTGAACATGTGATGCGCAATCGCAGCTGGCAGTACGATGGTGGAAAAACTGATAACGCTTAATATGTCTCTTAGGATAGTCGTAATGAAGCGGGAAAACTAAATGAGAAACGTGTCAATAAAATGGAATGTGAAGTGGTGATTCAACAGAAGTATTTGCTTAAAAACTGGCATAGGTTCATTTGGTTGCTACTAATCGCTCGCCATCACTTCACCTCATCTGGAGGAAGCAAGAACTTTGACAGAATAATTTATACCTGAAATCCTCTTTACAATTCCAAATGCGAGCATCAGGAGAGGAAGGATGTGGGATGACACTGTTTGGACAAGCGACCAACGCCGGTGCTTGAAAGGTTCATACGACTGGGCAAGTTTTGTGTGTCCGGATATTAAAAAAAGTCACAGGTGCATGACTAGGAATGATCGGGACATGCGTTAGCAAAATGCTATGACTACTTGCGAGTGAAGCGACAAAAGGGGCTTGCGCAAATTGCAACTGAAATACGGATTATAAAGTGGCCGTCATACTACGGCACTGCACCGAATATGAAGCGGGCTCAAGCGATTGCATTGTTTCACATTTGTTGGTCTTTACGCTGTCTCATGGGGCTGCAAATTAACTGGCTGTGTGACTAGCAAACTGCGCTTGTGCAGCCACAGTGCGAACAACATTGCCTTGTAGTTCAGTACGCTTGAATGACAAGTAAGCCGAACTCGTAAATGAGGTTACGGTAAATATCACAAGCTTTTGGTGTGTTCGACCCTAGGTTGTACACATTCATTACCCGTGACGAAATGACTCATGATAGAACACCGACAGCTTTGACTATCATTCTCAGTATCATTTTCTGCCACAAAAATATTTTATCGAAATGTGCAACATTTGGAAACAAAGAGGGTAGCGTTCTTGTGAACCAAAACCAAAGAAAACAGAGTAGTCTATGGTTTAGTTAGAGGCCATCATTTTGCTTTCGATACGGAGCTTCATCAGACCAAGTGCACCAACGGGTGGTAGGGACGGATTTTTTGACAAGAAGGGAAAATAAACGCGGTGTTCGAGATGCAAACATCATTTTAATCACGTCACAGGCCAAAGTGTCTTCTTAAGTGGCATATTCAAGGTTGTAAGCACCAAGCTTTTTAATGTTACATCGTTATCACACGTAAATTTCTGTCTGCTATGGGAGTAGGAGTGGTTTGATGTTCGTGCTCCGCCCCAAATCCGTCGGCCAACGACCGTCAGACTGGCTGGGTTAAGACAGCCGGCCACACACTCGATAACTCCACTGCATCCACTCAGTCTACGCAGCTGTTGGCTTTCCTCTTATGCAAGCACCTGATAGCAAGTTGAGCACTTTACCTTTACTTTGGGCTGGATGGTATTGGATGCTGCGTTCGGCTTAGGGTGAATAGATCTTCCGCTGCCCGCAAGCCTGGTTACAAGAACGCCGCACTAGTATTTCGGCTCTATCCTCCTCAGCATAGCGCGGCTCGAGAAGTTTCTTCCAATCCGAAACGACCAACTTCAAACCCATATTTCAGTGGCAATTTAAGCAGGCCCATTTTGTCGCTTTACTCACAGGCCTCTCATTACACTTCGGCATCACTGGTTCAGATCACTCGTAGTCATGTCTCTGTGACGGCGTTGACATACTAACCCACCGAACTTGTGCCGTCGTAGTGTAGCCAAACGACGCGGTCATGCAGCATAATTTCTATTGACGCAGTCACAACCTATCCTAGCACTTACGTCGGCGTACATAATGAGTCACGTTTCCTTCCGATGACTCATCCTCTCCCCTGGCGTCCGCTCGCGACAAACCTATATAATGTCGGGACCTCCTAATTGAATATTCCCTGCTGACCCCCACGTACCTCGTTTCTAGGCGTCCAATTCTGCTCTGCCAGAGTCGTTCAAAAGCACGTGATTCGCTTAGTCGTCGTCGCATCACTCTGCTTTAGGTCGGTCCTGAATGCCACAATAACGGCGCTTTTGTCTGATTTATTGCATTTTCGACCAATCACGCGTTGTTCTGCTTGGCTCAGACTCAAGACCTGTCGCCGCTCTTGATCCGTTCTCAACTCGTGTCAGGTCAGCGTGTCTCCATCTGCCCTTCCTCATTGCGCCTGTTCCCTTTTCCATCTGTCCACCGTTTCCTGGTCTTTCTTTACTCCGGCCAATTACTGCCTTCCACTACTTACACTCGCACTTTTTCGAAGTGCTTTTTCTCACGTGCCGCGGCTGTAGAGCGTTTCGGTGCTCAGTTGTCAAGTTTAAAGTTCCATCCTTTCTGACCGAATATAGCGTAGCGGCCTTCGCAGAGTTCCCTGAATTTTCTTGTTCCTGGCTGTCCATGTTCCAGGAGAACGTGATTTCGTCTCTTGGCTTGTGCCCCTACGCTGACTGGCCTGCACTTTCGGGCCACAGACATGACTTCGTAGTTACGCTTATTCCGCGCTTGTCGAGTCCTGGTTTCCCTTCTGACGGTTGCTTCCAAACTTTCGCGATTTGCTGCTGGAGCTCCCCACCCCCCACGTACGTTGTACTTGTATCAAGTGAAATTCTCGTTTGTCTGCCCAACTGTACTTCCAATGGCACAGCTTTGTTTATGGAATGTTTGCTGGCTGTACAAGCGAGAAGAATCCCAAGTAAGCTACCTCCCAGGCCAACATTGTACAGTTTTTCCAGTCTTCATTGTCAGGTTAAACCGTTAAGTTAACCCGTTGGTTTAAGGATGGTAGGGTGACATGCGTCATCTCTTAATGTTCCACTTTTTCAGTACTGTCTGAAATGCCTTCTACTCGAAACTGGGTCCTTGGTTGTTAATGACACATTGTGGGATTCCATACCTAGAATGTGAACGGCTGTGCCACCGTCTAACTTGTTTGATCCTTGATCGCCACGGCTTCTACCCATCGAGTGAAGTGGTCGATCGTCACCATACACTTACTCAGTTGACTAAACCCTTACCACAATGGCTTTCATTCGTAGTGCAGCCGTTTACAACCTTAACTCAAAAACTATGATCCTATAATCACGTAAATGGCATTCACGATGCCCTCAGTGAGTCGGTGTCGTCCCGCCTTAATCGGACACCGCGTTTGCTCACCTAAGCCATCCGCTCGTCTAGGCGCGCACCAGCACTGGACAATACTGAGGTGGAAACAAGAGCTCGCGCATAAACTGGCTCAAACTCCCAAAGCATGGGATGTGAACGTTAGGCTACATTAGCACATTTCCAGACGAACGCAGATGTTGCATTTAATTTGTCCGGAACAAGAGATCACACCCCCTAGTCTGGTAGAGCGCTTTGTGAATGGAGTCCAAACGGATTCCCACAGAGGACTTGATTGAACAAACGTGATGTCTTTTTGGGGCCACGGAATAGCAGGCTGACTGACGGCATCGTGGATGCCATTTTCATGACTACCAGATCATAGTTTTGCGCTAAGGACTCAAACTGCTACACTACGGATGAAATCCATTGCGTTAAGTATGCAGTCAATTTGGAACTGATATTTTGGGCCTTTTACGCAGTGCACTACACGCATTTTGCAACATTTAGAACACACTGAGGGGACCGGTTTTTAGGAAACTCTTTAGCACCTTTGTTATCTAACACTGGTGTACATAAGTGCTGAATCAAGAACGTGTCAGCGGTTCGTGCAAATCACGCTGTGGTATGCTTTAAAAGACGGATTTCATATCTCCGGCGATGAAATAGTACCTCCTGTTTCTCGTTAGTAACCAAACGTAAACTCACGCACAGGGTTAACAAGATGCTTGAGCATCGGGAATGTTAGTCAATAACTAAAAGGCTACCATGTATTTTTAATTCCAGACCCTGGTGATGTTAAATGAAGTTGCAAGTAGCTGATGTGATACCTAAATTCGAAGGAAATGAACATAATTTGGAATGCCTTATAAAACCGAGATAGTATCTAACAAATATACAGGGCATTTAAACAAACGAGTTCACCATACAAATAGAATTTCGTTAGATCGGAACTTCCATTTAGGCTCACTTTCATTTTAATGTAAACATGGCAGGAAATAGACCATAATAATCACGGGGAATCTCTAGAGGTGCAATGAAGTGATAGTTTCATCAAATTTCGGGAGTGTTGTGAAAAAAATGAAAAGAAATTTCTACAACATTTTGTACAATATTTCTGCTGCAGAAAGATACAACAAATCAGCTATATTGTAAAGTATAAAAGGCACATGTGTTTTGAGTTGCGCAAGAAGAAATCCTACTGTTCTGTTGAATATCAGTAGTACTGCGGTAGAAGCCAAACGCTTGTCTGTAACAGATTAGACAAGATTTAACAACAGGAAGACGACTGCTGACATTTGAAGAGGCATCTTATGGACCAGTGAGTTGAAGGCAGCGTTTCGCTGATGCTTCGGCGTGTGCGTTGATGCAGGGGACCGAAATGCCGAAGTACCAGCTCTGGCGGCTCTTAAGGACGCATGTCCAGGACCAATTGCAACGGGTCCCATAATCGCGAAGGTTGGCACTGGAGTAAAATTAACCAGAAATGGTAAAAGCATTGCGTAGACATAACATAATTCCTAGAATAATTGCAACTACATTAGCAAACACCAAGGTAGAGCAGACTGCATGCGAGTTAGCCATAGTTGTTTGGACATGCAGTTAGATTTTGCAGCATGTCAAATTTGACTGTGCGTCATCCGCAGATAGAAAGGCATGATGATAACCTCACCTCTTGGCGTCGTTCCTCTATTTAGTAAATACGGCGGAGGAAAGTGGGTGGGATCCGGCAAGTCTGGTAAAGTGTATAGTAAAAAGATAATTTAGAGTTTGTGTATGGGCCCGTAGCTATTATATGTGCTATCCACTATCATGTCAACTGTGTATGAGTTATGCAGCAAAATCTTCAGCATGAACATCATCTACTTGCCTGCATTATTGGTTTGGTCTTCCCAATCATTTGATTAGGCTGCTCTTCTTGCACCATTAAACAAATCAGTCTAGGTTAATGTTGAAATGACTCAGTGGTTAAATGCAGACTACTTATTTCATCGAATATTACATAAAAGGAGCTAGTTTCTTGAGTAGCTCTCGGTACTAATTAAGAACGCCAGCAATGCACTGTTATACCAACCCTGGCCTTTGAATTTTCCACCTGGACACGGAGAAACGTCAAGCGGCACACAGCGCCTGAAGTTAAACTTCGAAGCTAAATCCATATCGTGCTAAGAAATAAACAAATTTTAAGTCATATTTTTTATCCGTTAGGCGCAATATTCCTAGTCAAGTCTCATGCAGATAGCTACGAGCAAGGTAGTTTTGCTGTAAAAGCATGGCTTTCAACATTTTGATGTCACCAGTCAGCTGCGCCACTGCAACTACTTTTAGCCTTTTAGATCAACACATTTTAATGTTCTCTCCATTAGCTCTAAGGCAGATAACCATCGACTTATCTGGAAAGCGCCTGAGGGTTGTTTTCCCCAGTTTTGCTTAGGCGGTAGTGTACGTCATCCGCCAAGAACCAGAAATGTGAGATGTCGACACAAAGGACTTATAGAATGAAAACATAAATGACGACGTAATCCTGTCATAACTTACAAGATGGTTACGACTTAACTTTTATCATTACGCACGTCACAAACATTACAGAATACATGGTTGGTCACTTGATCTACGGCCTTCCGCAGTAACGGTCATCTAAGATGGCATTTAGTAGCTTTGTGGGCTACTGCCTTAAATGCCTGAGAGTAACGGATTTTGTGGCAAATTTACTAAAGGCTGTTCACAGTGGCTCAAAGACGGACGTAGTGCCGCATCAGATAGTGCAGTCGAACGGTGCGTGCTAATGGTAAATATCCCTTGGACGAAATGACCAAGGAATTCTTCTTCGGATGCGCGGAATAATGTCTAACTTGAGCTATTATGTAGAATGATTATTAAGATTGTATTGAAAGTTCTTTCTTAAAACTAATTACAGTGTTAATAAACTCATAAAAAGACAGTTGCAACTCTTTTAATTATTGGTAGTTGAATATGGTGTTTGTATCAATTTGCTGCAAACCACTGAAGTATGCAAGGCCCATGAAAATCAAGCATGACAACCAAGCTCGTTTTCCGCGCTGCATCATCAGGATAGCTAGAACAATAAATGAATGGTTAACATAAAGCAGGCCGTGTGAAGTTAGTTTTGATTGCAGTGTTATTTTGAAGTAGACATTATGTGATTGTATCCTGATGCCTGATATCTTTAACGTATGGAATAAGCAAGGTCGAAACACGCCGTGGCGCGCAAGTTTTCGATTGGGTAACACCCAATTCCCATCTGCTTCAGCTACGGTCCCAGTAATAGAATCGGCCAAAATTCACCTTAATGGAAATCACGGACGACATTGAGGTTGCGCTTCGCAATACTGTTGCACATTATGTACTACAAAATGATGATATACTCAGTCACTAACTGTCGTGCCAAGCGTTGCCCGTCGTGACCCATAGGCTAAAGAGCAGAAGTCTAACTAACTTCGCAATAATCCAGGGTTCCAGACTGCCATCTTTATCCGATATGATGGAATTTGATCGAAACTCTTAGTAGTGTTCAGTTTTTTTTATGAGGGCACCTCTCAACTTCTGGTTTAGTGTAGTTTTTCGACTTGTTCTGACGATTATCCTCGTAGCAGATATTGAGTGTGCGACGAATGGCAAGGGCAAAGCAACAGTTCCCACACATTGTCTGTGAACAAATATAGGAAGGTGATTAACGCGTTTCTTGCTGGCGTCCATCATAAATGACATTTACTAAAATCTGATTTATGGTTTTGCATTAATCCTTTATTCACAGTTTCTTTGGTGATGAACTTAGACAACACACTATTCTTCCTTTTTTGAAATCATTCTAGCCGGTCGGTTTTTTTTCGAAAAATTGTTTCCCTTTCTTGTATGATCACAAATTGCTAATAAAATCAAAAAGCTAAAAAGCTGAGTGTACTTTAAATAAGTTTTCATTGTAAAGCACCAAATTTTTGCCACATTAGTTTTAAATTATATGTCACTACCTCATGTAATCATGTAAAATATGGGATATGTATTGCATGCATGAGTTGCAACCATCCGCCTATTTTAAAGGACGCTAACCAGACACTGTCGTGACGTGCAACTTGGAACTGACTAAGATATTGGCAACACGATTGAAAAATTTGCACATTTTGTTAGACATTTTCCGATATATTGGGCTAATACTATTACGGCGTGAAACACTGCATTGTACTAACCTGCTTTCTCCGTTTTAATCTCATTATCAGTGTAAACACTGTAGGCAGACTATAGTTTAACTGGTGACATCATGTTTCATCTACAGGAATCTGGAAATTTATTTTGCACAAGACCTTATGACAATAAAAGAAGAAATTGACGATGTCCTCGAAGCTAACGTTTAGGTTTCGACTACGGGTGATGCACAAACTTCTGCTGAAGATGATATCATTGAAGTGATTCGAGACGTTGGATCTCTTGTTGATCAGTTAGCGAGGCAGTTATTCATTGTGGCATTTGTAATTGCAGATGCTCTCGATGGTGAAGCATGCGAACAGGAACCAGGAGACAATATAACTTTCCAAGAAGAACTTGCTTCACCTATGCTTATTTCTTCAGGGAAACACCCAAAGGATACCAGATCTAGTCCATGGAGGAAAGAGAACTTATGTCTAGGATCAGAGAATCATAATTATTGGTATGAATGTGAACCTGAAATTTTAAAGGAGGAGCTTACACTGCCGTTTTGATAACGCATTTGTTGAGCACATGATAAGGTAGACAACTGAGTACGCCAATTTAAAAAGTGAACATTCATTTAGTATAACCACGGCAGAAAATGCGTGCTTTTCTCACTATTCTCTTTATCTCTGGCTATAATCCATTAACACAAAGACACATGTATTTGGATCCTGAACAACATGTTCATAATGCAGTCATCAGTCAAACAATGAATCGAAACAGATCTGACAAAATCAGGAAAGGCCTACACCTGGCAAACAATAGCATTCCGCAAGCAGATGACAAATTTGAAAAAGTTTGGCCACTTTATAACCTACCCAATAAAAGATTTCTGCAATTCTTCCTCATGGAACAAATTCTATACGTAGATGAAAACATAATACCAAATTCCGGCCGTCATGGACTGAAGCATCGGAGGCAAGTCTATTAGATTCGGGTCTAAACAATGGGTCATCGCAACAACTTACGCTATACCGCCTATCTGCATCTCTACGAAGGAGCTCAGGCCATATATGACAAACGTTAGGTTTGGGATAGGACGTCGTTATGGACGTAGTTGACAAGCTCCCGAAGAAGCGGTCCTACCATATCTCTTTTGACAATATTTTTCGCAGGCCTGCCGCTCACAAAAGCATTAGTCAGCAAAGGTATAAGAGCAACGGGAACAGTTCAAGCAAATAGGACAGAAAATGGCCCCATCGACACAAAGGCCCGAGGAATGCTAAACAGGGGTACTTATGACTACAGTTTTGATAAACGACATGATGTCTTTGCTTTGTTTCAATGAATCATGGGCAATGCTGGTTTTTCAACAAAGCAAAGATTCCAGTTTCATTGAAATGATTAGGGAACACATCCCAGCATGGTTTTACAAAGACGAAATGAGGTCTTCAGACAGCTCAATCATGTCGCACCTTTTGAATGTGGCCATACAGCTTCAGAGAATGACTTCAAAGTCATCTACTCACTACCTGAACACGTCACCCAAGGATTTCGCATACAGCTATTATCCATCGCCGAGGCTATCTACATTCATCACCTGAAGCCGAAATTATGTGTACAAAAACGATTCATAAGGTCGATATAACTACCTCGGCTAACGGACAATGTTACTTAGTTATTTGGTTGTTACCTTACCTATTTAATTACTCTGGACTACTGAGCTTTGCGTATGCATGTTTATTTAGTTTTGGTTTACCATCTCTATCTCTGTCTCAAGTTATTGCTTTTGATTATTCAAACTGTCCCAACCCGCGTTGACGCTTTCCCCACAATCAGTGCTAGTTAAACGTTTGGGTCCGTTGAGTGTTTACCTAAAAGAATACTTCACCCTGAATTGTTTTCTAATATTGTTCGCTTTGTTTTGGAATGATAATTCCGTTGTGGTTCTTGCCAGCAAATATGTTGGTGAAGCGGTGCAAGGCTAAGGACAGATGCACATACTCATTGAACAACCTAACATCTTTACCAAGTATAACACATGAACGGGAGGTGTGGATCGATTGGACCAAGATGTTGGCCAGTATAGAGCCAATTCTCGCAGTAAACTTGTTGGTGTCCGCTATTCGACTTTCTACCGGATGCAGCAATGATTATTGCTTGGATTTTGTACAGAAAGTCACTTGCACCTAAACAAGAGCAACATGCCATGCTTTCGTTTAAACGATCTGTGATAAAAATCTATTTGCGTATCTAGCCGACAATAATGTCCCCAAAATCTTCATACACACAGTAGAAAACTGCAAAAGGTTGAAGACAGCATCAGGAAATCTTATTCTGGACATCACTTGGAATCTGTGCCGAAAAAAAGAAGACGCTGTGACTATAGGAAGAAGGCTAGTCTAATCTGCCCGGTGTGTGATGTGCCATTACACAATGCCTGCTCCGCGACATACCATGCGGTAATGGTAGAACAACTAGTTTGTGTAAGTTTGAGCTTCATATTCTCTTATATAGAAAAACGGTGACAAAGCTTCTTTGAAATAAATATTAAATATTGTAACATCACATCTGCAAACAATTTTACACTTGCGCAGGAAACGTTTTGATAATTTTACTCATATTCTAAGTAATTTCCTGCTGGCGCCTTTTAATATGGACATTTAAGAAAATCTTCACATTTAATAAAATAATCTAAATTTGCAAAATTGGAATTTCATGTGAGTGTTTTTACCATGTACTCTAACCTGTGTGACAATAAATAAAATGTCAAGACCCAACAGGAAATGGGTTAAGATGAATCCAGATGGCCACTGCCACTACAAGTTTGTGAAATTTGAGCAGTTTGTTGCTGGATTCCCTTCGTGGTATTTTGAGTGGAAGACCTCTGTGATGATAAACGGGTTAGTATTATGGACCAGATGTTCGACTGCCGCAGTGGTGCAACTTTGTTTATTCCACAACTCAAACATGTTGTCTGTTACTGTCTTACGCGTCCGGTTACACGTCTTGTGGTAGCTTGTCTCACAGGAAATATAAATGGCGGAACGCCATAGGAGTTGGCGTCCATCTACAATTTATCCTTCAGACGTCATGACTGTTTCATGTCCGTTGGTAAAATAAAGCGGCACTGTGATGTTGCTTGTCATCCTCATCACTTGTGGGGTTAAGAGAAAATAACTAAAAGCTTTTATAAGCATCTCAAGTTGGTGACATCTTTTTCTATTTGACGGTAACCAGAACATGCTGTTATTCGGTGGCAACTATGGATTGTGGTTGATGACAGAGTCGTCGAATTTCTTATTTTCACTACTAACGTGTAGTATGATTTTAAGTTTAATTTTAATGTTTTCGTCCCAGGAGAAAACAAGTTATATAGCACAGCCTAGTCAGGAAAAGCACCAGCCGCGTTTCGCCCTATTGGGGCTCGTCTGGTAGGCATTTCCTCGGTCCCCTATGAGGAGCGAACCCATGGCCGCTAGATGCAGATGCCAAGTACCCAGCAGCTTAAGCCACCTAGCCATGGAGGACGTCGCTGGGCTATATAATTTGCAAGCTACTTGGGAGGTAGCACGACCTATCTTCTACTGCCACGCAGGTTACTACCCTAGCAGCTTACAGTGACCAGCCACCGAAGGTCATGACTTCCGCTAACCATTTACCAATAATGGGTCAGCAACCAGACCTTAATGCCTTAAATCAGCAACGCTGAGCACATAATGTTTCAAGGAATCATAAATGCTTACAGCTAATGATAAATGAAACAATCAGCTGACTGCGAGGAAGTGAGATGAAGGATTTGGCACACTTACTTTGAAAATAAACTCAAAGGTTCTACTGTCCCTTCAGCGCTTCTGCACCTCTTCACCAGAATTCTAAGTGTTATTTTTACCGGCTAATAAAATCAATTTAAAAAAGTTAACAAGTATTTTCGGTAAAATGGATCAGATTTCCTGTGTAGAGCTTGTATTCCAGTAATTTTGCACTTGTTATTCGCAACTTTTAGATTACATATCGCGTATCAAATACTTGACAAAGCGTGTTCGGAGTATTATTTTATGTTAGACATGACGCATCACTTACACCTTATTATTGGGGAAGAAAATAAAAGTACTGACCTAGACAAAATGAACCCGTTGAAGAGAGAAACCTGATTACTTGCTGGTATGCTGTAAATGCCTTAAGTTTGGATATCTACAGTGAAGCAATCAAAGCACTCAATCGCTAGCAGATGGGAATGAACTCTAGGTTCATTGCAGTAACTACGACGAAGACAAAGATAAAATTGTTCACTGGAGACGCGGTTGCAACTAAATCAACTATAAACCGATAAGTTTTGATCCTAGAGTATTTATCAGCAATGTATAATAAACTGGTTTTCTGCGGTACTTTGTTGTTAGGTGGAAGAAGTGTGGCAAATGGGCCAGATTTTAAGTTAATAATATAACTATTTCCATATTATCGTAGTGGTCTTCATGTAATACGACGTAATGTTTTCTAACGGGTTTAGAGACACTATATGCAAATCGATTTGCACGCAGGTTCGTAAACTTGCAGTATGCCGAACGTCATAAAGAAAACGAACGTAGCTTCTATAACAATTATCCAGTGAGCAAACTTGCGAAAATGTCTGTAGTTCCTGAGTTGCAACACGCGTTAATGATGGCATCCGTCGTACACATGACAAAAGCAGGTGTGCGAAAATGGAGCAAGAACCTGTATTATGTGCAAGCGCTTCATGCATCTGACGCATAATGGAATGTTGTCTTAATGTGCTATCAGATAAGTACACCTGACATACGTTTACCTCGTCGATTTTGCTATAACAGGTAAGAAATCCATGCAAATAGAGATCGAATGCAACATTGCGGCCTAATTAATTTTTAATTTAATTTTACCTTTATTCTATTTCACCTACATTTCCAAAGTGCCCTAGCTCTCACCTTTAAGTTATGATGTTTAAACGTAAGGCAGCATTCACTGTTCATTCTCATCTCGTGATTTACGCATAACCAATTAAGTAAATGGCAAGGAATTTATCATAAAACTCTGCCTGCACGTAGTGCCAACCACCCACACCATTCAAGAATGAACAATGTCCTTAACGCACACCCTTTCGATTAAGTAAACATAACTCAGTACTTGTACATCAGACGGCATTATATAAAAACTATGGCTAGTAATTGGTAATTAAAACCATTCAACCAAATCACCGAAGCAGTTTAACTCTGGCTGCATCGGCTATGCACCCACCGGTCACATGGTTATTTTCGAAAGTGTCTACATAGTAACATTTGTCTCGGTATTATTCTGGACGATACAATTGTTGCTTTGTGAGCGTTAGGAGGATTTATTAGGTTTCCGTGTAGGTTTTTCATGGTTAGACACAAGCAGACAACCACCACCCATCCACGAAAGCGCTAGACGGCCGTTTCGTCCCATTGGGACTCGTCAGGCCCGCCCACCCACTGAATCCTGCCGGATTGGAAACTACGCCCTTACTCTTGCGAGTCAGTGACGTATGCCACTCAGCCAGGGGCGACGGCAGCAGACCGCCATGACTGATAGCTAACTTCGATATAGCGCGGCTCATCCTCCAATGTCTTCCATGTTTTGAATGTGCAGAGGACTAGAAAACCGGAAGCAATGCTAGGGCAGGTGAGCTCAGATGAAGGACGCCAACTACTTGTAGTTATATTACCTATCGTTGTTTCGTTACTGGTCTTCGGACTTATCGTTTTTACTTTATATAAAGCGATTAGGAACAACTACTTCTCCTCAGGGATGGGAAATGTACACAAAGCAAACGAGCTTTGGTAAATGTATGCATTTTATTTCGTCTGTTCATTTCGCTGAGGATATTACAGTTATATGCAGCTGTCGGTGGGTGCCCAAACAGACTAAAGGTAAGCCGGGCGTCTTGTCTCTGCGTTCAGAGCAACTTGAGGTTGGTTTTGAAAGCAAAGCACTTGTTTAATCCAGCTTGTCGCAAAAGCTTTGGTGATGCTCAGGAGCTGGAAGTTAGCGAAATCCATCAGAAAACTGAACGCTTTGTTGTCTTCAAACCACTGAGCTGAGTCAAATAAGCGTGTACAATTCAAAGATGCTGACTGGCTGCGTGTATGCGTAATCTGGGATGGGCATGCTTGACTTACAGTCCAGCATGTAATCCTTCATTCGGAAACATTTGAACCTATCAGCTGCGCTTATGTAACCAAGTAAGTAATTATGTACCACTTGGTAAAATGGATAGAACTTGGCTCTATACCCTGTTTCCTATAGTGGATACAGGGGCAAATTTTGGGTTGGGCCAATAAAGAGAACTTCGGCATAAGAGAAACTGATCATTAGTATAGAGGTCATACGCCTTGTAGACCTTATTATCGCTATTTCAACCTAATTGCCAGATGTTAGAACAATTAAGTTTTCTTATGGACGTTGATCTCTGGTTCTCTTAGTACGATACTCTATGCTTCTCTATTAATCTGTACAAAAATATTTGCAGGCAGTACACTGTAATACAGCTGCAGTTTGTCGAATTGACAAGTCTTTTAATATGTACTGATGACAAGACTAAATTCTTGAAAAACGTCAGCTTGTACTCTATATAGGTAAGACTACTGAATTGCAGATACTGACAGACCACGTTACTTTCAGCAGGCGGAGCTTTTAGTCTAGCCATTTCTTCTAAGGCCATTGCGAAAATATAAAAGTCAGTTTAGCTGCTAAAGTTAGCAAGGAGACTTCAGCTCGGTAAACACAGGAGTTGAGTGGCACCAAATGCACTGTATGCTGTCCTGATGAAGGAAACCTCATGAATTCACACACAGCGTTCAAAGAATTACACTTGAGCTTTTTCTTTTGAGATAGCTGAGTATACCATCAGCAAGGCCTCCTTAAAACCGCGAAGTTTCGACATGTTTTGGAAATGAAATGCGACACTTTCGGTGCAAAGCAGCGGTGCCTTCCATAATCATTTGACGAGTATCGGTAGCGAACATCCGAAATTTTCATACACTACACATATACACCCAGCTTGGTGGTGGATTGGAAAATGGTTAAACATCGAATCAATATCCAAAGGGCTGGTTCATCTAGCCTCCGTCTTTTATAAACATGCATGTATTTTGTAGTCCGTAGGGTTGCAATGATCTTATAGCGGTGGAAGCATTGATAGTAATAAAGGAAGGACCTTCAGTTAATTGCATTCCGATGAAACAAATAAGAGCAAGAAACGATGGTTTGTATGCAAGAATGCTGCTGACTGCGACGCTGCGGCAGAAAATAGTGCCGCTAACTAGTGACTTGGCCCATAGTGAGAATCAAATGCAGGCGAAATACACTGGCTCCGTTAAACCGACTGATGCGTTTCCTCATACTGTTTTGCTATGTCATAGATTGTCCTTCTTAAATGTTTATGCAGTTAAGCTCATTACTGATAACTAAACCAGATGGATGCACCCGGTTTACAGAAACTTGGAGCATGTGTTCTAGTCAATGGAGACTAGTCGGGTTAAACAGGTACTCCAATGAGGCATCTGGTTGTGTACTATCGCGCACCACATGACCAACCACACGATTAACTTGCAGGTATTAGTGTTTTTGTACAATCAGTGTTTGACATTATCAACGCATACAGTCCATGTCCCAGATAAACCAAATAATATTGGTTATATCACTGGTTTTAAGGAACTTCCTTGGCCAACTGGATGCGATCCTCCCATTTACTTGATGGAACCCTGATAAGCCACACGACTCTAGAAATTAATTACAGTGAGCGCTTGAGTGATGTGTCAGTCATACGCGATACTGTTACTAACTAAACAACCAGTCGCAGGCTTTTATTATGAGCTATTGATGAATCTGGCCAATCTCTCTATTCTGGTGCGAAGCATATACCAAAGCGTGCAGTACCATTTATTAGGCTAACCGGTATCGTGTGTATAGCAGGTTTCACCAACTCAAACAGATCTATACCTTTTGCTTACTTTAAGTCTTGTATTTGATCACCAAGCAAATTCTCTGCCAGAAGGGAAAACGGTTAAGGATAGAAAGAGCCATTCAAAGTGGAAATGGGCAACAAGTAGGTACCTACTCCATTGGTGAAAATCGTTCACAAACTGATTGCAATCTCTTGTAAAACACTGTGGCGTACCTAATAGGATTCATCCGACCTTTAACACTAACCGGCTAGTGAGCGGCTAGTAGGCAGACAACCATGCGAACAGCACCTGATACATCAACAATTGCGTTCGAAAGTCCCCTGGCTATTTGAACCCTAGGTTGCGTTGAACTTTGGATTTGTTAGTTTGACTAAATAGAATGTAATCCTGCTGTTTCTGATCTGTACGTTCAGTAGAGTGTAATGAGAATGCGCACAGCCACAAAGACATGCATGTCCGGATAATAATGATCGGCTCATGAAATAGTCATAGGATGTCTGTGTACGAAACAACATCGTGCTCACTGCAAGGATGTCAGTTCTCTTAGGATATATTTCTGATTATTGTAATCGGGGATGAGATAATTCATTACTAGGAAAACAAGAATCACTGTTAGGTGGAGGGAACTAATTATTAAACGACATCCAGCTACCCAAGTTGTAGTTTTCGTGATAAAATATATCAAAGTGGGATAGAATAAATATGAATGCACTATCTTTCCTCATCTACTTATGCCTAGTATTGAAGAAAAGTATGAAACCACCGTAACAATGGGCAATACATGATTCTGCGTAAACGTTACGTACATTAAATTTTGTCTCCACCGGCTATGCAGGGCAAAGTGTTGAAATCATTTGGCATGATTTTTACATTCCCTACCTTCCCCATCAAGATAAGAGTAATTTCAAGGACCATTTTATTTTTAGATGTGAGAATAAGCACTCAAAGCGCAGAATTATTTGAAAATTTACAGCAACGAAGCACGCTAAAAGTTTTCCTGTTATGCGCAGCCAATTGAAAAAAGAGCTTCTTCTTTGCTCATTCCATGGGGACAGGCAAGCAAATTATCTAGCACCATCACGCAAATGTATGCGCTTACGAAAATGTTTGTTCAAATCGACTACCCTATTTCATTCGCAAAATGCTACAAAGTGAAGGAAAACTTCTTTGCAGTTACTGAGAACAACATGAACGAAACCGGGATAGAAACTTTTAACACAACAGTAGTGGCCAACAATTTTGTACGGACAAAGTTTGCCTCTGGAACAGTTGGTCAATGCATCGTAAAGGCTACAACCTTTTGTGTATATCAGACAACAGAGCATAAGGAAGTGAGTTACGTAGTCTACCATAATGATACATATCGGTATAAGACTAGGGTATCACCACAAAGATATTGCAAAGTTTTCCAAAAATCAGTACGAAGGTTAAAATCACATACATGACTGAAGCGAAACAAACACTAGTTATTGCAGGTTTATCGTGCCTATTTTATTTTATTTTGTGTAAGCAGGTTTAATAATACACCTCTTTGATTCTGACTATCCACAAGATCGTCGCAGCATCCTGATTTAAACAAACTGAAGTCGCGCTTAACTTCATGCAGTTTCTAATCTTGCTATCTCCATGTAGCTCTATCCTATTGCAAAGGCGGGACACCTTCTTCTTAGACATACGTGCAATTCAGTTTTAAAGCTCAGCCATCTTCTAGATTTTATCTCCCATCTTAGGAATAACGCAAACGCTTGCTTACCATATCGGTTTACAAACTCTTGGTTACATCCGAATTTAGCACACGTTAAGATATATGATTGGTCCCGTCATAAGAACCTCAAATGGTATGGAGTGATTAATTGGAATGAAAGGAGCTGATTACCGAAACGAACCATAGAAAAGAAAGAAACATATACCCTATAGTTGGTCCCATCATAAATGACGGTCAGTCTACTCGATTCCACTAAGGTATCAACAAGGTTTTTACATTTAAGTGAGCGCTCTACCGGCCTTGTTTAATTAAGTCAATAGCAGCAAACTCAACCTCTTTACGCACAAATATGAGGTCCTTCTTTGTGAACGTGGTGCAACGATAGTTCAATTATATGAGAGTCCCGTACAAGCTCGCTTTCAACATTTAACATTTGTAGGTAAACTTGTTGACCTTGATAGATCCGATTTTACTGCATATTGGAAAATAGATTGTCAGCTAGGCTGTCCTTACACGAATTCTTGAAACCAATGCTGCATGTCCTATGACAGCGGCGGCGGTAGCCAACTTTCAAAAAGTGAATAGGTTTTCACTGCAGTGTTCTGGTTACTTTTAGATCCATGTGCAAATGGCTGGATTACTAGGCATCCGTAAACAACCCTACGATGAATTTGGCTTCGATTTTCACAAATGGTAATACTTTAGGATTTTAACTCACCAATAATCTCTACCTCTATCCGGTCGAAAGCCAACTGATTGTGTATGCCGTGGTCACTCGTATCTTCCACGGGAATAGGTTGAGGTAGACTGTGCATTGGTGTTAAGTTGATTTCTCCAGATAAACCGGTGTGTTGTTTACGTGTTTGCTGAGCAGTAAGAAGAAGCCCATCATGTTTGGGGTGCATGTTTGACCTGTCTAAACATATCCATTGACCTGCATCTGCCTCGCTAGCCCATGCAACGAGTAAGCGACTCTCGAGCAAATGGGAGTCCAACCAACGTTCTGTGATGTACACACCACCAGATCGCGACAGGCTTGGTCGACGCCTCACCCCACGGTGGTACCATTCCAGTGTTATTTGTGGATTTAATTTCGCCTCGTCTGTAGGGAAGGTAGCCCTGCACACTAGTTCAAGGGTGGTGCCATAGAAGACAATTTTCGGTCCAGTAATGACAATTGCTGTAAAGAAAAACAAGGCAAGGTGGTAAACAAACCGACGATCTGAGTTTGTTGACATGGAGAAGCAAATGTAGCCGGTTCACTTTTTGTCTAACTGATTCTAAGTCCCCATATCAAGACAAGCTAGGTTACTGGTAACCCTTTTTAGAAAATGGAAACAGTGCCAAAGTAACGTTGAGTATTGTTGCTGTGTTTCGCTTAGGGAGCTGGTTTCCATCAGAATCACAACAGCGTGAGTGAGTCAGTTTCACCTACCTGAGTTGTAGCGCTTGATTATACTTACTGCGGACGCTGACTTTTCCAAAGTACTGAAGTATGAGAGATTATTTTCCATCCAAACTAATCAAGTGAAACAGCTATAGGAAACCACAAGAAGATATCATGAAAAGCACATTTATTCCCGCTTCCAAAACTGCACAAATCAGGACGAAACACCCAAAACCTACACGGTGTCAGTAAACTGGGTTCACCATACCGTCCAACCGATGATGTCCAATTGTACGGAGTGAAACTATGACTTGACTGGCATCAAAAATTAAGCTACTCGTAAAGCCCAGGTGTTTTGGAAGATCTTGCTCAACGAATATATATATATATTAATATGTATATATATAGGTATACATATATGCAGTACAATCTCAATGGAAACATAAGTAACCGAGCAAACTTCTAGAAGTGGATATACCGTCGTTACCGAATAGCAAGGAACTACCACAGGGCCGTTGGTCAATGGACCAAGTTCACAGTTTTAAACAGGAATAGTTGGCTTGAAAAGAGCAAACTTGTTTAGAGTAAACCCAGATTTGTTGCGTAGATATATTGGTAGGTTAGGATAAGGTGGATATAATTAACTTGCTTTAATCTAGTTGCATCTTGCGGAGCTGCTCTTGGAGTACCACTTTCTTCTAGGCACTTCGACACTGTTAGACACCAGCGCGATAAACTTGGTGGCAGTTATGAAAAACGGGTTATAGGAAAACGTGTCTGTGTGAGCTGTTATTTTCCTCTGTATTAGAGTAGAGAACGCTGCAGACAACATGGTGAGGAGGATAGACGGAGCAGTATTGCTGAGGATATAAGCGTTAAGTGAAGGAGCATTTCGTAGGCAAGTACATCGGAGCTTCGTAATACCCATGACATTTTATTGGCCAACGCTCTCACTTTCACTCGGTGGCAAGTCAGCGGGTTTTAGGTAATTGATGTGTGTATGTTCGTGTGCGTTTCTACCGCATCTGCAGCATGATTCTATACCTATGTGTTTGTGTATTCATCCTGTTCATCGTTTCACTTTTTCGGACTCACTATTTTCGGAGTGTCCTTGACTGTTTTCTTGTAATCTTCTGCACCTCCCCACATGCCCAACGGCACACTAGGTCTATCTATTGAAATCTGAGGCAATCCGCTGCACAGGTGCGTCTTGCTACTCTCCATTCCAAAAGTAACCTTCTAGCAGCTTGTTTACCCATCTATTGTCCGGCTTTAAGCTAACATACTTAAATACTTTGACTTATATCTCCATTGGTTCACAGCACTGAAGATTTTGTGAGCGTTCGTTGTTTGAGTTTTTCCCAAGCGCTATCTGATGAAGGCAGCAGAGCGCAAACACCAGAGTTGTTCCTGTATAGCGCTTATATTTTTTAAATATACCACGGGCTTTGGATACAACATGTTTAAAACAATTCGAGGTCATCTTCTAGACGTAGCTCAATGACGGCTTTCTGCCCGTTATAATGACTCCGTCCTAGGCGGATAAATTGATCACTATCGTTTGCATGAGTCATTGGCACACTTCTGCATGTTACATACAGCATATTTCAAAATATATCACGCTTATTAGCTCAGCTGTTTGATTTAATTTTGGGGTTCTTAAGCGCAGCACTCCTTTACAGCTGTAGTTTGCCAGTCCATGAAAGGTGGCAAATCATGTCACCTTTTTACAGAAGCAAACCGATTCCTTTGTAATTACCCGATATAAGCAAGTTGGGCATCTTCACGGGCCATGAAAACCGCTTTCGTCAAACACCGCCGAGTTGTTATTCGCTGGTGAGTACGAGCACGAACAATCGGCACCACTGCTGTTTACCATTTGATTGTTTTTTCATACTAGCATTTCTATTGTCATTGACAATACATCAGATACATTTGGATCTGCCGCAATTCATTTGATGCCTGAATACTTGTCCATTTTTGGTACATAAATCACGCAGTTTACATCACTTGATATGAGCCACCATACAAAATATGTGCCCAAAACAGTTGATCCATCTTGCATTATTTTCTAGTCTATTAAGTGCAACCAAATTCTTGAAACTTAATGAGTTCATTCTCAATGATGCTTGCACTTTAGCGGATGTGGACGTAGGGTGACGGCATCAGAGAGAATTCAGCTTTGTTATTCACCTTTGCACTATACCATACTTGATACCACAACTGGTCGTACCTAGCTGAGTTCTTTTGATCGACTAAGATGCGTACACCAAAGTCGCAGTTATTCTCACATATAAAACTCATAGTACAAACAAAGTAAAGTATACTTAATTATTCAACTTAGCCAGTGGGACAGAAATCAGTCAGAAATAACGGATCAGACGCATAATTTCCAGCAAATTCGGGAAAGCACCATATTCGGCTACTAATGTGAACTTATTAAGAAAACTCAATTAGAGTGACGCAATTCCTCTTTATTCATGATTGCATATCGTTCTATCCCGCTTGGTATATACTCCAGTGTAGCACCAGAGTGTTTAGTAATATATGCAACAGGATGTACTTCGGATCGTTCGTTCGGCATTTACACCAACTATAAACAAAGCTTCGGGTGCTTTTGTGATCAATCGTGGCTAACCTGTTGGTATCATCATTGCGCAGTGCCTAGCACTTTTTCAAGCATCTGGTAACACCAGTTGTTCTTTGAGGTTGCAAACTCTGTACTTGATATAAGCGTATCCTTCGTAACACTTTGCTTCAGTCATTGACGAAGGATTCGAAAGCTTAATGATTTTTCATTGACACGATCCCAAGACGTGATAGAGCCACCTAGGTGGCTTGGACAATCGACTAAGTCGTGTGATCGTATGTTGTACGGAAAAAGTGGTGTCAATACGGCCAAGTCTTATAGTCTTATCCATGATTCGGTATATGTAATAAAAAGCTTAGCAAGTTTCTCTGGGCAGAAGACGAGAGCAAATCCAATACGTGCAATACTTACACTAATACAAACAAAACAGAACTTGGGGAGCATTTATATAATTACCGTCGCACGTGAACAGAAAGGATGAAGAGGAGGAAGAAGGGTATCATAAATTCACCGATGCTTTCATGCGCTACGGAACCGCAATTAGTTGTAATGGATAGTGATGCTGATCAGGCTTTCATAGATACTCAAGTGCCAGAAAATGCTCTCAGTGTCTGGTGAACTTTTATGATCCATCTACAGACAGAATGATTATGTTTGTTCGTCGCAATCAACCGACAATTCAGATATGTCGACCAGCTGTCCGGAAAAGCACCAGACGGCCGTTTCTCCCTATTGGGGCTCATCAGTGGTGCGCATCCTTCGGTCCTCTGCGGAGGATCGAACCCATGACTGCTAGTGGCTCTTGCCAACTAGCCCGCAGCTTATGCAACTGCGCCATGGAGGACGGTATCTGACTATCGTGAAATGTTAGCTAAATGCGTTATAGCCCGACGCATCCTCCACTGCCATGCAGGCACCTGCCATGCAGATGACAGCGGTCGGCCTTCCGGCGTCAGGACTTCCCGGTTACGGCAGCTATGAATCGACATAGCATTTTGTGGAATCCGTAAGGGCGATTTGGTATTACTTATTAATGGAAGGATTTTGGTGAGTACTTTTGTTCGTCGCAGAGGACCGCAGGATGTGCACCACTGATGAGCCCCAATAGGGCGAAACGGCCGTCAGGTGCTTTCCGGACAGCTGGTCGACATAGCTGAATTGTCGGCTGATTGCGACGAACAAAAATACTCACCAAAACCCTTCCATTCATAAGAATGATTATTGTTTGATCTATAGCAGCTGTTGTTAAGTGGACAACAATAAATATCACAAATCTGTTTTGTGATTTGCTGTGAAGTAGAACTAACTAGAGTGGACCAATATGACGATATCTGGACACCTATTCGCCTCAAATGCGGACTCACTGACCGAACTGGCGGATTTGCACTTCAAAGTAAACCATTCCCTGTATTATGGGTCACAAACACTGTCTTTTAATATAACTAATGCTAAATCACTAGCCGTTATGCCAACGGCTTTGCGTAGCTCGTCGATGTATTGGGCAATTTTGTCACAATTCCGCTAGTTCTGCCTGACGAGCAGAGACCACTACAAGCTAAAAGGGTAGCGCAGTGTTGCCGGTGAGCACTATTTGACACCTACGCATCACTTTAGACAGTCAGTTTGGCTTAGCGAAACGACCAGCTTATGTTTTGAGCAAATGCGACCTAGCAGTGCTCGCCTGTTCATCAATTTCTGCTGCAGTCATGAAGGCTTTTCGGGTCATTGCGTTGAGTGATTCGTTGTAGTAGCTTTTCGCTGTTTTCACTAGAGTCCGGATTCGCCAACTTACGGACCCAGGCTATACAACCGCTAGTCCCTAAGTTTGAAAACATTTCAGGGTGTCATGGCTATGTGCCGCTTTATAAGGGAATTAACTCCCATGATATAATCAGTCTAATTGAAACTCAAGGAATCTATACTTTGTTCCACACTTAAGCTCCGGCAATTATTGGGCCCCAGTGACATTTATCCGGCTAGTTTAAGGTGATTCCGACTTACACGCTATCCATCCACCTCAATACTGAATCGGCTGGGTACGATTAGGTACTCACTTAACCCTACATGGTGCAGAATGGGAACGATATGGCTTCACATTTTTCGGTTGCACTATGAAATGATGTGAAGACCACAAAAATGAACAAGAAGCTATCTACTATAATAAGCTTCATGGAAATTGTGACTCTGCCGCATGGAACAAAGGATGCATGTCGCACACAACATCACTTGAATGAGTAATTTTCAAAAGTATGAAGCAAAGAAGAAAACTGGTAGATGCAGGCTTTCGTACTGAAACCAATGTGGTTAATGATCCTTAATCGAACTCGTAACTTGTCAGTGACTCCAAAGAAGATAGTTAAACAAATCCGAGCAAATTCACACTAAATAAACTACAAATTTTCTCAGTTAATTGCTTCCATAACGCATTCAAACTTAGCCTTAAGGTTTCGTCCATACATCTTTCAGAATCCTCCTTAACGCAATCAAATATCATCCACCTGGTGCAAACGCACCTAAGCGCGCCCTTCGTTGGGTGACCAGTCCCAACTCAAACCAATGGCATATCAGACTAGTTTACGACATAAGTTACCAGAGAATTTTGGGAGTGGCGCAGATTGCGTACGATTTGGTGGGTACCCAGTCGCGCTCGAGACTCGTATTCAGGCATGATTGGCTACACTGAATCTACACACATGCTAGGGGGTATACTCGCAAAACTCACTTGGTGCCATCTGGGCTTAGCAGTCACGAGTGATCATGGTGGTTGGCACTTAACCTTTCAAGCATTTCCACTTATACGTGAAATATGATTGCGCGGTGTGTCCGCCCATTTCATCGCTGAGCTGTCCGAGGCACCCAGGTGAATGAGTGCGAATGAATTGGCCCTTGGGAATAATGACATGAAGTAGCTCACAAATACCGCTGTAGATGATCAGCTGGCATGGGAGTTGGGCTAGTGACACCGGCGGGACGTGCAGAATGTGTGGACCGCAATGTGGTTCGAGGTGTCGCATGCTCAGTGAGCGCAATATTGAAAAGTCCGCGTTTGATGGATGTATCGAATCGAATCAGGATGAGTGTGCGCGCAGTGCACATTGACATCCTCACCGAGATTTCGCTCGCCCATTGCCTTTGTTATGCCGTTGTTCGACTGAGCTTGCTCCTGGGAATTTTTCATATACTTGCTTCATGTTTCCCATTGCGGTTGCTAAGACATGTAAGTGCCTGAGTGGTTCCTCCAACCGTTCTCACACATGATTTGTATTGTTGCGAAACGGACCTAATGTGACGTTTTACCAGGGGCAACACACACTAACAGAAAAAGCATTCCGCAACACTCGGGGCGGTTATACTATTCTGGTTCCGAATCTGCTGACAACGATTACACTCTAAGCGCCTCTGGCGATACGAAGTAAATAGCTCAATGTTATTATGCTGTCCGTATCGCCCTCAGCAATCATGCAGAATGCAAGCTACTCGACTAGATGTCAGACAAAGCCATATGTGTGCCTTTCGACTTCGAAACTCCATTGCGATGAATAACAACCGTCTGAGGATATCGCGCATTTCCAGCGCATCTGTTTATGCCCCCAGTGACTGCAGTTCGGAGGGTAGGAAGGACCAATTTTATCGGCACCAGGAACTACTGAGACTGTGATTGTTACTGGTTACATGAATGTCTTAGTGGGTCACCTTTCGGAATCTGAACAACACCTGGAAGGCTGTTTCAGGGTGCATGCATGACGAACAGACAGTGGCGATCGGTTCCTACAACTATGTGCTGACCTCATTATGTTGGCAGCACTGCTTTCAAGCACTAACGTTCACATCGTGTCACATGTGCCCTCGATGAGGTTGACCCAACTTGACCCTGTTGCTCTAGGCCACACATAGCGCACCTCATTTCAAAACCGTCAATCAATTTTGAGTATATGTCTGCATTCGGGCCAGGCTCTAGTGTGGCCCGGTTCACCTGCAATTGCAGTGACACCTATATATGGGGTACCAAATTATTCCATAACCCAGACGTACATCCGGCACCGTGGCGTGCCGTACATCTCGACCACGTTTCGGAAGGTTTTCGGCCTCGTTCGACACACGAAGTCAGCAACGTTTGTCCGCCCTGTCTTCTGTCTTTGTTACTAGATGCCCCATTGTCCCGCGTTTGCGACAGTGAATGCCCTAACCTTACAACGAAGGCCGTCTGCGTTCCATTCGTGGCCCATCCATTGCCGCTCTGCGCCGTTGGCGCACTTAGATTGGCCAATACGAGCTCCCTACATATATACTGTTCCCAGTTTGCTTGGTGCTCACAACATTGGCTTGCCCATACGTCTCTGTCTGACCCCGTTTCCATCTTCCCCGTAATTTGTTGCACCTAGGTGCAGCGCGAAGACTTCTGGTAGGTATTCATACAGTGCAACTTAACATTATTTAGTTCACTCTACACATAATGACAAGAGGAGACCCACGCATGCGCCATCCGGCGGAGGTTAAGGCAAGAATATTGAACACCTTTGAAGAAGGCGATGACTGGAAGCAAGTTGCATCCATGTTAAATGTCAACATGAAAACTTGCCGAAGTTAGATTAAAACGTTAGAGTTCAACGAACCAAAAGGAAAACGTGATGCGGCACGTCGAAAATCATTGACTGACATTCACATGGATAATCTGGTGGAATGGGTGGAAGCAGAGCCTACCATAACATTAGTGTGTCATTGTTTCCGATTGAAAGTGGAGCTCAACGTAGAGGTTAGCGTCAGCACAGTAGCTAGGTGTCTGAGGGTCGCCTTATTACCAAGAAAAAGCTACATGCTGTACCGGAGTCAATGAATACGTTTGAGATTAAGAGACGAAGGAAGTCTTATGTTTTGCAGCTGATGAACTTGGAAGCTGAAGGGTGGCATCCAGTTTGGATTGATGAGACGAATTTCAATCTGTTTTGCGCTCGCACAAAGGAGGCGTTCAGCACGTGGCACACGTGCGCAGCGTACTGTAGCGAGCAATCGTGGACCAAATCTGCACCTTATCGGCGCAATGACTGTAGATGGACTTTTGGAATATACCGTCTTAGGGGGAAGTTACAACAGGGAACCGTGCGCGCGGTGGTTGCGGCAAATCCTTGATGCCAACGGCACCGCTGCTACTGACAGGTGTCTGCTGATATGTGACAGCGCACCATGCCACACGGATCCGGAACGCGTGTTGCAAGAGGTCCGTTACCACTCAGGGTGGCTATTGCGACTCGCGCCACATTCGCCTTCACTGAACCCATAGAAGGCGTTTGGAGTATCATCAAGGCAAACGTCGAACAAGGCATGCGGCGCGGATATACAGAGATTGGGCGAGGAGATCCAGCTGGTGTGCTTAATAAAAGAGAATTGAGGATCCGGTACCTGGAGAAGACGATATCCGAAGCACGAGCCAGCTTACGCAGCATTGTTTTAAACAAATGGTGAAACATGTCAGTGCGAAGTACATGCGTGCAATACACTTAATGAATCTGTAAACCTCTTTCATGTCATTGATATCTAGTTTTTATAATTCACCGATATTTTTGCTTAACAGCCATGAAAGGTTGCCTTGTGCAACGCAGCTCTCCAATTTGGGCAACACTAGGACGTACCATCGGCAACCGTAATCTCGATAGTTATATTACTCTGTTTGTACTTCCTCGAGGCTACTGTCGTATCTCGACTGCTAATAAATCATAGCAATTACCATGACAGCTGCAGTGCTCGCAATGTTAGTGAACCACACGTTAACGGTTGGTTAAGTGAAGAACATAATGCCTTTGATGTCGCGAAAACATTTAGCATGTAGGCGGAGCTACTGTGTGCAGGAGTTGAGACGTTGTTTCCTTGAAGTATGTGTTGAGAAACGCAGACAACTACGTAGATGTCATCCGATGAGCCAATCGGAGAACGAGCAATTGATATTTAATACCAAGGGTCAAAAACAACCCAAGCATACTATCTTTACCAATCACGGTGCGCTTGTGTACTTGTGGCCTACGGACTCGCATTTCAATCAACCCCGCATAGGCGCTGCGCCAGTCCGCGGTGTGCAATCCCCACCAGCACAATGTAATTGCATACAGAGCAGAACACGTAAAGTGTCACTAACCAGTTACCCGGTTCACAGTTACAGAAGTGCTTTTTCGCAAATCTCATGGCCGCATAGAGCACATCGCAGTTTATTTGTCAATGCTGTCTTCCTCCGTCAAACTGAGGATTCCTTACACTCAACAGCTCTAGACATATAACTCGGCGGCACGCAATCTCATGTCAAGCCACCTCCGCTGCTCGCACTGTGCAATGATTGTGCGCAAAGAAAAACCACATACATGGACGGGTAATTGTCTGCAAGTGCGCTCAATTTGCGAACGCACTGGGAACCATGAGGCAACGCTCTGAGGTAATCCTCAGGACCAATTAAATCGAACAACAGTTCAAAAAAGGCTATAGGCGAGTGCAATCTCGAGTACCCTGTCAAGCACATCACCAAACCATGGTGAGCTGCCAATGTGCAGCACGCGCGCACTAAGACTTATTCCACATCCGTCAAGCGCTGATCCTTCAGTAGACGCGCCGGACCCAGAGACGAGCCGCGGTTCACACGTTCTCACCGTCCCACACCTCACTAGCCCACATTCCATGCCAGCCGATTCTTCACGTGAGCGAAACTCGTCACGTAAAAGAGTGAGCCCACTTCATCGACCCAAGAAGAGACTTTCAGTTAAATAAGTGGGTGCCCTACTACCGCAATTGCGCTCACTGGTGAGTGGTGGATAATGCGCAATCGAAAGCGGAGTAGTCTTACCGGTTACATCAGTAGTTTGTGTGCGTAAGACACCCGACGAATCGCCTTTATCAACAAAGCCTCACTGATAGGAAGCAGTTTCCGACTACGGTTACGTAATAACAATTTGAACGAATTTACCAGGGCTTCATTAGAGTTTTGTGGATAGACGAGGTGCGGGCCCTGTTTATCACTTGGTCCACTCAATCATGTTGCCAGAGGGTTGGCATTAACCACATTGCTAAATGACCAACCATCCCGAGTCAGTTGAACTGATAAAGTGGGCCATACCACGGAAACTGAACTGTCTGGCAATGTACTCTGGCGCTTCTGAATGACATTGAGTTTGGGGTTGTACATAAGTGGTGCACAAGCAGTCGTGTATGTGTGCGATAAGGCAGACCCGGTTTAGTATCAAGTGCCGTTCACAAATGCTTGGTGCCAACGGCACCGATGTTATTGATAAGTGTCTGCTTATATGTGACCGTGCACCATTACACACGGATCTGGAACATGCGTTCCAAAATGAGCGTTAACTATCAGGAAGACTTGCGACTCGCAATATATTCGCCCTCCTTGAACCCAATAGATTTCCGCAGCTCGTGTGGATCCATCACTTTTGTGCGCGCTAACTAGGCAAATCTGACGTAAATACTTGACCACTTGATATCAACGCATCTACACTCCCCATAAGTGTTATCATCCAAAACTGACAGAGTATATTGCCAGACAGTTCCGCCTCCGTGCTATGGCCATGTTCATGGGTTCAATTGACTCAAGCGATGGCTGAACATTTGGTAATGTAATTAAAACCACCCCTGTGGCAACAACATTAAGTGGACCAAGTGATGCACAGAACCTGAGCCTCGTCCATCCCCAAGACTAAAATGAAGCCTCGGTGAAATGGTTCAAGTTATTATTACGTAACCGCCGTCGGAAACTGCTTGCCATCAGTGAGCTTTTGGTGAGAAGGACGATTCGTCAGGTGTTGTGTACTGCGCACGAACTCACCCTGATAAGGATGGCTACATCCTTCAAACACGGATCCAAAAACATTGCGCTCAGAGAGCATGCTGCGCCCCGAAACGCACCGGTCTACACATTGTCCCCGGATGGGGCTTGGATCAGCGTTCACAGTTGTGTTATGTCATCCTAATCTCTGCTTCTTTCGTTTCACTGAAGCTATCTCAATAAGCCAGATGCTTCCGTTTTCATGTGTTCAACTTAGGCTGCCATGGGCATAGGGATAGAAATTTCGTCGTTTACGTTACACTTCATGCTTGTTTGGTCACACTAATATTTAACTATATATATATGTTTAACTAAAATACAGGTCATTTATAATGATACGGAAGAGACAATACAAAATGCATGCACCTACCAGCTTGTGTCTTCTTACCGCATTTTTCAAATTGTTGAGGGGAACTAACTTTTTTAAATAAGGCTCACGTTTTTTACTGTTAACCTAAGGAAGTATAGGTGTGTCCAGAGTTTGAAAATTACTGCAAATTATTCGGAGCATAGAAATTTCAAACTGCCACTAGCATGCTTCCAAACGCTAGAAATGAACAGTGCTTTATTCACGTATAATTAACACTCAGAAAACAGGTATGATTGACCGGCCAACCCAGTTTTGATATGAGCACGTTTACCGAATCGATTTTATTTTTCATCGCATGTGACTTGCAGGATTGAGAAACAACCAGGACATATCCTGTCGTCAACATACCATAAGCTGGTCCAACGGCTTTTGTATGTTTGGTATTTTCTTTGCACATGTGTGAAAAATAATGCCGTTGGTGGAATGTACGCTCAGATCTAACAGTTATGTTTTTCCACACAAACGTTTGAAGATTCTGGGCCTAGCACGTTATTGCTTCTATTTCCTTATATCACTATAATATCCATTTATGCTAGCTCCACACATTTAGCCAATCGCCTACAAATAAGTTTATCGTCAATGCCTTAATACCTGTTTGTCGAAATATACTCCATTCGTCAGCCTCCGGTTTTGCTCAATACTCCTGATGAGTAGCGAGGATTTTGGTATAATTCCGATAATTATTTACGGTCACCCTCAATCAACAGACTTAGAGTAGCCTGGAAAAGCACAAGACGCCGGCGTTACGACATCCTGGGTCACGTCAGTGGTGCACCTCCCAACGGACCTCTGCCGGTTTCCGCCCCATGACTTCTGGATGCCAGCAGATAGTGCCACTTCGCCATGGATGAAAGCCGGGGACTATGAAATAGCCCGGCTCATCTTCCACTGCCATGTCAGTTACGAACTGTGCACAGGACAGTAGCTAACCTCACGAGCTAGGACTTTTCGCATAGCGCCTCGGTACGGCACAAGGACTTGAAAGCACCCAGAAGTCTTGGAGGCGGAACCCTGCAGGGCTCTGCCGGAAAGCGCACCACCGACGACAGCCAAAAGTTCGAAACATCGGCGTCTGGTGATTTTCCAGACAAACCTAAGCCTGCGGATTGAGAACGGCCATGATGAATTAGCTGAATTTTTTCAACAAAACTTGTTCCGTATGCCAGATTGAGTATGCCTTGCACTGCGCATTCAAGAGAAGTAAGGCTCCTTCTAACAATCTTTAAAATAGTTGCCATCTGTAGGTACACCCTTTTCATTTCTTGTGGTCTGAGAGTTCGTTAGCTCGGTACTGTGGCTCCAAAAGTTTTGTCACCATTCGAGGTAGCATTGTCTGCGCACATGTAGTTAACGGAGCGGTCTGGTAGGAAGCTTCGCGGACGCTCCGTTACATGCACGCGCACTAACAACGTCAACTTGAGTGGTGACGAAATATTTGCAGCCAAACTGCAGAGCTCAGAGAAAACTCAGACCACTATACGAACCACCTGAGCTACTAAGATTTGTTTCTATATCATACATACCATTACTATTCTCTATTTACCATTTGACCCCCAACTCAGTCTGCACCTTAAGACAATAGAGACTGTAACTAATCCAGAATTTTTGATGGGAAGTTTATCGTCAAGGGACAAGGTATCTTTGGAGTAAACATTTGACTAATGCCACGAAGAAGAAATTCAATATTTTTCTCAGTAGAAAACAAATCTTTTACAGCGAAACATGTGTATAAATTCTGTGCAAACTGATCGGATAAGGTCCCGTGGACCTTACCTTGCACTGGCAAGAAATCTGGCACATTAATCTTATTTATTGCATTAGAATAGCACAGCAACGCCTTTCTGTAGGTCGAGGATTCTCGGAGGTAAGTTTGACGTTTGTTGGTGCAAGCTAACGTAAATGGCTGAATGTTTACTGGAAACTATCAATACATTCAAAAGGATTAAAATATACCCCCAAAACTTCAGCACATAGCTTAAACGGGGAATCTAGTTTTCGGTCGCCTTATTAGACAGTTATATGACGCTTTGATAAGTACTTTATACACTGCGGACGATCTTGAAATGTTGCAAGATCTACAGACAGATTGGACTTACTCTTGTTTCTTTTGGGTTTAGGTTCCGAGGCGGGCGCGTCCACCTGGAATCGGTCTGTTGGCCTAGGTTCAACTGCAGAATAATATGAAGTGTAAACACCGGAATGATTGACACCAAAATTTGCAGATGGACTCTCCACAATTGTACGAATCGCGTGAAACAGATAACGAATTATTGAAAGCACGTGCACCCGTATAGAGAATTTTAAGGGTAGTAAAAATTGCTTTATTTTACAAAAAATATGCAAACAGTAATTGTAAAGTGTGCCAAATAAAAGATTGCTACTGTTGTTGCTTCTGTTGCACTTGCAAAGTACACATCTAGGCTGTTGTAGGTACGATTATGAATTGTTTTGCTAAAAGACAATGCACGTGAAGAGAAAAAAGTGTACTGAAACATTTCTCAGAAAGTAGGTATCAGTGCTTTACATTTTACTATTCCAATAATTGAGTTGTTGCCAATGAAACAGTACTAAGCTTTGTAAACCTTTAAGTTTACCTAATCTAAGTCGATTTAAGTTATGTACAGGTTTGCATCAAGAGCATTTTGGAAGTAAATAAAATAAAATATGAGTAACAATTTCCAACAACTTGGCGTGTTTCACGGTGATTAAACTTTCTGTTGTGAGTAGTGGATTCAGCAATAAATATGAAACCGGTCGTGTCCAGATGCATCCTGCATTGGAGTCTCGTAAGTACAGGTTGGATATTCTTGCGAATCCGACAACTAATGTTCGCAGTGGACAGGCGGTTTCGCTCTCAGACGAGCAAGCCTTTTGTGTCCGCTTGCCATTTGTCTTGCATATGATTCTGCAATTGGAGTACCACGCTTAAAGAAGCGAGGACTATACTAGCCTCTGTCAAGACAAATCTGGTGTTCAAGCATAATATTAAAAAGTAGTGGGGAGGTGAATTCGGCTCTCCTGAGCTGTTTGCTTCATTGTGGAGCTTGGAGAGTTATTTAATGCAGACCGTAGAAGTGTCTTTAAATGCTTGCTGTAAGGGTCAGAAATTCGAGGTACAGGCGCAGCAGTCATACGCAGATTGAACGGCTGCATTTATGCGCTGGGTTACCACAAACTGTGGAATTTGTGGTTCTACTTTCAGTGTCATCTGTTCAGCATAGAAGCAGCAAAACACTACACAGCTGTGTTTTAAGAAATTTATACGTTTTTGTAAGAGTCATGTTTAAGGCGAAGTTAAATGAATGAGGCTAAACAGCTTCTATGGAAAAAACCACTAAAATGTGTACAGTGAGGATTCAGGGCTAAACTCTCATTATGTTTATGATGGGATTTGTACGTCAATTATGTAAGGCACCTGAAGACTATTCGATAATGTTGCTTGAGACGGTAGGTTGATATTTAGGCGGAGGCATGGGACGGAAAACGAATTCAGGGTTTAAATAGAAGAATTGCTCAACAGCTTGACCGATTGATTTGTGAAATCCAGACTAGACAAAAATAGCTATGAAATGCAGTATGTGGAACGAGAAACACTGGAGACAACTTTATTTCAAATATCATCCTTGTAACAAGGATGATCTTGTATTCTTCAGCGTCCCCTGCAATCTAAATTGAGACTATGTGTCACACTCGATAAATGTCGTATGGATTTAAATTATAATCAGTTGGTTAACTTTTGTGTTTTAACAGATCATTCAAGTGTTATTTTTTGATCGATCTATTGATTGTTAGTGTGATAACAAATAACTTTTTGCGCTTTCCAAATACAAGTAATTGCAAGCTTTCTCTTTTAGTCTTCATTTATTAGCACTGGTTTTTATACAGCATCGGGTCACTCTAATGTATTGTTTGGGGTTTATTTCTGCTTAAGGATAACAGTTCGACTGTCATTAGCGCTCTTACTGTTTGCATGCATCCAGTAGGTTTCTAAATGGCTTGAAGTTTACTGGTTTCGTTCAGAAGGTTCAACGTAGTTAGATAGTATCTGCATGTCCAGGGGAACGCTAAATACTGAAAGCCGTTTCGTCCTATTGGGACTCGTCACTAGCGCTCACCCACCGAATCCTGCTAGATTTGTACCCATGACATTTCTCTTGCGAGCCACCGACTTATGCCACTGAGCCATGGTCGAGGACGGCGGACCGCCATGACTAGTTTCTAACTACGATATGGACCGGTTCATACCTCACTGTCTTGCGAGTTACGAACGTGCAGAGTACAGCTCTGGCCCACAGAGCTACAAGTTCATTTACAAGCTGCCACCAATCGAGGTGGCATGTAAATTGCTGAGACGAACACTGGTTATTAGTGAGTAGTCGAGGGAGTTATTTTGTGTGTCCAAAAGATTCACCGCAGCCAGACTTAAGGAGACAGCCACCAGATAAAGGAAAGCGCTTCCTTGGTTGTCTGCCGGCTGTCTGGATGAGTCTAGCTGCGGTGAATATTCTGCACATACAATAAATTTTTAATGCTGTCCCGTTTATTGGGTTTCTTCACTCGCATGGATTCAGTGATTTGAGTGGGTTCGGCAGCTACTCGCCTGCTATTATTCCCGCTACATAAACCGTACCGTTTTCCTGTGCAAATTTTCGGTTCCTGTTCACCGCGTTTTCTTTCTGCTGTTAGTGGACGGAAGGTGCCGCGGATCCGACGCAAGGTGTGCAATATGCTTTTAACGATTGTCTGTTTAGCGGTTCCATTAAACGGTGCGAAACATACTGAACTGACTAGTGAGCGCAGTCAATTTTTGGCATCGCAGCGTTTGCGCATGCTTCGTACTTGAGAGAAACGTAGGTCACGATCATTTATTGTGACATGTGTTAGGCATTGATGCAGGCACAAACGTCGATAGCGGGTTGTAAAACTTTAGAAAAGACAATGAAGTGGCTATTTGTACTGCCTTATTGATTTATAATAAGCGGTGTCCATTTTCACAACTAATGGATTGCAGTATATGAAGCACTCAGCTGGCCATTTAAGGCCACCTTGGATACAGTTATTTGAAAAGAATTCGAGCTTTCATCCCATACTTTATCACCGGCTTGCAAAAGCTTAACTCCAAAGGTTAATGAACAATGCAACCAAAACATTTCGTATATTTCCATATTTATGAGCAATAAACGGAAAAGTGACGTCTCAATATTTTTCAGAAAACAGCGGAAAACAATAATGCGTACGTCCTATTGAGGTAATTCAATTTGATCCAAAAAATTATTTAAAGTTATTTGGGACATAATTTGTATATGCTTTAATAGGGCCTATACACCTGCTACACGCATAAACAAAACAGCTAACCTGCATATGCGCCAAGTATTTGAGCTGTATTTTCCCAAAACATATATTAAAGGCTAGGCGGTTTCAATATAGATAATTAATTTTATGATTATATCTTACACCTGTAATTATTGTCGAAACTGATTACTTAGCAAAATTGGACAGAATACTTAAAGTTTGTCGTTCCAGGTATTGCACTACTAGTTAGAATTGTGGGAACAAATAAGCAAGATGACTACCGGAACTTTCTTCTGAATGCGAATTTTATGACGACACTCGATCAGAAATTGTTGATCTATGTACGGTTCCGTAACGCTTAGTTTGCTTAGCAATGTCGGTCAAAAAATAGTATGGCTACACTTTAAACATTCATGTTCAACAATCTAGCTACATCGATGTGTGTTACACAATCCAAAGTAGATATTAGCTTGAGCGGCTTAATCCTGATGGAGTTCACTAGTGAAATGATTTTTCTAGTTTTCAACTTAAATACATCTATTCAATACTTATACTGACTTTTTGCCACTGCATACAATTGATTTGTGGCTGTTTGTAAAACAAATATTATAACTAGACTAAAATGAATAAACGTCAATTTTACCGGTGGAACTAGTATAGAGCACATTTCTAATTAGTGTGGGGTGCATAGAACTACATTGACGTTCTTCATTTTCGAAGTACTTTAAATTAATTGTTATGCATTGAAATAAAATATAAATATATAGATTCTTCAACCCTGTTTGCTGATCCCAAAAAATACAGGCAGAATACTGTTCGAACGTCTTACAGATACATACTGGATATCACATTAAAAGTTCAGTCACACCCACACGTGTTACGAGGCTAAACAGATGCTTTATTGCAATGTTGCCACAGTTATAACAATCTTTTAGGTGTATATTTGATACCAGTGAACCTGTTCTACTTTAAGCATGATTTTTCTTTCAGCTTCACGGTGCTCAAAACGCCAACCCACCTTTCAGCTTTTAGACCGTCCAATTGAGGTAATTCAGTTTGGACTAAACCCACGCGTAGTTTTGCGGTTAACTGGCTCGTCGTTTACAAGAATTTTTGCGTGCGTGTTGACGCTACTCAAAAGTGTATGCTGAAACTCTTATCCTCCCATCTGCTTGACCGTGTTTGAAAATCTATGGACCACCAGACGTGTTTAAGCGACCATGTAATTCCGTTAATTCGTAAGTCTAGTGGACTAACGAATTGTGCGACAATAGTGGGAATCTCGGAAATGGTTATGTCTGATTAAATTGCATCAAACTTAAGTTGTGCTGGCAGGCAAATAACACGCAACCGCATATTGCAGTTTACATCACTTTTACAAATTTTCGAAGTCGGAAATTACACTGCTTCCGTCTGTAAAGCACGCTTAATCTCGGAGTAGAAAAGCGGAATAATCAGATTATTGCTTCATTTCAGGTAGTCATAATGTACAAGAATCTATGGTTGTGAGGCCAGTAAGAAGACACAGGATAACTTCTATCTTAGTTACCCAACACCACGCAGTTTAATAACAATATATTGGATGCAATTTGGTTATATTAGATAATTATGGGAACAGAGTAGTGAAGAATTCCTAGGAACATTAATAGCTGAAGCAATACAGTAACATAATGTAGTCAGAGAAGAGCTAATCTACCGACTTTACATTACATTTCTCCGCCGCTAAATCCAGTTCCATTACTCGTACCCCAATTGATGTAGCAATTGAATGCGCGTGCCCCAGTAGGACGAAACGCGTCTGGTGCATTTCCGGACTAAGCTGTGCTATGTAGCTTGTGAACTACTGGGATGAATAAACTAAAATCAAACTTACCATTAATCAGAACAATTTATAATAGATGAAGACCCATTAATCCTTCCTAAATATTCTGGTATACACAAGAGGTTGGATATATTTCTTAAAGTTCCACTTTCCGCAGGGATGACAACGAGTACAGTATTAGCAAATCACTTTCTTTTTTCGCGGCTGGTTCTCGCCGTTGGTTCTCTTGTTACCGCCATTGCACTTAACACTGTCTGATGTATTTGTTCGGGGTTAGATTTTTACAGACTGTAAAGGTGATCGCTGTATGTGATTTGTTCTTTCGCCACGGCAACAATTCAGGGACGCCTTCAAGTAAGAATTTCATGCAGCCATTTGCATCAATAATTTTAAGAGAGCAAGAGCGAACAAGAATTTTGCGGTTATCCGAACAAATTTGTTGTTTAAATGGGGATGAGATTGTTAAGAATGAAAACCTTGTGGATATCCTAAGTAAAAGGTCTTCATCACGCTATCATATAGAGGGGAACAGAACGACAGAAAATTGGGCTACAGATTACGCTATGCCTCAAAAAGTTGCTACTACGCAGCTGAGCTCGTGTTGTTACATCAAACCAAGAAGCTGTTCCATGGATCCAACTTGGATAAGCCTCATGTGTTTACCAATTCACCTGTACTTGCGGTAGCACATACATTTGTCGAACCGAGAGAAGGCTATCCACTAGAATTTTTGAACACGTTCCACGAAACCTGGTAAATAGTGGCCCTAAACTTTCTGCCAGCTCAATCGCTCAGCATCTGCTCGATTGAATCTTATGCGAAAACCCACTTGACGCACTCAACGTTATCAGCAGACAAAACGACGCGAGCTAGCTTCGTTTCGCTGATGCCTCCACCATCCGGTGAATGAAACCTAACATTTACAAACACCTCGACCTTGTGCCAAGCCTTGCCTTGCGTGATAAGACAAGCGATGACCTGATTTCGGCAGTTTTATTGATTTCCTTATTGACCCCATTTGCAGTTGCATTCCTTTAATCTTTCAATGGTTTGTCTATAAGCGACTGAAAGGGAAGACAGGCTATCCCGCGAAAATGTTGTTCGTTCTTGCTGTCTTACAATTCAGGGATGTTTAGAAAGAGGAGGAAGCAATTATTTCCCAGTGCGCCAGTAAACATGTAGTCCAATAGTTTCACCAATCTAACAGGTTTATTTACATAATCTGCCACTTGCTGTATAAAATCCAGCGCATGATATAACTATTAACATCTCAAGCAAATGCGGTTCCTTATATTGTCAACAATTAATGCATTCCACCTGGCGTTTAGCTCACTTGTGAAACATGGTAGTGCATCATTCTCTTATACACTGAACCGGATCGCCGGGATTTTGTTTTCCTAATACAAATGTTATTTCCAGACCAGATGAAAAGACGAACTTTGTTTTATCCAAGCGGGTAAATAATATTTCTTACAATGTTCAGCCTAAGTGGTACCTTCTCTGCTTGCGTTTTATGCACGTAGACTGTCCGAAAATTAGTTGAGTTCATTTTGCGCTGTATTAGCTACATTTATTAATAATATTTTGAGGAATGAACTCTCTGTTCATCGTTTTGAGTAGATGCAAGGTAAAACAAATGTTCTTGGACACTTGCTTCCCAACCCAAATCTAACTTATGGACTTATTTCTATCGAATACTAATTTATGATGGGCTTCCATTGGGGACCACAATCCACACTACCTTAGTAAAATCCGGCAAGTTATAATCCCTGGTTCAAAAAAGTGTAAGAGAACATTTCTAATTCCCCACGCACAGCTGTTTCGTCTCTACCCACAGAATAAGAGGATTCAAAGGTATCTTTTGATAGGTACTGCATGTCAAAATATGACACTTACAATTAAATAATGTCATATAATTTTGGAATAACATTTAAAGTAGGAGAAATAAGATTTGAAAGCAGTGCTTACAATCCTATATCTTACTATTCTAAGCACCACCACAGAGGTAATCATCCAAGACTATGTAATGTAAGTTCCACCTAATGATACCTGAAACAAACATTCACTGAAGGACACGATGCTCATCGTAGTCAGACCGAAAAATGTTTCCATCTTTGACAAAGCAAGATGGCGTGAATTTGAAACCTGAAGCGATTATCAGTTGCAATGTGGTCAATGGGCCAAATATACAAATTATTATAGACACACCTTTTAGAGTGGCTTAGTCCGTACTCCGTTTCATGCTACTTGATGGCTTAAAAACACAATATTTAGTCAATTTATAGGGAGCAGATTCAGTTCACTCCGCTCAACAACAGGAAGGTATAGATTGCTGAAGAACTAGGTTATGTATCGGCTCTGCAATATTGCCATCACTTTCGAAGTAATTACAGTTTTTGTTGCATTTCCGCGTCATTCATCACGTTAAATTAACTAAATCGCAACGACAATTTTGATTCTAGTATAGCCCGTGAAGGTTTTGTTATTTTTGGTGAGTACCTACTAACGGTGATTTGAATTGCAGACAATCCATGTCAAAGTAGTCGATAAGAAACTGGAATATACATGATTTGTTCGAACAACGTTGTAAGAGAAAGCACGTGAAGCATACATAACATTTTGATGAAGTTCTGACTTATGCACTAGTAGTTCGATTATAAGTTGGATTAGAGCACAAGTTGCTAAAATGTTGTTGGATATTTTCCTATCGCGATCGGGTCGGCAGTACGCAAAAAAGGACACTGTTAGTTCCGCGTCTGAACAGACACTTTAGCTACCATACATGTGCGGTCAAAGATATTCTAGTATCTGTTAGTACCAAAATACACAGGGTAGCCAAGAAATGATGTTGATCATAAGCTGTTCGAGAAACCGATTTGAGTTGTTGTTGATTTTGTAAAATAATTCGGAATTCAAAGTCGTAAAAGTAAGTGACGTACCTAACTCTAAAAAAATGAGGCATGTATTCGTGGCCACGCACCTTTATGCTGGTATGAGAATCTCCTTATTAGAGACAATAACAAACACCAAAATTGCGAGACAGAAATGCGATTGGTGTAAGTTCACGCATTTGCATGAAACTTTGATATCCACTCGAAATTTCTGTTCCAAGATCCACTAAGGCATAACAGCAAATGTTGACGCTATGGGACCAACGGTGGAGGCCCCTTAAAATAGTGGAAACTAGCTCCGTTTCTAGTGACGAATTAAGTTGGAAGCTTTGAGGTTATCTGGCAGATGCTTTCGACGTTTACGCGGTGATCTGATTAGGTTGCAACAAATCTCTAAATCTATTTGGTTTATCGCAATTAGATTACTAGTCAGATAGAAAAACTACCGCTCCGAAAATGTGTTAAACGCTCCGTTCGCTCCGTTTGGGCTAGTCAGTGGTGCACGGCCCTTGGAACGTCTACAGAATCCTTACGCATGACATCTAGTGGCTTACAACACCATCAAGCAATATATGCCACTGAGACACGACGTCTACATTGATCGTCATTGATTGAAATCCTACTAGGACAGAACCCGACCCATCCACTACTGCGTGGTGGTTGATTATGTAAAATTAGTGTCAGTAAGACTGGCAAAACTTTCGGACTACACTACCCGCAGGTCCCAATAGGAAGAACTTGTCTTCTGATGTTGTTCCGGATGGGTAATTAGTTTATCCGGTCTGTAATCTAACTGCGAGAACAAAATTACTTTCACAAAGCCCGCTACGCATGAGTAATTTTCAAAATCCCTATTCAGGTCTGTTGTGGATTGCGCAGTATTGCCACAAAGTAAAATTTTGTGAAATACCTCGTAGGAAGCATAATAGCAAAGAGTAGGCTAGATGGTAGCGCACATAATCCTTCAAATTAATTTTATAGAAGTTGAAATTTGCCAGTTGAGCCAGTTACAGTTTATTTTAATTATGGACTCCCACAAAATGACACAGAGCACTCATTCTGCTAGGTAAAGACTTATGCCGTACACTCTTCGCAAATCGGCAGCTACCAAACATAAGGCAGACATAAAAATTTTCCTTAACCTCAAACTTAATCGGCTAAACTTCCCTACATACATTCCGTATTTAAACTTCTTAATACTAAGTAACTAATCTATTGGTATTTACATTGCTTCATCACCAATAGTCGAACTTCTAACTAATTAATCTGGAGGGCTGAGTCAACAACAAATAAGGGACAGTTTTCTGGCAACAGGGAAAAACTGTTTGAAATAAGCAAAAGTTACCACTTTTAACGAAGGTGCTGTTTTTGATCGCACAACAGCAGCATAAGGTTTGTGGAATCACGGGCGTGGCTTATTGGAACATGGTCGCAACATCCGTATGGTTGGTGTTCCTCAAATGACAAAAGCCACAAGCTACGCGATCAATAACCGTACATATTACTGAATTTAGCTATGATTTTGAGGCTGGATGCACTTCCGAATCTTAGTCAATAGGTATGATGTTTCATTTCGGACAGAGCTGGCTCATGCGGATAACGGCTGGTAAACACACGGCTACCTCTGCGCAAAGTCTGTGCCATTCAGCATGAAATGTTGGTGCGTTTTATGTCACTAAGTTTGAAATGGATTTCAAAGCTGGCGTAAATATTGTTGGTAAAAGATAGCTTGAGATGTCTTCTTTTTTAACTGGAACAGAGACTGCATTTAAGAGCAAGTAAAAACGTTTGGGCTCAGCTCTATCTAAGTATGAAAAATCAAACATAATTCCCTTGCGAATCGCCAGCGGTGGTCTTTGAGCAGTTATTCGTCCATGCTTTTTTGGTTAGAAATTCGTACTGTCCTTATTTTCCTGTAGAGGACGTAGTTTCTTGCATTGTGTGCATCGCTACACAAAAGTACAGGTTTCCGATAGAATCTTCGATACGTGTTTCAAAACACTTCACAGAAGCTGCCTCTATTAATCCTTCTGGTAGTGTATTACTAAGGTTTACGGTTTTTCGTTCGTTACAAAGCTGATGTGAGTAACTTGTTCATGCAGGGGACCCTAAGTTTGTAACGCTGTCCTCGGGGGTTACAGGGTTCCCGCAGGTAAGATATTGGTCGCAATATGGGGAAGTAGCTCAAGTGTAGTATTCGATGGGTCATAATAATGCAGTGTGTAGTGTCCCAGCCTATCACAACGTTTTTCCTACGGAAGCTTTCGTAGACTCGGTATCATTATAGTTGCGATGTGTTTTATTTTCTGCAGCTTTTCAGTCTCCAACTGAGATATCAGATGGTAAGTTGGGCGCCGTATTAAATAACTGGTCTTGTGAGCAAGGTAAAATTCGAGCGCCGGTTTTTTCAGACCGTGTGGAGCAACTGTGCCCTAATGCCTACAGCATACGAAGTTCTGCACGGTACAATTTCACTGTATTTTCTAAAGGTCTCATACCATGTCGCGAGAGCACTCCTAAGTCTATGGCAGATGTGGTAGGATGGAGCAGCTGACAGTGCAAGGTGTATGATCGAGTCGCTGGACATCTGGTGATACTGATGAACTCCGACTTGATTGCGTTAAGAGGGAGTTGAATTTCAGTTGACCACGTTGACAGTCGATCTAAGTCATGCTGAAGGCGAGCGCAGTCTTCCTGGTTCTCCATGATCCATCAGCTTATCAAATCACCAGCAAACAGGGCACATGGTGACTGGAGCTGCTGCGGGAGATCGTTGATATGAATAAGCGTACTGGCCCAAGTACAGTTCCTTTAGGCACGCCAATGGTCGATGGGAACCAGCCTGTCAGGTATTCCTCGACCTATACTCTAAACACTTGTCCCACAATAAACGGGTGTATCCAATGCAGTACTTTGCCACCGATTCCTTAGGTACTCAGGTTATAAAGGAGTACTTTGTAATGCACCCTGTCAAACGCCTTACTAAAGGCGATGTACACCACGTCAACATCTTCCGTTTATGTGAGCTCGTACCCACTGGTGCTTTGTGTACATTAAGTTGGTGAGGCAGGATTTCCCTTTCTTAAGGCCGTGTTGCACTGGCCTCAATATGTCCAACGATTCGAAGATCGACAGCGGACACTGTTGCACAACCAGTAAGAGGAATCTGGACAAGATCAAAGTCAAACAGATCGGTCTATAGTTATTTACTTTATTCGGATCACCATTCTTGGAAAGCGGTCTCACTATCGAGCGTTTCCAGTTGTTAGGGACATCCTTCAGAGAATAATTTATTGAATGGATTTGTCACGGCTAGTGTGATGACATTCGAACTGGACTTGAGTATTAGTGGGTGAAGTCGGTCTGGTCCGGAGGGCTTCGCACCGTCGAGGTCGACGAGTAGCTGATACACTTCGACTGCATCACATTGTAGGCTGTCGAGCAAGACTGGCGTAACCTGTGCGGGTACTGGAACAGCCGCCGGTTTACTGGAAAATACGGTGAGGGACTGTGATGGGCTTGTAATTAGAGTCCGTACTTTCAAGTACTTTAAGGCAGGTAGCTCGACCCCGGTTTTCAATTAACGTTTCGAGTTGGAAAATATTCTTTTAGGTGCAGTTATGATTGAGGATGCTGGCTCCTCTTCGAACTGCCGACATTGCTTGATCTTTGCGGCGTTACATAAGTTACACTGTTTCTTGTACACCGTGCCACCTGCAGCAAAACCCGAGATGAAACATCTATCCCAAATGTTGCGACGTCGTCGCGCTAACTGTTTATATTCCGTAACAAACCAATGCGGTTTGACAGATCCGATTTTGGTATACTTCACGGGAAACAAACGAGTACACAGCGAGTTAAGTTTCCCCTTCATTAATGACCAAAATGTCTCAAGCAACGCATCCTGTGGTATTGTCCAATCAGTCTGACTTGCTGCTTTGACGAGCCCGTTGAAATCTGTCGTCCAATAGTCAACTGTCGGTTTACGTTGTTGGTAATACGACAATGGCAGTTCTCAACTTGCAACAATGAAGCAGTGGTTACTGTTCTCCAGTGGTTAGAGGACACTGATATCCTTCAGCTTCTGCTCGAAGCTAGTAAAAATTTGATCCAGACAAGATGCCGAGTGAGGAGTTGTGCGCGTCGATTGGATGACTTGTTGCATTTTCCTGATTGCAATAGTCATTTTAGCGAATTGAGCCTCAACGTCGCCATGACCGGGTAGAAGCCGAACTTCTGGACAGTATATCTTAGGTTAATATGGTTCCGCGTTAAAATGAACTGAAGGCGGCTCATGTGCTATTGTATATGTAGTAGTCAGTCACTACAACGGTTTAATGGGCTACGGTAAATAACACCCACTATTAGTTTTGCCTGTTTGAGGTGGATTGTGCACCATAATTGCTCACATAACTTATCTCGGCTCTCATAGGTGCTGATAGGTTTGTCGGATACTGACGATTTTATGTACAACTTAACACCACAGTGAGCCTTTGATTTTCAGTTGCATCGAAAAAACGTGTATCCTGACAACGCGATTTCTTGTTTATGACGTTGGAGTTCAGTGCAGTCATTGCAAGTCTTGGACCTCCGACTGCTCCGAGAGTGCGAATCGACACAGTTCGTCACGTTTGTACGTTAGGCTGCACAATTTGGCGAATTCCACAAGGAGTTGCTTGGAGGTACCGCAGTATGTGCATGGGAGTTGAGCAACCGGTTGATAGAGTTCGTACACCCAACTTGATCACACGGAAATTTAATATTTGTAAGTCGCTATCACCGTCTTCTGTACGGCTTTTGAGTTCGTTGACAGCAGTCCCCAAATGACTCCTGTCCTCGGTTTTTAAGTCTCAGTAGATGGAAGGTTTATGCCTTTCAGGCTTGACAGACGAGAAAGTATGAGCTATAGCATAATGTGATTTGGAATGGTGATTCTCAGACGTCGACATGACTGATTAGTTGTTAGCCGAGTCTGATTACTTGTTTAACCGTCACACTGTCTTCACCCACATTAAACAGTATCTCGATGAAACCCTGGAGGAACTCAATCTCGTGATAAGAACCTATCTGGGTGTTTTCACCTTTTGGTTCCGGTACGTGGTTGACCATGTGATTATGACCTTAAAGCGAAATCGGTGATGAGCCAGTGGGAGCAAGACTAGAGGCGCTGATCTCTTTGGATTGTTGTTTATCAATAGGGAATGCCTGAATTCGATTATGTGGCCCCTTGCGTTTTTGAGTGATCCATGGATCTTCGGTATTCGGAGGTTCACAGTCGGGCTCTGAGAAATTCACGGACCGATAAGTAGAACAGCATTTCATATGTTCCGAGTCTTTACTCGGTGGGGAACGTTGAACCTGAGGCTCGACCTGGGTCGAAGACGATGTTGGTGGTGTAGATCGCGGAGTGATAAAGGATGGTGAAGTGACAGTGTTAATTGCACGAGGGCGTTTGACCCCATGTGATGAACGATTTATTTCTGACTGGAATAATGGTTTTCCCGTACTAGTTGGCGGTCACTGTGCGTTCTGATCTCTTGCACCGCGATATTTACCACATATAACTTGGAAAAACCGATGTTGGAGGTCGAGAGACTTAAGAAACACGTCAAAGATAAGCCAGTGCATGAAATATGGTACAAAACATCGCAAGCAAATTATCGAAGTGTATAGACCGTATGTCCGACAAGTTTCGAACACGAACCACAAGTAGCTTGTGACGGCATCACAAGATAGAGCGAATTCAGGATGGCGGACACAGACGGCAGCCGGGCCGATCAATGAGATCTCCGGCACTAGACAAGACTATCCAACTAATTTGTAATAATTGGAAAACACACCACAATAAGCATATTGGGGCATAATTCACACAGAAAAGGTACTTATAACATACTAATCGGAAGGAAAAGTATTATCTAGCACACAGGGATGCAAAACTCCGCGGCGTCCGTAGGTACCCAAAGTACTATTGTTTTATGATTGCCAAATGCGACTGTGATGAGTAGTTGTCTTTGTCAGTATGTTTAACTTTCAGCGTGGTACGTATAAGCCCAAGCACATGCCGGAAGACAAATGCAACTCTGATATTTGTTAGATTTTCCGTCGCTTCGAGACTCAGAGGATCGTAAAGGGTTACTCAGTAAAAGGGAGCAGGACCCCACAAAGAACCTGACAAAAGTCATTTCCGGATAGTAGCTTTTGCTGAACCGGGAGCTTGACACCGCCCTTAACATACACGAAACGGCTTCTAGCATACCGTGACATATGTGACCCCAATTAAACCAAATACTCCTCTCAGAATTGAAACATACAACTATCCAGCCACATTACGGTAGTCAAAAAATCAAGCAAACCTTTATTCACCCAGATGTATGCATTTGCAGCATTTTACACTATCTACCACAAGTGTGATATAAGCATCCGCAGTCTTATTACATATGCTATTTAATTAAGGTTTATATCACCGTTTCCTTATGCATTAATCGAGTTTTTCTCTTTCTCTTTTTTTTCTCTCTTTCAAGTGTTGGCTGGTGTTTTGATATCCCCGGTGTGGATGCGCTTGATGTGCATGTTGACAAGGTACATACTTGTCTATTACCCCACTAGCTCGTCCATACTGGCTCCAGGAGACAGTTGGGCGTTGCTGGAGGGGACAGGGTGCACGGTCCTTGTGGTCCTAGTGTTAGGATCAAAGAGTGGTTCCATGCAGTCAGTGTAGAGCGGACTACGGTCCAGCCACCGCCTTGTGTGCGCTTGATTCCCCAAATACAGCGTGCTTGTGTTTGCCTGTGAAGGAGTGTGGGCCGGCTCCGTTGATGAAACGTGGTTCCTATCCGCATGCCTCCCGGTCTTATTCCTTCGGGTTTACACTGGATATGGGGTATGTGGTTGGAGCTGTGGGTGGTGCAGCGCAAGCGACCCATGGTCCCTCTGTAGGCGCAGGCGTCCTGTGGCTTGCCACAATGACAGGCAAATCCGAAACCGGATGCCGCCAACCATATATATGATTGTTAGCCGAATTATTTTAATTGTGTTGAATAAAGCAAAAGCTTTCATATTTCTTCACATTGCTCATAAAAAGCAAATGATTTATCTGTAACATGATGAGCTATTTTAAGAAATCATATATCGAGTAGAAACACATCAAGCGTCGTGTTTTGCAAATGATCTTTTTGCATTTTTCATAGAGTTGACATGTAAATATAGGGAGTGAACGTGCACCGTGTAATGTTCAGTCATACTTTTACTGCATGCCCAGATCGCTATAATTTATTTAATAAGCTGCCGCTAATTTGTTTAAATGGTTCCTTGGTCTCCGAATTTGGAAGTGCCTAGTTTCTCTATTGCATTCACGTTAGGGCTATTTCCACTTCACGGCAGCACTTCAGTACCACAGCCATCAAGAGAACGGGTAACTTCACGCTACTTGTGACCTGAAGCACGGTCATGTATGAAAATGAAATATCCTGTCACTGCAAATCCTTTTTTATTTGCCAATTCACACAGCTGTGGTACAAGACGATACTCTACTAGTGTTTTCTATTGCTACTGGTTCATGTTACCATGGACGATGTAGAGCCGACCAGTTCCGTAGATACTCATAACGCATCACATCATGACCTGAGTGGGATGTTTGATGCTTTGAACGATACAGTCTTTCCTTATCTGTTCTCTGGGTAATCGCCGGATATATTGCGATTGCTGATCAGAGCACCGGGTCATCCACTCATCACTGAAAGCAACCTAAAATAATCAGAGAGTAGCTATATGGAATAACAAACAATGTAGGCAGAATTTTTATCAAACTTACTTATAAAAATATAGCTTTTGCTTCTTACCCGCTCCGTCTTCTTTTTAAGCTGTTTGACCCATACTTGTCGATTGTCTTTCAATTAGTTGCGCAGCTTGCGGTACTTCAGAAGTTTGCAAGCTCGCAGTCCGAATCCCAAATCCTTCTTTCAGTTCACGAATTTACGGCAGCACGATGCTATTCAAACATCTTTGCAGCTGACTGCCATTCTTTCGACATTCCCTAAACAGAAGTGCCTCGTCTCGAACTGTTGTTACTCTTCTGCGTCCACGTTTAAGTCGGTCAAAATAGACTTTATGAACCATAATGGGTTAATTTCTAACCATTTACACTACCACTAGGGACGCCTTGATTATAACATCAATACATATGCTTGAAGAGTGAAATAGGAAAAACACATAGTAGTTTCTCCAACAAACGCTCGCGCAGCATCTTTATGACTAACGGTGAATCAACAAGCAAACGTGAGAGATAAGACAAACCAGTTTTCCGATCCGATGACGTGCGGGAGAAAACATACTAAATTTCGAACGAGTAGAAGAGAAACAGAGCGTTCTGGAAAGTTTATTGTAAAATGGGTGAAATCGGTCAGTTAGTACAGTTGAAGAAAAATCACTGCCGAGATCAAGACGTATAGAAATGAGCAAATGAACTTAACAATCTCTAGACAAGCCGCTGCGTCTCGAAATGTACTTTAAAAAGTATACCAACAAGATATAGTCTTTCTGAAACATTCCAAAGAAAAACGACAGGAGAGCAGTATTGTCAATGGCGAATAATGCAATCGGTCACAAACCTAAATATCAAGGCTGGAGCTACTGTAAGCACCAAATGTCTCAAGGCACAAAAGGAAAGTTTCTGCCTTTTTGAAAATTTGTACAGATATACGTGGACTAGAAAAGGTTCCGGGAAAAAACGACGCCGAGATAATTGACAGTTGAAGAGCTGGGTATGAGATTTGCATTCCTAGTAAGAATTTGAGAGAAATCTATGAGGGACTACAACTTATCGCCACGGAGAAAATAAAATATTGCGTCCTTGCATTTAGAAGCATTAAGTGTAAGAGAGCTGGATGAAGTCCATTCTTTTATATCTTCCAATCCACGTTGAAGTGATGAGGAATCCTGGTTAGTGAGGGACATACATCCCAACACAACGCCATCAGCATAGTTACACCTTATAAACGTGGTTTGTATAGAGAGATGTCCAACATACAAGGGAAATGGAAAAGCTGGCAGCATCGCTCCTTGAAAAAACCTCAGTAAGCACGGGAGACAGAGGTTTTCTTGCCGTGCAACTTGGCGGAGGGAGTAGGAACCTTAAAATATTCTCATAACCGATTACACACACTCGGGTGAACTCCCTTTTCGGATTGCTGGTTTATCAACCAAGAACTGCCCAGACTTATAAGCCCTACGGATTTAGGTTTTTGATCAAATGCAGGCTATAAAATAAACAAGATATACCACTACATCCAACGTGGAGTGTTGGCGTCTGTACTCACGGGTTCCACGGGTTTCACGGGTTTGCGCAGAACGAGTAAGCGTAGCTTTTCGGTGGTTCTGCCTCGGGATCTTACGGCAAGGTCCTGATCTCGTCGGTAGGTACCAGATGTTGTGGGTCTCGACGCAGTAGTGGTGTTCAGCACAAGTATTCAGCGAGTTGACTGTGGGAACGTGGATACCTGGAACAAGAGAGTGGGGTAGGTAAATTCGGCAAAGTTGGATAGAAGCAAAATGATAGAAGCGCCGCGTGTTAGCTTGGCAAATGGCCAGATCTTAGCAACGTGGAAGACCAGCGAGGTAAGAGCCAAGCGTCTAGGCGCTGTTTGAAGGCCTCCGTATTGGGCGCTGAGACAACAACTTCAGGGAGGGCGTTCCAAGCGAAGGCAATACGCACACTGAAACTGTTTCTTCGGCACAGAAGGCGACTGCTACGAGTCATCAGTTTGAGTGAGTGCCCTCGAAGATGATCTGTACGGGCGCGGACCAGCAATCCTGCGTTTGGGTGCCTGTTATTAGTCAGGACGGAATAAGCTAAGATAAGGTCGCCACGAAGCCTGCGATATTTCAACGGGAAGAGGTTAAGGGCCGCCAGACGCTCCTCGTACGAGAAGTGGGATAGTCCGTCCACTCTCTTAGTGGCTCTGCGCTGTACAGTTTCCAGCATGGCCTCGTCCTTCTTCAGGTACGGCGGCTGGACAAGTATGTTGTACTCCAGCAGCGGACGTACTAAAGTGCTATAGAGACGGACAAATGTCTCTCTAGGGAAAGACCCTAGTGCACGTCCAAGGAGGGCCAGGCGAACGCTAGCCTTTCGCGCCAGTGTAGCTACATTGGCGCTCGGGCTCAGGTCGGCGGATATTATGGTCCCCAGGTCGCGTTCCTGGGATGTGGCTTTAAGATGCACACCGCCGATATTGTACGGATTAGCCACACCTTGCCCAATGTGCATGACTTTGCACTTGTCGATGTTAAACGGGAGCGAATTTTTCGAGGCCCAAGAATAAGCAGCATCGATATCTGTCTGGAGAAGTGCCTGATCACTTGGCCTGCGGATAGGTCGCCATATCTTAGCGTCGTCCGCATAAAGCAGTATGTGGCTGCTGATACAGGATGGGAGGTCATTGATGAACAAATTGAACAGCAGGGGCCCGAGGATGGATCCCTGGGGCACCCCGGTCGTTGCAGCCAGAGCGCTGGAGAGTGCGCCGTTTACACGAACTCGGTAGGTGCGGCCAGACAGGTAGGTACTTAGCCAGCAGATTGTTTGCTGGTCGATCCCCAAACTCGGCAGTTTACTCAACAGCAGTGCGTGATTGACCCGGTCGAATGCTTTTGAGAAATCCACGTAAACCACGTCAGTTGGAGTATGATTGTCTGCCTCTGCAGTCCAGGAATCAAGGGCTGCGAGAAGATTCGTGGTGCACGAGTGAGCCCTGCGGAACCCGTGCTGTTCCGGGGCTATTAAGGTCAGACTTTCTAAATGGCAGCGCAAGAAATCGTCTATGATACTCTCCATTACTTTGGAGGCAGTGGGAAGCAGTGCTATCGGACGATAATTAGAGGGGTTTGTCCTGTCACCACCCTTGTATATCGGCGTTATGACCCCTTGCTTCCAAGCATTCGGGTATTCGGCACTGGTGTAGGAGCGGCTGTACAGTAAGGCAAGCGGCTCGGCCAGTACCGTAGCGCACTCACGTAGAAAAATGGGAGGGATCCCATCCAAACCCGGCGATTTGTCTGTCCTTAATTTTTTAATTTCTCCAGGACTTTCTCTGATGTAAACTGCACGGGATGTCTGGCAGCGATGGGGTAAAATTAGCGCCTTCCATTGTACTGCGTGCGAAGGTGCCGAAAACGGACTCGTACTGAGTCTTCAGCAATTCCGCAGCTTCTTTGTCCGACGTTGTGGTATTGCCTACGGGTCTGAGCAGGCTGCCAACGGCAGCGCGCGATTTAGTGAGAGACGCTATATGCTTAAAGAAGACCTTGGGGTTATCGGCGAAGCTTTTAGCGAGAGAGAGCTGGTACGCTTTTCTGTCCTGGCGAACAGCTGCTATACAGGAATTTCGCACTCTACAGTATTGTGCTCGCGAATCAGAGTCGCCAAAAAGTAAGAATCTGTCCCAGAGGGCCTTCTTCTCCCTGATCAGCCTAAGCGTAGCAGGCTGAAGTTGCCTGTGGCGTTTCGGCGCATAAGCGCGCACTGTGGGGACGTGTGCCCTAATTGCGTCGTGGATGTGAGCGGCGATGTAGTTCCAATGGTCGTCGACTGTGGGGGTTTGTGCTGCCAGGGACCAGTCGACTCGTGAGAGGAAATCTTTGATCGCGTCATAGTCCGCTCGACGAAAGTTAAGCCTGATGGGCAGTGCTTTAGCGTTGAGCGTGACGTTCGCCACCACACGAAAACTGATAACTGCATGATCACTTGCACCAACTGGGGCGCTCAAATTAACGTTGTCAATTAGATGTGGCTCGTTGGTGAGCAGCAAGTCGAGTTTCGACGGGTTTTGACCGTCTCGCCACCGAGTGTACTGCTGTACGTGTTCGGTTAGGCCATGTTCTAGAACACTGGCAAGAAACTCAAGGCTGTGCTGACTGCGAGCTTGGCCAGAGGTAAAGTCTATCTCCGGGAAATTAAAGTCACCTGCGACGAGTAGGGGGGCACCCAAATCTGAAGCAGCTGCTCGGAGGGCGGCGTTCCAGCACTGCAGCCATTCTGGCGCAGCTGAGGGAGGGCGATAAACCACTCCAAGGGTGAGACTGGTGGAACCAGAGCCGCGGACGCGAATCCAGAGGGATTCGGGAAGAGATAGTAGTTCCGGAGATTTGAGAGGGACGCATGTGAGGCGGTCTGATACATACACAGCTACGCCTCCGCCTTTGCCGCTTTCACGATCGTTTCGAAAGAGCACGTATCCCGGGATAGCTACCTCGGCGTCCACAACGTCTGGGCAGAACCAGGTTTCGGTTATACATATAACTTTAGCTTGCGTGTCCAGCGCAAGGGAAGAGATTTCGGACACCTTGTTCCGTAGCGATAAAGCGTTGGTGTACAAGCAGTTCCACGTGCTAACATGAACTGCTGGCGGGCAGTGGCTTGAAGGCATAGATGGTAGGGTAGTTCCAGTGTGGTTTACGCCGACCCCACAGGGGCCGGCGCCTGCTCGTTTTTTGGTATATCCACAAGTCGCGTAATAGGTAGTGATGGCGTGGCTCGGCTGAATGGCGTGGAATTACGTCCCTGAATTTGCCTGCGCTCCTCCCGCGGTTTGTCTGGATGCATCCTGACTTCGTACGGGAAGTTTCCACGTAGCTCGTACCACCGTTGTAGTACAGTCTGGCGCATCTCAGGAGTGAAAAGAATGACCCTGAGCAGTTTAGGCGCCTGTATCTGCGAGAGGTGAGCTGGCCTCGGCAGCCGGTGAACAGACCACGCCCCACAGTTGTCCACTGATAGGTTAAGCTGCGACCGAATATAGCACCACTGCTGAACATCGTGGCGGGATGATTCAACCGGGTCGGCAGTGTGGAGTTCTGGGACTCCGTGTATAATTATACTGCAAGCTCTATCGTGGTTGGCGCACGTGCTGTTGATACGCGCCTCTCTTCTTGCCTCCCTCACAACCCAGGGAAAGTCTGGCTGGGCGCGGATCTTTGTGTTCAGTTTATTCAAGCAAGCCGATGCCAAGAGCGTTTCCTCGACGTCATCAGCACTTTCCAGAGTGACGCGTAACGGCCTTGGGCGTTTGTCACCTGGTGAGCGGGGTGCGCGTAGACGGCAGAGAGAGGGCGAGGAGGTAGGCGGCAGTCCAAGGAGTTGCCGCAAGGATTGCCATTGGGATAGATCGGCACTGGCTCTGTGGGATAGTGACGGGTGGTCGCTCTCGTCCACATTGAACAGTATCAAAGTTTTGCGGTTGAATTCTGGCAAGCCACTGCTCCGAGGCGTATTGGTGCCTTGGCTGCATTGTGAGGGCCTCGGCTGTGTAACATGTGTGAACTGGGGACCTGGGTTCTCCTGCGATTGCATGGCGCACTGAGTGTGCTTGGCGCAGTTTTTAGCACGGTGTTTGTCCCTCGATTGTTTGGGGGGTTGCGACATTTGCACCGTGGGATTTCGACACTGGTTCCTGTGGTCTGCTCACTTGCTGGCGAGTCATCCGTTAGTTCTCGGGTGTTGCTCCCATCTGTAATCAGAAACGGATGCGGGTCGCGTGGAGGAGATGAGCCAAGGATCATAGGTATGGTGTCGTCCAGCTCCTGTTCACCGGAGACTGCTCCTGCAGGCAGAGGGTTGCTTGGGCAAACACAGTCGAAGCCTTGAGGTTGTGGTGAAGATGTAACTGAGATGTCGACTGATGCCAAGTCACGAGTATCAACGCCTACGTTTGCTACTAATACGCCAGAAGGCAAGTCACAAGTGTCGACGCCTTTAGATGTGGACTTCGTCGAGACTTGCAAATCCCTGCAAAAGTTTCTAAAGGCTGTCACATCTAGAGAGCCAATAGGGCTGTTTTTGAAGCCTCTGTGAAGTAACTCTGCGCAGTCATTGCAAACCCACTTAGCTTTGGTATGTGAAGTGTAGAAGTCCACCTCCGGCTGTGTGAGTTTAGCACAGCGCCCGTGGTACTGTCGCTTGCAACAAAGACAGCGAACATGTGGTGGCGACTCGGAGTGACAAACGTAGCATGTACTGTTACGTGCAACTGTTGGCATCGGGACGTTGATCCGATGGTGATTAGAGTGAATACAGTAAACACAGTAAACAATGTAGATGACAAGATGGGAAAACGACTTAGGGGATTCAAAAAAATTACACACGAGGTACTATAAACGGTTATGTACAAGCAAAACGGCAAGCGATAATGACCTAATGCAATCAGAACAGCAGATACGGATGTAAACAGAGAAAAAAACCGGAACGGACTCACAGCGGATTCCACTCCACTTCAGGTCTTGATGACAGCGATCCGATCTTTGAAAGAAATGCCACCAACTGTAGTTTTCAAGCTGTTTTCATATAATTGTGAAATCAGATGGTCCCGCAAGGCTAATTTTCTCGACTGACCCCAACGTCCAGTTTGGGGGACCGTCTGAAGGGAGCTCCGCGGTAGTCGCATTTCCAAGTACTTTCAGAGTACAAGAAAACTGACGAAGCCAAATTTTCTATGTAGAGATATTCAACTACTGTTATCAAACAAGAAATTCAGTAAAGAAAACTTCGAGTGGTGAAACACGACAAGCACTCCAACTAGTAGATATTGTTCTCAGGAGCGGCTGAACAAATTCTCGGAATTAACAGTTTTCCGAAAATGTTTAGAAGCATAAATGTCCATGCAATTGGACGATACTTTTGGGATGCATTTTTGGTCTTTGATTAATACTGACCGTTCTCCAAATGTCCAGGATCACACCAGTAGTGAGGCATTTGTTACCCTCGGCCGGTGGCCGAGTGGTATGGTCGTCTGGTTTGCAACCATAAGGTCACCGGTTGGAATCCGCGTAGGGGCGGGCGTCTTCGCGGTATACTCAGCCCACGCGCGACTGGTGGTGGTCGCGTGACAGCGAAGCGCCGTTACGGCGTACAGCTTGCAAATGACTGGTTTACTTACTTACATTTGTTAAACAGTACTGTTAAAGGCTGTGCGATAAGATCACCACATTCCTTCAAAGCTACAGATGAGAGAGCACCCAGACCACAAGCTTTGTTTGCCTTTAATCTTTTTAGTTTCTTGTGAAGGTTGCTTTAAACGAAGGGCACAGCTAGGCTCGAGCTAATAAAGGAGGGTAAGGAAGTTAAGTTTTGTGAGAAGGAAGTACAAGCAAATTGCATTTTAGCCCCATGTACTTCACCGCTCTCCCTGCAAATTCTCTTACCATATAGCTGCCACAGAAGCGAGAGTTTTGGTTGCCTGGAACTGCTTCGGCGTTTGAGTGGGTTAGCCTCTTTATCACGGATTGAATTGCTGACGTTTAGCTTTTGACTAGGACAGTATTCTTGCCCATTCTTTCATCTTTCGAAGTCGCTTTAGAAATGGTGCTGAAAATTCTCTGCCCTTAGATTTATCATTTCAACAGGACAACACAAGTCAGAGCAATATTTGACGCAGTCCGTAAGATGCTCACATTGAAGCGACAGGTCCTCGTCGTTCAGGACCGAAACATTTGTTGAAGTTAACATCGTCTATAGTCTCGTAATATTTTCCGGGGAGCAATTTCGCTGTTTGATAAGCTTGTAAAGACGTCTGGTCAGCATAAGAATAATTGGACCTGCCGTATATAACGGGGCGCAGTTTTGAAATCCATTGGTCTGAGCTACTCCAAAATACCCTTTCAGTATGGAAAACAACTGTAGTTCGTTTGTGTACACAGCGTCCAACTGATTAGCTTGTCTTGTCGAAACACTCACTGGGTCAACCAAGCCAAGTGTCTTCAAGGATGTTGTGTCCTTTCTATTGAAGCCGCCTGCAATAATACATATAGAACAATCTAATTTAAGTGGTAGCGTTAAAGAAACTTGGTCCTCACAAAGCTTTAACTTTGACACCGATGTGTCAGGAGCAATAAATACGTTTCCGACGATGACTGATTTAAAATCACTTAAGAACTTCGGTTTGCATTCAACTAAATGTCACTTTATGGAAATCGCTGAGTGTGTGAATATTACGATTGCTGAGTTGCACAAGGTTGTTTAACACGTTATATAGCTACCACCAAAAAAACAGGTGCAATCCGGATCAGTCAGAACTGATGGGAAAGTAAGCATCGAGTTGAATTACCACATTATCCACATAAGTACGCAACCAGCATTATCCTACAGAATGATTCATGTATCAACGTAATCATTTCGCTGCATAATGTCACTGAGATCACCGGTTTTACCAAGAAGCGGGCGAACATTACTAGAAAGTATCAGTGGGAACTGCGTTTTTCAGGAGAACAACGACTGAGGCCAGATGGTTAGCCAGCACGATGCTTTCGATTTTACCAAAGACATTTATGCCTAAATAGTTTGAAGATGTTCCTGAATTTATGACAGTATTCAATGAAGCATGGATTTATAGCAATAACGCGTAACGCTTTCATATGGTTGACAGAGAGGCCAATATTGACCCTGTGACTTAACCAGAAAAGTAAAACCCAGCGTTGCAGAGAGATCACTTTTCGGTAGTTCCCATCAGTCAATTACAGCTACAGGAGTGCTAAATGTAACAGTAAATTGGTGAAGGCAAATAATGGTGATGGATTTAACAGTTTAAACGAATTTAGCATGTTCATTCGATGCTCAAATCGATTTAATCAGGTGACATCGCGATAGGGCTAACCGACAGCAAAATAACTTGTGTGCACGGAACAGGCAAAATACTAACAATATATAAATCAGTTACTTACATAGATAACTAGCACCCGGTTAAGAGTAATACTCCAAGGGAAGACTTATCATCAGGACTACGGCAAAGTCACGGGTCGCTGTACATACCCTAAAGGACACTTTTGCGTTTGTAGATGCCGTGCGTGATGTCAACATCAAGAACCAAACTATGTGCTCTCTAGATGTCACCTCATTGTTCACGAATGTGCCTTTATTTGAAACGATTGAGTTCATTTGTAACTTTGTTGACGAGAACCATCTTAATATTGGCATACCAACTCTGGCACTGAAAGAATTACTGCTAAGGTGTACATTTAATGTTCAGTTCCTATTCAACGGGGATATATACCGACAGCGCGATGGAGTTGCAATGGGTTCCCCGCTAGGACCATTCCTCGCTGATGTTTTCATGGGTATGTTGGAACAGGGTAAATTGAAAGCGGTCATCAGTAGCCTCACGTTATATCACCGTTACGTAGATGACATCTTCGTCCTATTTGACACCTCCGGTAACATCGAGAAGCTCACCAGCGTATTTAACCAAGCTCACAAGGCTATACAATTCACCTACGAGGTAGAAGAAAACGGCGCTTTTTATTTTCTCGATGTAGCTCTACAAAGACTTGAAGATGGTGCGATAAAACGTAGCGTTTACCAAAAGTGCACTTGGAATGGACAGTACACAAACTTTCATAGCTTTGTGCCGCTTCGGATTAAGAGAAACTTGGTCCTCAGTCTCGTGAACCGGGCCGAAAGAATCTGCTCGAAGGATACTCTTTTCGAAGAGCTGCAACTAATACGAGCGACACTAAAAGAGAATGGCTACCCAGAGAATTTTATTAATGCGAATATGGGGCGAAACAGGGAAGCACCTATGGTCCTGACGACGGAACGGAAACCTATCTTCCTACAACTGCCTTACAAAGGGGAAATAGTGTCCGAGAATCTATCCCGCCGTCTCACGTCCACACTCAGGAATACCTTCCCAGCGGCGAGGTTGCAAATCCGGTTCACCAGCAGCCCAATGGTGAGACTAAACCCCAAGGATAAGCTGCCTGTCCACACCAAATCAATGTGTGTATACTCATTTACCTGTTCCTGTGGGGCAGGATACGTTGGTCGTACGACAAGACGCTTATCCGAAAGGGTGAAGGAACACCATCCGGCCTGGCTCGGAAATGGAGGCAGAAAGGTCACCAACTCTGCCATCGCCACGCATCTTGCGGATACGGGTCACGCCACCAAGTTGCCTGACTCGTTCAAAGTAATCTATCAGGCCCCAGAAAATCGATCAAGGTATTTCCGTAAGCAGATATTAGACGCCGCAGAAGCCATCACCATTCGGCTGTACGAACCAGCACTGTGCACGCAGAAACGGTTCACTCACGCGTTGAGCCTACCTTGGCCAGGACGAACTGCAGTTGACCTGTACGCACGTACGAATACAACTGTAACCTAACCGAAGGTGTGTCACAGCGCACTAAGATCAATTTGGTTGACTGACGACCCATTGGGTCTGTATACTAAAACTTTGCATTTCATGTAATTGTACAAGCCTGATGAAGAATTACCGAAAACATATGTTCGCTTACACAGACTTCTGTTCAAACCGTTACATCCGTCCTCATTATTTGCCTTCACCAGTTTACTGTTACGTTTAGCACTCCTTTAGCTGTAATTGCCTGATGTGAACTATCGAAAAGAGATCTCTGCAAAGCTGTGTTTTTCTTTCTCATGAGCATAATCTACGAAGTAATCAGAAAAAACTATTTGCTTTAATGTTTCAAAAAATTTTTTAATCCGCATTCGGTAATGTAAAATAATCCTCTAACGAAAACATCAGTGGACGAATTTGAATGCCCCTCCGATAATGTTTAGGAGACAGAGATAACTGTTTTGACAATTTCTTCTAAATTTCGCACACAGATGCTGGGCTAACACCAATCTTGTTAGCAATCTCTGCTCTTATAAACCTATTATGACAAAATATTAATTTCGTCACACGTTCGTTGGATCTGGTCACGTAACACACATTAATATGCTAATACAATCAATCATTTGTCGTCAAATAAGCTTGGGTCGTTAGCTGAGAAGATACCTTGAAAAATTAAGATAAAAGTATTTAATTGGAACTACAAATTGATGTAGAGTCAGACAAATTTAAGCCAAATATATGGACTGTAGCAGGAAATCCCAAATTATGATCAAATTGCAACCTTCGTTGGGTGGAAGCTGGGATACTAGTCAGTAATCCATGACACGTAACAGACTTGTCAAATACGTGGCAGTATAGTAGTTGTCAGCAACTGAAACGTACGTGTCTTGTGCAGGCCACAAAAGTAAGAGTCGTATAAAAAGAGTGAGGTACTATGTAGCACGGTACTCACCAAAACAGATTTTTTAAACGGATGTGCCGTCATTAAACAAGTGGATGTTTTGAAGGTTAAAACAACAGTAAAAGCTAATGTTGCCAAATACTAAAATTTTGTTTTCCGTACATTAGAAGGGCCTCCCCTAGAAGGCTAAAGGATGGAAACCTTCAATGAAGCTGTCAGTAGGGGGTCACGGGAGGTAACGATGGGGGCGATTGGTAGTATGGGCTTGAACACAAGCCTCCAATTTGGGGTGCGTAGCAAAGTTCGCTAGTTAAGGCATTAATTATTTATTAGTTATAATGATGGTATAGATCAGAGTTCATCATCGGTGGGCCGTTGGAGCGGGCTCGTCGGACTGCAGAAATATTGATAGTCCAGGGAAAAGACCGACAGGCCATTTCCTCCGCTGCAGGCCCGACGGTGCGCTTAGGAAATATCACGCCCCTCACCACACTCCAGGCCACGGTTCTCCTCCCACGAGGAAATCCGAGCGTCCTCGTTGGCACCACGTAGCTAAGCGTTTGGTAACCAATCTGTTCGTGGCCATCGGCCGTCCAGGGCGAGTGACTATTCTTCGGGTCAAGAAGGGGTCTTGAGCCGGCTTGGGGGTCACTCTAAGTTTGCGTTGAGCCGGTTGGTGAGTCAATCCAGGATTACCTTGGCAGTTCCGGCGGTTGAGTTTCTGGAAGGTAGAACTCAAAGTGGGTAGACAGTGGTCGGGGGAAGTGGCTTGACCTCGGAGGGAGAACATGGCATGCTTGATCAAAACGAATACGCCTTTCAATTTTTCAAAGTGTTTTGGCCTTTTTGTCGATTTTGCAAAGCGACTGTGGATGAGACACACGAATGCGGGTTAACGAAAATAGTAAATGCTTACAAAATCCTTAAAATAAACCGGAGGTTTGACCCGTGTACCGCGTCGGGCGGTTTCCTGGAGTTGAGGCGAGGTAGCTGGATGGTCAAGGGGAACGGAGGGTTTCGGTGTATCCAGTGTTCGAGAAGACACTGCAGTTGCGTGTCCTTGTGTGATAGTACCGTGATGGCTTGCAAGTGGATCGTTAAAGAAAGCCACTTTGAGGCGGTCGATGGACACCGTTGTTTGGTGATCATTCTGGTATACATTGAAATGTTTCGGAGTCCGTCGCTGGACTCTGAAAGGACCAGTGTATGGAGGCTGGTGAGAGTGCCGTACTGCGTTGGTATGGAGAAAGACGTGAGTGCGTGTTGAGATTCCGGTGTGCATTTGCAAAGCTCTAGTCTACTCACAGGGCGGAGTCGCACGTAGCGAACTCATGCGTTGAACTAGGCAGGGCGCAAAGTTAGGCGGAGGCACACCCGACGATGCGGGAGGTGAAACCATATCTCCTGGCAACTTTAGCGTTGTGCCGTAAACCAGCTCTGCTGTTGCACATTGCAAGTCAGTTTTGATGCTACTGCGAATGCCTAAGAGTACGAGCGAAACGTTTTCGCTCCAGATAAGGTCGGAGGAGGCGCAGAGAGAGGCTTTAAGCTGTCAATGGAAGCGTTCAACTAACCCGTTGGCTGCTAGGTGATACGTGGTGGCATGAATGCAGCGGCAGCCTAAAAGGCTGCAGTACGTGGCGAATTGTGAAGATTTGAAAGGCGTTCCTCGGTCAGTTGTAATGGTGGATGGGCATCCGTAGTGCGAGACCCACTGGTCCAAAAAGGCCCGGATAACAGTCTCAGCTGTGCAGTCTGTTAAGGGAATGGCTTCTGGCCAACTGGTGAAGCGGTCGACACATATGAGAATGTATACGAATGCGCGCGAAGCTGGCAAGGGACCAACCAAATCTAAGTGTACATGTGAGAACCAAGAGTCCAGGGCCGGAACTTAGTCCAGCGGACTGCGGATGTGAAAACGTCTTCTAGAGCGCTGGCATTGAAGACAGGCGTGAGCCCAAGTACAAACATCTTTGTTTAGACGTGGCCAAAAGAAACGTTCGGTGACCCGTTTCACAGATGTACGGATACCGTGATGTGATAGTGAGTGCAGTGCGTCAAAGACCGTGCGTCTGAAGGAGACGGGCACGAGGGGTTTAGGACAACCTGTGGAAGTGTCACAGAGAATGGTTCCTTGTGTGGTTTGGAGAGAAACAGGTTGCACATGCAGCGAACTGAACTGTATGGTGAGTTCTATGTCTTCATCTTGAGCGTGAGCCGATGCCATGATGGCAAAATGGACGGTGGGCAAGGAACGTAGGGTGGGGTTGAAGCGTGAGAGAGCGTCGGTGACAAAAGGTTCGACACCTGAGACCTGACGAAGTCCAGGTGTCTTGTCTTCCAAGGTGGGTATTTTTCAGAGCCAGAGTTGAAGACAATGATGTGGGGTTTATGATCAGTGTAGACCGTGAAAGCACGGCCTTCGAGTGTGTGGCGGAAGTGATAAACGGCAAGATAAATGGTGAGCAGTTTCCGCCAAGCGTGCTGTTGCGGGACTCTGCTGACTTCAGGCGTTTAGAGAAGAAGCCAAGGGTTGCCATTGCCCACCAACGTGTTGTCGGAGGACGGCTCCTGCCGCGACATCTGAGGTGTCACTCGTAATAGAAAGGGGTGTTGTCGCTTCAGAATATGCGAGGATAGCTATGTTGTAGATAGAATCCTTGAGCTCGTTGAAGCCTGTCAGTTTTGTGTCCGGGAAAGGGAACTTAAGTTCTTTCGGTCTGAGTAGGTCAGTCATAGGCTGCATGAGCTGCATGCAGAGCGGAATGAAGCATGGATAACAGTTGACCGAACCACAAAATCGATGGAGTTGCTTACATGAAGTCGGGGCTGCGAAGTCTCTGATGGATTGGACCTTGTCTACACGGACCTCGATACCAGGTGGTGAGACTAGGTGGACTAGGAATTCTATCATTGACTTGACGAGTTCGCACTTAGTCGAATTAGCGGTGATGCTGTGTTGGGTCAACCGCTGGAAGAGAGACTGAAGATGAACTAGTTACCCTTCACTAAATGAACTGCCCCTGGAATGTTATCGAGGTGGCGATAGGCCAATTGTGGTTTCACGTTGTGCATGAAGCTCTCAAACATTTGTGCGGAATTGCACAATCTGGAAGGCATTCTGAGAAATCTGAACAAGTCATAGGTGGTATTGACGGCTTTTTTATGGTGTCTTTTTCTTCTGCAGGTATCTAATGATAGGCACGAACCACATCGATCTTGCTGAAGGTCGTCCTACTTGTGAGGCTTGCGGTAACGGCCTGCGCGTGTGGGAGAGGACACCGGTCTGGGACGGTTAGATGATTGATAGGCAGTAGTCAAAGCAAGAGGCCATTTACCAGCTTTCTTAGGTACTATCTGCAGGCAGAGGACGAAGTGCTGTCGGAAGGGCTGATTATTCCAAGTTCGAGCATGCGCTTAAACTCCGTCCTAGCTACCTTAAGCTTTTCGGATGATAGTCGGCGTAGATAGTACGAGATGGATAGCCCATTAGTCCGTAGGTGGGGCTTGATTTGGGACGCCACGAGCACAACTTCATTTATTGGCTAAACAAGCCTGGAATAATAGAGAGTAGAGGTTAGCGTAATCTGGCGATGTCCCGGAAAAGGCGTAGAACGGGATGCTAGATACGATATAGGCGGTGATGCTAAGTAAACTGAGTTCCATTGCAATGTCGAGTATCAGCTGGCTTTCGCATCGACGAAGAGGTCGAAATGCCTGAATTGAAATGCAGATGATAGTAAAGGGGACTGCAGCAACGGTGAATACCCAGCGGAACATGCGCTAAACAACTAGGTACTGTGTAAACGACCGATGACCGTAGATAGCTAATGGCGCGCCAATGGTTGCACTTAGGCTTGTCGGCAAAGAAGCAGCCGGCTCACCAGAAATGAAGTAGGAGACACTGAATTCTGCCCCCGTGTCACCTAAGAACTGGGTTTTGGAATCATAATCCTTAATGTAGGTTAGAATATGTTGGGCTTTGCCGACACCTTTAGTCTCCAGTACTGAACGGCCTGGAAGTTTTTCTGTTTCGAGGCGGAGAAACTACATGGTTACTCGCACCTACGGACCTTGTTACCAAAACGCGAATGGTAGAAGCAAAAGCCTGTTTTGTTACGTTTCGTGCGATGGGGTGACGAGTTAGGGCGGCTATGCTAATTACCGTCTGGGAAGAGTTACTCACCTTTTCGTTGTATCGACGCTATTTGCGTTGATAAAGCGTCTAATGCTGACGGCGCTCTTGTGGCGGATGTCGCTGGGGCTGCCATGGTGCTAAGTCGAGTGAGCGTTCTATATTGTTTCGTTGGCTGATGTCTTTCGATGGCACGGTCTGCTAGTTCTGTACCCGCTGCGTGTGGCAGAGCGCTTGCCAGGGGGAGGATGGTCTGTGTTTTCCGGGCGACGTTGTATCCACATTTCGCAGAGAATACCAGCGTCCATGCTGGATGTGTCTAGGAGCTGTTGCATCGGTTGCAACAAGGATGTAGTCATCCTGTCACCTAGTTGCAGATCCCTAAACAGTTACTGCAGTCGAACCGTGTCAGAGGGCGTGATTCCTCGGGTGCTGGCCTCCTTTAAACTTCATATTTCGCATCGGGAGAAGAACAAGCTATGCTATCTCTCATCTGGGAGTGCACTTTGCGAAAGCCGAGACATAAGTTGGTGATATTTGGCACAGAGAGAAGAAATTCTACAATTGTAACAAATGGAATCCATATGTGTAAACCATAATAACGTGTCCTGCTCCCAAAAAGAGGGTAGACTAAATCTACGGCATCAACCACGTACGTGGATGGTTTATCTTCTGTACCATTCATCTTGAAAAATAGAATAAGTATATACGGCAGCTGAGCAAACAAACTGGTAGCGAGTTACGAATACAAAAGTCACTGGAACGAGCTCACCAGAATGAAGATTAAAAATGGCGGGTGGCTTTTTCTGGAGCGGGGTAACCAATTAGTAGGTGGTGCCTGAGATATTAGTCGGTAATCAATGACACGTAAGAGACTTGTCAAATACGTGGCAGTATAGAAGTTGCAGGCAACTGAACCCAACGTGCCTTGTGCAGGCCACAAAAGTAGGACTCGAATCAACCAGAGAGAGGAACGGTGTAGCACGATACCCAGCAAAGTAGTATTTTAAAACGGATGTGCCGTCATTAAACAAGTGGATGTTTTGAAGATCAAAACAACAATAACATCTAATGTTGCAAAAACCTGAAAGTGTGGTTTCAGCTGCACTACACTTACACTACCACTGTAGATATAACACCAACCAAACTTATATTAGTAGTGAATAGCCGGCTTTTAGTTGTACATTTTTAGTGTTTGCAGTGCCGTAGTTCACAAGTTATATAGCGCAGCTTAGTTCGGAAAAGCTGCAGAAGCGTTTCGCCTTATTAGTGCTCGTCAATGGTGCGCATTCCCTTGGTCGCTAAATGGGAATGGAACCCTTGACCGCTGGAAGTAAATGTCATCTAGCCAGTAGCTTATTCCGTTGAGCCATGGGAGACGTTGGCTTGGTTACACAATTTGCAAACTAAATGGGATATAGCACGACCTACCCGCCACTGTCACTGACAGTGGCTAGCCGGCGAGGTCATGACGACCTCTCGATAGACCCAATATTCATAGCATTTGAAACTAAGATATGCTCTAGATGTTATATTACTCGTGAGTAGTCCCAATAGGGCGAAACACGTCTGGTTTTTCCGGACTAGGCTGTGAACTACTGGGGTGAAAACTCCAAAATTACTACTAATCTCCGGCTACTCACGAGTAGCATCAACTACCCATCCTCTCCTGGTTGCAAATGCTATGGATATAGCGTCTCGAGAGGTCGGCATGACCTCGCCAGCTAGTCAGTATCAGTGACAGTGGCAGATAGGTGGTGTTATATCCCAGTTAGCTTCTAAAGTATACAGCCCAGCCGACATTCCACACGGCTCAGTGGCTTAAGCTGCCGGCCAGTAAACATCTGTCTCTAGCTGTCATCTGTGCCCACCCCACTTAGGGACCGAGGAAATGAGCACTACTGATGAGCCCCAATAAGGCGAAACGCGTCTGGTGCTTTTCCGGACTAGGCTGTGCCATGTAGATTATGAACCACTGGTATAAACAACTAAAAACCAACCTATTTGTCAACCGAATATATGATTACAAACGATAAGACAACTCGTATATAGCAAATGATTATTTACATTGTTGTCAACTATTTTGTTATTGATTATTATGACTTTGAGAATAGTAAAAACTGTAAGGTTTACAATGGCAAACTAAAAGAGCAACCTAAAAAAATAAAAGCAGTCCAACTGTACTGAATTTAACATAAATTGGTCAACAATTTCAAGTTCAAATTCAAGTGGGACTGAAACCATAGGATTATCACTTGAGTGTTCGTTCTTCAGCGAGTCATTGTGTCAGGTGTTGCCAGAATTTGAAATGCAGATGAACCTAAAATAATGACCCCACCTCACCCTGTCCAAGTAATTAATACCCACGTATCATTCCCTAGCAGTCTCCGCTGGGTAGGTTACGTGAAGTAGGAAAAAAGTGATCTCTGAAGGCAAGAAGAGAAAGTGGAAACCGCTAATCAAGTAGAAGACCAAGATTGTTGAGTTATTAAAAACAGTACTGAAAACAGAATCTGAGTCCTTTGGGAAAAAGAAAGGTTTGCTGTTGCCACCCAAGAGCATCGAGCCGGCGAACAAAACCCTTAACCGTAGGTTCCCTAATCACATGATCTGGAAGCGAATTCCTGTGATCTATAACTCGGCGTGACATACGAGTTTCTGTCCTAATCCTATCAGCCCCTGGTTTACGCAGTTTCAATGAGTGACTGCGCAGATTAGGTTACGTAGCGGGACTAAATGGCTCTGACAGAATCAAGCTGATCTTATCCGTCAAAATGTGATAAGTGAGAATCAGGTCTCTCTCTAATCCTTTGGTAGTGTATAGCGTACATCCCCAAACTAAGCAAGCATTCAGGATACGTCTGATCCGGTAGATCCTGAACTAACCTAATACCCACTCGCAACACCCTCTCCAAGTTGATTTTATCTCGGACAAAACATGGTGCACAAGCTTGTATACAACATTCCAGGTGGGGTCGGATGAATGCCCGGAAAAGCTTCACAAACAAATTGACTGTTATGACTCTGAAAGAGCGGCGGATAAACCACATCATACGCAACCCCCAACAAGCAGCCTTCTTCCACTTGACGCCAGAATGAAATGCTTATATGTTTACGACATTTGAATCAACCTGCTGAGTGACAGCAGTGATTTCACTACCGCCGACATCTCTGGTGGGAGGACTAACAGCTCCGATTCGGAGAACAGAGAACTTGGCCCTATTTATGGGCATCAACTTTAAGGTAGACCATTCCAAGAGTCTATCCAATGCATCCTGAATTGCTTCAGGACGCCCCGGAGTATTCACAGGATTCCAGAGTCTATTGCCGTCAGCAAACGTTGGTGATGAGACTCCTATCTCCGCGGCAAGTCATGCACATAGATCGCGAAAAATATTGGCCACAATACCGAGTCCCGCGGGACGCCTCTAAGTACAGCTTGCCTGAGAGAAAGGCTACGCTCCTCCCGTACACAATTCCATCCTCTCCAGAAAAAGCAGACACCAGTTTAAAGGCGCGGCCAGGTACCATGTAAGATCTCAACTTTAGTTAGAGTCTAAGATGAGGAACAGTGTCATAAGCTTTCGAAAAGTCCACAAATAGCACGTCTACAGCGTGGCCACCGTCCATTGCTTCGGCCCAGCTTTCACAGCTACAAGTAGATAAGTCTGACATGAAAATCCCTTGCGGATTCCATGTTGCACAACATTTGGAAGGTTAAATCTATTCAAGTGGTTCTCCACTGAATCCTCTATCAGGTTTTGGATAACTTGACGACTACGCTTTTCAAATGACAGGCCGGTATTTCGCAAGCAGAGCGTTGTCACCGCCCTTAAAAATTTGTCTGATGTTTGTCTCCTTTCATTCAGATGGTAAGAGTCAGCTGTCAAGCGATATTGAAAACACGCACGTGTGAGGACCACTTAGCCCAGCGGCAAATTCATGCAACAGGTTCGGATGAATTGAATCAGGACCGGAAGCATTAGAGAGATATATGCTTTGCAGTAGCCGGAAGACCTGAGTCTCCGTCATGTTAAACTCAGCTAAGCAAGCAATTCAACCAATTCAAGCAAACCAATTCAACCTGTGGTAAAGAGGTCTCCCGAGCAAAGGCCCCAGTATACTGATCATTAAGTATACGAGCCTTGTCATAGTCAGTTTGCTTACGGGTCCCATCTGCTCGCAATAACGCTGGTATGGGGAGTTTTGCCCGGCTGCTTTTTTAACGTATGCGAAAACTTCCTTGAATTAGCTGCGACTGGGTCCGTTAAACGCTGCTCGTACTGGTGACGAGAAATCTTTAGATGCAACTTACACTTAATTCTAATCTCTTGATAACTGTTTTAGGTGCTAGCTGGTGGAGCTTCATTGTAGATTCGCCAGTATCTGGACTGTTTCTTGAGTGGGTACTTGCCTGTGGTATCTATCCATGGAGGCTATTCACATAACTCTTTTCCTCATGAGTGGAATAAAGGGAGTGAGCACCTCCAAAAGGTATGCCTTAAATTTCTCCCACGTTAAATGGACACAGTCTGCCATCGAGATTTCACAGTTCAGAAATAAAGCCTTAAGTCACATTGCACTAAAGTCCGCCAGCCATATATTCGGAAGTAATTCAACAGCGGCCTGTTGGTGCGTGATCGCTAAACCCTAAAGATAAACCGTACAAAACGTCAGTCACCTAGTCGAGGGACTTAGCGAAAACCAGATCTAAAGTATATGTATATGGTTGTCCATATACCTAGTGCGGAAGTCTACGAACTGGTGTAAAGGCACTTGGAGAGTCAGCTCAAGCATGTCTACACCGTGTACTCGAAAACGAATTGCATGGAAGCAAAATTAAGTGCATGGTGGTGGCTAGTGCAAATAATCTTTAACTGTTCTCGTTCAACTCTGTCTTACAATTTTTGATAGTGTTTCAGAAAAATAGGCAACAGGCTTCAGAAAATATCTACTCCCAATAATGTAAGCGCTAATCACTGTTTCCGCTTGGTTCCGACGAGTCCAGCATTCTTTTCTAATTAAGATAGATGTTTACGCGCGCATACAGCAAACAAGTCACATGCTTCCAATTGTCTCTGTCTTCATACGCTTGCAACACTTGTTCCTCTCCTCCAGCGCGTGGAGCTAATACGGTGTTATTTGTAGTATATCGTATCGGTGAAAGGATCTTTACATATCACAATTTTGTCACGGCTCATGCGAACAACATCCATTCTTCCTTCCATGTGGTCCCCGATTGCCATCGTGAATTAGGCTGCAATGGTACGACAACTGGTCGCGACCAATTTGACCATGCAAGTTAGGGACTTGTGTATTAGGTAGCAACTATCTGTGGGCGGGCAAGTGACATTGTTAACAGTTTCGCGAATGCGTGTGGCTGTGTGACGAGGGATCGTGTCACCGACTAATCCCGGAAACAACAAAATCCCTCATCATGGCAATTTGGCGATTGTGGCACTGTGCCATTTCGTTATAATGTGATGACACCTCGATAGCGTACACAGGTCGGTTGCAGGTCAACTCATTAGCTGTGTACACCCTGTGGCGGACCTGAATGAACAGGTGGCTCAGGGATACCGATTACCGGCCGTTCCAAAATAAGTACACAGGATCCGCTGTAATAGTCAAGGCAGACCACGGTCACACTTCTCTTACCTCTGCCCTACTCCATCCTAGCCAGCAGTTGGTGACCTCAGGCACTAACAATCTCATCCCGTCACGCAATTCGTCATTGTACAATTGGCGACGTGCTCATGAGGATGTCCGATTTATACACCTGTCCCACATATTATAATGTTCCAAAAGTAACTGTACTGACTTTCCTACGTACTGACAGACAAAGTAATACTGCATTGTTGGATATCAGTACATGCGTCAGGATCTTAGTTGCATGTCAAAACTTGTCTCAACTCGATCGGCTGAGTTACTCCCTCGCTACAGCAGTTTGGGAAACTTCATGAGTTAATACTTCGTTCCGTATGAGGCAAAGCGAAATGTCCGACAAGGGCTCGCTATTAAATTTTGTGTGAAACACCGGAAGACTGTTACCGAGATATTTGAAAATTCAACAGAAGCTCATATACATGCCAATCTATTGAGAAATATGGTATTTAGGTAGCACAAAGCTTTCACAAAGGGTCCAGAAAATGTTGAAGACGAATCTCGTTCCGGAAGTCCAATATTGTCAACAAACGATCAAAATGTGGAAGTTGTGCAAGTTGTGTTGTCGAAAACTATGATTCTTTTTTTCGACAGCCCTGGAATTACCCAAAACGAATTTGTACCTCCAGGTCACTTTTAATAAGGTCTTCTACAAAGGTATCTTGGACCTACTTAAAATATTGGTTCATCGAGTCCGAAGGGATATTGCATATGATTGGATACTGCACCATTAGGTCGCGCCTGCTTACACAGCGATTTCAGTTAAAGAGCTTTGTCGGATAAATACATACCCACACAGCCGCAACCTTCCTACAGACCTGACCTAGTTTTATGCGATTTCTACCTCTTCCCTAAGTTGAAAACGTATTTAAAAGTCATCATCATGAAACCGTGGAAAACATCAAAAGGTTGTAACGTATGAACATAGGCCACTTTTAGTATTGCCACGATCAGTAGAAAAAAGTTGGAACCACTATGTACATTCCCAAGGGTCATGCTTATAATTCTGGGTGTCATATATAAATATATATATTTCTTTAACTAAGATATCAGTGCACTTACTTTTGGGACATAGGGGCATAAGCATATCTTTTGATCTACATCCACATCTTCTGGCCCAGGGGCCTCACTGCTGATGCCCAATGAGGCAGATACACGAAGCTTCCGAAAGCAAACAATCCCAAGCACTGCAATCCATAGCACACCAACTTGAATGATTTACAAATGATTTCGGTTGGTCAAGAAATCAACTTAATTGGACTTTTCACCAACGTGCCTGTGAAACCTTTACACTATGTGTTGGACCTCCTCTTTTGAAGTCAGTAGTCTAGTTTGATCGTAGAACTGCAAATATCAGAGCACTTTGTTAGCATGGACGTATAACTAATAATTGCTAAAGCAATTACCTAGGCTATACACTCTTAACAGACTAGGTAGATAATACAGATGTCGGGACATAATCAAAACTATTTTCCGACATAACTAAACGGCGTTGAAAAACTCTTTTACTGTATCTTCGCATGACTCCCAGGAAGTTGGGGTAAAGGCAACAGAATCAAGTGATTGATGGCATATATTCTGTATAACCTTTAACCGCTTGCGTTCTACCCTCTGTAAGGTTTTGATGGTAAATCACACAAAGTGCGTTAGAGACTGACTATATTACTGCGAAAGCGAGAGGAACGGAATCCGATTTGTTTAATAAAATAGTAGGTTCTGCATAATGTGCTACCGTGTAATCACACTGCGGTTGTTAAAGTGCTCGCTAATTAATACTGAATGATGGATCGCTCTTTGGTTAGTCTTAAATCTTTACCAGGGCATGAAGTAACATAGCTCATCACAAACCAAAAAATAAGTTATTTTACCATTAGACCTAATGCCCACAAACCTGCGGTGGATTATAAGTGCACACAATTGCCACTTAATAGATGCGCAATTGAATCATCCTTGTGCAGTGGCAACGAGCAGAATAATGTGTTTGATAATTATTGTTATACTAGCTATTCACGCTGGTAAGAGTTAATAACTTCTGAATACTAATAATAAGTCTTTGTGTAATGATGCATAACCACAAGAAAATTGTAGGTATTTTGAAAAAGTAACCATGGTAAGCTTCTGACCAAATATAGCGAATATCATGTAACCGCATTGTTCCTGTGAGCTAGACGGAACTCATCGAGGCTAAATTTCCTCACAGATACGCATTACGGAATACAGCTAGAAAACATATATAGTATATGCTCTTCTCTCCCCCTTATTATCATTATGCTGATTCCAACATGTGCTCTGAAAAGTTCAGGGGTTCACTGTATGAGCCATCATCAGGTAATTGGCTTGTGACGACCTGGATGTTTCCCCATTTGTCTAGGCATGATGTGTAAAATATCACAAAATATAGTTGCATCTTGTACCTAAGCAAATTGGAAAGCTTGCCTGTGGGCGCTTTGATAACGTGTGCTTGAGTCAGCGAGACAGACCGCACTTGCCGGGTTTCCGGTATTTTTTGTCTCGAAGTGTGTTCGCGACGTCTGCGGTGACCACCAGAATTCTACCCTAACTAGAAGCTTTCACAGTGCCCTTTAGATAGTGGGATTGGCGGTTTAGATAGCAAACGTATTCCTTGTGCATTTACTAGTCTTCTTCCGGCTTTTCCGTAATTAGAGTAGAACCTATCTTTATATTGGTCAATCGAATGAACCGGCTTTAATAAGTTTTGGAATATATTTACTGATAGTCTGTAAGACCCACGGTCTGTGAAGGTGAATGAGGCTGTAATCAAATAAATAAATGTTATTAACATCTATCTCGAATATGCGTAATATATTGATGGAAGCTTGTGTTTACTTATATGCTAGTCGGTTTTATTACTACTAGCCTTATTGAACACATTACGTTCATGTAAATTATTGCACGGCTAACCCATAGCGAAGGCTGGCACTGAAAGCTTACTGCAAACAGCAGTTAGAACACGGACACTACCTCCGTCTCGTACAATTCTAGAAACATATGTGAATGACAGACTTCCAAGAACGGAAATTTTAAAGATCAGCGCTGCATTAAGTATTCTCCTACTTAGGACTTTGGGATACAGACTAGAATGAATACCCCAGGTGCTGTTTCCATAACAGTTTGAATCATTACGACCTACCTTATTTTGCTGAATCAACTTTAAATTCTTCAATATAAGTGGTATAGTTGTCGGTAAATCGAGATGTAGCCATTTTTAAGAAGTATAATCACTGTATATATTATTGGGTTAAAAAGGCCCAGAATAAAAAATGCAATATTCAAGAGTGTTGAAATGAAAGGTAGGCACCATTGTTGGTAAAGTGAAGATAATGGTGCTTTTTGGATCTGTCGCCTAGCTGCACTAATGGTAATCACTTGCAGTGATTTTCTTTGGCACGGTTACAATCAATCGCATCAGAAACTGCTTTACGTAATTCGGCATATGCTGATAGAATATTCCCTGATAACTTGTTTTCAGGGAAGGAAGCAGAATAGAAGAACGCGTGGAGCTCAACATGGTTTTGAAAAGAAACTATCATAAGCATGGTCAAAGCATTCACCAAAACCAAGTTAACTAGAATATTTAGTAAGTAGAATAACTCAATGAGACAGAAATTTATCAAAATAAATTAGTTTAGCAGTATAATGTCCAACAACGTGGAGAGGAAGCAAGAAATGCAATTTACAGAAGTTAACGTGCTTAACTTACTGAGGTATGGAAACAACTACGTGAAACCACAAATAAAATTGCGTTCATTTTTGTGCACCAATCAGCTACCTGGTTCTGGTGAAATCGATTAAAATGGTAAGGGACTGGAATGCAAGATAAATTAAACATGGATAAGCTTAGTCTGGTGTAAGCCAAATAAGGATAGACAGAGGTAGAACAAAGTTTGTGGCAAAGTGGGAAGCACGGTGAGGAAATCTTATATCATTTACAGACTATTACTGTATGCGGTTAGCCCGGAAATTTAGTGTCACGCACAATTAGACGGTGACATATCCAAGGAGTAGATAGAACAGATGAAACATATGCGGTGCGCAATGGTCCTGAAGCTTCACTGTCACGTGCAGATTAAATTTTCACTAATCGATTTGTCTATAAACTGACGTGCGCAGTCAGGTCATGTTAGCGAAGGTACTGAGATAGAAAATGGTAAGATGGTTTGGAATAGCTAATGAGTTGTTCAGCTACCTGTTTACGAATCGTTTCTCAGTGTTTTGGAAGCTAAAATCCCAACATCATACTTGTTAAGGTGCAACTTAAAAACAATATAGCACGGGAAATTATAAAATGGGACAATATATCGCGGAGAACCTAGGCCTTGTTGTGTCACAAATTAGTGATATTTTCCTGCAGGAGTTGGAGGGTTAAACCAAGCACCAAGAACACATATAATTTTCGCACAACACAGCTAAGTAATCGATACTGTTAACTTAGGAGCATCCTATATGGAGACTTTGGGTCACTTTGAACTAGACCTTGATCATTTTGATCATAAGGACCGTTTCGGTGTTACTCATCCCAGTACTGACACCTCATGACACGTCATCCGATGAGTCCAACCGTAGACGAAACCGATCATGCGTTGGCAGTGTTGGGAAGCGCAGTATCGAAGCATTACCAAATAATTCTATATTTTATGGCCCCTTAACGCGCAATTTAACTACTGATCTGATTTTAGGTTCTCGCCATTTAAGTTCCTGTTAACAAGCAATAGCTGCAATCTATCCTGAAAGATGGGTCAAAGTTGCAAAAGATAAACGTGAAACGTATGGAATTCACGCTCATCCACTGCATGGCATTATGAGGGTAAACGCGGTTCAAGACACAGATGCAATCGAGAATATCGGTCCTGGGAACTCAATAGATGAGAGTAGGAGAATTTCGGTTTTCTGTGTTCGACTTATGTAGATCTATACAATGACATATAAAAAGTTGCAGTTGTAAACCTTCTATGCAAGGCAAGGTAGCCCAAATGGTCATTGTATGTTTTAGACTGACTATTAAGACAAAAGCATTAGTTGCAATGCAAACAATCTATTTGTTTCGTTGGCCTATCTTTGTAAAATATTGTATACCCTGAGAATCGGAATTGCTTGCAAAGCCGACACTTCTGATTCATCCGAGGGTATGTCGGTCGTTTACGGAACGAGATAAATCGGTTCAAAAATAGTGATTTAAATAACTATCCTCGTCATCTGAAACCCAGTTGTCAGCATTAACACACGACAGTAGACATCACCAATGCATGCCTTTCAATAAATTTGCTGCTGCTTGATTTTAACCTATAAACTTTTGAACTGCATGGGAAAAAGGCTTTAAGTGGCCCAAAGGTTATGATAAACTAAAGTGTGCAATTCGATGCAAATACATGGAGGTACGAAAATGCCCGTAGAATCAGCGAGACATCTCACTGGATTAAATAATAGTCCATACAACGTGTATGTCAAGTAGGAGCCCAAAAACCAATCCGTAGGCAAAATTTGTGCAGCTTGCAGCTCCATCAATACAATGCAAGTCGAAAGTTCGTGAGCTTGAGCTCGTAGTAAAACAGTTGCCGAAATTACTTTTCATGCACTGCAGTTCATTATTTTCCATAGGATCTTGCCAGCAGTTACTCTGACGGAAAACACCCTCATAACATTCGGGGAAGATTATCGATTATCTACAAAGCAAGTTTCACAATCGTTTACGTATCTTAATAACATGCCACTGACTAGCTATATTCTAAAGTTATTACACAGTTACAGGCAAGGAAGGATTCCGGATTCGGATACCATTCAAGATGGATTTAATTGTGGTACAAATTACACACTTACCTGCTCTCTAACCACTGCAAAATAAGTTTAACTATCGTAAATTACCTTATTGTTTCGAAGGTCTACTTAATGGAACTGTCATTAGGTTAAGCCAAGCTTCTTACTGTGAAGGTTTACTAGATAAATACTACGTTAATTTTACCCCGGAATATATCAGTTTGCCTCATTCGCTTCGCATAACGGCTACTTGATCTTTTAACAAGCACACTTAGATTTATTGAGCACCATACCAGATTTTGATTAAACAGATGGAACTTTTCGACTTTTCAATAGAATAATTCTTAAAAGTCACGTACTTTAGTGGCTATCCCTCATAATGTACATTTCAACAGTTTACTCACCTCGGATTGTTTTCGTTTCTGTAAGCACATTTTTTCTGCCATATCGCAGTTAGTCATGGCGGTCTGCTGCCGTCACTATGGTTTAACGACATGAACCCGTGGCTCGTAAAAGTAAGCTCGTGGGTCCAGAAGGTGCGCGGCTCTGGCTGATCGCAAGAGAACGAAACGGACTTCTAGTGGTTTATTGAATGTGTGATGGTCGTCTACTTGAGACTAGCCGCCAAGAATCTTCACAGAAATCCATCAGATCCTTCTGGTTACTAACCGCTGCTAATTTACTTATTTATTGAGTGGGTGATGATGCCTGTATTCTAGTAAGCCAGTCAAGAGCTTTTATGCAGCTTACTAATTTAGACCATTAAATTAGCTACTTATTGCGGAGTTGCCGTTCTCTCACTGTGGAATGGTTGCGCGCAGAATTTTGAGCTGATGAGATTTCACGTTACTTTGACAATAAGAAATCGCGGTTTACTATGCGGAGTAGTTTTGCTGTTTAAGAGGCGCAGGCATTGTAAAACCAGAGGAAGTCTTTTATTTCGAGACTTTTGGGGCCATGGCTGGAAATGAACGTTTCCTAGGCGATTGTTATCATGATTTGCTTACTGACTCGCACTTTGCTTTTTCTTGAACACAAACAGCGAATCATATTAAGGGGAATTACACATGTCATCGTGTTCTCCAATGCCGCTTAATTACGGATGTAAATAAAAAGCAAAGGAATAAATATAAGAACACTGACGATTAAATTTCCATGCCGATGAGCTGTTCTGTATTGATTGAGTGAAAACATATGATCTGTTCTGGAACGTGCTCTTCCTAACCGGTTATGTTGTTTCAATTTTTAAATGTTGATAAGCAGTGGTTTTACCGAATTCCAGGAGACACTGACTAGTTATGGCAACGGTTCTAACATTAGGACACGGCTTCACCATTTCATATGAAAAGCATTTCACCAAATGTAACTAAATAGAGTTGGATGGAACTCAATTGAAGGATGTCATTTGTATTTACTATCGAACTGTTGTAGCACTCAAGCTTGAACTGAGTGCTTTGAATGGGTCGAATGTCAGCTGTAGGAAGCAGTATTTCTGCTTTTCCTTGGAACTCTGTGCCTTGCTAACACTATGAATTCCTAGAATATATTTACTAAAAATTATGTACTTTCAAGTGATATATGCAGCTTATAATCAATTTGCAATGGCTGATTTTGCTTGTATGTCTTGACACATTCTGGTTAGGTTCAAGCTGAATGAAAGCACAAACAAAAACGTTCAACTAAAATATCTTACTCGACCTGAGAAGCGCAATTTTGTCAAACTGCTAATTAGGGCTTCATACTGACCCAAATCTCCTGGTTTTGCCATAGACTACAAATGCTGCGCTAAGAACTCGCTGTTATCTAGCACAATTTTGTCGTCGGATCCAAGAAGGATTTAAGGCCGTTGTATTTTAGATGGTGAGTACTAAAGCCACTTGTACACAAACTGCAGCTTTTTTAATATTTCCACGAACCCTTCTTCATTTGCTTTAAATGTAACATTTTTTGACGACCGTGGCTGTGCTATTTTGCCAACCGCTTTTATTTGAAATCGGTAAGTTGTGCGTCAATCACCCCTCCTTGGACCCGGCCACAAAATTAGAAATTCAAACGGATTGTAACCAGAAGTTTAAGTTAAAAAAACCATCTCGATGGCCGGCAAACTGTCCTGTCGACAATACTCAAACTTTGCTTATCCTACCCATTGTTTTATGGTAGTTTCAAGGGAACTTTTTTATCTATCTAAATTTACAGCAAAGAAATTTGTTAATGCAAATGTAATGAGATTACGGAAAAGTTACCAACACGCGGACATCAAGGATGGAGTTACCGTCGTATTAGATCCGACTTCGCTGGAAGGTTCCAGTATCGTGACGACTTCATTTACATTAGCAAAGCTGATAAAATCAGTTTCACAGTTTTCTGGCTACTTAACCGATTTAATACCTCGCGCTCGGTTTGATTGCAAACCAAGGTATTTGAGCGGTTTCTTAATTGATGCAGTTGGGAGCCCGTATACACCAATTGATTTAGCAGTGCCAATGTTGGAAAGGTTTGTAGATCAACTTTCCTCAGATTCGCAGCCAGATTTAGAATGCTCTATTTACCTTGTAGCCAGCGCTAGCAACATGAATAACTTTAAAGAAAATTTCACACCAAACTCGATACATATTTAGACGTCAGTTTTGCTAACAAACGCAACCGGTATTTTTATCAAATGGACGTGCCCCTCTAACATTCCCAACTATTGCGTCAAGATGATATGCCCTAAAATATACAGTAGGCCCCAAGTAAGTTAAATTTAGTAAAAGAAAGTTTGGAACTATCATACGAAGAAGCTGCTCAACAGAAATCATCCCGCAGCTCATATAGTAGATCTTTACAACCTATCTTGACTTTTCCAGATGAAGGCTTACCAGCACAATATGAGCATCTAATAGACTATATTTAGTTCTGCGTTGATCTATAGGTTGCCCTAATTGGATTACGTACCTGCTAATTGGCAGATTTTCTTCTGCGGTTCGCAAGAAAATGCAAAGCAGTAACATGCATAGAAACAGAAGTTAGGTACCCTTTCCATACACATATTTGTAGCCTTAAGAGTTTAATAATAAAGCTTAACAGTCTGTAGATTGTAAGGCGACCGCAGGGAGCCTGTGGATGTAGACAAACACTGCGCAAAGTTCAGTCAATCATAGTCAAAATCACTCACCCCACCTTCTTTTCTTATCACTGTACTTCCGATTACATTCGATTGCACTAACGTTTACAGGCATATCTCGAGATTTAGTCCATACAAGATTGATGACCCGAGTGCCTTTTCATCACAGTGAAAGATTTACAGTCATATCCGACAAAGATTTCCAATGGACGTCTTAAGTCTAGCACCATGTAAAACAGCAAACAGCCGGAATAACATCAGTGTCTTAAAATGAATCGAAGAAGTTTTGGACATGTGGGTTAACAACCATCCTGTGATGGGTAATCGGGAAGCTACTCGGCCCTCGCGTCTTCACAAGTTTACTGGGGCGGTCAAATATTTTGTTTAAAAACCGGCGCGATCTACATTTGATGTCGTCTCCTGCCTTTTAAACTTAATGCATTACGTAAATAAAAATGCAATACTGCACGATTGTTGTTCACGATTATATCTCAGGGATCTCTGGGACCAAGACCGATCGCTACTGTGACGTTTAGCTCGGATATTCTGCACCCCATATGTATGTAGTGGAATGCTTGCTAATCTCACAAATCGTATACAATTGATGCAGCTACTCCGTAGATAGTCCTTTGCACACGCAGAAAAATATGTAGTTTTGCAGGGAGTCGGATTCTCATTCATCTACTTACCATCCACGTCCTAAGTGTTTCCATAACCTTGAAGTACATCGGATGTAGAAATACAGATGATGTTGGTCTAGGTTGTACAGACTCATCCCCATAAGACTGTTCGAAACGCCAACAAGGTTTGGACTACTCGTGCTTTAGTTGATCACACGGTCGCTCTTTTGTAACCACTCAAAATATGGCAACAAAAGTTCCCTTTTCTCCATCATTAAAGACTGCTTTTCCTAGCAGGGTCTCACATTTGATCGGACTTGAGTGAAACATACTTCGTTTATGTAATGTAAATAGCCTCAATACTTTCTTGTCTTGCAACTTGTTCTGGTTCACACTACTATCTAAAAAGTTTCAAAATGTCAGAAGACTATTTTTCTACATTTTTAAGCCTAAAATAATGTCCGTGCCCTGTTCTTTAATTCTATATTTTCTCATTGACTGTACTGCCCCTGTCGCCAAATTCCAATGGCTCTGCCTGACTAACACAAATATGACACACTTCACCTCAGAAATACTGTCACCAATGGTTAACTCAAACTTCGCAGTTAACAACTGAGGTCTTCTCATTAAACAACAGTCAGGCGTCCACGACAACCACGCGGACTCCAGTTACCCTCTTCAATTGCGCTGCCGAATCTACCACCTTATCTGAGCTGAACCTACTGAACTCTCCTCAGAAAGTAGCCTTATTTACCTGCAGGTCACTGTCATTACGTGTCAACTAATTTACAATGCCAACATTCGCCTTTTTCTACAGGTTATGAATTGCGCCGCTGTGCTATTGTGATATAAATAAGAGGGCGCAGAAATAATGATTCACTTTGGTTGCGTCAATAAAGGTACTCTTGCTATCGGCCAGTATTTGTTTTCTGAGTCATTGTGTAATGGTACGAGGTAACCCGTTTTCTCCCCAATCTCAGCTCTCGCGTGTCTGGCGGCTAACTTAGGCCGTATCGCTTTGAATTCAGCTGCACATTCTGTGCTCTAGGTGAACAGCGCTTTGAGTTCTTTCCAAACATTTTCAACAGACTAATGACTACCGTAATATTTAGGCTTCGCAGAATGTTGCTAGGAAAGGAAAAGCTGGGAATTCTTCTTCTCAAGAAAGGAGACAGAAATCAAGAAAAGTGCCAATCGAGTCTTTGCGAAAACACGATTATTAAAAGCGGAGTCGCACACAACATAACTCTCCGGTGCATCTTTCAAAGCCTAAGGGTGTACTTATCGATACCGCTGCAGCTGTAGCTGAAGCTGCTAACAATTCTTTTGCAGATCCTGTTACTAATGTGAACGATATACTTCGGGCTCAGCCTACACAGTACGGTGGGACATGTATCTCCGACACACATTTCGACATTGGTTCAATCAAGCATAAATTAACGCTTTAAAGACTACATTTCGTCTAGGTCCAGATGGAATCCCTCCAGTACTTTTAAAGTCCGGTGAGAATGATGTCCATTAACTACTACTGACTCTGTTTAGTACATCAATGACAACTGGGTTTTATCCCGATCAGTGGAAACTGACGATAGTGACCACGCCATGAAACTGGGCCTAGACCTGATCTTAACAAATACCGTCCCATGAATCATACTGCTATGATTTCCAAAACCATGGAGCACCTAGTTAAAAATGAAATCGTTAAATTCCTAACATCAAACAATTTGTCTCATTTACAGTACGGATTTCATCAAAAGCTTCAAGTGTTACTTGCCAGCCAGATGTCTTTGATCACTTATCGAAGTTGACAGACTCTGGTAAGACCTGTATCGTACTTTACTTGGATCTTCAAAAAGTCTTGACAGATTTTCACACAGAAAGCTTAGATATAAACTTCGCCTTTGTGGACGAGCAAGCTCACTACTATCCTGGTTAGAAGCTTACCACACTGGTCAAAAGCAGAGAATCAAGATAGATGAATATCTTTCGAAAACAAGTTATTCTTAGTGACGTGTTACAACTTATTTTACTCGTCCCTCCGTTTTTGATATATATATAACTTATCGTATCCCTGCAAAAAGGCATGGTATAACTTAGTTGTTTGCAGGCGATATAAAAATGTTATATGCCACTGATTCTCAATCTCCGTCTTTTATATCTGAAATCCAAAGTGACCTAGTTTCCTTGGAAGACCGGTGTGTCGGATCTTCCATGAAATTCTCAACATTTAAATGCAGCAGTATATGCTATGGATGCTTGGTTTCACCCATGTTTCTTCTTGCATGGAATCCCACTCCCTTTATTTTAATCGATATATGATTTAGGTCTCCGTTACTCAGATTCGCTGAATTTCAAACAACAAGTTGTGTATACAGTGACTAAAACACGACAAAGTATTGGACTGATAGGCCATTTTTATAACAAGAGATGTTAAGCTCCAATCATTCAAACTTTACGCCAGGCCATAATTAGCATACTGTGCCACAATTTTAGTGGATTAGAAGATGTGACACGAGTGCGATTGAAGCTACACAGAGGTCGATTGCCAAAAGAATCGTGGGCTGCATCTCTAAGCTCATGTATAAAGATAGATGTCATTTGTTAAAAAACAAATCGCTATGGTTTCCAAGATTAAGGCTGAATTTATGTCTATTATTCAAAATTGTCCATCGACTGATATACGCTAGTTACTATTAACCAGTGTTCCAAGAATCTTCACCGTATGACCTAAGAAACAATGTGATAAAAACTCTCGTTGTCGCACACCTCTGCGGTACAACGGCTTCACACACAAATATCCATGGTTATAGAATAGTTTGCCTCAGACCGTCAGAAGTACATTATCATTTAGAACGTCTAAGATGCAACTAAAAGAGTAGTTAACTGTTAATAAAGTTAAAGAACTGTTTTGTATCAGTTGCACAAACGAATGGGTGTACGAGAACGGTTTTGACAGCATCTAAGTAATTGCGGAATTCGCAGTATAAAAGTAAAGATAAATAAGGCGGTAAGGGCTTGCCGGCACAACGTAAAGTACGATGTTCCCTAATCATGAATTTTGTTTACTAGATAACTTAATTTTCTCTCGCATTTGTTCCTCCTACTTTGCCTATCCTTCGTTATTACTCAAACCGATGACCCACCGGTGGCTTATGGAAACTTTGGTACATGGATAGGTTGGATAAATGCGATTTGTCTCTAAGTTTATCTTAGTCTATACTGTTATATTCTTCGTGTTACTTAGATTGATAACCAGTTGATGATCTATAAAAACATGAGCAGATTAATGAGTTGGATTGATCGGGCTATCCTTTTGCTTTTTTCCTCATCTAAACAGCTTCTCACTGTGCTCTTATTTAGCTTGAAGATCCACTGGTGGCATTTGAAATACATGAGCAGAGTGGTGGGTTGGATAAGGAAGCTTTTCTTCAGTCTTCATCCAGTGCTTCCTTTTTATTACACAGCCAAATGAACGGCTTGAATGCCTGCAAGACCTGGACCCACTGAAATGGTAAATTGTTGATGGTCGCAACTAACCCACTGAATTTATATACGCAATTCCAATTGCCACTCTAGTGAGGTAACTTGTTAGTTCTAATTGATTTGTTTCATGATGGATTTCTTTCTCAGTTTTACTGTCTGTCGTGCTATCGGATCTGATCACATACTTTCACTATTTATAAATTATTGTTATATACCAATGTTATGAATCCTTAACTTACATTTTCCATGTACATATTGTCACTCATCATCTAAAAACTGATTAGTTTGCTTTCTCTTCCCAACCATCTGCCTATACGGAGCTGAAGCTTTACAACTGTCGTGGATTCCGACAAATATTGAGACGAAATCAAGGGAGCACGAACCAATAGAATTAGAACCCTAACTGTTTTTGTACGGCAACTTTGTAAAACACTTCTTCATTTCCTTTGTAATTAAAATCCGACCAGCTTAGCAGGGCCGTACCTCACCTAGTTGAAAATATACCAATTAATCTATCCGACTAGGATTCGAAACAAATAAGACGTGTTTTGAACGTCTCTACCTTATTCTCCTCTAAATGCTTCAAATGGATTAGGTCCTTCTTGTGCGCTCACTATCATCTGTTATCCGATGTTGCGGACTATGGAAATAATCCCTAGTCGATTTTAACTAATGGTTTGACCCTTGCCTACGCTTTGTATACACGATTCAAAGTGACCGTTCTCACCCTCAGACACCGTTATAGCTACATCATCTAGGCTTAAAGTTTTATTTCCAATTACCTCCCCGTTTTATCGCAACTCTGTTATTGGTCATACTTATTACTTGATCCAAAAAAGGAAACAACAGTTACGTGACTATAAGTTCATGTGCATCTGCAACTTTGTCGACCTTCCTGGCAAGTTGTACTTTTTCTTTACTGCTATATTGCGTGATTTATGTAGGGATCGCAAATCACACGGAAAATACGTCCTTATGGGTGTATAAAACAGCTTTGAGCAATGCTTTTGAGCACTGTAGCTAAATGGCACGTATTTCGTTGTTATATATGTAAGAATCAGATGAACTTTGCAAGCTGTTTTCAAACCACTCGTGACTTCACCCATAACTTTCAGTTTGTTTGCTCAAATTACCGTTCACAGTAAAAGTATCTAACAACTTTTTCAGTGAAAGTCAGTGATTGCGTTTTTCATGCGAATTGCGCGATAGCAACTTCTGGCAAATTGGATGGGTAACAAGCTTTCGATTCAGTCTGTTTAAATAAATCGTAAATATGAGAGCGAGTGGCCCATATTAGTTTCGGGTTCGCGGATGCTTTTACCGATAACGACTCTGCAGACGCGGCAATTGAGCAGGTGGGGTTCAAAATTCAGGTAAAAAACAAATAAGGAGGGCAGGCTAGAAAAATATGTTGGGCGAACGGCTAAGATTTGGGAAATCCAAACGTGGATGCTCCTGAATTTGCTAGTTAAGAGAAAATGATTCAGGATTACGTTGATCTCCTCACCAGGCTTATTTAGTGTGAGTACGCTAAGGTGTAGCCGGTCACGTGTACGAAATTCTAGCTTGGTTCGGGACGATGTTTTGGTAGGGTACCGCCTCAAAAGCGTATAGGTCATGTTCTAAAGATAAATTGTCACGTCCTGCTGTTATGGTTAAACTCCAACTGCGTCAGGTTTAAATGCCTAGAATATCGACGTAAGTAGACAAAATATCTCAAATCCACCAGGTGATTTAGTGTTTAGACTGGTATCTTGAACCTGGTTAGCAAGCTTCCTCTCGTCCGTTGGTAACAATCCATCCTACTTTAGTAAGAAGATTCTATGGATTGCAAGGCCAATATCTCAAATCCAGTGCAGTTACACCTGCGTAGTTAATATTATTTGCAAAGTCTGTAGGCTTTGACAGCGAACAAGAATCGGAATTTTCAGTATTGAAACATGAGCAGAAATAGTTACGACATAAATCAACCCATAAGGTCTATCAGGGTAAAGTAACCAATACCCGGATTATTGTTAATGGTACTGAGGAGACAATACGAAATGCATGCATCTACCAGCCTTCGTCTTCTTTCCGTGCTTTTCAAATTGTTGAAGGGAACTAACTGCTTTAAAAAAGTTTTATGTTTGTAACAGCATAACCATTACATTTTCTTGATATACTCTACACCAGCGTTCATGCACACCTCCGTGTGCTCGAACTATTTGCAGGAGCAGTTAGACCGTGCCGAAGCGGGTAACCTTTCGAGCAGCTCTACAAAGGCCTCTGCTGCAGTTGCTGGAGACTCGTAGCGGATCACACGCAACATGCGCTTGGCATTTGGAAACAAAAGTCGGACGAATACACGTCTGGATTTTAGGGTGGCTGCTCGACCTACTGGATGATTAGTCTAGCCAGAAAATCTACGACGACATGGAACCTGCGTGCAGGTGCGCTGTCATGGTGCAGCAATTCCCTCGTGCTCGAGTCCATGGATGGCGTCTGATTACAGTTTTCACCACTTGTGGCAGACACTGGGTGGAGTACCTGTCTCAGTTGACGGTGCGTTGCCGTACGGGCGGTACAGTTGCCACGTGACACGTCTTGGCCACGAACACAGGCACCATCTGTTTGGCCACACTGCGCTCATGCCGAAATTTCTGAGGCAGCGCCCGACGAACGGCCGTCCATTGAACCGAGTGTTACTTGGTCTCTGGGTCGAAACGGTGCACCCCAGCCTCATCGACACTGAGGATCTCCCAAACAGCATTGAGACGTCCACCATCAAACCTGGCAAGCATGGTGCGGCGCCAAGTCACTCGAGCTGCTTCCTGATCCTCACTGAGCTGATTGGGTAACCAGCGTGCGCAAACCTTTCTGAGGCCGGGGTTCTCATGTTCACTGGTGCCGACTGATCCCGATGAGATTAACATGGCTTTCCCCAGCTGTACTGCAGTTATCCGCGCGTCATCCTCCAGCATCGCTTGCATAGAAGCAACGTTCTCCGTGGTGGTGATCTACATAGATCGACCTCAACGCGCCTCAACATCCAACGACCGCCTGTCACGCTTGCATTCCGCATTACACGCAACCACAACTGTTCTGGTAGGAGCATCATCACCAAATGCAGCGCGCAATCGCTCAACACTGGTGCTGCTTTAAACCACATTTTAATCATAGAAAATCATCGCCATCCATTGACATCGATTGAGTTCCATAATTACAGTCGGAGTTTAGCGGTGCTTATGATCTGTGAGCTGTGTTGGGCTGTTGATACAGGGTACTGGGAGTTGAAATCACTAGACAATGTTCATAATAAATTTCAGTACACATATTTCTTACCACGTCCTCTGCACCTTACCTGTATATTGTGTATCCGAAAAATGATACCTCTAACAGTATTATCTTGACTGGACTGGGCTAAACATGAGTATGATAGGTGCTTTTATATAGAAGCCACTGATTATAAAATAATCGTTTGGAGTATAGTAAAAATACACATTCTAAAACTAGTCATTGTTGTTTGATTGTTTTCAACTTAAGTTTGCTAACGACGCATTTCTAGGTACACTGAATACACGACATTCTTTTACGGTAAAGTCACGTCACGATTCTACCAGAGCCAAGAGCAAATATTTAGTGGTAATTTGCGCTAGTTTGCTGAGCTCGTTAATATGTCAAAAGAAATGTTCCTGTGTCTTGGGATTTTCAGTGAATCATTAGACGAGCTACGAAGCACGAAAACCTGAAAAAGTAGTTCACTCACGACTGATTACAAAAGTCATTTAGAATCAGACATGCTGCAATCAAAAGGACACGATGTGGTAATACTCTGTTTAAGGAAGAAGGAATGGTGTAAGTGAATTTCAAATTACCAGAAGCCACTGCGTCGGTTAGCACTTTATCGAACAAGAACGTCACGTAATATATAAGGCGAGTTTGCGTTTTGAAATCATGTTATGCGCTGTCATTTTAATGTGGTAACGTTAATTTACGGCTGAAATAAACTTTGATTACTTTTTAAAGTTTGGCATCCAATCTTTTCGTTTTATTGCTAGTGGATTTTTGAAAGGAAATACCTCGAAGTTGCTGAACTTATTTGTTTCATGCTCAATATCATCAGCATTAAATCAGTGCAGTAACTTCGCAAAAGAAATCAGAGGGCTTCGGTAAAGTAGTTGGCTTTACAGTTATGTAAAAAGAGCGAAAGTTGCTTTATTACACACTTCGATGCCAGGCAACCAAGATGTTTGTTTACCAGTGTTATATACCTCGCTGACACATATGGGTTGATTCCAATTTCAAAGTGTATTAAATCGGAATTTTCCTAAGGTAGTTTTAATGTATAGTATTTCTGCTGGCCACGAAAAACGTCATTACTACTATTAAATACCAACGTATAGGCCAGGCTAATCGTAACCTTGTTTTTCACAAGTTCACCACATGGAACTTATCATAAAATTCACCCATCAACTACCCCGAATAAATATTTCTTTCAGAGAAATTTCATAGATCTCTTTCAGGATTCATGGTTAATTATATTATTTTTACTTTCTATGAGAATGACCATATCATTAGTAATTCCCTATACTACTGTATGTTCAATAGCTTACATAGTTTAGTGGTGTGTGGACCTCTGTCAAATTGGTTTCATGAAAGTATGTGTGCAAACGTTTGAAATCTTGGAACTAGATTGAATTTACTCGCTAAGTTACGATTTCAGACAGGTCTGGAAACAACCGGTCACTGTAGTTTTAAACACATTCACTTTGGTCACAAAAATTTTGACAGGCTAGGTGAGTGACAATTTATGGCGAGGCAGGACATTGATCGCGATAGCAGGAACATGGGTGTGTGTTATTACGGTCACAGCAGGAATGTCATCCCTAGTGCTTCCAGTTACAGTTGGAATGGTCCATGCATTCCTTCTTGCATAATCGCATGCACAGGAAAGCCCTTGGTGGGAGCAAGGGGGTCGATTGTCGGTTTCCAAACGGATCTGTGCATCGGCGCTCGTCAAAGTTACCGGATTAATATCGCTCGCAATACACTCGAGAGTTCCATTTCACAATCCTGTTCACACAGCGTTCGGCTCCATCGGTTTTAAGGCCATGACTTAAGGTCTTATTTTTTGCATTATCTGACTGAAACGCACAAGACACTACTGAGCCCACCCATTGTAACACATTATACTAGCACCATATTTATAATTTTTAGAGTTATATGTGTTCCGTTTGTCTAATTTCCCGATATTTCTGTGCCTATTTCGTGCGCTCAGCTTATAAGTCCATTTCACGAAATAGCTCCACGTACTATTTCCATTGGCACTAAAACTATACATTGCATTAGCTTTTTACACTCATCCCCTGTTTCCTTATTTATGTTTATGTCATCACTCACGGCTGATGCACAAACAATCCACTATCAGCGATGGGAGAACGATGATGCATTTGTTGTTTTGGTCGACTAAGTGGGTTGGGTATTACGCTCGGCTAACTCTATAAGCTTCAATGGTTTTGGGACTAGTGAAAAATTATCTATAGCTGCGGTGTGGTTATAAACTGCATTTAAATAATCTCCAATCCTTCTTAAATCCTTAAGGAAAGTTATTCTGTTGAAATATCCGTGTTAACGTTTGCTTCCGTATAATTTTTGATACAGTTGTGAGTAGCCAGATGGTATATACTTGTAAATCTTTTCCTATGCCTTGCTAAGCGTGTCCCCTGAAAATCGAAAGATATCAATAACCTGTATTATTGGTAGTATTATTAGTATTGGTGGTATTGAGATCGCTGAACTCCGCTTAGAAGGCCATTATTGCCTCCCTATACATTTACCTTTATAATTTCCTTATTGACGGTCAAACCAGCTAAATTTTATGCTTTCTTACACCGTGCATACAGTTTATGTTCGGTCCTCCCTCGGTAACTTTGACAGCGGTATTCAGCTTTCTATTAAGTGTTAGCAATGCGACACTTCTAACATGTTTAGCTTCTTACTATCTGGTATCGATAGTTTATCCAACCGCGTTCAAGGTATTGTTTTGTATTACAACCACCAGGTTTCGTATATCCTTCGTAAGCAATTGGTTCGAAAACCCTTTGTATCATCAATCGGATGAATGTCATAATAACTACAAAACTGGCATATGACAGTACACTTACTCTGACACGGATCACTGAGACAACGAAGCGAAATATGATTCGTGTTTCAAGGAGTAACATTTCATTACTTTATTCAAATCTTAAGTTATCCAGTGAGTGCATCGTTTATGTGTTTTCTACAAGTATTTAAGGCATTTGCTTTAAAAGACTAATGCGGAAATGACTAAGACTCACTTTATCATGCCAAATACTATTTCCTCTAGTGTACATGTCGCTTACCAAAACAACCCGGTGAGCGAGTTTGTGTTTCCTTTAACTCTAAATATATGGGTTTATCGGAGAAATAAGCCGGTATGCACATCTGTATTTCCACTCTACTAAATGGCTGAGGACTCAAGTAAAGCTGCTGATCGATGAGAGCAGGAAGTAAGGTTTTTAGTCATACGCGATAAACCCCGGTAAAACACGACATCATCAGACAGCTATACGCGCGTCACTGCAATAGGAAAATATGATGCGCACTGCAACTACCTTGTACAAAGTAACGCATGGGCAATAGATTTTACTTGCGGAGAATCCCAAGCACTTATGGCTCAGTGGATGAGACCGTAGCTCAGTAAATAGGCGTGGGTTCTAATTCCGCGAAGGTGGACGGAGATGGGCACTGCAAAATGCTTCTAGCCGGTTTAAGCATTTCTCTTATATATTCCAAGATGCCGGTGGCCATCTAACCGAAAATACCTGTGACATACCTCAAAATACTAGCAACTACACTAGCTACTTGATTATAACAACAAGTATTATTCATTACGTCTGAGGTTCTAAGTTGGAAAATATATCGTTCACATTATAACCTATTTTGATTTGTTTCAAGTTTATTGCCACACTATAGGCAGTTTCAAGTTTATAACTTCTAGTGTCAAAACGACCAAGAACAAAGAAGCAAACCCTTTTGCAGATGAGATATGACATTGTAGCCGATGTTACTATGATGACCACTGGTCACTGGTAACTGACCACTGGTAACTAAAACACATACATGCAGCGCGGATTAAAAAGTACATATGACGTTAAAGTTGCGATTGAAATGGATAAATGTGACCTTCGTTTCCAGCTCCAAAGAGATAGCGTACTTTATTTACCAGTGTTTGTCAAAAACAACATTCATTGGTGCGATGGGGCTACCATTTGTAACAAGCAAAATATCAAATGTATAACGTGTGTGGTGCATCTGAAATAGTTACTCTGAGTATTTTACAAAATAGCAAACTATTCGTGCTGCGTGTGACTTCTGACTGTCCAGCTGCTTTACTGTTTTTCCATCCGCTAAGACTTCGCTCTTGATGAGTCGCGCGCCACGTCGTTCCTCGCCCTTACTGATTCGCTCTCCATTCCTTGTAGCCTGTTCCATATACGCTTGATGCGGCGCCTTCCTTCTCTGTTGCTCCGTATCTGGCAGGTCTCTTAGGTGTCAGCATAACCGATTAGTATCCGAGCAGCGCCTAGAAACTAGTGATGCTGGCTCGGAACACGTCCTCCGCCATTACGAATTTTGATCTTAGTGAGCTCATTTCAGTTCCTTTGTGATGCAATACTTCATATCATTTTGTTTCCTCATCTACTTTCTCAAGAAACGATAATCCATCATTCTACGTGGTTAGAATGGTAGTGGTAGATACCACAACTTTTAGGAAACGATCCTTGGTAATGGATTGTGCACTGGAAAGTATATTGTTAACTTCGGAATTTATGAGTGTGATAAGTACCAGTACCACATATCCTAGCACCCTCAGAGTAAATCCTCCCATTACGCAATCAGAGTACGAGACGTTTAAGCGGTGTATTAACTATCAAATCAGGTCGTCAGAGAAGGTCCAATAGCAGAAACTTGAAGGCTGGGATTTTACAAGAAATGTGGATGCAAGGTCTACCGGAAGACGCAGACTATGCTTACAGCAGTAAACGACTTGCCATTCGCGGCAGTTAAAAAAGTAGCAGACTGCATCCTTAAATTACACAATCCAACATGGGATTCGGCAGCACTTACTCAAATTAGCACTATCGCAGCCCACCTGTATAACATGTAGGGTAAACTTTGCAAACTAAGAGCCCAATAAGGATAAAACAAGGCGCGTGTGTAGCCAAACTAACCAAAATTTTTACAACAGCAGAGATATAGATATTTTCTGCAGTTGTGGGGTCCTGCTGAGTACGCCGTTTGCTCTGCACTAACGCCGTCATTCAATAGGCAATCCCTATGTCACATAACGTAAATGCGTCAGTGTGTCGTCGTTTTCCAAATAGTGGTAAGGTGGTGCCTTAATTACATGCGCTGGTGGGAGTTCCGTGACTGACACTCCGAAGGAGAAACAATTTCTTTGATATACCAGTCGGCTGTACTGCATAGTCAAGTTGAACTGATGAACCTTTAGAGACTTATTTTGGCGGGGTTTCAGAAGACGGTAACACCATTGGTTGGGGTATTTGCAGGTTTTGAAGCACCATCCTGAGCTTGAACCGTAGACATCGATAACGTCCACTTTACACTCTTGCAGTCTTTATCCTGGGTTCTTTCATACCCGCTTTGATCCGTCTTGAGCGCGGAGAGCTGGTTCTTCCAGTAGCACTACCTGGCTTGGACAGCGTATTGCACGTGAAGCTCCGAGTACGCTCCCAGCATTTGCGGAAACTATGGAACTTCTATCGTTCCGAGCACCGTTTGCAGGAGGCCAGAGTGCTGAGTTGCATTCTCACATAACCTCTCGGTCTGCCTCGAACAGCTAAGGTAATCTTGCATGAGCACGCCGAGATCGCTGTCATAAGAAGCGCATTGCAGAAACTGTGACTTTAGTCGGTAGTCTTAAGTAATTTGATGGCGCATGTCTAGAACTTTATGCTTACTTACATTGAACGACGCATTTTCTCAGTTAACTACATGTAGACTCAAGCCAGTCACCAGACAACATTTACATACATCCTGTTTTCCAGTGTATTTAAGCACTATTTGATAGTTCAGTATTAAAGAAATGGTTGACAGCTAACACACATTCATTGAGAGACCAATTCGTCCCTGAACGTGCTTGGTTACATTAAACAGAACCAAACAATTTGAGATCGGAACGTCTACAAGAACATCTCTTACGACTGTTGCTTAAATACACCATCATAGTCCGGCTCGCCTGCCAAATCTTTTACTTCATTACTTCCGTAAACGTCTCATTAAGGGTTCTCTCTGATGATTGCTTTCAGGCAAAATGGTATGAAGTGTATTTTTGCAATGAAGAAACCGATAAATAAATTGTATATTCTGGACATACCGAGGCACATCTGAATAGGCATGATCATAGCAATATCAAAACGAATGAATGGGAAGTGTACAATAATGTTACAATGTTACAGTAGCATGTAGGATCTGTGGTGTGTATTTGTGTGTATGTCGGTATGAACGTTTGATGTTGTGTTGCTTGAAGTTGTACACAAGACACTGTAGTTGTGGTTGTGTTCTGTCGGGCCGTGTGCTTGAGAATGGGGAAAGGGAAACTTGATACTGCATGACTGGCGTCCATGGGGTGTGCATGGCAGTGATCTTATTTAGTGGCCAGTGATATCCGCCACGTCGCAGTGTTGTTAACCGGACATTTGTGGCATTTTGTAGGAAGAATGCCTGTCAGGCGGAAACTGAGCACGTCCTGAAACATTGCCAACGAACCAGTCGCTGGAAGAGGATTAACGCGAACCAACCATTTGGTATCACGGGAAGGCTGTTTGGCAGTCCAGCATCATAGGTTTCGAGTTCACCAGAAGGCAATCCACGAGAACCTACCTTCATTAGCACATTTATCAAATTTGGCCAAGAAATTCCCCTATGCACCCAGCTGAAACAGCACACATACTCTCCGCGACGTACCGAAATAAAAACCAACTATGAAACATCAGCATTAAGAAAAACTGCTACATACTAGATATTTACGTCATCATAATGTGAATCATTCGGTTAGCTCTTGAAAGACAGAGTTATTGTTATGCAAGAAATGACACAGATTAGGGATACCAAACGTTGATCATATAGTAATGTGTTCTCCTGCCTGGTAAACAAAGTTGACAGACAGAAAATGCGCTATGAAGGAATTGGGTGCTTCGGCAAGTGTCTTTAACGCGGGCGGTTGCAGGAAATGATATGTGTAGACATAATTCTGTTGACGAACGTAGGTCACAAAACAACGACACAAGCCACAAGACCAGAAAAATCGCTGGAGTGCAGGACGTTTAGTAGGGAGGAACACAGGTATTGAAAAAGACAGTATCCAATCACAAGAGACAGAGAAGGATCTCAGCCCAGAAGCGTAGAACAACAATCATCAGCCTTTCGTGGATGTTTAATTTGTATGAGGCTTCCAGGATAAATCGCAGTTCATGTCGCACCTAGGTGCTTCTCTGATATAGAAGAGTGGAATAATTCACCGTGAATATGGATCTTACGGCACAGTGTGAAAGGTTGCTTGCACTGAGCTCCTGTAATGTCTAATAAAACTAACTGTCTACTTTTATTAACAGGCATTTTCTTGTATCCAAGTCACTTTGATGCGATATGGCATTGCATAAGTCTTGGTTCTAATATTTTTGCACATCTGCGTCGCAAATAGAACTCACCTTCTCAATCACTCTTTTTAGAGGTTGGTTTTGCGCACTATTCAGCTCACTAAATTCGCGCTAAAATTTCGTCAAACTCAAGTGAGTAGAAGGCAAACTTTCTTATTGACTATATAATTAAATGGAACAAATAAAGCGTTTCATTTGTACTGGTTCAAGTAAATACTGATGTATCACAGATCCGAAATGTTTGAACAGACTACTTAGAGGTGCCACTCCGAATACACCATTTTACGTAACGTTCCTGGATCTCTTCAGCATGCGTTTTACAAACATTATATTACTAAGCTTGTGAATAAGACGTTTAGTTAAAAGAGTCCACGCATTCCGTTGCATCTGAATTGCGAGCCCTGCAACAACTTGGTACACATGTGGCAGAATTCAGGTTAAGCTGCGACACAAGACACTAGTTGTCATTTCCTGATTTGTTACAAAAAAAACAGAAACAGCACAAAACATCTGGGTAATACGCTGCAGGAACAGTGGGATTGCAAGAACTGGGTAGTAAATGGAATTACTTATTGCGGAAAACCCATTAACTGGTAATCAAAAGTTCTAATCATCTACGACATCTTATCGGATTGTTTCATGACAAGTATTGATCCTGTGTGTTTTTCTAGCGCATATAAAGCAACTGCTTCCAAGCATTCTCTATCTGTTGGGGGGTTGGTATTGTCAGAGGTTGACGCATACCGTCTAGTTTTCGTGGTACCTCTATACTACTGACAATGCGCAGTAATACATACATTCGTCCCCCACAACATATGCATGATTGCATCTAATGCGTTGTTGGTAATCAACAGCTGAGTTAGTTTAGCAGAAGGGTGTTGTACTGGGGCCAGCAGCTGTTCTTATCACTAAACTCTCATTATGACTGTACAAACATTACATGTTGCTCATTTATTCTAAGTTACAGTACAACTCCCACACCCGGTTGCCATTATCGGAAAACGATAATGAAAAAATTCGGTTATTAGACAGTCATAAAGATGAAATTATCGTTTTTAATGCGGTATCCTTGCACTTTGCATAGTTTCGCGGATCTAACAGGCGATAAATAATGCGTCTAAGGTATTTCCCGTGAGTGGCACTGAGAGATTGTACTGAGTACAAAAATGTAAGTGGCTGGGTACATCTTTCGACCAACTTTTAAATATGAGTGGTGTAGGTAAAAAAATACGATTTGGAGATAGCGTTACATGCTTGACAAACGCAAATAGAAAGGAAAGTTTTACGGCACTCCAGACGGCTGTACTGTTCTGCAAATTTCAAGAATTGACCTACCGGGTTTACGTTACTGCTTATTTGCGGTAAGGAGCGGTAGGCATGATTTAGCTTGTGTACAATCATCTATGCCATTAGCAGGTCGCATCGTAATCGGCGATAACATACGAATTATACTACCAAATGTTTTAGCCTTTCTCGTTCCAGTGATGTATATGGAAGTCCTAATATCGAACTAGTCCGGTGTAGTGATGTCATACCTTATCCATGGCCGTCAGACTTGAATTGCGTATTCGACATGTGGGCGAACATACGTCCGAAAATAGAGATGTCTACTTGTCAGAACACTAGTCATTTGCACAACAATGTGTATCTCATCAATTTCGAACCCTTTACAAAATTCCAGGAACAACCCTACTAATCCTGAACCAGCATACTAGGGTTGAGTTCAACGTAAGGTCGCCGCAGCAGCTGAAATCTTAACCTGTATGATAGGTGGTCCGGTGTTCTATCGAGAGGACCTTGCATTTGAATACGTTGAACAGCATTGGATTTTTGGCTGACCACGGAAGTGCTATGTCCAGGTCACATGGAAGCAAAATCTGAACGTTGTCTGTCTGAATTCTGAGCCTTATCTTTCTATCGTCAGCAAACAGTAGGAAATGTGAAACAATCATTGTGCAAAATGATTTAGACATACCAAAAACTATCCTAGAACTAAACTATTTATATTATACAGCATTCAGTAATGGAACTCGAGCAGCAGATATGTGCCGCCTCGTGAACCTCACCGTGATAATTTGTGTAATGAATAATGATCCGCGCTTGTTTGTTTATTAGGGTGAAAAACGATATTTGGTCTCTCTGGTGTAAATGGTATTCGTGTCATGTGTAAAGCTGTTGTCATGTTGCATGCACTGGACTGTTTTTATAAGACGATTTATTATAACAGTAGCGTGTAAAATGTAATCATAAAATTAAACACGTTAACACTATTGTTGTACGTTTTCTTCAAGAGAATAGGTATCTCTAACATCAGCATTATCTTTCGTGTTTCCAATCATCTGCCAACAACAAACATGAACTTTACCTTCAATAGAACACGTTGAACATTCTCAGAACCTTATTCCTACTTCTGATTAGTCATACTGGCTTGAGGAACTACCTCTTCGGGGTGTCATCTGGGTGGTTTTGGATATGCACGTTGCAGCAACTCTTTCGGTGACCGTGCTACAGCGGGTGGTGAGTTATCGCTCGAGAGAGCTTCTCCCTATAAACGAGGCCGAATATTCTCTTGAAAATACTGCAGTACGGCAGATGAGGGTGGTAACTAACTAAAATCAAATACACTTCCTTATCGTCAATCGTGACGTTGAACAAACCTGCGTTTTAATCGCGCATCCGTGAACACGTTCTTTTGCCGCCATTCTCATTTACATTTTGTCACACAAACGTATGTTTGCACTCATGCTATCCAGATTTATCAGTCATATTTGGTGCACTCCATTTTTCGGATCCAGCTTGTGTGGATCATCTTTTATCTCCACATTGCGGTTGTTGCGCCAGTACCGCAATACACAACTGTGGGATTTCTCGGATCACAAACCACACAGAAATATTTGTGGTCACAAACAAAAATCAACTACACGTTTCATTTGAAGAATCAACAACCACAGTTGTGAAATGTTCATCAAAGTAGATAGTGTACAATTTGTGCCCGTATCGTTCAGTCGCCCAGTCTGTCGCGTGAAGGATCTAGCCGCTTAAACCTACCCCGCCTGGGCCAGAGGCGCAGCACAGGACGACCTTGAACATGTAGACAATCTAGTGCACACAACCGACAGGAAACCATAAGAGCTCGGGCCCCTATGGGAATACCATCGACCGAGGCAATGGATTTTGGCGACCCATCAAAAGCCCATGTTACTGCATCCAGAACAACAGTAGTTTGTGGCCTTTCTTCATACCATAAAAATGGACGGGTTGGAATCCCGTGTAGCAGTTGCCAAGGCAAGTTCCATCGCAAATGTCCCAAGCTCCCAGTGAACCAGTTGAAGCTACACAATACTAAACCTAATCCCCTGTGGTTTTGCTCAGTATGTATAGACATCCCACTGGTAAAGATAGTACATGAACTATCGCAGAAGAACAAAAGACTAGTGACAATATTTGAAAAATGAGGGGCCCAAAAGCGATTCATTAGTAGCAAACGTGACGGAGAGTAAATCCGGTCCATTTCAATCAGGCCCGCATTCGAACTGTAGCAGCCGGCTAGACCACGCGCTAAAAATGCATCATTTGTGGCATTAAACGTTAATAACCATTTGCTCAAATATGCCTGCAACAACTACCGCTACGCCAATTGCAATGAGCACGGTCAGGGCATCGTCCACCCTCCAAACGGTTCCGAAAATGCAGAAGGGCCTCGACACCAGTGATGGATGGAACTGGGTTACTGCCAAATGTGACCAAAAATCTAGATCTTCGGCCACTCCAACTGGTCTCATAGTAAATGAAGAAGATGAAGTTGTACCCAAACAGCCACAATTAACTGTATACAGACCAACAGGTCGTTTGACCTCAACCGGAGTTGCAAGTAGTATACCAGCGGTAATTTGCACCAATGTTCTAAGAACGACGTCAAATTCCTTAAAAGGAAAACAACTCAATGACGTGAACCAGTGGAACTCTTTATGTGACATTATAGGTGTTGTAGCTAAGCTCCTCAATTTGACAAACGTTACCTGTCAACCAAACTCACAGCACTACAGTGAACTAAAACTGCTCCGAGTTGTGTTGACTTTTAGCAATAAAGCAGAAGCTGTCATGCTGTCGACAGCTCGCCTCCGGAATGGGTCATGTTCTATTCGTCTATTCGAGGACATACCTTGATGCGATGGCAGACAGGCGAAGCACTACTTGCAAGAAAACTGGAAGAAATCCGGAGCCAGGACCATCCTTGTACACGGCGTTCCCGAGGCTGGAAGTAATTATGATCTCGAAGCGACCACTCACAATTAGGAACAAATGCGGTACCTACGCGAGAACCTCTCTCCGAAAAACATCGTAGCGCAATCAATCTCGAGATTGCGCCGATCATCATACTTTAAGTGCTTTAGCCTGAGGATCGTGATGGTGGTCTTTCAATCTAGACAAATGTTAGCAATGTTAGTGAAGGGATGGTATGCGGACCGCAGCAGCCTTCCTTCTGAGCTCCGGATCAAAGCAACCTCAGCTGTACAACCACACGACAGCAGGCACCTAGTAAGACTACTTACCGACAAGAGTTCGGATAACTTCAATCAACTAGCCAACAAAACTGGCAAACACACCCCATACATAACATCCAAGGAGAGAAGCAAAGAAGTGATAGTGGGATCTATAGATCTGACACAAATGTGTTCGTAATCGCCCCATCCGAAAAACAATTATTGCCGACCTTTTGTCGATGTGCACATTTTACACAAACTACGCAGCCCACGATTCAATGCTAAGAACAGAGAAGCATTCCTGCATATATACAAATGCACATGGTATACTGAACTAGCTTGCCGAAATGCGGCTACGTCAAGCGTCACATACTTGGGACCCCATATTTGTTACGGAAACCTGATTGCAATCAGAAAGTACCGATGCGGAAGTCGCGATAATTTGCATAGCCCTTCTCCGAAACGATCGCCCTAGCAAGGGCGGGGAAAGGTAAGGTTATACTACTGCAACGACCTGCAGTACGAACCGGTAGTCGATCTGGGAACGCTGATCATAGACTCACTATGATGCAACCTGTAACTGAGACGCAATGACACTTGCCTTTTAGCCGTTGTTTAGCGTCCCCCAATGTACACCTCAGAGACAGACTCCGTCCTGGCATTATCCTCGGGAAGGTTCCTACCAGAACGATAAATTCATATCCTATTCCACCGCGACCTCAATATTCATGATTTGGAAGTTCCGGCATCCCCAACTAGCAGCTTAAATCAGACTTAAAAAGGGTATATTGCAAGCATTCCACTCTTCAGCCATGGCAAATTACCCACCCAATTCAAAACCGGAAATAAACTAGTTATGCCTGATTTAGTGCTGCCGAACGAACTATGGTTGAGAAACCAAGGTTTGGGAGTCCTCTAGGGCGGAGAGCAGGTAATCATTATTTACGACTTCGTGTGTTATGCGGAGTATCCACAAGAACGTAGTAACTTGTTCAAACGAATACTCACTACGACATACAGGCAGAACATGTAAGAGATGCCATCTGTGGGTTTTCGGATTACTGTACCATTGAGAGTGCTTTGTTAGAATTTACTGGCACGTTCAATGATCTGATTATAGCTGCATCGATTAACAAATCCCTTGTTTCTGCAAGAGCACAATCATTCATTCGGAGTAGAAACCGACAACACATGACAGTAAGCGACGCACCGTGGCATGTGTATCGAGCGAACCCTAGCCCTGACAACTGGAGTAACTATATTGTGCATCCTACTCACTGTAACACTCCTGTACGGGAGGACAAATTAGTGCACCAGCAGAGTCTAGCCGAAAAGTTTTGTGTTAACAAAAAGCATCTGTACAGACATGTGAACAGCCTCCGGAATGTGAAACGGGGTGTACCCCCACTAATATCAGCGGATGGATGTGCTCAAACCGCCTAGGATGCAACCATCATTCTACGGCTACAATTTGTCCTAATTTTTTGATGTGGTCCCAGCAGTTGTACCATACCAGTCCCATTCACCCAGATGCCAGTATGTACACACGTCAGCTTTAGTTCAGCGACCATTTTAAGGAAGTTGCGGCGTTGCGCACACATACTGTCCCCGTAGTTGTCAACATTCCCCCGAAAGCGCTGCAGGTAGCAGCTAGGAGAATAGCTGAACCATTAACGAGACATTCCCTGGAAGCACAGCAAGACCTTAGCACGTGGAAACCAGGCATCGTTACCACGATTTGCAAAAGTGGTAGCCGATCAGAGCCAGCCAACTATCGCCCAGTGATATGCCTCCTGGTGTTCTCAAACGTGATGGAATCAATCATAGCTGACGCTGTAAAGGTCTACCTCGAAAGGCCTAACGTCATAGCACCGGAGCAACACGGATTCCGTCAGCATCGGTGATATACTACCAACCATCCGCTTGTCCGTGAGAGTTAGACCAAGAAAGCCGACCGTGGAACCGGCATTGCTGTCATTTAAGTTGAATTTGTCAAAGCATTCGACCGCATTGGTCACTGCATCCTTCTCCAAAAGATACAACCATACGGAGTTGGAAACCCTCTCCTTGGATGGATCGGAAACTTCCTCTATCAGCGGCGCCTTCAGGTTCCAGTTTCAGATTCATTTTCTGATCCAATTGGTGTGGACTGCGGTGTTCCACAAGCGTTGGTGTTGGGAACGTGGTTATTCCTGTTCTTCATTAACAATCTTAAGAGTAGCATCAAATCAAATTCCCCGCTTTTTGCCAATGAGATCAAGATATGGCGGGAAAGGGACTGTCAAGAAGAGCAAGATCTGTTGCAACCAGACTTACACTGCGTTTTTAAATTGGCAAAGTTAAATCTAATTCCGCTTAACACCACAAGTGCAAAACCGTGCATGTCCGCCACAATCCCACGTACGCATTTAAGTTGGGAGGCGATAACCTGAAAACCGCCTCACAACAGCGAGACCTCAGGTGGAGATCCAAGACGACCTCGGATGATCGGCACAGTCCTTGAAGGCGTCCAAAACCGCGAACTTACATGTTGGTCTGTTGAAAAGGGCGTTCGGAAAGTTTGATCCCTTCATCTTCCCCCAAATGCTCAATGCATATGTGAGGATTCATGTAGACTACGCGATCCAGGCTTGGCAACCCTGGTTAAAAAGCGACCTGGTGGCACCGGAGACCGCATAGCGGAGGGTAACCAAAAAGGTGGAGTGGTTTATTACTTGCAATACCATAGGCGACTGAAAGCCATGGGAGTGTACAGCGGAAGATTTCGCCGTCTACGACGTGACCTCATCCTGACGTCGCAGATTTTGAAACACTCCCGTCACGCTTACCACCACTTCCTGAAACGCAACCGCAACACATAATTGTGGGGTCAAAACTGTAACTTGCCACCAAATACAGTCGGCTTGAGTGTCGTCGGAATTACTTTTCCCTTCGAGCTTGTCAATCGTGGAAAGCTCTTTCAAAATTTGTCGTTTCCGCGCCCATGCTGCCTCTTTTTAAAAAAATCTTTGCCAATGTTGTACACCTACCTTACTCGTTCTGATTTTTATTCAATGAGTGATGACAAAAGCAAACATTGTGAGCACCAACCCCACGAAATTAGGGTAGACGATGTACCTAAGAGTTAATGTGGATAACATAGTGATGCTTTTTTAAGTTTGGTCTAAATTCATTAAACTAATGTTATTCCCACAAACCATTAACACGGGACTTGTCAAGCGTGGGTCACTTTATCCTAATTATACAATTGTTCTATTGTTTCATTGGATCATTTTAGTCCAGAGGATCGCCGTCTCGCAACTCAATAAACCGAAGTCGTGCGAACAGAAAAATCGGTCACTCCCTCCTGACGGGAAAATTTTCCGACTTCATTCAGTTCACTTGTAGATATGCTACGCAACAAACGTCTTGGGTGGTCTCGCCTAAGTCAACTTCCTACTTAGTCTTGGATAACTGGGCAGCACCACATTCTCTGAAGGAGAACCATGGGTTACCCCGCGCTATATCTGGTTATTTTTTGCGATAACAGCAACTTACTGTAACTTACACTTTTTGTGACATCTTGAGTGCTGGAGAAATAAAAATGATAAAATATACAGCTTAAACAGCGGTTGTGTTTGCCATACAACCATGGCAGGTAAACTTTTGAAAAAGCATTGTATTCTGAGTTCCCTATGTTATTTAGCATGCGTTCAAGAGACAGCTACTATTACGAGTCTAGCATCCTTTAATTGAAAGGCCGATAATAAGATTAGAAAATTTATAAATTTAAACATTCATTCATTTGCTTATTAATCTATGCTTCCGCGGATACTAGTCGATTGTCGTTGGTAGATATAGAATCGTATCTAAATGGACGGCATTATACACCGGCTTTAACGAACAACGATGCTGTTATATAAACTGACTCTGTAAATTCAGATGGAAACCCGTTTAGGATGTTTAAGTTATTTTGTGCATGAAGCATCTGATTAATATGACTTTAAAGACATTATCATCATTCCTCGATATACATGGTAGCTAGAGGTGGGAAACACCTCAGCTACTGTGTCGCAGACTGTAAAGACAAGAAAACCGTAATTTAGCTTCATTTACTTTTCTGTTACCTTGGAAGAGTGCATTAACATATGGAGGCTTTCTAGATCATCCGCCGAATAATTTGTCGTTTTCATCGCAGTAACCAATTCTAAACGAGTTCTGTGGAAATTTGTGCGTTGTTTATGTCAAATTGTGTCTGACATATTCGTAAGAGGAAACAAGCCGGACATCTTGTATCAGGCTCGAAACTGACTGAGAAATTTTAAATTCGAACTTTTGAATACAATTAATGTTTGTATATATTTGCTTTGTAGTAACGTCCCGCTGTTGAGGTAGGAGTTTTCTTAGTCTGGTGCAGCTTGTATAACAAACTGAGACAACAATTGCGTGACACTAGAGGAGTCAGTGGATAACACTGCCAAGGTACAGAGGGTCAGTGAGTAGATTTATGTCCTAACAACAAGGGAAGCTTTGCGGATGGACCGAGTTACAAGACATTCACGCGTTCTTGCTGGTGTTAATAATGATTATGATAATAGTTCCATCGTCGTTCTCCAGGCTAAGTCCCTTGGCCAAAGTTGTTCAAACTGACATGGTTAAGGCAGCCCCGTCACACAGTTTTCAGCCACAACACGTTTGTTTTGCACACGCAGTTATTTTCCTACGATCTGGAGATCAACCAATCCGAGGTGGCATTCACTTTTGCACCACTGTGATACTGCACCATTGTTGCAACCGCTCGAAAGACAAAGTCAGATAAATTATAGTCAACGTGATAAAACCTATAGTGAACGGACGACGATGGAACAGAGAACATTAGCTACAGGGAATAATGGTCCCAGGGAACACTAGCCACATCATAGTGGTAATAAAACTTAATCCATACTCTTTGTTGTATATACACGAGTATCTAGAAATACATGAATTTGTCTTAGAAACTACAAAAACTCGAACACCTGGGTGTACCAAAGAAGTGATGGTAGTTTTAAAAACATGACATACCTCACTCCATTCATTAACTGGACATACTGAAACTAATCTAATGTAGGCAGCACCACAAGTAATCATTACCAACAAAATCCGTTAGGGTGAAACAGTGTGTCTCATTTAGTCAACACGTCAAAGCAGAGAGAAGATATGGGTTTCGATATGTCAACACTTCGATTTTCCCATCCGTTTCAAGCACAGTACAAACGGAACAAACAAGCTTACCTTAGATAAAACAACCGGTAACACCAGTTAACACCTAATTCGTTAACACCAAAGGAAAAGGATATCAGCTAAAAAGGACGAATGACAACATCAGCCCCGGGTGCAAACGGGCAAACATCACAAGTCGCGGTTGGGAGTGGTCAGATAGATATCGCCTCCCCCTCTGGCACAAACTGATGACCCAAGTGATCGAGCTGCCTTCCCAAACAGCAAAGCACACTCACGCTCCCTGCGATAAACCGCAGATGCACCAGCGTAATCCTTCGCTTCACAGTCATACACTGATGATATTGCCTGGGTTGGTGACAAAGAGGTTGCAACAAATTTGACAGGTTACGACTTAAGTTGCCAGCGTAGGCAGTGTTCACTTGTGTTACTGATGTTCCGTTTTGTATATAAAGAAACCTATCAAAGTAAGTAGAACATCAAAGTCCGTCACACTATAAATTTCATCCTACATCGAAAGCCAATGAACAACGCGAAACTGCATTTCATTACACCATACTGTTGAATTTAGCCGACTGTTAATTTACAACCTAGCACAATTTTTGTTTTATGTCCCACTATCTTAACACTTCATCAAACGAACGACTACTTGCTGGCCTCAAGTATTGAACCAGGAATGATAAGCGATAGCAATTAAAACTGGGGCTCTGGTACTACCAATCAACGATACACCCTTTGGCTACCGGCCTCAGTGAGCACTCTAAAGACAGTCGGTATGACTACTGCTTATTCACTACCATCAAACATGTAGCAGAACTTTAGTGAAGGTACTTAGATCTCTGTGATTTAAATCAAAATATACTGCATCGTACATCATCTAAAGTTGCGATCTCCCTCTTTGCTTAGGTTCTAGTTAGTAACCACTACAGTGCTTTCATTTTGCTTAGAATCCGAGTCCCACCATACTCTCTGTTCGGTGCGTGCTTGGGAGCGACCAGTAAGATTTCAGCAACTATTGAAACAATTCCCGATTGAAAGAATAATCGGTAACATAAGCGTGTCAATCCCGGACAGTCAAAGAAGTCAGAGGTGGATAATCAGATAAAATATACTGAAGTAAAAGTGCGTACAAGAGTGCACGTTCGATAAGAACCGGTTTGAATAGGGCAATCGGTGTCCGATAGATCCGAGCTATAAATACACATTTTGTGGTGAAAACCTAATTCTCCCAGGCCATCTGACTTCCACTTTGGAGGATTCTGTTACCCATTATTAAAGATAGGCGTAGGTGTGATGGTATATATTAGTTTTGCCAGTTAGACCAAAAGTACAAGATGACCGGTAGAAACATGCCGTTATGTGAAGTGCGGTCCGACATGTTGTTTAAGCTCACTGGCAAACGCTTACATTCAGTTTTTACTCCTACACACAATTGCAAATCTGCAAGGTTAATAGTTGACGGGATGTTTTACTTTCCATCGGGAGCAAGCAACTGTTGTTTTACCGCTGCGCAAATGACCGAACAGACATGTGTTGCCGTATACGTAAAGAAAATCTGATTTTTTCACCAGGTTTTTCACAGGCTTCCTTTTTTAGGGCATCAACATTTGCGCCTAGATCTGCCAATCCTGCTGACTGGTGCTGACACCCAAACAATTATGACATTCCTTCTATCTCCAAACAGAATTCCATCCCGGCACTTATCATATCGTGTCAGACCAATGCCAGGGTGGGAAGAAAAGAACAGGGAGTGGATCGATTAAAAGTAGTAGGGTGAAAAATTTAAACTATGGGTTTATTTAAAACAATCCTTCAGAGTTTGGCGACGTGGTTACGTTATCCAACATCTACAGAAACGGCAGTGACAACTGTTGGCTAGAACTGAGTAAAATCAGTTTGGTTTGAAGTCATTTGCAAAGACGGATAACTGCAATTTCCTACGTTCTAAGTAAAGATGCATGACTGCTTTCACATACACAAAATGATGTTAATTTTGTTTGATTTCGATGAAGCTCGAAGTAATCTGCTCAAAGATGTCCAAAGATACTCCGCATACTGAGCTTATTCTTAGAACTTGCGCAATAGGTTTTCATATACAGATATCCGTATGGTATTTATTAGAGTGTAAAAAGAAATCCACAAACTGGTTGTTATTGGAAAAATTTTCGTTCCTAAGCAAACCATTGTTTTTCATATCTCAAATAGTTTACAGCACCTAAGAACATACTGTTGTATCAGAACTGAATCTCGATTCGTCACTGGGATGAATCCCTGAATTAGCTTCTTCTCAGATAATGTCGGCAATGATAGTCCTACTGAAATTCATGTTTCATTATAAAAGTCTACTCTGATTAAGATGACACTGCTGTGGTCAAATTTGGTTAACTAAACGTTGTATTGGCAGTACCTCAACTTTCACCTTAAATTAACAATAAAGAACCGCTGCAACATACTTTCTAACGGGAAGCACGCGTACAAAGCGCTTATGATGAATACAGCTTACAACATGGCTACCTAGGGGGTCATCTTCGTCCATTCCTTATGCGTCACATTTTAGGTTTATGCAAGCTCTGTTTTATATCATTCTAAATATGGGAAAAATATAACAATAAGTATACCACGGGCAAAATCGCAAGTGCTAAACAAATACCGCAGATAAAGTCTGAAGCAAAAACTCACCGTGTGTTCCAAATTTGCACACAGCTTGGTTAACTTATGCATTGTGCAAATAATTTGGGCTTAAATTCTCTAATGCAGGTGGCGTAGTACGTCATCAACTTGAGTCTTACATTCGATTAGCGCGGAAGCAGAGATGACAGATGTGTAAAATATTTTCATGGATCGGCTACAAGAAGGGGAACACGTTTCAGCTGCACTCTAGGTGACTATGCTGTTTGACCAAGTTTACGCGGTGGTCTCTCAGGGTGATTTTGTGACTGCTTGTCAATGATTGATTTGTATCCTTGAGGATCTGATACATCAATATGAGATCGCAACGCAGTAGACGATATTTTCCACTTAAAACTCTCATGGCTTTCAGTCTAAACTAGTATGGAAGATGGAGTAGGCCTATAAAAAGCATAATCACTTTTCGTTGTGGATTCACAAGAGCAGTGATGTTTTGTTTGTGCCAATAGTGTCATTTCTGGGTGGTGTGTTCTACATGTGACCTCAGGCACTTGCACAAAATATGACGAGATCAAACCAGTCACATGCTCTCCGCAATAGGTCTGTGCGGACTCACTTCGCTCGCTCCTGCTTCAGCTTGTTTTGAGGAACCTAAGTTGTCCTACACGAGCATCGCAGGAGCACTTTCCCGTGCAGCGCGCTGCAAAGTGTGCTCACCTAGCCGATATTCATAATTACTCAAGTAGTTTATACTCAAGACTTTGCAGCTGTCAAGTTTAAAGATGACACGTTATTAGGTGACCAACCGTAAAATCTGTTAACGCTGTTTTTCTATGACATGTGATTGTTCACCGTCTTAGAGATCTATGAAAGCTTAAGATTATCCGCGACGAGTAGGACATTAGTCGTTTTATCTTATAAGGCGTCGTTTAAAATAGATACAAATAGCCGTGATTCTGGTACAAATCCCTGCGGAACATCAACATGCACCTCTATCTTGTCAGACCATACGCTAGTGGCTCTCAACTTCCAGCAGCTTTGGAGTAGTAATGCTTCTATTCAGCAAAGAATGAGATAACCCATTTCGTAGATCTGAAGGTTGTACGGAAGAATGTGGTGATCTAGACCAGGAATCACCAAACTAACACTAGGGTGGTTCGTATGTCCGGTTCTCCGACTGTATCCTAATTCGCTTGATAAAGTCTACAGAATATGAGACATGATACAATTTACATTTGACAGTGCATGTGGTAATGTCTCTGATCATGTACTGTGAGAACACTGGCCTGAACGAACCCCATTTATTACATGTTCCAAAGTACTACCGTACTATTAGCGACCCATATCGTTGGAACATCAGTATTAGTTATCGCGCATGAAACCCATTCACCAGTAGAAGCTACTCTGTTTCTGTTTCTATCAAACCGTTGTATCTCAGTTGCTTTTGGTCAGCTCCCTTGAAGCGTGTGACATAAAACATCGCTCATTAAGAGAGCAAGAGTTTATGGACGTGTCATTTTTAAGTTATATTTGGAAAGAATTGCAAGCTGTTAGTAAGGATTTGCTCCGAAAGCGCAGATTATGAGGAACTTGTATTTAGTATTGCAAAATACATGTAAGTAACACTGGTCTTAATTTCCAGCACCGTTGGTTTCGCTCTGGCGAAAACGCCTAGTTCATGCCTACCAATTGCATTGCGGCTTGAGTAAATATACACAAATATTTATGTTAATTGAGAGCTCGTCGCACCAGCTTCCAAGGCAGATAGTCTTCTACATGCCAGGAAAAGCATTAGACCACGGTCTCAGCCTTGTTGGCGCAATCAGTAGTGCGCATCCGTCGAATCCTTCAAGATTCAAACTCATGATCACCAGTAGCATGCACCATCAGTCAGCAGCCTACGGCACTGGGCCACCTGGACAGCATCGGGCCGTCATGATTTGGAAGCCAACTGCGATACAGCGCGCCTTATCCTACACTGCCAGGAACCTCATGTGTACATCTGGTGAGTTATAATTTCAAGCATTGCCAATAATGACAATGCCTTTTCTCTATTCTAACAGTATTTTAGGTTTGTAATCCAAAATCCTTATCTTATTCAGAGCCCCTGTAGTTTAGACTTTACCAAGGCTACTAAAAATGAAAACCATACATTATGTCGCGTATTCTTTGCCTATTTTCTTATACTCTTTGTTCTACCTTGCAACTATTGTGCGCAATGTTTAATTAGCCCACGCAATCCATTCTTCCACTTATCATGTCAGCGTTGTTAATTTGTTCAGTCATCAGTTTTGCAGTGAAAATGTTCGGTAACCCATGATCCGGGCCATTAAAGTTATCAAAAAATCAATGTAAACAGCAACAACTTCTCCAGGATCGACATTTTTAGTCCATCTGGCGCGGGCTAACAAACGGTTTGTGACACATGAAAGGTTTCAACAGCATGACACTTCATCTTTACAAATATTACATGAGTGCTTCTGAGGTGACATATTCCCTAATATTAGAAACAGTCGGTAGAAGAATTATTGGGTAATACTTTGTAGGTTAAGCACAAGTTCGTCACTTGTAAATATATTCAATGCTTCCACACAGTAGAAACCCACACATTACCGAAATAGGGTCAGAAAAATCGGGACAACGGTTCAACAGAGATCCACGCAGTAAGTTTCAATGGTTTTGTGCGTAAATTGTTCGCACAAGGAGATCTCTGCCATGGCATCAGTTCCTTCAGCACCCCTCGGTAATGAACGAGATGTGGACAGGTACTGGTTACGGAATGATCTGCGTGAGAATACTATGGGATGACGGTGCATTCTAGCAAGTAGAAGTGAATTGCGTTATAAGAGCTTCGAATGGTCTTACGCATTTTGCGCTTGTCCAACTACGATATTTAAAGCAAGAACAACTCGCTGCACTTTATGGAGCTTATTAACCTGCCTGTAAAATACCTTATGGTTGGTGCAAAGTGTCTGCATCGTAGGCGATGAACAACGGCGTCAGTGGCATCACAAATTTATTCCTTTAAGTATTTATTTGCCGACACTACATGCGATGGTGTTGTGCCTAAACGTTTCCTCGCAGAACAATTCCTCTGGCTTCTTACTTAGAGGACGGTGAATCACAGCATTAAAATTACGTCATTTGCACATTCTGTCAATGCTAGGCAGTGTCTTCAAACTTGATTAGGTAAAACAGTTCGCTCACTTCCTGTACTTCCGTCGGCAGATGCACCTGTCATCGGCGGTCTTCTAAACATTCGCACCATTCTTTCAAATATAGCTGTCTTTTTAGTCCATATGGATCATGAACCGAAGGCAAACGGAGCTAATTACTCTAAGGATGACGTTCAATCGTTATTAATGTGCTGCCACATACTTATGAAGAACTACTTTTAGTCCCAAAGTGAAATGCAAGCTGCAGTTGCAGAGCAAAACAATAGTTTTTATTGTTCGTCATCAGGATGACTCCATTTTCATTGAGAAAATTTAACGATCACGAATCGTGTTACTACGCTTCGTTGTCTTGCTGAGACTGCGGCCAGCAAATATGGGGTAAAAGTTTTTTACCACAGTTAGAGCGTTCTATTCCCAATCGCCAATGTTTAATTCAGCTTCCTACGCTACACTGAAATTTCGACGCTGAAAATTTAGACCTAGCTGTCCGAGGGCGTATTAGAACCCAATGTGATCAACCATTCCGTGAATGTCGCTCTTCGTGAACAAACCAAACGCTGCCGGTCAACTTACTGGTGAGGATGACACACGCAAAACCGGGTACAGACAATTCAATGTGCATAAATTTACGCGAGTACCCAATGTTATTGGCAGTAACTCATAAGTATTCAAAACTTCGAAAAAGGGTTTGGAAAGATCAAAAATTACTAGTGTTCTTTGTCTCAGGGCACTATTGGTTTGTTTTCCTAATGTTGTACATCTGACAATTCTTTGAGATTCCTAATTCCATGTTTTTAATGGCTCGACATCTATTCCAATGGAGAGACGCGGTGTGGTCAACACTCGCAAAACATGATTAGGAAGTCGGCAATCCATCACAGTAGACAAAACAGAACAACATCACACAGAGGGAGACCCGTCTTTCACGGGAAACGATATCTGACATTATCCGGGAGAAATTAAGCATTTCCCGGAAACTCCATTATTTCAGCGATGATCAATTGTTAACGAGTTTCGCATCGCTTTCCAATGTTCTGGTATGTTCGAAGGCCAGCGTGTGAGTGACAACCTTACTGAAGTTCGGCCAAATCTATGGGAACAACTAACTTTGCTGGCTGACCTCCTAGTTCCCAAAGTCGAAGGTCATGCGGCGACCTATAAATATGACGATGGCCTGTTGCCTTTGTACCGCTCCTGTTTGACTGCGGTTAACACGTTATTTTGGGCTAGGTCGTTCTGTTTTTCTTTCGTAAGGACACCCATTGTCGCAGTAAAGAAAGTGAATGGCAAAGCATGCGTCTACACACATTTTTAAACTTGTGTTAACGGTGCGCTCTACGACCACCAATACCCATTGCCATTACCGGAAAACATCTTCGCAAAATTGAATCGTGGCTGGTGATTGCCAAACTTGATCTGTCTGATGTATACCTTCAGGTGAATGTTACCGAGAAATCAAAAGAGCTACTGACGATCAACACCCACCATGGGCTGTACCAATACAAACGCCTGCCTTTTGGCGTAAAAATGACGGCAGCAATTTTTTAACAGCTGCTGAATACCATGTTATCAGAAATTCCTGGAGCCGCCGCATACGTGGATTATATTATCGTAATGGGCCGAACAAAGGAGGAATTAATTGACCGCTTGGGGGAGGTGCTTTGGTGTATCCAGTCATATCGTCTCCGGATTCGTGAAGACAAACGTACTTTCTTCACTTCGACTATCAAACACCTTGGTTTTATCCTTGAAAAGAGTGGCCGTTGACCAGATCTGGCAAACATCAAAGCCTTAAGGCAGATCTCTCCACCAACAGACATCCAATCGCTACGTTCCTTATGTGGTCTCATCAGTTACTACAGCGCACCTTTTGTCTCAGTTGCATCGCCTACGTGCTCCGCTGAACAGACTTGAAACTGAACGCGAGAGCGCCAGCACACCTTTGAATGAATCAAATCATTACTGGCTTCAGCATTGTTGTTGACGCATTATGACCCAACTCAGTAGATCATTCATGCAACAGACGCATCAGATTACGGGAACGGAGTGGTTATTTCGCTTTTGTACCCTGATGGATCCCAGAAAGCAATCACTGAAGGAGCCAGGATCTTGACAAAAGCCGAGAAATACTACAGCTAGATCAAAAAGGAAGCAGCAACAATAATCTTTGGAGTGAAGATATTTCACAAGGTGTTATATGGTCGGCGATTAAAACCACTGACTGATCACAAACCATTGCTGGCCAACTTCTGCTCAAAGAAGGGCATCCCTGACTTCACGGTTAACCGTCTCCAACGCTGGGCGCTCACATTGCTAAGCTATGATTTTAAGATGAGCTACCAAACAACCTCTTTCTTGGGCCGAGCGAACGCGATGTCACGCCTCATACATTCCCAACAGCAAGTTAAAGAAGACAAGGTCATGGCCGCAGTTGAGTTTGAACTGGACGTCAGGTTTCTTGTGAATGACGCATTACGCGACCTATTAGTGACAGTAGAAGCAGTACGAGCAGATCCCTTGCTTGATCCGGTACTCAAAATGATCGCACAGTCCAACAGAACGAATTGACTCCGCACATGTTCATCAGCCAAATTGTACCAGTACTACCAAAGGAGACATGTAATCTGCTTTGTGGACGGCTGCATTTTGTTCTCTGCGTGTGTTGTCATCCCCAAGTCACTACAAAAACTCGTACTTAGGCAGGTCCATGCTGGACATCCTGGGGTCAACTGAATGAAGGCGCTTGCCCAAAGCTTTGTGTACTGGTTATTCATGGACAAACAACTGGAAGAAATGGCTAAAATTTGTCACAAGTGCTCTGCGGCTTCAAGGACACCAGTAAAGACGGAATTCCATTCATGCTCAAATCCATTGAGACTGTGGTGCCGTGTAAACCACGATTTCGCAGGACTAATCAAGGCCAAAGTTTGCTCATGGCTGTCGACTCTTACAGCAATCGCTTGAAGTGTTCCTGATGAACATCACATCGACCCAGACAACCGTAACAAAACTACGGCAATTCTTCTCCAGATTCGGTTACCCAGAAATACTTGTAATTGATCACGGCATACACTTAACGTCAGCAATTTTCACGGAGTTCTGCAAGCAATGCGCAGTCCTGTACATCCACTCACCGCCTTTTCACCCACAATAGAATGGCCAGGCAGAGTGAGTCGTGGATAAATTCAAGCGAGCTTTGCTCAAAGAGAACGGGGTAGGACGTATAGAAAAGGTGATCGACCGATTCCTCATCCAATACCGATTAACACCAAACGCACAAGTGCCGGGTGGAGTCTCGCCAGCACAGGCCATGATGAACAGAAAGCTGCGTATGCCAATAGATGACATTCGACCAAGCTCGCTGTCCTCTGTTGTCGGAAGGAACCGCAAAATGGAACAGGAGTATAACCGGCAGCATGGGGCTAAGCAACGATCGTTTATGTCAGGGCAGACAGTACTAGTACGAGAGTATCGGGCAGGTCACGCAAGTTAGGCACCTGGTACGATCAATGGCAAGCGCAGGAATGTCATGTTTGAAGTGATCGTGGGGACGCATATCTCGGTACGCCGCACAAACCGGTTACGCCAACGCTGTGCCAATCGGAGGAAGTAAACACTGCCTAGCTTCCGTTTAACTTGTTCATAGAGGGCTTTAACCTGCCGAAGGAACGTACTTACGATGGCTGTCAGTTCAGGAACGAAAAAGCACGATAGACTACGGGACACGCTTCTCGCACACTTCAGCCAAAGCGATGGACCGACAGAATTCTCACAGCGTTCTGGAGACAACAAGCCAAGCTTAGGTTTCCTTTTTACACCGCAGATCTTATCTCATGAAGGGAAGTGTCCGGGATAAATTAATCATTTCCCGGAAACTCCATTATTTCAGCGATAATCGATTGTTAACGAGTTTCGCATCGCTTTCCAATGTTCTGGTATGTTCTGAGGCCGGCACTTGAGCAAAGACCTTTCTGAAGATCAGCCAAATCTATGGGGAACAATTAACCTTGGTGGCGCACCTCCTAATTCCCAAAGTCGACGGCCATGAGGTGACTTATATATATGACGATGGCCTGATGCCTTTGTACCGCTCCGGTTTGACTGCGGTTAACACATTCTTTTGGGCAAGGTTGTTCTTACATTTTCCATCCTTTGGGTTTGAGGTCGTGTGAAATAGATAGAGTGCTTGGTTCGGAATTGCAGCCTGTGGGGAGAGTTAACAGACATCCTTAGTGCCTACTGTTTATCGCCATCACGCATGAGCGATCCTCTGCAATGAGCCGCTGTCCAAGGCCGAATGCCTACGCATCTCCTCTGTACAGATCATGCAAGGTTTGCATCCATACAACTGTGCCACCGGAGAGCTGGTATATAGACCGTTTTCTAACGACGATGGATTGTCGCGGCTACGCTACAAATGTCACAAGTTGAAAAAACATCTACCGAACTTTAGGGATATAAAGGGACACCCCACGAACAGTACTTTGGCAGAAATACGGTTCCTAGGTAGACAAAAACTCAGTGTTTGAGCTCTATAACTTTGAATGTAAGCTGAGCAAAGGGCGATGGCCAATCCTATAGCAGCACTTTACACTTGGATGAGACAAAACACATACTATACACGGACGCCACAACAACCAGTCGATCAAGGAGTATTTGCAAACCAAGTGATTCGGTACCGAGGAAAGCCATCTCGTCGGCATAATTCAAGTCGACTGCACGATTACTTGGAAGGAACTCGGTGCCAAATCTCCACAAACCTTCAAATGCTCAGCACAGCACGTTATGGATCGTAAAGTTTAAGAGAAAAGGAAGATAAAGCGTATCCTTGTCTCACCCAACTGGCGGTAACGCAGAGTGCGGAAAGCTTGCCGTATGCTCTAGCTTTGTCTGAAGTGTGGAGGTATAGTGCCCAAATTACAGCGATGAGCTTTCCGTGAACTTCGTCCTTTAGCAGGCATCGCCAGAAAGCAGGTTGTTCCGCGGAGTCGAATGTAGCCTGAATGTCCAGGAAGGTGAGATGTATGGGTCTGAAGTAGATATCACAATTTTCAAGGACTTGGGAAAGTGTGAATAGTTGATCCACATACCTATACCGCTGCGGAAACCAGCCTGCTCTTTCCGATAGTGTGGATCGCACGTTAGGAGTGGCCGGTGGAGCACGATAGATGCTAGTATCTTGGGAACAACAGATGTTAGGCTTATCCCTCGGCGACCAGAGCACAAAGTACTAGAACGTTTCTTGAAGAATGGGACAACTGACAACTCTTCCGAACACAAGGTACCCTTTTTCTCGCAAGATCTACAAGAACAGGGATGCTAGCTAATAGACAACTGGTGTACCACCGTGCTTGAACAATTCTGCTAGTAGTTTGTCCGAGTCGGCAGACTTAGATTGCTCCGTGTTTCAGATCTCGAGCCAAATTCCGCTTTGGTAGTTGGTTCTGTTAGCACTGCCCATATTATACGCCGTATGTGCCAGGTGCATATTTGAACGCGAGTTTCAATTAGAGTGAAATTGGGAATGCTCCGCGTATCTGTCCATGTCTCTATGCTACTTAGTGATTTACGGCTCATTCACCTCACAGATGACTTCGCTGATACCATGCCTCCTGTGTCCAGTGGTGCGAATGTGTTGAACTAGCCTATGAGTATTAACAATGAGAGCGGCTACATTTAGTTCCAAGACAAGTTGGGACCACCGAAAATCCTGATGGCAGGGAAAACTTTCTTCACTTGTCAGTTAACAGACTAACCAAGCTTATTTCGTTCTGAGTTGAATGGGAGAGTTTAGCGGCAATCAAAAATGACAAGGAGCATGCACAGAGCACAGCTTTTGAGGGGTGATAAATTTTTGCTAATAAGTTAACCAACAAGCTCATAGGCTCGAATTTAACATTTCACACTGCAAGAATCTCCACTGGTGTTTAATGTCATTAGACGGAACAAAGGATGCATAATGGCCAATGACACCGTAACTCAACAGACCTGACTGGTCAGTTAATCTTTTCGTATCGAGTCTACAATACTTTCGTTTCAGATGCTCTCCAGATCGACTGCGGTTGTTCGTCTAAACCAGCGCGTGATTTGAATCAAGATAATTAGACCAAAGTGATCGACCTTTAAGTATGCCACGTGTACATTTCAAACTGCTTTGCCCTGTGGTCTAGTTGAGACTAACTTTGCGTTGGCCATGAAGGACGCCAGATAGCAGAACACCACCTCGAGTGCCTGAAGTTAGTGCTTGCAAACAATAGACCTAATCTTCACACAAAGTGAGAAGCTTGGTCCAGTTATTCGGGCGGCTTCCGTTCGGTGGTCTGTGACCACCCGAGCGAAGTGCACCTGGTAACAGGGAGTTGACTCCCGTTGAAGTAGCATGCGGTGACAATGACGTCCGATTTGGCGGCTTTACGTTACAGCTGATGGAGTTGCTGACTGAATCATCATTGCTTGATTCACAGCTGTAACTTGTTGGCGCATAGGCGAAAATTATAAACAGATTGCACCTTTCAGAGAGGTGTCACTTAATCCTGCATGCGCTTTGAAGTCGAACTGCAACTAGTAGGCAGTTAATATGAAACCAATCTAGGAGTGCAGCCTAAGCTTAGCTGCATAATCCCTCGGCAACGTTAGTCAAACCAGCTGCAGCTGACTCCGTGTCGTCAAACATAAGTGGGTTGTATGTAGTTTCCAAATTGGTTAGAGATGGTAACTTGGGCACCATGCTTTGGCCTTGAAACCATTGTTCACCGAGGCGGCAGATTTGACTAGCGAAGGAATTCAGGGTAGTGTCAAACAACATGTTGCCCGAGCAGCACAAATGTCTAAAGATTAAAGGTTCACAGCCAAAACGACTATAGGTGTCTGAGGAAACTCACTGGCTAACGTTTCTGGGTACTGGCAAAATCTGTATCTGGTAGAGCTGGAGAGTAAGAAAAATTAATAGCAGCATAATGTTTGGCGCGTGATAGTATTTGTTAAAAACCGACAAAATTATGTCTCGGAAAGTACAACGAAGTAGCAGTGTAATCCGTGGTGTTAGTACATGGCGCAGTAATATTCGCTTGTCCATCCGAGGACGAGAGTTGAGCTTTTGTCTCAACAGCCTACCTGCCAGACAGTGGAACAAATTCTCGATTATGTAACTGTTGTGTAACTGTTGTCAAGTTATATCGCTTGCCGAGGTACACAGGCTATATCTCGAAGGTAGGTGGGTTAGGGCAACGTCCATGCATCCAGCTGCTAAAATACATTACTACACCAGGATGAAACAAGTGTCAGTCACTTTATTTAGTGGTGAGTCACATCTGCCAAGTCGCAGTGTTGGTAAGCAGACATATGTGGCTGTTCGTAGGGAAAAAGCTTGCCAGGTGAAAAGCTGCTATGTCCTGCAGCACTGCCGTTGAACCATTTGTTGGGACTGGATAAACCCACAACGGGAGGTTGCAAGACGAGCTAGTCGATCCCATGGTTAATAACCCAGAAGACGATATGCATCTTGTAGATCTATAAACTTAGCTCCGTTCATCATGACTTAGCCATTTATTCACCAAGCGATTTGCGGGCAGAGCTCAATCAAACCAAGAATCGAAAATTCATCATGTGTGAGTAAATGACGATTAGGTGTGCAGTGTGCTGGAATTATCCAAACAGAATGTGCAGATGAACCAGAGTAAAGAATCAGAGAGCCAATGGGTGATGAATCTAATGCATTCGTTTACTGGATGCTGCAAGCGTAATCATCATTCTGCGCGGTTATGCTGAATGCACAGACTTCAGGTGAAGTATTTTGTGTTCTCCAGAAATGTCGCTGTTAATCAAAATGGCGGTTTGTATCCACACATTCTTGTTGCCCTGACTGCTTTTTATCGTCGCTTGTCTCTGAAGGTCGTAGTAGCTGCCTCATGCGAAACTAGCAATCCGTTCTGCTCGCACAGTGCCAACTGACAGGCTTCAAAGAGTGAACGATAGTGGTGCAGAGCGACGGATTTTCATATATCTGGATAGAGTTCCGCAGTATTACATTTGTGGTGATCCCCAATGCCTTTGACGCATAGTAAACATTCACCTGGTTAACACGGCCACACTGGCGGGACTGCGGTCTTGAATCAACCAACTAAGTGAGTTATGCACTTTCTAGGGTTCACTGGTTGCCAGCATAATTGTAAAAGCTAGACAATAGTCACTTGCAAATCGAATTCTTTTCATTCAACATACGCAATGGAAGAAATTCCTACATTTCTATCGCTACAGACAAGTTACCATTTAAAAGGTAAGCAATTCAGATATTGTAGTCCCATGAGTAGTGCTGTCAGTTAGTGCTCTCTAACTTTTGACCTCGTGGGATATTATAAACTGCCTTATTTTAAGGCATTCGTATATTATTCCATGTATATGTGTAATAGAAGTTGTATGTAGTGCATAGCATTACCCTGATACAAGCAATCATTTGTCAGATAGTTTCATCGATTTCTTTAATTAACTTTTTCTTTGGTGGTTACAGAGGCACCGTTAAGTAAGTATTGTAGTGAATCTAAAGCAACAGATTTTTAGTAATTTATAACTTTAGATTTTATTTTTTCTGGTATCTTGAAACCTTGCACCTTTTCGACTGATTGTAAGCTCCGAGCACTTGCGCTTCCTCGGTGATTGGTACGTTACCCCGCGCTCTGCTGTCGCTTAAGTGCTCTTCACTCCTTGTTGCTATTGTCAATACACGTTGGGTCTGGTCACTAGTTCTGTTCTCCTTATTCTTGTATTTAGCACATCCTTTATGCGTCAGCGCCTGTGACTAGTATTTCAGTATCATCCCACAGGATGAAGAGCACTAGCAAGTGTCCGCAATTTTGGGGCGGATAATTGACTGACAGAATAAAGTTGACTGGTTCATTGACACAGGACAGAAGCTGCCGTTAAACCACCAGCATCTACTCCTGTAAACGTATTGGATATGTACATGCATGAGCCACATCCCTTGGTTATCTGCCGCCATTCATCCTGATGTAGTGCGATGTGTGTTTATCTAGCTGATGAAAATCGTTACCGCCATTGATACCTAGTATGGTCGACTTTTGTCTTCACAAAGCATTTTAGGGGTAAAGCAAATGTTGACTATTTGGAATGCTGCCGCTTCTACTCAGTTAAATAACATCCATTGAAAGGCGTCGGATAACCTCCAACAGTTTTTAAGCTGAACTATAAACGGGTCTAGATTAATTCCAGGCGATGCAAGAGACAAAAAGTTAACTCCAAAATCACATCTTATTTGTTTTTGTTTGGCATAAACCAACACTTTGCATTTTAACTCTCTAAAGATTGTTTTCGGGTTATTTTTATTCCACAAGAACGTTGAACCCAGGCAGTTGTGAATTCTTGCAGTGTATTTTACTATACCAACTGTGTGCTAGATTATGACAAGAAACCTCCACTACCTACGCCATATTTCGAGCACCATGGTGGCCTCTGCATAAAGCAAGAATAAAACACAAAATAAAACAATCCGAAGAGTAAACCAAGCTTTGATATTAACAACGTATTTCTTCACCAGAAGCTTTTATCGTCAACACTAATAGACATATGTGCCCACCAAATGATTTATCGCTGCCTATTTAACTCAAATACCTTCACAGGTCTAACAAGTCATAATAGTAGGTGCTCTTAACTATATCCAACCATTTGTTTAACATGTTTTCACTAGCACCCTTGCAAAGTTAAGAAACAGAGTGACAGGGAGTGGAAGAAGAATAGATTTCCCACTTAGAATGGCTGCCCCATGTTCCTTCACGGATTTTTATTTCATACGGACTTTCTCCACATAGAACGTTATGATATTTAGTAAGAACGAAGTTTAAAAGATAATCTGGATTCACGTTCTCGTTCAAGGTATGTCAGTTTAAGTTTGAAACTATCGGTTACCTAGTCAATTAGAAGGCGAGTTTAAACACCGCTTACTTGCACAAAACGTATCTCAGTAGCCGGGCCACAGACGTTTCGGTATATTGATGCATACTGCCCTTGCTGTGCCGCTTAACACTTTTGAAAGATTCACCGGGCCTTGGCATGTACAGCAGTTCAGAATCTGATGAACAAATGAACGAGCCGGCAGCTTGGGACAATTCGCGTCTATGTTGCTTGGAACGGGCTCTGAAATTCATATGGACATTTTTATCCCAGCTCAACTAAACTACTTGCTACCACAAGTAAAACAAGAGGTAGGATCATGTGGCGATAACTTGTGGGTATGACTTGTCCATATTGGAGTTATAAGCAACTGCTGAACTTGGTACAATCGTACAAACATGGCCATGAAGTACCATTTCTTTATTATCTGGCAAAACAGAGCCGTAGCCTTATGTCCTTTTACTCCAGTTTACATGGCGACTTTCTAAACGTTTTTCACTTGAGATGTCTGCCAACCGCCTCTCGCGGTATTCTGCTCACGCACACCATGACGTTTTCATGATGTTTGGACGCTACATTTTAGAACACGATAGATTGTATATCTTACAGTAGTTTTGCGTAGTATTGCAAAAGCATTGGAGCCACTGCTCGTTTGTAGCGAGCATGCCGTCTGGATTTCACATCACGTCTAAATGCAACAAGTAAGTGTACATGATTTGCACGTCATATTGTGGCACTCATTACATTATTGCATTGCGACATGCAATCTCAATATGCACCACTATACTAATTGAAGAGAACCTACGTCACTTCGATCACTGGGACCGTAACTGATGAGGCAGTTAGTTTCGACGCCTGCTACCTCTATCTAATGAGTGCAAACAACCTAAAACCGGTTGTTGGGTAAGGTGTTTTCGGGCAGACAGTACTCAATTCCCATTATCTTTAGCTGTTACGGTCTCGGTGATCGAATTGGCCACTGTTTACTTCAATGAGAACCGCAGTCCCTGCATATACATTTTCGACAAATTCATGCTTAACCCAAGCCCTGGGCGTTACATAAATTCACTGAGATTGGACAAACATCCTGGCATAATATTGAAACAGTTGTAAACTAAAACGCAAAAGTTGCTCGGAATCGCTCCCAAATATGTGAGTGTACCTTGTCAGTGGGATATATTTTGTGACGTTGCATCCTGCATGTAGGTGTCGCTCACTTTAACTGATCCTCCCATTTTCGGCGCACACACAAATCGCGTATGGTACGTTTGGTGAGGCCCAGTGCCGAACTTTGCTTGGCGGAGGCTGGGAATATATGACCCTATTGTTTGAGATTTATTGGGTGATGCACAATGTTTAATGCTGTAGAAATTCCGCCAGCACAAAGCGGGATATGGCTTCCGCATGAGCACCTACACCGTATTTGTCAATTTTTACTTGGTAGCTGTGGGTCATTCCATAGGTGTCGCATATTGTCACGTCCATTACATGTGCTGTGGAGTGACTTATGGTGATTAAATCCGGCTTGATGTACAATGGAACAATGGAACAATAGTTTATTACGGGTAAAAAAGCGTTGCATACATGTACCTTGATGCCGGGGAGACGAGGGGCTCCTGGATGCTTTGCTGTCCTTTGCGACAACGAGTGTTGGTTAGTTGCTTCATGAAATCGTTGTGTCTGTTTTACAGCGAGCATTGCGAGTTATTGTACAAAATTGCAAGATGTGCGAAATTGTTTCGCTTTGTCAGAAAGCGCTCCGGCAGTGAAGGTCGGCTGGGTTTGGGACTGGTCGTTCGCTGGATCATCAAGAAATTCTCGACAACACGCCTGCTGGAAGTTGGGTTTTCCTGAGGTAAAGACTGGGAAAATTACTCCCGGGGTTTCTTATCCAGTTGTGAGACGCTGTCGTCCTAAATACCCCTGAGGCAAGGATCCGTCCACAATTTGTAGCATTGAGTTCTTCCATGCTTCCTTCGCGTCATTTTTGTCAGCGGCGACTTGCTTACCAATGATTACAAGTTTGGTGGCTAGGCACTGGTTGGTAACCACTGGAGGTTCCCGTATTGTCGAGCTGGTAACTTGATGGGGAAGTAAAAGGTGACATGCCAGACAGTGCTTTAGAAGCAATGGGATCTTACTAGAAAGGCGCGGGGACTTTAGTCTATAATCCTCAATTGATGCGTGAAAGAAAGCGATACTGGTGCCTTGGGGATTCGTAGGCATTTACGTATACTTTGCCGGACCAGCCTATCCATCGGTTTGCAGGTTTGCCGACGTATCACCGCCAATGAGAGGCAACGTGTATGACACGGTAAAATATAGGTGCGTAAGATGTCTATGCGCTGGTGGGACTTAAGGGGGCTTAAGATTTTTTCCGTAGATGTATTTGAATTGATCTAGCGAATTTGACGGGCGTTTACCCTTCCAACCAAATGCCAATCCAAGTGCCAGGAATTAACGGTATGGCGCGTCGCAATGCATTCAGGCGACGAGTGCTTCAAAATGACCCACCAATCAGTCATTAACCATCATGAAAAGTGTTGGTCTTCCATTGGTCGCGTGCTCGATGACCGCTGGCTTCACCTGATGAGTGTATGCGAATAGGAAACTGGTCGCGATGTGTAGCGATTTCAGATGGGCAACTACCAATAAGTCTAGGTAGGTGAGTCGTTCGATTAGCCTGCCAATTTTGCTGCAAAGCATTTGCCAATAATTCAACATGATATCCTCAACGTGGAGCATCGATCTGCTCAGTTACACACAAAGGCACTGAAGATGTCATCTTGGCTAGTGACGAAACGTGTGCAGCAAAACGTTCATGCCACTGGGCTCAATAATGGCAGATCGATCGTACGAGAGTTCAAATTTGTACATGGCAGAGCGTGCGATTTGTCTGTAATATCATATTTCCTATCACAGTTTAAAATTGGTTGTGGTTCTTGGAGAGCTTGTAGTAAGATTATCTTAAACGTACATACACGTATAAGCATATATAGTCCTAGGATTGTCAAGGTATTACACATTGTCAGCTACATTGATCACAGCATTCAAAATATGTCTCCAAGTGTCTTCTCGTGACTAATTTCTGGATGCTTCAAAACACATCAATGGGAATGCTAACTTGCGGCATCCTGCAATGAAGGAGCGCTATTTTTGAATTCAGCTTCTTACACGATATGGGGTGTATTAACAGAGGAATATTGTGAACATGCAAAATCTCCACACTAGTTGGCTACTGTCAATTGAGATGCCGGCTCCGGTAAGAATATTGAAGTATCGTAACCAGAGAATAGCGATTATGGAAAGCAAAATGGGTTAAATTCTCAATACCGACACGACTGGACAACCAAGCAGTAGCCTAACAAGTGGCCACGCTTCGACTTTCTAGTTGAGCCGAGGTAAGACACGTATCTAAGACAATGACATCCGACGTCGTATATCAGGAATCTGAGCATCTGACGTAACTGTTGTTAAACGAACCAGTTGGCAACCACATTAGCCAAATAAAACATCTGCTAAAAGGTAGTTTTTGCGACCGCTTACACGGTTCACCGAAAAGTTTTCGAATCGTGTTAAGCATCCAGCACCAGGACATGAGAAAAACTGCTTCGGTAGCGAAATTCCTCATTAGAACAATAGATAGACGTCTGCAATATCGAAATGGCCACGACATTTCTTCAGATGGCGCTTGACAAATTGGTTGAACTATAAGTAGTTCCTCAGTCTTAAAGCTCTCCGCAAAGGTGCGTGAAAAACCTCTCAATTATGCGGCTGCAGCCATTCTTCCTAAACAGAAAATTGTCCAGCGTAGGAACAAGACATATGAAGTATTTGGATAAAAAGCACTTCTTACGATGCCGTCAATCGAAAAAGGTCAGCATGCTAGACCAGACAGTTCCATCAGTTTCTCAACAGCTCTACAACAATAACATGAAACACCTAAAATAAAAGGGAGTGTCTAAGCCAAATCTATTATTCTAGCTCAGCCTGAAAAACACTGCTTTGTGTGCGGTTGGATACATGGCGACAATGCTTCAATATGCGGAACGTCCTCTAAATCGAGCTGCAGGGCAATGCCACACTGAAAGTCACGCATCCGAAGGATGGAACTTTGAGTTCATGGCAAACCTTGTGCTTATACCCTGGGCTTTGATTTTAGTTATCAGCTCCGCTTTTTATCTGGAAACTTTTATGCATCCCTCTCAGATAGCCACAGCCATCACTGATTTACATCCTAGCATGTGTGATCGATTAATGGGAATATTTTACTGGTGCGCACATTCGTCACTAAAAGTATTAGTCCTACATGCTGCTTTGCTGTCCAGAAACTTCTCTTTATCTCTATTTGAAAGTATTTTACAAGAATTAGAAGGTGTGTTAGCACAAGGCCGTATAATGAAATATAATGAGTCAACAAATTGTGTCAGTCAAGTGAGGATTGTTGATAACAGAATGAAGTAATTTGCGGGCATGCACTTACGCGAAACATCTTAACGCTGCGGTTAGAACCGAATACCCACCGCCAATGCTAAAAGAGTTATTGACGGCGCATTAATGAGAGACATTTTTCTCAAAGATCGATCACCCTAAGCGTTGTAACAAATTGTGTTAGACGACTAATCGATGTATCCGACAACATTCGACACGAGGTTTAATCGATTTTGTTGGCTGGTCTGTGTTTTAGCTTAAAAGCCCCAAGCGCATTATTTCGGAAACGCACAGTCCACACATTGGACGATTTGCTGGAGGAAATGTGTTGTAGATGGTGTATTGCTTTTGGTGGTACTCGAAGGGAACACGATAATAATCGTCATAGGTTTCTCCAAAGTTGTGCAGACTGAAATATCCAGCTGAAAGGTGACAGAGTAAAATTGCGTAGATTAGATAGAATTTTACGTACTCGTATTAAGCCCTGAGAGTTTGCATCTGATTCGATAAACGATAAGGATAATAAAGGAAATGGCTAGACCATTGCGATCGGATTAATTGAGGTTTCGATGGAGCTTGCATCTTGTAATCCAATCACAATGCGAGTACTACAAGCCCAACTTGGATTTTCTGGCCGTTGTGCTAAGTGTCTCTGACGGATCTTAGTGGACTAGTAATCAAGGCGTTGGCCGTTAACCATAAAGCTTCGAGTTCCAATGGCGGCTCAGGATACCATCACCAGATGAGTACAAATCGGGATAATACCACTGGTGGAGTGCACTACTGGGAACAAGCAACAACGGAAACTAGCCACTGCGAACCCGGCGTAGCGGTCGGAATAACTGAGGTCTTTTTGAAACTAAAAGGAGGTATCAATAAAAATCGAATATCGCAATCAGGCCACCTATTGAGTACTACAAACCCAACTTTCAACGTTATCAGTTTAATCACTTAGAGCATGCCTAAAAGGGTTGATTGTTAGCCATTGTTCCCCTGTAACACGGCACTTTCTGACCGTTTTCGCACTTCTTTGCACCCAGTAGACTAAGGTAACAGGGCTTCAAGTTAAGCCCGTGATGTTTGGGCTGTCATCCGGAATCTCCAACCAGAAGTCATCCATTTGCGGTGGTCGAGGCTTGAAATCGCGCTTCGAAATCCATTTCAATAACAAAGGAATTAAAATGACCCTCGCCTATAGCTGTTAGGCGTTGTAACAAGGGTTGTACGCGATGACTCCGTAGATTAGGGAGAAATGTTGTGGCTGACATCCTAAATGTCCCTGGCTCAATACCAGTTATCTCTACCTAACGAAATCAAACAACTTTGGTAACCGCTCGCAGAGTGTAGTGTTTTCGAGAGCGCAACACCCAATTCTCATCAGCGTTAACACTTACGGTAGAAATGGTCGAAGTGACCAAGTTTCACCCTAATGTGCCTTTTCGCCCAGCTTGAGATTGCGTGTTGCCATCCATTCACAAAACCTGCGCCCCAAAATAGCCGTCATGGAGTGGCACGGACGTGCATTTCCACTAGGTCTCACTAACAATACCGCTTGGAACTGCAGTGTGCTTATAATCAAGTGCTTGAACGTTCCTACACACACTACTTTGGCATGCCCGAAATTCGCATGACAAGTAAGCCATGGGTGAGCTGAATGTAAAACAGCACACACACTGATACTCAGTGTAACGGATAACACTTTCCGCATTGACATATCCTGTTATGCTGCCTACTAGCTGAGTTATGGTAGCCGTTGTCTTCATCATGTTGCAACGTGGGGCGGGAACCAATGCGGAGTTTCAATACTTATACCACACAAGTCTTCGCAGTGCCCGATAAGGAGCAACTGATAATTTCCGTGAAGGAAAACATCAGTCGCTCAAACTATAATCAGCCTGATGGGTTTATACACAGTTTAGGAAGACACTAGACACACTAAATAGTATTTTTGTTCGTCGCAATCAGCCGACAATTCAGATATGTCGACCAGCTGTCCGGAAAAGCACCAGACGGCCGTTTTGCCCTATTGGGGCGATTCATAGCTGCCGTAACCGGGAAGTCCTGACGCCGGAAGGCCGACCGCTGTCCTCTGCATGGCAGGTGCCTGCATGGCAGTGGAGGATGCGTCGGGCTATATCGCATTTAGCTAACAATTCACGATAGTCAGATACCGTCCTCCATGGCGCAGTTGCATAAGCTGCGGGCTAGTTGGCAAGAGCCACTAGCAGTCATGGGTTCGATCCTCCGCAGAGGACCGAAGGATGCGCACCACTGATGAGCCCCAATAGGGCGAACCGGCCGTCTGGTGCTTTTCCGGACGGCTGGTCGACATATCTGAATTGTCGGCTGATTGCGACGAACAAAAATACTCACCAAAATCCTTCCATTCATAAGTAACACTAAATAGTACTTGTAACTAGGGATACCTCTGTACGCAGGTTCGATGAACTAGAGTGCTATCTCTGTTTGGATGTACTTAGACACAATAGATCCTATGGTCGAGATAACTGCACAGGTAGCTCACACTCCGCTTAGGCTGCGTGTTACTTCTCTCAAATAACCCTCGAATTGAGGTCTAATTTAAATTGTATGCATAAACATGATCGCCACTGCCTTGTCGGTAAAGCAGTTGAAGCAAATGTTTCAAACGAATAAACCTAAACACAAATTCAGATATTTCCAAAGGTATAAGCCGAGAATGCGAAACAAAGCTGCATCCTTAGAATGTGCGGAATACAAGTATCACCAATTAGGACATTTTCATTACCAATTCGCTTTGCCCTCTATACTTCCCATCTTTTAGTTTTAACATACAATAAACAGTCATCTTCACCAACTAGGCCAATTAGGAAGTCAAATTGGCTTTCCAGCCAATGGTACCTTACAATGTTGGGCACTTCAACACTCTTGAAACTGCTTCCCGATATAACTTGCAGTTCGAAAGCTACGATCAATTTTAATCCGCATGCATTTACGCTTTTTCTTGGCGCATCCAAACTCCGAACCTTACCACGAATGCCTTTGCGAAACAAGCGTTTCTTTCTAAGCAGTCTAATGTCTCTGCCATCCTTCCGATGTATCTTTATCTTTCAATACAGTTGTTTGGCCGTCACCACAACGGCTTCAAGGTAGACTGGTTACACAGTTTAGCGGAGGATGTAAAACCCCACAGCAACTGAATCATTTCTTGTTTACTCTGGCAGTTGACGAAAAATAAAGACAACTCTTTTTATCTCCCTGTAAGCAGAAAGTGGGAAAGTCGCCTAACCTTTAATGATGTTGTCAGCTCATTAGAAATGCAAAACCCTCTACAGTTTTCCTCGGACATTCCGTCTTTATTCACGCCCCAACGCTTCACTGCTTTGGCTTGACATCTGATTGAATGAGATGATTTTAGATTTGTCTGCATTGCAATTGGCAATTTCTCTCTGCTATACTGGGTTGACTGTGGGAAAGAACAATCTTATTAGGCTTACAGCATCAGAATTAAAATGATCCATTGTGACTATTCACAGTTTGCCAGGGCACTAGGAGCAACAGATCATCTAACCAGTAATATGAACCAGTCTGTCTTAATTTTAACAGTGATGAAAACGATAGCACGATCATGGGGACTGATACAACTGTTCTGTCTTAATAATCCGCCTTTGATATGATGTAATCAATAAGTTGATGTCAGACACTCAAGGGAGAAATTAGGTTCACGAGCAACATTCACGATGCCAAAAGACCACTGAAGTGTCGTCAGTACATCCAATGATGTTGATCCGCATATCATGGTTACTGTTTCTCACTGTAGTCAATTTATGCGGGATGTACTATACGCCTTTTGCACCCGAACTCTTGACACTTTCTTTACCAAAAGTTTGGGTTTTTCTCCAGTTTCCTCTTATTCTAGTGATTGAGTATTGGAATTTTTCGTCCCTCCAATTTCCAATTCATTATTAACCAATTCTTCTCCTCCTAACATTGGGCTAAGAATGTCAGGACGGAGAAAACTATGCTGAGTAACTCATATAATTGAAACTGCATTCATGCAAAAGCAAATCGATGCAGTAGGTATTGACTGCTTTTACGAATTTACCCGTTATTGCTGTTGATGTCCGTCTAAGCACGTATGCGACAGCTGAAGGAAAACGAGCAACCTGCGGTACACATATATCACATCCAGTGTAAACGTAGCAGAAGAAGTGGGAGTTATAGCTACACTTGTCACCAAAAGTATGTGTTTTAATGTCGGTTCCCAAAGGTCACAACCGATTCTGCAGATTAAAAGTGCAATAATGGGAAGAAGACTGTTGTATGATCGCACATGTTGACCAGGTAGCCACATTAGAAAAAGATAGAACGGCGATAAATTTTGTACCTTTTCCGTGATTGATACCACTTGTGTTGTGGTACTCTTATTAGTATGAGCATCCAGACCCCACCAGCTAGATTGCAATGAAAATGAACCACGAATTTATACGGGTTAAGAAGCTTTGCTTTACAAGTCCCGTTGCGTAGTTGGTGGGGATGTCAACATAACATTAATGATGATAAGGATAATAAAATAGTTAATAATTTAAGTATGAACATCAGGACTTATCGTTTGCTTCGCTGTAGTCCTGGGATCCTCTTAGATTCATAGCACCTACATTTAACAACCAATTATTTCAAGGTATACTCCAGGTGTAGGATGGAGACGTAGTGTTAAGTGACAAAGTGTAAGTGGATAAGTGCATCGTCCAAGCGTCTTTTAAATACTGTTAGTGTCGGGGCAGAGACGACCGATTCTGGGAGAGCATTCCACGGGTGACAGACACGGATGGAAAAGAAATTTCTGCGGCAATCCAGACGACTGTATTGTTCTGCGAGTTTTATTGAGTGGCCCCTCAGGTTTGTATTGCTGCTGAGTTGCAATAAAAAGCGGCACACATGATGTGGGTCTCGCAGAATCAAGTATGCCATAATCAGATCACCTAGTGGTCTGCGATAGCTTCCACTGAACACCCCAATCGTTTCAGCCTCTCCAGGTAAGAAAGATTGCGCATTCCAATTAAGTTCTTAGATGCCCGGCGTTGTGGCTGCTCCAGTACATTAAGATCCTGTGTCAGACATGGATGCCAGGCTTGAATTGCGTATTCGACATGGGGGCGAACATACGCACTGAGCATTTGTGGCAATATGCAACCGTTTATTTGTCCAAACTCCCGTCGCAACAGCCCGACGTGTCGGCTCTCGGTCTTCAAAGCCTTTTCGGATTGCCTGGAGCAACCCAAATCATCTTGAACCAGGACACCCAAGTCACGTTCGAGAGTTGATTGTCGTAGCGTATTCGTTCCGAGCCATCGCAATGAGGCTGGACCTCACTGTGGTGCGATGGTTTGTGTGCCTCAGTGATCCATTGAGCTATGCTAGGTGGTGAATTCTGCACCTTCAGAGTCACTCATACTAGATTGGTCCATGGTTAGAGGCCGGACAAACTCAGCCTCCTGGTTCTCAGGGTTGGAAGGAGGGTGGCTTCTAATCCCTAAAACGGGCTCCTTGTAGCCCATTGCCAAACCCGCTGCCTTGCAAACAGATTATTGAACCGAAGGCTTTGGTTGAGAACGGTAATCGTTCTCTTGTTTAGGCCTGGGGAACCTGAGAGTCTCCTGTCCACGCAATACAAAGAACCTCACTTCAAAGAAGTTTCTGATGCACTGTCCACCGCAGAGGATAATCAACGGTGCCCTATCTGCTGCATCAGGCTGGGTGGATAGGAGATGGAATGCTATTGCTCAAGCCTTCTCGTCTTCTTATTCCCCTTCTTGCGCCTTTTTTTACCCTTATCGTCCCGTTCCAGCTTCAGTGTTATCCCCCCTGTTTTCAACCCCCAATTCTCGGCCCTCCTCTACCTTGCTTCAATAGTCGCTTGTCTTTTAGTTTCAACTCACATGTGAACGCGGAGCGTCATTCCTGCCCTGTCAACAGGCCCATGTCTAAGCAAGCGGCCCATTCCAGTTCATCGGCTTCCATTTGGAGCCCTCGATCATCCTGCCGATTGGCACGCCTCAATGTACGCACATTGCTACAGATCGGTCAAAAGGCAGCACTTGCTCGAACATTAGAGACCCTCTCGATCGATATCTGCTGCTTATTGTAGACCCGCCTGCAAGACTCCAGCTCTGTGCTCACTTTGCGATCCCATTTAGGTGACACCAGCAGCACATTCTCATTGCGCATATCCGATGGCGATGCAGCTTCGAGCATCGAGCAAGCAGGTGTTGGTATTGCCCTGGTTCCCCGGGCTGAAGCTACTCTGTTTGATTGTATTCCACTCAGTAGCCGTATGTGTGCGGTCAGATTGGCTGGCTCGTTCAAAGCTTCGAAGTCGCGTGGGACTAACAGGTGTCTATTCGTTATCGCTGCCCATGCACCCACAAACTGTAGCGATGACTCGGTAGAAGACGACTTCTATCGGCAAATGAACGAGTTCCGTAACCACAGAAGAAGCTCGAACATTGTTGTGCTGGCTGGGGATCTGAACGCTCAACTTGGATACTTATCCGCCGATAAGCTACATCTGAGCGGTCAACATGGTGCAGGCTCCCGTAATGATAACAGTGACCGGTTACTTCATTTGTGTTAGGATGCCCACTTATTTCTTGCGAGCACTAATTTCTGACACAGCACCCGCCGGAAGGTGACTTGGCGCCCACCAGCCTCGAATCAGCTATGGACGCAAATCGATCACATTGCGATAAGTTACCGATGGAGAGGCTGCGCCCAGAACTGTCGCTCGATTTGGAGCACAGGAGTGGACACCGATAAGGCACTTGTATGTGCTGACCTGCGGATGCGTTTTGGCGTAAGCCCACGACGACGTTGTGAGCGCGTCGACACCAGCTAACTGGTGAAGCCAGCTTTTATGAAGGCCTATCAAAGTACGATGTCATGCGAGTTGGATAAACGCTCACTGGATGCAATTGAAGCCCACTGATCTCATATTCATCAGACCTTACTATCAGCAGGAAAATCCTCATGTGGTATGTCTAATCACCAACGTGAACATTGGGTCGCTTCGCGGTCTCTGGAACTTATCGACACTCGCCAGCATATTCAGGCTGGAAGCGAACACATTGAAACTCGCAAAGAGCTCCGGGAAATACTCCGTGCTGGCCTGAACATAGACGGCGAATCCTGATGGTCTCATAGTGCATCAGAAATGGAAATGGCCGCTGCCTTTTGTAACTATAGTAAGTTATTCCAGCTGATACGGGAAACGGGCAGCAGAAGACGTGGTGTTAGTGAAACTATATGTGACGAAAGTGGATAGCTTATCCACAACCTATCAAACTGCTTAGAGCGTTGGGCTGCGCAATTTAAAAGCAATTTCATCGGTCAGAATGGTTAGATATATCGCCGGCCACTGATCGCCCCACTCCCTAAGCTGTCCATTTGGATCCACCCTCTCGCTCAGAAGTCGAACGTGAGATCGCGCTGTTGAAGTTAAATAAAGCCGAAGGACCTGATGATCTTCCTCCAGCCATCCTCAAATTCGGGAGATCGGTTTTTATGGATGATTTACACCAGATACTAGGGAAACTGTGGGAGCAGTAAACTGTCCCAACCGACTGGAGCCGCTGCGTCATAGTCCCAGTTTACAAGGAAGGCTCAAGATCGGAATGCGGCAAACATAGTGGGACCAGTCTGATCTCCATCGCCTCCAAATTGCTTGCCTCTGTCATCCTACACAGACTGACTGGCACTCGTGAAAGCCATATTCGTGAAGAGCAAGCCGGGATTCGTCGAGGTCGTGGCTGTATTGACCACATCTTCACCTTGCCTCAGTTGTTGGAACACCGTCACACATATTGGCGGCCCACCGTAGTCGTGTTTTTGGACATTAAACGTGCCTTCGATGCGGTTGATCGATGTGCTCTTTGGAATTGTCTCCTCAGGAAGTTGTACCTGAGAAATATGTGAATATTATCCGAGCATTATATGCGCGTAGCTCGGACAGAGTGAGGGTTTACGGCAAGTTGTCGTCGTCCTTTAATATCTCCAGCGGCGTGAGACAAGGATGCCCGCTGTCACCTTTCCTCTTCAACTTCGCTGTTGACGAACTCATGGAAATCGCGTTTACAGGACACGAGTTTTAAGGTGTGGATCTGCTCCCAGGAGAACGACTTCATGACTTAGAGTATGCTGATGATATTGCGCTAATCTGTGACAGCTCCCAGACGTGTCAGGCTGCACTGGACAGATTAGCACTAACTGTTCGTCACTACGGGCTTTGCTTTGCACCTTGGAAGTGCAAAGTCTAAGATTGGCCTGGACCGCCTCCTACGCTGGCCGTTGGTGGGTATCAGCTAGAAGTCGTTCAAAAATTCAACTACCTGGGAAGTTGCATCAGCGCCTGTGGGATTGAGGATGAGATCACGAAGCGTATAGCAAAAGCTCGAGGCGCATTTGCTAACCTTCTCCACTTATGGCGCCGGCGCGACATCACTCTCGCCCTGAAGGGTAGTGTCTACAATTCAGCGGTATGTTCGACCCTACTGTACGGTTGTGAATCCTGGCCGCTTAAAGCAGCGGACCTGAAGAGGCTAGTTACGTGCGACCACCGGTGCCTTCGCAATCTAGCTCACATCTGGTGGGAACACCGCGTGAACAACGAGCGTGTTCGACACCTTGTTTACGGCACAGGAAAAGGAACTGAACCGCTCAGCAGCGTTATTTCACGTACCAGGCTCCGATGGCTCGGCCAAGTGTTACGCATGCCAGCCCTACGACTCCCGCGACGTGCGTTGTTTGCGCGCCGGAGGTGTGGATGGAAGAAGAGGAGGAGTGGCCAAGCGATGACTTAGTCAAGAGGAATCAAGGCCCTCACTTCGCAGCTGGCCTCGGTTGGAGCGCCTCTGCTCCCTGGTTGGGGTCAGAAAGACGATGAACGTGTTTGGTTGGACACACTTGCTGATGTAGCTAGGAGCCGACCTCAATGGCGTTCGCATTTTGAGTTTCTTTGTCCCACCCCATCCCTCTTAGCATCCTCCTCCAACCACGATCTCATTACTTAGCCTTATATAAGTTTGCGTAGTATTTTTTTGCACAGTAGCCGGCTGGTAACTTACCGGAACGATGACCATCCGTTACTGGTAGCTCATTCGGCTTGCACCAGTTGCATTTTTTCTTTTTTTTCTGTGTATTGCGGCACAGTAGTTGAGGTGCTCCCCACCCCTAGCTAACGTGGATGATGATGATTATGATGATTTGTTCCGAGCCGGTATGAGTAGCTGCCTTGATGTCGGATGGAAAGCACCTTGTATTTACTGACGTTGAAATGCAATAAGTTTTGGGTCGACCATTGATACACCGTATCTAGGTCACTCTGAAGCACAAGGTAGTCGGCGTTCGCCTGTATCCTGCGCCAGATCTTGATATCGTCGGCAAACATTAGAAAGTTTGAAGCGATTCCCTGTGCAAGGTCATTAATAAACTCCAAAAACAAACGTGGACCTAGAACTGAGACGTGCGGTACACCACACTCATGTTGTATGGGGTTCGCTAAAGAGCTCCGAACTCTGACCACTAATTGCCGTTGAAATAGAAAGTTGGCAATCCAGCTTAGAAGAGGGTCGCCGATTCCGTAACGCTGCAGCTTGGATAGCAGTATCCGATGGTCTAAACGATCGAAAGCCTTGGAAAAATCCAGGTAGATCTCATCAGCACCTTCTCCAGCGTCAGCTGCCTCGGTCCAACAACTGCGTGCAATTAGTAAATTAGTTGTACATGACCGCTGTCGACGAATACCGTACTGCTCATGAGTGATGATGTTGCAATTTTCCAGATAGCACATCAGTGCATCGGCAACTATGGCTTCCATGATTCCATGATCAATGACTATGGATTCCATGGATTCCATGGAGAGTATAAGAAGAAGGGATACTGGGCGTTAGTTGGATGGATCAGTTCTCTTCCAACTCTGTGAACCGGGGTTATTATTCCAAGCTTCCACATGGCGGGAACTCGGTTCTGGTCTAAGCAACGCTAGAAAAACTAAGCTAAAGGTCCTGCCAGTTGGCTTGCTGCTGCTTCCAATGCCTCTGGACGAATGGTGTCGACATCCGGCGAGCTGTGTTTGCGTAGAGACCTCAGGTTTTGCAATACAGCCTGCGCAGTAAAAGTGATGTGGATTAGTCTTGGCCAGGAGAAGACAAAGCTTGATAAATGGCCCGGTGGCAGGACCCTTCGAACCGTGGGGGCGTATTGCATCTGCATCGCGTTTGCTGCTTCCACAGCCGTTCTTGCTGGACCATCAGCCGTCCTGAGCGGAGGAAATCCTTGCCTCATCTTTCGCAGGCTATTAACGTGCTTGTACAGCAGTTTGTGGTTAGCACTGAAGGCTTTTGCCATGTTCTGCTGATAGGCGGCTTTGCCTTCTCTTAGCAGTTGAGTGCAGTGGTTGCGTTGGGCTACGTAGTTGTCCCAAGTTTCTGGTGCTGGAGCTTCTGTATACTCACCATGCTGCGTTGCTTACTGTCATCCATTTTCGAGTTCTGCTCCTAACGTAAGAAACTGATTTACACTTATAGCAAACTTTTACCTCTGAAAACTCTGCAATCAGCTGACTGCATTTTTTGACGAACCCGAGCCAGGTGACTTCCGGGGGTTCATCTTTGAGGAACAGCCAAGTTGTGGCGCTGACGAGCTGGGCTAATCGATCGTAGCTCGTGATGGTTCACACAGTGTTGTATACGGAAGCTCAAACGCACGAGCAAGTTAAAAGGTCATTCTGATAAACGAATTGCTGTAATCTGATCAATGTCTTACTGGGTGAGTACATTAAGGTGTCGCAAAGAGAAAGATGAACCAATAGGGAAGCAGAGAATTAGACGCATTGTGGTGTGTGTCTGGGGTAGTGTGCACGTGTGTGTTTAGACTAGCTGTCAAGAATGCTGACAGAATACACAACATCACCTCTCCGCTTAATCGTGTGCGGCATGCAAACCATATCGATTCGGTCGTCTTTGTTCTCGGCCTGTCCTGCGGAGCTGCGTGCTTTGCGTGGTTTCGTCCGTGAAGGTTGGTGGCATATGCTCCGTTCGTCTGGTACTTGTGAATAATCTCCGGGCGTTGACTGTGCGGCCATCCTCTAGCCGGTAAGTGCCTGGCCTACATACACGCGTTATCATCATCGGATCTGATAACGTGGGCTGTCCTTTTGATGCAGCGTTTATCTTCACGCGCATGAATGTTCTGGGCTGGAGCGGAGTAGTATGCTTCCGGTAAGTGGTCTGATATCGATGACGACGATCTAACTCGTCAGAACTATTGGTTGCAGGAATAGGAAGTGCGGCATTTAACTTTGTCCGGAGGGCACGCCCAAGCATGAGTTCAGCTACCGTTTTGTCTGTAGCCCGGTGGTGTGCGGTTCGGTAAGAAAATAGTGCTTGTAGAACCGCATCTTCCCAACCTGTACCAGATAAGCGAATAGTTTGGATACTCTCTTTCAAGGATCGACTGAACCGCTCTACCATGCCGTTTGCCGCTGGATTATACGGCGTTGTACGTGTGTGCCGGATAGCGTGAATTTGAAGGAACGAACGAAACTCCTGGCTTGTCAACTACGGCCCGTTGTCCGTCACTATCTCCTCTGGTAATCCGAAGCGGGAATACATATATTTCAGCCATCGAATAATGCTGGCTGTAGTCACCTCTCCACACAAATGGACTTCCGACCACTTACTGTAAAAGCAGGTCGCCACCAAACAGTTCCTTTGATGCTGAGGCGCTGAACTAAATGGACCCATGATGTCAACAGCTATCTTGGCCCACGGTTGCATAGGATAGTCAATGGGTTGTATAGGGAATGAAACCGGCCTTGAACTCTTGTCTGCCCTTTGACATGAAGAGCAGTCATGAACAAGTTTTTCTATTTCGTGTGACATTTTGGGCCACCAGAAACATGCGTCAATCTTGCGTTTCGTACGAACGATGCCAGGGTGGCTTTCGTGAGCACATAGCATGATCTTTTGTATCAAGCCTGGAGGAGCCACAAATTTCTCGCCACGCATTAAGCATCCATCTATAAATGAAGTTCATGACCCAACACGTAATACGGACGAAACTCGCCTGTGATCTTTTTTATTTTGTGGCCAACCGTTTAGTAGAAACTCCTGAACGCGGCAGAGTGTCTCATCTTCCTGAGTCGCTTTCTGGAGTTCTTTAGTCAGGACTGAGATTGGTTCATTACTCAGGGAAGACACCAGTGACCACGCATTATCATCCTCATTATTTTCGGTTTCGTTGATCGGCAGTCGAGACAGCCCATCGGCTACCTGGTTTTTGCGTCCGGGACGGAATTTAATTTGAAAATTGTATGTTAACAAGCGTGCATACCAGCGATGTATCCGAAGTGGCCTGATGCCATTTGTTCCCCGAGGAAGTAAACTGGTTAGCGCTGCGTTGTCTGTACGAAGAGTGAAGAGTCTTCCGAACAAGAACAAATTCCACTTCTCACAGGCCAAAACACAGGCAAGGGCTTTTTTTCTCCGGAAGCGTAAGAAAGCTCCGCCGCCGACAATTTGATGGAAGCGTATGCAATAACTCTTTCATGTCCAGCACTTCTAGTGCTTTTGTTAAGGTATCTTGTGACTGGAGATCCAAAGCATCAAATTGACGTTGTCCCTCATCACCGAGTAGGTGTCTGAGAAGCTTCAGCTTCTGGCCTTCAGTATAGTTAGAAGCCGCAGGTAGTAGGTCAAGATAGTTTGTAAACGAGGTTTTCCACTGGGCCCATGCACTTTCTGTAGGACGTAAGGTCGGATCAGACCAGTAAACTGTAGGAGGATGTAATTCCATGGCGCCAGTGTTGTATACGAAAGCTCAAATGCACGAGCAAGTTAAAAGGTCATTCTGATAAACGAACTGCTGTAATCTGATCAATGTTTAACTGGGTGAGTACATTAAGTTGTCGCAAAGAGAAGGATAAACCAATAGGAAAGCAGAGAATTAGACACCTTGTATGTGTGTGTGTCTGGGGTTGTGTGCACGTGTGTGTTTAGTCTAGCCGTCAAGAATGCTGACAGAATACACAACACACAGTCTCATCGTTCTCATTCAGATATTCTGCATAGCAGACGAAGTTGAAACAGATCACGGCGTGATCACTGCGACCCAACTGGGCAGTATAAAACGAACATATCAATCATTTGCTCCTCGTTGATTAGCACAAAATCCAGCACAGATGGCCTGTTACCAGTTCTGAACCGAGTGGGCAAAGTGATATCATTGTGGAGGCACAGTAGTTACTTGATCCTGTAGATTGTCTTTGAATTGTTCTCTGATCGTGGCGGGAGTTTCTAAACAATGTACGTTGAAATCACCCATGACAGGAATGTGAGTTTACTTTTGTTATAAACTGCCTCTTATAGCAGCCGCTAGGTGGTAGTCGGTTTCGGGTGTTTAGTTAGCGGCGCGGTACACCAGGTCAATAAGGCAAGCGTCCCTGCCATTTAACTGCAACCTGTAGTGCAACAGAAAACATGCTCTTTCAGTATCTTGTAACATTGGATTTTATGGTTGTTTTAACCTTCGAAACGTCCATTTGTTTAACTAACTGCACATCCGTTGTCACAAACCGTTTTGGTGAGTACCTCACTGCACGTTTCTCGCTCTGTCTGATTCGCTTCCTATTCTTGTAGCCTACACAATATACGTTGGGTTCAGTTGCCTCCGACTTCTATACTGTCATATTTGTCACGTCTTACGTGTCATTGCTTACCGACTAGTATCCCAGGCTCCGCCCAACAAACCGGCACCAAAGAGAGTCGGGGAATTGCGAGTCTTTATCCTCCATGGCTTCGCACTGTAAGTCGTTTCGATAATACAGGATTACCCCTCCTCCTTTTGTGAGCCTGTCTTTCCGGATCAGCGACATGCCCGGTAACGACACTGCAGCGTCCGACAATCCCGTGTGTAACCATCATTCTCGTATTTGTTCTGAGCAACGAATACAATTAGGGGTCTGTGGCTTGAGACACATTGTCAGGAAGCATTGAGTGATTAACTGGGGTACGCTTTACGCAGTGAAAACGAAGGTTAATGTACTTCGAAACAAAGCTTGCGTGTTCAGTAACTTACAAACTATGGACCGATAAACCATTTTAAGAATCATTTTAAGAACTGTTGGAACGAAATGATTACTTTCTGTATTACTTAAAATCCCGTTATTAATGCGCAACATGATGTTCTACACGCCCAAATAGACATTTAACGGCACAACAGTAGGTGTTGATGCTGGAAACTCGGTTATAATTACGCTATCGGGCAATACATTATAAATTTGTAGAATTCAGCAAACTGTTTTCATATTTCATTGAATTCTTCGTAAGAATCCAATGATTTTACTGTAAATTGACTGCATTTTACATGAAAAACGTACACCGATTGAATATTCTTCAAGATTAAAATTTCATAAATGATCCATTGCAATTTTCCAAGAATTAACACGCAAAAGAAGGAGTGAATGGGTTTTGCAAATAATGACAAATTGGTTGATGCTACATGCGTAGTAGTTATGTAAACCGACTGTCCGTATTATATCTAAAGATTTTATTTCCTACTGCAGTATACATTTCTGGATTACATTTGTCTGGTTTTGGATCAAGTTATAATTATTGTTAGGTACTTTTATTTATATTCTTCACTGTACCTTCCCAAGTAGACATAACAGTATTGATCGACAGTTTCTAAATTGCATTAGCACACTAATGAGTTACGTGACCTAAACTCTCGAAAGCATGCAACAATTACAATTTTGTTGAAAGGTCTTAAATGATCAGAAATTGCTACCAAACGTGGTGTTAGTATAGCGTATGTATAAAAAATTCTTAAAAAATAACAAAGGAATTTACGCCTGTTCCATACACTTTCCGGTAAATGTGGTCGTAGAAAAACAACTGCTCGAGACGACGCACTTCTGCTTAGAGAATGCCGAAAGAATCGCAGTCAGCTCCAAAAGTTTTTAAACAACATCATGCTGCCGTAAATTCGTGAAATGTAAGAAGAATTTTGGATTTTGGACTGCGAGCTTGCGGACTTCTAAAGCCGCGAAACTGCCCATACAAATGAAATAAGATCGACAAGTGTGGGTCAGACAGCCTGAAAAGAAGACTGGGAGAGCGTAAGACGCAAAAGCATCATTTTTATAAGGAAGGCCGGTTACAATTTTGCCTGCATTGTTTGGCATTTCATATAGCGGCTCACTGATTATTTTAGGTTGTTTTTAGCGATGAGGAAATGACCCGGTGCTGTGATCAGCAATCTCAATATGTCCGGCGATTACTTAGAGAACAGATGAGAGAAGACTGTATCGTTCAACGCGTGAAACATCTCACTCAGATCATGACGTGCTGCCTTATGAGTATCTACGGAACTGGTCGGCTCTACATCGTCCATGGTAACATGAACCAGCAGCAATAGAAAACACTAGTAGAGCATCGTCTTGTACCTCAGTTGCGTGAATGGGCAAATAAAAAAGAATTTACAGTGACAGCGCACTTCATTTTTATGCATGACCGTGCTACAGGTCACAAGTGGCGGGAAGTTACCTGTTTTCATGATGGCTGTGGTACTGAAGTGTTGCCTTGACGCGGAAACAGCCCTAACATGGATCCGATAGAGAAATTATAGGCACTTCGAAGTTGAAAGAAGAAAGAAATATTTTAACAAATAAGCAGCAGCACATTGAGGAATTTATAGCGATCTGCGCATGCCGTAAATGTATGACTGAACATTACACGAAACAAATTCACTCCATACCTTTACATATCAACTCTTAGAAAAATGCAAATGGATCCTTTACAAACTACGAACCTGGCTTTGTCTCTAATCGATATATGCTTTTCTTGAAAAATATAGTCAGGTTACAGCTAAATCATTAGCTTTTTACAAACAATGTGAAGAAATATGAAAAGTGTTTGCTCTATTCTACACAGTTATAATAATTCGGCCAACAATATATATACATGGTGAAATACGAAAGCATTCGACCGAGTTACAACCATGGATTTTCCAACTAGTTGAAAACTGTTGTTCTAGAGAAACCACTACACCGTTGGTTTTCGTCATGTCTCTCGGCCAGGAAACAAGCTGTGAAAATGGGGAACTGTTTCTTACTTCCTAAATCAGCCACTACGGAAGCAATACAAGGGTGCTTCCTTGGTCCTTTACTGTTTATTTCACTAAAGAGCATCTCTGACTACATGAAGCATGGAACCTCTTTCATGTTTCCAGACGACAAAAGGTCGGTTATTCCAATAGGCTTATGTGAATAGAAGAGTTTTACGATGCATTCAAGACGATTTTTCATCTCTTGAAACTTGGTGTTACTTGTGTTAAATATCGTTCTTGCAGGTAAGTGGCCTACCTTATCGCATATGTGTTACATTCCATCAAACAGCCTTATCCTTCATGGTGTGTACATCTCTCAATGCACACCAGTTGTTGACCTAAGCGTGCGATGCTCGCACACAAGTTCAACTTTTCAGTGCAATGTGATTTCCAGATATCAAAGAAGAGATAGACCGTTGGAGCTTTATGTCATTTTTGCGAACTCCGTGAGCCCCAGCTTCAGCTACACAAAGCATAAGTACGGCCAACCAGTTTATATTGCTCTGAAATGGGCACAAACAAGTGGAATTTGGACAAAAATGGGTATTAAGCGAACTCAGCGTCGACCCACTAAGAGTATAATTTGATACTCCACAAGACTGACTTGCAGTCAGCGTTTTACTATACTTGGACTGTGATCCATGAAGTTTCAAAGAATGATGTTACATCTGTGGTTTTTGTTTTGTCTGGCCACTCTGCACCAGTTTCCTCCATATAATGGCAGAGAACAGAGGCAGGATCCAAAAACATTTGTAGGGATATAAGCAACTCAACTAACCAAATCTTTTCTCAGTACATTTAACTGTTCTTATCCTTGAACACTATGAACGTGTGAAACTGTAATGCACATAAGTGCATACATATTACCCTCCATGTGTTGAGGGGAATCCTCTGCATTCTACTCTCAGGTGCCAACATTTGTGCGAAAACTCTATACATGTTGGTCTTTCCCCACAGGGGCGCAGTTTCCTGAACCTCGTAGAAAGAAAAGATTTATTTGTTTATTTATTTACATCTATGTTCATACTGTAGGGTTAAAGCAAGTTATGCCGCATAATTGCAAGAACCAAGAGCGTAAACTGAGTTGCAAGCTGGAACAATGGATTTATCACGGACCTAAAAAGCATAGGTAAAGCTCGAGATCAAAAAGCATTGTAACAAGAGCAACCAAACGCCTATCGGTGGACTTACGGCAAATTACTCGTTGTCCGGTTGTCCCAGTAACTTGGGTTGTATCATATAATGCTGGCGATGTATTGAGTCATCAAGTCAAGTTTTGAATTCGGACAATGTTGGAGCAGATATAATAGAATGCGGAATTCACTTCCACTGTTGGGATCCACGAAAGGAGAAAACGTTCTGGCGGCATTCCTACCGGCTGTACTGTGTCGTGAACTTCAACTGGTGGCCTCTCAGTGACGTGTTGTGATTGAGTTAAAATAAGCGTCGGTATGAGTGGTTAAGAGCTTGGAGGATCTGATAAACTAATATGCGACCACCTCACAAAAGATGATGTTGCTCACTTAAAACTCCAACAGTCTTTAGTCAACTGGCAATGAAAATGGAGCAATCCCTTGACATCTTTTGTCGCCCTCTGCGAATTCTCAAGGGCAGTAAGTTTAAGTTGTGTCAGTAGTGGCAAACCTTAATGTCTTATTCAACAAGTAGCCTCAAGTAAGCGTTGCGAATTTGTGAAGAGAAAGAATGACAAAATCGGTCAAACACGCTCCGCAGTAGGCTCAAGTATTGACCGATTTTATTCGCAGCTTTCCCGACTTGTTTTGAACATTAGAGCTCGTCCTGCACATGGACAGAAGATGGTTCTCATGAGAAGATCGCGGTGCGACACCTGCTCTCCCGGTCGATATTCGTAGGTGCTCTGTTGTCCTATACCATTATTCTCACTTGAAGAGGTTTAACTCAAAAGCTTTTTCGCCAACTACTCGGAGACACCATCGAGATCAAGTTGCAGTGTTATGTGATTATCTACACGCTTGGTTGCCCTCAAAATCATGAGTTCCACCAAAATCAGTAGAATGTTCGACGTCAAAACCCTCGCGATGTCATTTCTGAGCATGAGGAATAACAGTGGTTATAGTACCGTGACTTAAAGGACGCTATAGGGAACGTCTATCAGGTCGGACAGGGTGCTACGAACCCGCATATTCAAGCGTCGTTTGAGTAGTTATAAACGAATCCAGCCCAGGATACGGTTACCGATCCGATAGCTCCAGAGCTTGTTAAAATAAATATGGCTGTCTAGGGGATTGAATGGTTCCGATAAATCAAGCTAGGAGGCCTCGACTCCTTATCCAGTAACAACGAGTTTCGTCCAGCTGGGAAGGCATAACATAAGCTCGTGGTACGTAAACGGTTTTGGCGAAATCCATACTACTCTTGCACAATTATATGGCAGTTCTAGTTATCCTCTGTGTTTCTGCACTGACAGATTCAATGACTTTCGCAAGCACAGGAAAAAGGGTGAAGGGCGGTCTTTTTCGCACATTGCACGATTAATTCCTTGGTAAATTGGGAGAACATGCTACTCTTTAACATGGCTGGGATCTGCATGTATTGAAGATATTGCTGTAAAATCTGAGATAATTGTTCAGCCAAGCACGTGGCTGATACCTTCAAATACTTGGGGCGTTTGTTTTTGGGACCAGGTGAACTGTACTTTTGTAGTGACATCAGTCGCTTCGGCATATGTGAGGCTGTGAAGATGTGGATAAGTCCTGGAAGTGAAGCGATATGTGCGAGCACCTTATTAGATGGCGTGCATTCTGGAAAGTACAAGTGTATTAATGTCTAAGGGCGTTAGTTGCTTTTTGGATAGTTCGCGCTTGCCCACAGACGGTGTTTAGATAAGGAATGCTCCAATATATTTTGCGGCGATTGTTACCATGCTTGTCAAGAAGCTTAGGACTGCGACAGACTAATTTTGCCAAATCCGGTTGGTGCTTCATTTTTCCTTCGCGGACCGGTCTGACATAATGGCTGCGTTCGGTAATGTAAACATTCCAGTTTCAAGTGTTTGGATCAGAACCGCATGGTTTCCAAAGTGAATCACGCAGGGGCATTCAATTCCTTGTCACATGTTTACGCTAAGGACCGTTAGTTTCTGATAAGTTCATTACTAATGTCTTGAAATGATTGACGAACTTTCCCCAAACATCAGAGTGTTGTTCCGCTAGTAACGACCAATCAAAGAACTTGATGACGTGTTGCGTTACTATGGGGACCTCTTCGATGTCCCTGTTGGATTTTTTCGGCGTAGCAGACGTAGGAAAAGAGCAGTGTTATACGATGACTGCGTCCCAGGGCGCAAATCACTGTCACTGTGTCGATCATAATTTGCTCATTGCTTAAGCTGAGGTCTGCACAGGCTGACTCGTTTCCGGTTCTGGGTCTCCTAAGGGACGTAACGGGATTATAAAGTGGTAAACCAGCGACCACTTCGTGTAGTTCGGCCTCAAACTGCTAGCCAGGTGAGTTCAGAACTACTAGTGCAAGTAAATTGAAATCACCGCAAAGAGAATGTTTGTGTTAGGCTGAACCACGACGGTTTTCAGTGTAGAGACCAGACGGTTGTCTTTTTCCAGAGTGAAATGGGAGGACGGTATAGGCGGGCAATTATACATGCGTCGTCACGTCTTAGTTGCATGCGACACCAACACGGCGCATAAAATTGACTTCGAAAATGTGGAAGTAATCAGGAAGGGATTACGATCAGCCAAACAAAGGCTGATTGCTGAGGCTATAGAAATAACCAAGGCTAACAACTGCGTGAATAGAATAGACGGAGTAGGGCTGTCCAGTGCCTGGCGTCCAGTCTTACTCCGGCCAGCTTGGTAAGCATCAGTGGATGGATCCCAAGTCGGAATGAACTATCGACCCACCCTCCACCAAACTCCGAAGTACTAAAGACAAACTCTATCAGTGTCCAAGTTCCCTGCAACGGTTCAATAAGATTGTTAACCACAATGTAATTATCCACGGACCGGCAATTTCTTTCCTCCACTTGACCCTGACTGAAACAAACTACAGTGTACCCGCGAACATATTGACCCTTGACCGCTGTAATCATTCATACATGAACTGCAAATTGATTCGTCTTTGTATGTAGTTTAGCCATGATCGCTATAAAAGGCCAATGTTTAGATAATTCACTTCGCCTGATGAAGCATTTGTGTCAAATGCGAAACGTTGTGTACCATTATAAATACATTAACCGGTCGTTTACCAAGTGTTCTGAAATGATAAATCTTTGGGTCTTCAACGACTTGGAGATGTAGGTCACTGCGTTAATACATAATTACGCCACCTCCACTACTAGGTCGATCGTTATGATCTTTACTTTGTACAACGATCTCCGCCTCGGTGTTTTCATTGTTTAGCCCTGTCTTAGTTATCAGGATCAGGTCCATAAACATTAGGGTGTGACGAGATTGAAGCTAGAGCAAAATTTTGAAGACGTCCAACGCATAGTGTACATAGAGGAGAGCACTTTGAATGTCAGGGGTAATAGGCTAACACCCTTAGTGACAAAAGTACTGACCTCAATTCTTGTTCGTCGCCTCACTGCAGAACGGGAATCCAAGAGTCGGGAATAACAGGTAATTTTCTGCCCAGAATGTGGATGTATAGACTACGTACTCGCTTTGCTGCAGGTTCTAGAGTAGCGCCATGCATACCGCAGGTGTTCCTCGACTTGAAGAGTGCGTTCGATTCAGTCGAGCGATGCATTCTGTTCGAAATACTTGCTCGGAAATGTGTTCCCACCAAATATAGGAAGATTTTGCGTGCTCTGTACACGAACACTACACGCCGCGTCAGGGTTTATGGTGATCTGTCGGATGGCTTTCCGACAACTAGTGGCTTACGTCAGGGTTATCCAAGTTCTCCATTTTTGTTCACTTTCATCATGGACTACATCATGAAATGTATCCTCGCAGAGCCTCAATATACGGGCGTTGATGTGCTGCCTAGTGAAAGGCAAGCTTTTCTTGATTGCGCGGGTGATATTGTCCTGCTTGTTACCGAGGTTGTGGCAGCGCAATCAACCCTGAATAAGGGGTCGAGAGTTGTCCCATTATTTGTTATGCGCTTCGCACTTGCCAAGTGCAAAGGGCTGCAGCAAGACCACTAGGCGTTTGGTGATTCGTTGACCCTGGATAGAGAGGATCTCGAGATATTTGAGCAATTTACTTATCCCGACAGCTGTATCAACAACGGTGTGCGCATGGATACTGAGGTCAGTTCTTGTATTGCAAAAGCCAGAACTGCCTTAATGAGTCTGCGACATCTTGGGCCACAAAAAGGTGTTTCACTCCGTTTGAAAGGCTGTGTTTTTAAGGCCCCAGTGAGAGAGTAAGAATTGGCCCCTTCGGTCTGAAGATCTGAGACGCTTTCAAGTCTATTGTTAAATTTTTTTAACCGTACCTCGGAGGGGAACTTCTTACGCCACTTGTGCCACATTCTAAGTGCCTGTTCCACAGTGTTTGTGGAATGAAACAAGACTTTCATCACCTTGGGGTCACATTGCACTTTGAGGACGAGGATATTCCTGTGATCGATTTGACGATCATGTTGTTGAATAACTGCGCTTGACGGATGTAGCGCAATTTCTTTTAGGAACTTGCTAAAACTTAAGTTAATATATTGCTTAAAGCTTCGGCACACCATGCATCTAGACCGAATTTTCGTTTTTCAGATAGTGTAGTTATAAGGTTTCTGTTCTCTTTCCTCACGGTCGCTCTAAGTGACTTAGGGGATAATCCGAAAGCCACATGAGCATGTCCGAAGACGAGTGGCTGACACAAGAACTGCATCCACTTCCTTTACCTATTGTAGCGTAACTCATAACAGATGTAGTTCCCTGTAGTGAATCCCCACTAGGTTCCATACTGGGTGACATGCTATCCAGTCTAGCTTGGATGTCAATTAGTAGACATATGGAGTCCCACTGTTTTCGGTCATTCAGCAGCTTAGCTTTTAGGTGGTTACGCTAAATGCAGGAACAATGGAACATACAATCTTCAGCAACGCGGGGGTTTGTTTAGAAGTAACCAGTTGTTCGTGGGACTGAGATCTCAGTTTTACGTAGAGTAATGGGCACATGCATGACACTTCCGTTACCCTGGGTGATCACGTCAGGTGTAGCCACAGAATTTGCTCCTGGTTCAGGGACAGCGGCAACAGACGATCGCGTGGCCATTCCTTTCTCTGCGGCATGTGTGTTCTTGTATGCTGGTATAGTCTTCTGCTCAGTGTTCAATGGTCAGTGGTTTATTTCAGGTAAAAAGGCCTAGGCTTAATATATCCCGCCCGATGGTGAGTGAAAGTTTCCAAAATAAAGCAAAGACCGAAAATAAATAGGAAGTCGGAAAACAGTGGATTTTCGTGCAAAATTGGGTCCCCATGAATTGTTCACATATGGCTTTAGATACCTTAAAATGGAACCGTCTTTGGTTTGCCCACGAAAACAGTTGTGTGTTGATCTGGCTCCTTTCCCTAATGCGACTATGGTACATGTCTGTTATATGAGGTGGAGTAACGCGACCAGCATACTATTTGAAACAACAGTCTTTGTCTGGTTTCGCATAGAAGTTGTCCCTGTATGTAGCTTCACAGGTTTGCCCTTACCTCTGGTTAGTCCACCATGTTTACCTGTGGAGCCTTTGGCTACGGGGTTGACTCCCATGAGAAACATCTACTTTGTCCAGAGCCCTCGACCATCGCGTTTCCGTGCCAAAACAGCTATGCCGCTAACAAGTGGGACGATCATACATTCATTGCAGAACCAAAAAACATGTAGAATATACCCTAGGGTAAGAAATTTCTTTCGCTAATTCTCATCAGGCAACAACAACTTTAAATCTGGATAAAAGAGTGCAATAGACTAGGTAAGCTCCGTTAGGGTTAGCCAGTTTCAAACAGGCTGCATTGTTTGTCCATCATTCTCTCCAGTAGATGGTAATTGGCACGCACAGACACACATAAATGCACACACACATATGCACCCAAAACACCACTGACTTTACCTGTGATGGGATGACAGCGACGGGTACGTCACAGTCCGTGAGCGGGATGAACGGCATCTACAGTAATATCATGGTCATGACAACAGAAGCGCTTTCACTAGTGTCCTCTGCTTGCACAGTTCATATTACATTAGCCTGCTTATCATGGCCTCGACCGTTCTTACAAGTTGTCTTTTAGGTCCTTTTGCGTAAAGGTTTGGCATGACGTAGAACTTTGAATGCTTCCGTGGTCACAACTTGCTGCCCGCTTTGAAATAGATAATCCGAAATAGGCAACAGATGTTTCTGAGTGTGTTTCTACAATGCTGTTGAGCAAGGCGTTGCCATCCGTTTCACCGAGCATCTAGTTGTGTCTTGCACCCCAGCTGCCTGTTTTATTATATTTCATTACCTCTACATTTAAACAAGCAGACTTTACGTGATCGTATGTGCTGCATCTAGGATAAAAAAGACCCGATCGAACCGCTATCATGCAGCGGCAACCGCTGCTCGGCTGTGTCTCGCCACGCTTCGTCGTGAATATTGAATACTGGAATTATAGAGCGAGAAGATATGAATCTGTGTTGCACGGTCGTAGTTAGATCGAGCATCTGCGAGGAACCAGGTTTTTGAGCCTGCGCGGTGGCACCGTATTACAGGTGAACTACATCTTACCCACCATCGCAATGAGGCCTTACCTTACTTTGGTGCGATGATTTGTGTGCCTCAGTGATCCATTAAGCCATACTAGGTGATTCTTTTTTGCACCTTCAGAGCTACTCATACCAGATTGCCCAATGGTTAGAGGCCAGACAAATTCAGCCTCATGGTTCTGCAGGTTGTGGGTTTGAATGAGGATAGGTCTTATTTCTTGGAACGGACTGCTTGTAGCCTAAATCCAAACCAGCTGCCTTGCGGTAAGGTTTTTGAACCAAAGGCTGTGGTTGAGAAACCTGATGGTTCTCCTTTCTAGGCATGGGCAGCCTGACAGTATCCCACCCAAGCAATACACCATGACTTTTCTTCTAACAATCTTCTGAGGTGCTGGGCACCACAGAGGATAATCAATCGGGCTCTGTCTGCTGCATCCTGCAGGGTGGATATGGGTTTGGATGCTACTGCTCACGCCTTTCCGCTCTTACTCCCTTATGGTCCCGTACCAACTTCACGTTTATCCCCCAGTTTCAACCCACAGGTTCTTGGCTGTTCCCCAACATGCTTTGCTAGACGTTTATCTTCAAGTTGCACCTCACATGCAAACTCGGAGTATCACACCTGTCCTGTCGACAAACCCATGTCCAACCAAGCGGACTCCAGAATTTATCCATGCTCGCCGGCATAGTTCGGCTAGAAGCGAACAAAACGAAACTCGCAAAGAGCTCCGGACAAAACTCCGTGCTAACCTGAAGAGAGACCTCGAATCCGGTTGTTGTCTTCGTGCGTCAGAGATAGAAATAGCCGTTGCCCTACGTAAGCAACGAAACTTATTCCGTCTGATGCGGGGAACGGGCATCAGGAGACCTGGTGTTAATGAAACTATACGTGACGAGAGTGGACAGCTTATCCACAATTTGTCAAAACGCTTGGAGCCTTGGGCTGAACATTGGGAAAAGCAATTTAATCGGCCGGAATTGTTGGATTCCTCACCGACCGGTGATCGCCCTGCTCGGTGGGCTGTCCCTTTGGATCCGCCTTCTCGCTGAGAAGTCAAACGTGAAATCGGAATGTTTAAGTCGAATAAAGCCGCGAGACCAGGTGATCTTCCTCCAGCCCTCTTCAAATTTGGGCCGTGCTCTTGATGTTGATGTACACGAATTACTAGTGAAACTATGGAAGCGAGAAACTGTCCCTACCGACTGGAGCCGCTCCGTTATGGTTCCAATTTTCAAAGGAAGCGCCCGCTCGGAATGCGGCAACCATAAAGGAATCAGTCTGCTCCCCGTCTCCTTCAAATTACTTGCCTCTGTAATCCTTCGCAAACGGTGTGGCGCTCTTGAGGAGCAAGCCGGGTTTCGTCGAGGTCGTGGCTGCATTAATCACGTATTCACTTTGCGTCAATTTTATAGAACCGTCACACATATTGGTGCTCCACCATAGTCGTGTTCCTCGACATCCAAGGTGCCTACCATTCAGTTGATCAAACGGCCCTTGGGGAACGTCTACTCAGGAAAGCTGTGCCCGAGAAATATCAAAATATTATTCGAGCATTATACACGCGCAGCATGGGTAGAGTGAGGGTTTAGGGCAAGCTGTCGCCGCCTTTCAATATCTCCAGCGGTGTGAGACAAGGATGCTCGTTGCCACCCTTCCTCGTTAATGTCGCTACTGACGAAATCATGGAGAATGTATTTACAGGACACGACTTAAAAGGTGTGGAGCTGCTCCCAGGAGAACGGCTTCTGAGCTGGAGTACGCAGATGATATTGCCCTTTTCTGTGGCAGTTCCCAGAGGTGCCAAGTTACAATGGACCGAGTAGCACTGGCTGTCAGCCGCTTTGGGCTTTGCCTTGCACCCTCGAAGTGCAAAACCTTCCTCCAAGATTAGCAGGGATCGGCTCCTGCGCTGACCCTTGGTGGGGATTAGCTAGTTTTTCAGAAATTCAACCACCTGGGAAGTTGTATCAGTGCCCGTGGGATCGAAGACGAGATCACAAACTATATAGCAAAAGATCTTCGAGCTTTTGCTACTCTTCGCCACCTATGGCGGCGGCACGACATCAGTCTCGCCCTTAAAGGTAGGTTGCACAATGCAGTTTGACTCACATTTAATGGGAAAACCGCGTGAGGAACCAGCGTGTTCGATGCATTGTATATGGGACAGGAAATAGAAGTGAACCGCTAAACGCCGTTATTTCACGCACCAGGCTAAAATGGTTCGGTCAGGTGTTGCGCATTCCAGGCCACCGACTCCCACGACGTGCGTTGTTTGCGCGCCGGAGGTGTGAATGGCAGAAGAGGAGAGGTGGCCAAGCGATGACTTGGTCAAGAGGAATGAAGACCCTCACTTCGGAGCTAGCCTCGGTTGGAGCGTCTCGGTTCCCTGATTAGGTTCCAAAAGACGGTGAACACATTTGGCTGGATACACTTGTTGACTTGTCAAGGAGCCGACCTGTGGCGTTCCTGTTGGGAGTTTCTTTGTCTTTCCCCATTCCTTTGAGCCTTTCATGTAAGCACGATCTCATTTCGTAGCGTAATATAAATTATATCATATTTTTTCTTGTTGCTTAGTAGACGGCTGGTAGCTTTCCGGAACGAGACCCATCCGTTGCTGGTAGCTCAGCTGGCAAGCAACGGCTGTATTTATTTTCTTTTTTCTTGTATGTATTGCGGCACAGTAGCCGAGGTGCTTTACACCTCTACCTAACGTGTATAATAATGACGATGATGCCATCTTATCCGGGTGCAATACGCTCCCTATACTTGTAGTCCGCAAATTAGGAGTAGAGAAAACTCTTAAATTCCAACACTGATTTTGCCTCGATTATTGTCTCCGACATCTTGTTCCAATATTTCACCACTCTACACTCAAAGCATGGAGAATGACCGAAACGCCTCAAATCCGTACCGGTGTCCGAGTGTGCTGATTGGCGCGAACTTGCAGTAATGATCTCAGCATGGGGAAGTGGCCCACATGCATTATGCGGTGCGTCATAATGAAATCAACTCGAAGCCGACGGTATGACAGGGTATACAGCCCCAGTTTCATATATCGGTCCTCGTATGACATAACCTGTAAACTAGGGAGCAGCCGGGTAGCTATACGATGAACCCTCACCTATTCTGGTCGGAAAGTAGGCGGGTGAGCCCTACTCAAGTACCAGTCTTACCATGGAAGAGAATAGGCGAGTGGCAATCTCTTCAGACTAACTGCAGAAGCTGCGACTCTGTGTGTTGTGAGTTGGACTTCTCTCTGAGTCATGTTCCTGATTCTGTTTAGGCCCAGTTGTCTACACACACACGCACACGCACATGAAAAACACACACACACACACACACACATGAATCCACAAGCACAAGTGCACGTACTCTCGCACGGGGTCAGGTGAGTGGTTCTCGGATCTCGGCAAACGAGCTGATGCACGCTAGTCACCTAAGGCCGGAATAGACGTTGCATTAGTTACCGAGCCGTAGCGAATGCGGTAAACTGCAAAAGTGGGTGCTTTGTGGGGTTGGATTATAGCAATGAACCGGTGGCTGCAGTAATAAACAAAGTACCGGATGAGTACGAATTTAGACTGAACGTATAGCCTGGAAATAAGTATTTCGAGTGAGGGTAAAACTTCCATCTGGAACTCGAAAAACGATGCAGTTTCTCTACAACAACCGACTAAATTGTCTAAACTAAAACAGCATGAACAATTCTACAAGTTAATAGCCATCTTGCAGAGCAGAGACATCCTATTGGAATGGGTGCACGCTCGACGATGAGCAGTACGATGGTGAGGGAGAAATCAGAAAATAAATCGTAAACTCTGAATTGGTGCGTCGGTACGGTGAAACCAGGAACGACCATGATAATTCCAAGGATGAAAAAATAATTAAAGAATACCTTATTCATTACTTACTTTAAGCTCCAGAAACACTACCCAAAAGCATCAGAAGGACGAAAAATTGTATAAGTCTAAAATGTTTAGTTGGTAACACATCAGTGTGTCGGAAATTAGTTCTATCTTGGGGCTATTTCACTCTAATAGTAACTATCTTTGAAAATGTCATTGGCAGTGCATAGAAGCAAACTGGCAGTTTAACCTCTTTGTCACTACTTGTGGAAGCGAATTTCTGCAAAATGGTCATGTTGAAACAGCTGTATCATCCAATGTTCTCTTGTGGAAAATTTGTTAGAAAAATCTACTACAAATCACTTTTATAACCGTAATGGATTCTGGGACCCTCTCAATATCGCATTTATTTTATCTCACCCAAAATCAAGGGAAATTAGTCGGTCGATATTCAGCAAATTAGAAAACCTACATATATTGATGCGCTTACACCCTGTCGATATGAGCAATACAGTAGTCGTGATGATACGAAAGACACACATGTTCACCATGTTTTGATAGCTGATTGAGCCACTGGCGTTTTATCGAAAGTAGCCTGATGTTATTGGAAATGATCCTACCACCAGTTGCAACTAATCTCAAGTCACCGCAATAGTCCATGTGCCGCCTTATTTCCCGAAACCCAAGTCTGGAGCGATAAATGGTTATTCGCCGTCTTGCATAATGGGCTATAGGAAAAATATCCAGACCTCACGTAACATCAAATGGTGTGAATGCGACATAGTAATTGCTTGTTTCAACTAAAGTAGAAAACATTAGCACTGGAGACACTCTACTCAATCCGTGTTTCTTCGGTTAATTAAATATTTCTATTCTTTTCTTTTCCGATTGGAATACGGCGATATTTTTCTACGAGGGCCGAAGAAGTCTATGGCATCGCACTGATAACAGTCAGTTGACAAAAGGAGATTACTTGAGTTCAACATAAAGATGAGCTATTCCTCCCTTAGCACTTCTCACAATAATATGCAATTGTACACAGTTACATAGATAGATAAATAGATAAATAGATAATCCGCGGACAGCTGATTAAATAGCCCCATGCTGAGGGTGATGTTGCATTCTTGATGCTTCTTCACTACAATTTGGCTAAAGCAAATTGCAGTTAAACTAGGTCTTTTTAGACTGGCTAAATTTCATTCCACTTTATTTGGTTTGTTCTGCCTACATAAATAATCTATTAACTTGCCACGTTGCTTACGCTAATTGCGCTTGTCTTGGGTAACTTTGTTGCGTTTGTAGCATTTTTAACTAACTTGTGGACAGTTTTTCCTCATCGCAGCTTCGTTGCTAACCAACTTACGTTATATGCTAATTTAGCGAATAGTTATGCCACCGCATCTGTATGCATTATTGGATTTGTGTTATTTCATCTAGTCGTTTCAGGTGATTGGCTGTTGCTTGATATCTCCGGTGTGGCTGCGCTTGATGTGCATTTCGTCAGGGTGCTTACCTGTCTATTACCCACTACCTCGTTCATACTGGCTCTAGGAGACAGTTGGTCGTTGCTGGAGGGGATGGGGTGCACGGTCCTTGTGGCCGTGTTAGGATCAAAGGGTGGTTCCATGCAGTCAGTGTGGAGCGGAATACGGTTCAGCCACCGCCTTGTGTGTGCTTGATTCCCCAAATACAACGTGCTTGTGTTTGCCTGTGAAGGAGTGTGGGCCGGCTCCGTTGATGAAACGTGGCTCCCATCCACATACCTCCCGGTCTTATTCCTTCGGGTTTACACTGGATATGGGGTGTGTGGTTGGAGCTGTGGGTGGTGCAGTGCAAGTCACCCATGGTCCCTCTGTAGGCGCAGGCGTCCTGTGGCTGGCCACAGTGACAGGCGAATCCGAAACCGGATGCCGCCAACCATGTTTATTATACTCTGACTCTATGGCAGCCCGGCATTTGAAGGTAGGGAACAATTTCACAGTTAATTTAGTGCTGCATTACTGTCTCACAGCTTGGAGGGAGACACAGCCTAACACATTCAGTGAGCTAGATATGCAACCATGCCCGCCCATTGGTTTGTCCTTCTTTGTCACTATCGTTTGCGAACAGACATCGGAGTAACTTAGTAAGTTTGCTGATTTGGCTAATTGGTAAGTTGCAATATCTACAGAGGCCAGATGCTACCTTCAACTCTGATATTTATCCTCAATTTTGCCTTACGGTTAGCATCCTTGTAAAGCCATGACAAGGCCAAGAAAAGAACCAGAAGTTTTCCATTTAATTGCAACCAGGACATAGGAACCATATTTTTAATCTGAAAGGTATTTGGTTAAATCGCAGATCAGACCAAATTTCCAGGTGCAAACGACATTCCTACAGTAAATAGTGGTCAGGTCAGATCAGCATCCCAAAACTGTATAGGCTTCCGCCCAACGAGCGTTGTTGCTTGCACCAGCAGGTAACCAAGGGCCCCCGATACTTAGACTTCCAATTGCATCTCTTTCTTCTGCAAAGAAAACCAAGCCCAAATCAAAAATCTTGTACTTTCAGCCTTTGTGAGTTCTCTGCAACCAGCATCAATAAGTTTACAATATTTCGGAAAAGTGTTCTAACTAACATTTGTCTAGACCTCGCTTAAATGCGTCAACCGTTTTACAGTTCATCAAGGAAAGGGGAATCTTTTCCAATTGCCAACAACGCTGATCGTAAAGTAGTTTCCCTGATATCTATTCGAGACCTGCGATGCTTGAGCTTAATATGATGATCTTTCAGGTGATCTGATGTAGCTGACTCAAACAGGCCAGTAGGCTTGATGCCACTGAGGCACTTCATGATCTGAAGAAGCTCTAATAGATCTCCTCAAAATATATGTCTTTCCATGGGGAATTATCCCAACCACTTTATACGTTTATCATACGGCTTTTCTCGTTGACCCTCAGTCTTTCTAGTCGCCAACTTCTGTATATTTTCTAAACAAATAATCTACTTTCGGAGACACGGCGCCCAGGCCTGCAGACAGTATTCTATGTAGGGTCGTACCACTGCTTTATATAATGAGAGGAATACCTGCGATCTAGTGTTACCTAAAATCCTCCTAACGCGGAAGCATTTTTGCCACGCTTTGTTGTCAGTCTACTGACATTGTGCTGAGGGTCTGAAGTTATTCGTGATAATGACACCTAGGTCCCGTGCTTTATTAACAGGCTGCAATCTCATGGGTCCAGTAGAAGTCTGCACTGTAATCCCATGATTGCTGTAAGTCATTAGCTGGCAATTACCTTGCATTAACGGATAAATCCTATACGACAGACCACAGTGCTTCAGTGCAGAGATCCTTGGACGTGTGCATATTAACCCTATTAACCAGTTTCAGGTCATCGACAAAGATGCAACAGCGGTCACCAAGAAGAGGCGACAAGTCATTTATGAATATGAGGAATAACTGGGGACCTAAAACTTAACCAAGGGGAACTCCATTTTGAGCGGTGCCTATATTTGAGATGGCATCACCGACTCTAACATAGAAGGTTCTTTGTAAAAGAAATGCAAAGAACCAAGTCAAAAATTGAGGAAAACTCCAAAGCCAGGCCAGCTTCATTAGTAAGAACCGATGGTTTACCGAATCCAAGACCTTGCTGAAGTCAAGGATAGCAAATCTATTGAAGTCCCATTATCACGACAACGTGTTACTTCATCCAAGAAGCGCAGTAAATTGGTAAGACATGACTTCTACTTGATAGAGCGGTGTTTTCCCATTCCTATCAAGTTATGAGCAACCAAGTACTCACAAAAAAGGTTGCAATCTAGCATTCACACACCTTCACGAACATATCAATCATCTTTTACGGAACGCAAACAGTATAACTTGATTAAATAATGCCATCAGAAAATAATTCTGATTTCAGAGCTGGAGGTCTTGGCTTTTGCAACTAGTGTGGAATTGCTCATTCTAGTGGATATCAGGTAGAATGTTGAGTCAAGAAACGCCATGGGTTTTAGTGACAAAGTCACCTTCTACCCGTCCAACATAAAGGCGCACTGGCCCTCCGAATCGAATTACTCCCCTCCGAGTCCAAATGTGTGTGACCCTGAGCCAACGTGCGTGCAAATCGCTCACTTCTGCACTTGTAGTCTTTTCTCTGTGGCTCAGCGGCATTTTGTCGCTCACCTTTGGATCAATACTCATTTGTCGTGCTTATAAAAGCTCCACCTTGTGATACTATTTTCTCAAGTACACTCCAGTGCATTCTACATTTACCATGAATTCTAACTTCCGGGCTGTGTTTCACCGATATCCAAGCGCCAAATGTTGCCTAACCCCAACCATCTGAGACATTGTTTGGTCTCACTTCATGGACCATTTCAACGGAGTTCGAAAGAACTGTCACTCATTCAAATACAAAATTGCTTGGAACAGCTACTGGTCTCAAGGCACATTCTCCCGGCGCGATCCATAGGATTAACCACGAAAATTCTCAACTATCCCCTCGTGCAAACTGCACCACGTTCAAGCTGCGACATTCGACTGGCACGCCAGAGCGGACAGACTGCAAGCACACAACTGTAACGTGAACACTGTGACCTCATCGGACACCTCAGTAACAGAACAACTTTTTACTAGAGAAGGTGAGTCTTTAAAATGATTCGTACCATTTCCTCAACCAGCGCGATGCCCAGTGTGCCACAGTCTAAAGACCTATGTGGATCATGTACCAAACTGGTTAAGGGAGGCATCTTGTTCCAGAACTGTTGCAAGTTTTCCATGCGGGATGCCTCCGAGTTAAAGCTAGTCAGGCCAAGTTATTAAACAAACCAAACGCTCTACGGTTCTGCTTGGAATGCACATCTATCCCACTGATAAAAAGCGTTCTCTTATTATCTCAAAATACGAGCAGCTACTAGTCAATTTTGAGGAAGTGTTGACCACGAAAATCACTACGGTTGGGGTAAGCATTGCAAACTGTGCAGCCCAATCCTCCCCCCGTAAGTGCTGCTCCTATCCCGAGAAGAGCTGCTAGTAACACCGTAAGCAACATAGCAACTAATCCAGAACATCAACTATTGTTCCAATCCTACAATTGGCTCAAATTTGACTAATACGGTTCCCAGTTAGATCAGAATAACTACACCTGCGGCTACTTCGAAACTTCCGACGGAGTGTGTAGAGTAAGAGCAAGCCGGTACGAGCGAAATTTGGGTTACGGTTGCCTCCAAGAAGAGCCGTCATTTAAAATTAACATCACCCCCAAATGGATCGGACACTGAGGAGCGTAGCGGTATTTTCCTTGTGCAAGAAACACCGGTTTCCTGCAAAAAATATCCGAGTATTTCAATTACTAACGGCGACATGTCGAAAGGTGTAAACATTTACCTGTACTAAGAGTACTGTGCTCCAATATCCCAGAATAAAGTCGACATCAAGAAGAGGCAGAAAATTGCATGACCTCAACCAGTGGGACATCATTAATAACCTTATCGGAGTTCTACTGAAATCTATACACGTAGTGCGTATTACACTGCACCCCAACTCTAAGCATTTCGGGGAACCAAAACTTTTGTTTGTTGTGCTGAAAACCACCGCTAAAGTAGAATCAATACTACTGTCGACATGTACTCTCAGAAATGAACACTGCTCCCTGCGTATCTTTCCAGATTTTCCATGGGGCGAACGTTATCGAGTTAATCGCACCTTATAGGACTATCGGTAGGGAACTTCAACCAAAATCACACTTCTTCAAGGGGTTCCTGAAACTGAAACATGCGATGAGTAAGAAATTATAACACATGGTAAAGAACAGTGGTGTTACATTTTTGAAACACTCTGCTTGGATGATGTGTAAGCGAAATCAGTATCACGCCTGCGTGCCTCATCGAACTACAAAGGAAATGGCCCAGAAGTGTTGAAGGTGGTCCTTCAGTCAAAACATATGGTAGCAAGGATGCTAAAAAGCTGGTACATGTTCCGTCGCAGGCTACCATCTGAGCTACGGCTAAGAATAGTCAGCGATATTCCTCCTAGAGATGATATGTCACTCAAAGAACCAAATGCGATGGGATCTGTTAAAGAAAAATGCACTAGTAGTGTGCCGAATGAAGATGGTAGAAGATGGTACTGACCAGACACCTTACATTGTACGTAGAAGGTTAGACACGGGACTAACTGCGCGAACGATGAATAAGATGTTAAACCCTTCACCTAGTACACATCGAAAAAACGATTAGTCGCCGGCCACTCTCTGGTCGGCGAAACTTCACGTATGAAGTACACAACCTCCAAAACATTGCTTAATTCTGAGAAACTTTTAGGTATACACGCTAACGCCCAATGTCTTCTCAGTAAACATACCGAAATTCGCTTACGTCAGGTTGCGAATGCTCGGGACCTCATTTCTATTAGCGAAACTTGGTTACACCGAGAGGTGACTAATGCTAAGGTTGAGATAGCCGGAATGTCACTCATTTGGAACGACCGCCCCAGTAGTGGTGGAGTCCTACTCTACTACCGCAACGATCTACAATGTACAATAGTTAATGATCTGGAAACTCACGTTACCGACTCATTCTGTTGCCGTCTCCGACTAAAAGACAACGACGCATTTCTTGTGGCTGTCGTTTACCACCCCCCAACGTCCACTCCGGAAATGGATTCCCGCTTTATCCGTGGCCTGAACAGAGTAACACGCACTAGGTACAGTTGGATTCTCATCGGAAACTTTAATCTACACTATCTAGAGATACCGGTGTACCCCAGTACACTGTCCAAAGCAGACCAGCATGAATTTAGCGTTAATGTTCCCTTGTACAATCATGTCAACACGTTCACTAGATTCAGGACAGTAGACAAACCGTCCATACTGGACCTTTTGCTCACGAATGAAGAGCTCTTGATTGACAAGTTATTGATGCTTAGTCCATTAGGTCTCAGTGACCATGTAGTAATAACGTTCTACCATTGCGTTATGCAGTGTATCCATCTGAACACTCGGAACTAACTCACTCAAGCACACGCTACCACGTATTGAATGAACTCGTCTAGGCAGTTGCTTGGGTATTCTCAAACAACAGTCCCCTTGTCAACGTTTGGGCAGAGTTCGTTAAGAGATTCAGCGACATCGTCAACAGAGCATCAGAGACCAAGTCCCTTCGTCCCGCAAAAATGCATTCAGTTCTAAGGAGCAGGACTCGAAAATGCCTGGCGATAAGGGATGCAGCATGGCGTGCTTACAAGATTATCAAGGACCTAGCAAGGATTATCTCCTCAACTTTCCTGATTTTCGACGATGGCCTCAAGGTACAGCAGGCGATTTGTAACAATGAAGCGCACAAGATATTCTAACAGGACGTAGATTGCATTTATGAGTGGTCAAAGAAGAAACTGCTTCAGTTGAACAAAGCTAAATGCAAAGCGATGCATCTGCGTCACCAGCCGGTGAGCGCTTACAAGATTGGAAACTACATCTTGGCGAAGGTTTCTCAGGAGCGTGACCTGGGTGTATTGGTGCAGGAAGATCTTGGGTGTTCAAAACAAGCAGAGAAGGCGAAGAGAACCGGAAATCAACACTTCGGCCTGCTTCACAGAGCCTTCGGTCGGTTTGAACCCTCAATCTTCCCCCAAATACTTAACGCCTACGTGCGACCGCACGTGGAATATGCTATTCAGGCGTGGCAGAAACAGGAGCTCTTTGCTGTCGAGACTCCTGAACGAAGGGCGACTAAGAACATTACGGCCCTCCTTCATCTGCCCTATCAGCTTAGACTGAAATCTCTAAGACTGTACAGCAGTCGATATCGGCTTTTGCAGGGGGTCTCATAATGGTTTACCAGATTCTGTAGAACGCATACCACATTTGCCGCCCGCTGCTGGAGTCGAACCACAACACTAATCTGAGAGGTCATCCTCTGAAACGGAAAAGACCATATCGCATATTGGAATGCCGTAGAAATTTATTTTCCCTCTGCTTGTGCCCGCCTTGGAAAGCCTGCCCTAATTACGTCGTCTCTACTCCCAACCTAGTGATATTTAAAAAAGGAGTTAACAATGCGTTGTCTTATTTGCATCTCGTTTTCTGAAGTGTTAGCCAGCGGCTACAAAATGAGATCAAACGGTGTCTTATCAAACTCCCAACCAATGGATTTATGGATTTATGCTCTATTAGGCGAACATCTCAGCTATTCTACGTAAGGCTCTGGTGAGTCCAACAGAATGATTTTCACTTTATCATACCATGCACTTTTCGCAATAATTTCCATCCCACTGGACTCGTTAAGCATTGCGTTTTCACCCCTAACACACCTTTGTTCCATTGGCCCGATGTACAGCATGTAAAAAAACCAGACATTGCTGGTTAACGTCTAAAGACTGGTATGGTCCAGGCAGTCACAGCACCGAGGGCGCAATCGTCCGCGCGCCCCACCCAATCCGACCGAGCGAAGTCACCACCCTACGCATGCCAATTCTGTGGTGCCTGGCATTTCCACCGCGATTGCAAATTCCGCCAGCATCGTTGTCAACGTTGCGGCAGGGTGGGGCACCGGGATGGTTACTGCCATCCTTCATCTCCCAAGGGGGCCAAAGCTGGGCTGGCCCCCACCCGCGATCCAAAGAAGACGTCCCGACCCAGATGCACACCCAAACCTGGTCCGGTTGGCAGCTCCCTGAGCCTGCTGGCCACGTTCCAAATCAACGCTGTGGATCGGAGAAAGCTCGTCGACGTCCTGATCAACGGTCAGTCGGTCCGATTGCAGTTGGACACTGCGTCGGACATCACAATCATCTCCGAGGATCTCTGGCGATCACTTGGCAAGCCACCTTTCGAACCGACCTCCCAATCTGCCACCAGCGCCTGTGGTGGTCGCTTGCAGCTAACTGGGCAGCTGCACTGCTCCGTCTCCTTCCGGGGCGCCACGTTCAACGCGATCTGCTACATCACGAAGGCGAAGCTCAACGTGCTTGGTCTCGACTGGTTTGAAACCCTTGGCTTGGCCGATCTTCCTCTTCGGGCCATCTGCAATGCGGTACATTCTCCGACAGTGCCAAACGACCGAACTGACGACAAAGCCAGTCAATCCAACCCCGTGTTCCAGGATTGTCAACAAGCCTCAAAGATGCCACCACACCAATCACCGGTCCCTTGGCATCCGCCAACAAAACCGTGGTCCCGAGTGCACATCGATTATGCTGGTCCCATCGATGACATTTCCTATCTGGTCGTGGTCGACGCCTATTCCAAATGGCTGGAAGTGGTCGCCGTCAACCCACCAACCGCATCCGCCACTCTGGCTTGTCACCAACGAATCTTCAGTCAACATGGCCTTCCCGAGGCCTTGGTGTCCGAAAATGGTACCCAGTTCACGTCTTCTATCTTTGAAGACTTTTGCCGCCGACACTGCATCGAACACCTCAGCTCACCGCCTTACCATCCCCAATCCAATGGTCAAGCGGAGCGATTTGTCGACACATTCAAGAGGGCGCTTTCGAAATCTCGCGGGGTGGGGACCGTGGATGAGTGTCTTCAAGCGTTCCTGCTCTCGTACCGGTTCACACCGAACCCAGCTACGCCAGAATGCCAGTCACCAGCTGAAGCGTTGATGGGCCGCAAGCTACGTACTACCAACGAAGCGCTCATTCCGACTGAGAAGCCACCTACCCACTCTGGAGCCTGCACCAAACATAAAGAATTCGCCGTCGGAGCCCCAGTCTACGCTCGCGATTACCGAGCAGGTCATCCTCGCTGGATCAAAGCAACAGTGACGGCCAGGCGAGGTGACATGCTGCATGATGTCTCCGTGGGTGATGACACCTGGGTTCGCCATCGCAATCAACTTCGTCCGCGCCACCAATAAACCTCCATGCCAGCCAGCTATCCCGTGCACCTGCCGCTGCACACCCTGTTGGATACTTTCGGATTGGCCACACAACGACAGACCACGGTCAAAGCCGCTCAATCGACGCCGCGCCTCGTGAACCCGCCTTGCCGACGAACAGAGAGAATCCGGAGGTCGCCGAAATCCCTCCAGGTCAACCCTCGTCAGAAGCGGTACGTTTTCTCTTCAAAGGGAGGTGTTGCGGGCTCGTCAAATATCCCCACAAAAACGCGCCAGAAACCCCGGCAGAATGGCTGTGGGAAGCAGGGTCCAATTCCTCCCCACAACGCAGCAGAGCTCAGCCACTACGAGACGCGTCCCAACTGCGAACCTTTTGACAATGGTCATTTGCAAACTACCACCTCTGCGTGGTGACTGTTTTCCCAAACTTAATAACCCATAGCATCGTCTGTGATCGCCCTTTGTCGGTCGTAAAAGAGCCTACAGAGGACCACTTGTCTTTTCTTCTCGACGCCTCAGTTGGGAGTCGGTCGGGTCGCGTGATTGCGTGTGTATCGTTAGTTGGCCAGCCTTCGCGTCTAAGTGATTAGCCGCGCGTCTATCGAAACACGTGCGGCTAGGATCGTTCGCAAGCTTGCTCAATTATCCGCCTCACCGGCCAAGCCAGCGTCATCAGGACAGCGCAATTCCGTTCGAGTGGTCAGCGTAGCAAGCAATTATCGTAGGCGTGCCAGCGACCCTCTTATCAGGCAATTATGCAACTATCTCAAGAGGCGGCGTTCCTTTAATTATAACAGTATTAAACGAAGAAAAATATGTATGATTTACTACCGGAGTCAAAAGGTCAATTAGACACAGGTGCGTTTGAATGACTCACTCTCTGATGCATATAATTGACTCGCATGGCATCGAACTTTTTGGAAAGTGTTTTTAATGCACATTCCTAAGGCTGAGAAGTCGGAAATTGCAGAAGCCAACGGCTGTGTAAACAGTTGATGTAGTGCATTAAACGATTGCATGGTGGGCTGCCTTCTCCTGTCAGTCTGATGGGCATTGGAGAACGGATTTGGGGCAGAGCGCGAAAGTCAAACCACTCTTACTCCCGTAGCAGGCAGAGATGCAAGTGTGATGACCTCGTACAATGAATCACCTGGGCTCTCTAAGGTGGCATTGAAAATGACACTTACCTGTAAGGTAACTAACATGCTGATGGCATTTCGATAACTGTAAGTATTCCTACTCGTAATTAACGCGGTACCAATCACCACCTGGTTCACTTGGACTGATGAAACTTTCGTGTCGAATGCAAAACGTAGGTCTCTATCCATATCGTGGACCAGGCTGTTCGGTTTGAGTAACTTTTCAAACTATGTACCTTCCTTTATTTGCTCGTAGTTAGGCGTTTCGGACAAAACATCTTTGCTGGAGATGCAGGTGTTGCTAAACGTAGTTAAAGCTGCCCCGATCTACGATGAGCCATTTCGTCGCGTGTAGGGAAGTTGCACAAACTAGGAACGAACACACGAAACGGCGGTGGTATTGACCGTAACCCGTTAACGAGTTCGACTTGTTTGTATCGTCCATGCATATTGGCCCGGATGACAAGCACGCTTACACAGGGGCTGCACAAGTACGCAGTTTGCAAGCCGCTCGGTTAGGTAATTTCGCATCCCATACCATACTGTACAGACCAGAAAATGAGAAACGATGCTATTTCCTTAGCCCGTTCCATATTGAGTGCAGTGTCACACTGCACGTAATATAGAACCTTTTACTTCGCACTTGACGTTTTCGGGCGATCCCGATGACATCCGCTTTGGTTGCTTAAGTGATTCGTGTTCTCTTGAACGCCGTACCTTTAACGATTAGCGAGCGACTCATGATGCACCGCATACATTGGCACAACTTAGGCGCTGAATCGAACGTTGTCGATTGCATGGCCCTCTGAAACGCTTCATAATAAGGGACAAACATCGATCTCGCATCCTGAGATGGATCAGTGGCTTACATCCGACACATTGTCTTACCGTATCTCACAGTACTGTCATCGCGCGGCGATGTCTAACCAACGGCACTATGTAACTTCGGCATTTCTGCAATAATGCTTGACAGAACGACTAAGCGAATAACTCTTACTTTTCTGCGCACGGTAGTCTTCTTCGTGCTACTAAGTACAAAACATTCCCCTCCACAGACTGGCGAAGCAACGGTATGTAGCAACACATGACCTCTTATCATTAGCAGCAAAGTAGCCCTGATTGCCAGAAGTCATCCGGATAGCCTCTGGTTGTATTGCAGCGCCTAACGCAGAAACAGGCGATAACACTGTGCGAAAACACCTGACCTAAACATTACCGTTTACACCTGAATGTCAAAACAATAGCTTCGCAATGCATAACCGTGACGACGTCAGTTTAAATTAGGTAGACTTATGTCAATAAAATGGGAGTAATTTGCAAATTTGCACGATGCGTTGCGCGAGCGTAATTCCTCCTCATATAAACTATCATATGCTAACAGTGCTGAGAGGTCACACAGGCTTGCGATGCTGACACGAATCTCTCCAGGCAACTCATTCTCCACTCGGTCTTTCAGAGTACACCCTTAGAATCACCCTAAAGCAACTCTGAATAATTCAGTCTCATGGCTTTCTTCGCATATGCTTTTCTGACTCTACAAATGCCCTCAATGGCGTTCAGTGATTAACACTATGGAGCAACGCGTAGGAAGATTCTATATCATTTCTCACTTGCTAATTTCCTTAACGCAAGCGTTTACATACTTAGTGCAGAAGCTCTCATTCTTAGTGCAGAAGCCATCATTCTTAGTTCAGAAGCTTTTCTCCTTACTGCAATAGCAAAATCCGATAATCATCGCACTTGCATCCACGTAGCACTGCGTGGGCAGAGGCTACCAGCCAATAGAATTCAGTATAGCGTAGAGACTGAACACAGTTACGAGCAGAATACTCACGCTTTCGGAGGTGGGTAGGAAAACTGTGAGACTTGGGTGAGGCTAGCGTGGTCCAACTCAAATGGACTGCAATGGAGACTTTACTAAACGGAGCTCAACCAGTGCACAGTGTACCGCGCGCACTCACTGGACAATGGAGGTGTCTGAGACATCCATTGAATCGCGCAATGTCCCTGAGGGAAGGGAGAAGCGTGCGTTCAGAGGACCGGGTATAAGTCTGAAGTGTAGTCGAACCCCTTTTGTAAGTGTGCAAAGGAGATGTCTGAGGCTAGGGCGCAAGTGATGCACGCAAGACAACAGTGCACAACGTTGGCTTCGTACTAAAACGATACCCTAAACAAGGGGCCCAGATAGGTTGTCATGTTTTGGGGGATATTCAGGTTAGTTCGGTCGGATAGTTGAAGACGCGGTAGAAGCTACCGTTTGACCTCGAAATCAAGTTGTCCGTAACATAAAGAGCGGAACGATCTCCGTCGCAGTAGAATGGATATTAATCATTAAACCTAACTTCTTTCTTTATGCGATGAAATATCACATTTGTGATGGTTTCACAGGTCTAAGTTAAACGTAGGGTAGAAAGTAATCATATTCCAAACAATTCGCCCCTACGAAACACACAGATCAAATCTGATCGAGGTAGACAGGACAGCTTCCGGGTGGAATGATACAATCATCAATGGAGGGATGAAGGAGGCATGTGATAGATCCTTGCTTGCAGCTATACAATTTCCTTTCAAAGGATATGTGAACCTGTGAACTATATTACTTTCCTCCTTGTTCCGCAAGTACGCAGACATGTACTATTTTGTTGCGAAGGAATTACACCACAAGCAGCTGGTCTGGTTAAATATGGGGTATTGTGAGCCGGTGCACTCTACGGTAGTGCTCCCCAACTTTTGTATCATCGTGGAGCGGTCGGCTTTTGATAATTGTACCCTGACCCGCTGAGGGGTTTGTTGAACGTTTACATTTTAGCTTGTTTTAAGTAAATAAGTGTAATGTAATTCCGATTGAACATGCCTTCAAAATAAAATCCAGTTACACCAAAAATAGAAATAAAGTGATAGAATATGTTAACTCACTAGAACGCAAAATTACGGACAACCATGAGCGTGTTCCTCTGCAAAGAGACTGTTCCATCGGAGGGAAATAGGAAACAATGAAGCTTGATGTGTGCTGCCTAGGTCCAGTTAATTTGGTTGCTTTGTTTCCGCTGCTGACACTGCAGAAAACCCCGCTTCACACAGCTAGGTTGTCAGAAATGGCAATCTGCGCGTAATTCACTATGACTTTAATTGCAGAACACCAGGAAAGTTGTTTGTCACGAATGTACTATCAAGGTCGCCGGCATTTTCAGCAGTGTTGCATAATGTGGGATAGATGAGTAATAATAATGTGATAATCGCACAGATTGTGAGTCAACAGTTTAAAAACTGCTCTGCAAATCGTCGAAATCCACAACCTTTAGAAAAGCATGCACACATTTCTATTGTCATAATCATTATCCACTAGATGCAAAAATGGCAAATATAGTGTTCTGTTGCCTGACAATTGCAATGAAAGGAATTTAGTTTTTTCCATCACGTCCAGTAGATGTGCTGCATGCCAGTGCGTTCACTATGTATTGCGTAGGAGCGCGACATATTAACCGCGCCTTGTGCGTCTGTGAATGTATACGTTTTCAGAACGTTTGTAGAATCCTGTTCCTGCTGGTGGTCTGATTCATTATTCACTTCCACAGCTGCTAAAATTGATGTGGTTGGCGGGTCCCAGTTTATTTCAGTTGTGTGACATGTTTGGAACTAAGAAGCAACCAGATGGCTGTCAGTCAGTTTGCATCCAAACAATTCCTCTGAGAGAGAATTCATAGCAATTGCGTTGGTAGGAGGCACAATCAGCTCATATGTCTCAAGTCAAGTTTGTATTGTTCTCTCAGAATCTATTCCTGCAGTACAAGGAAAGCACTAGTTAAAAAACAGAGATGGTTGAGTTCTGCACCACCTTCCAGGTAGAAGTTATGTAGAACACGTCTAATAAATATACTCGTTTTAAGAAATCAGCTCCAGACATATCTTTGTGGGATTCCATGTTCGTTATAAATGGAGAAGCTGTTTTTCGTAAACTTCGATTTAAGCGCCTGAATGACATCCTGGTCGTAGGGTTGACGTAACACAGTGGTGTTGGGTGACATGATTTGCATTTTTATATTAAGTAGGTGGAATTAGGGTGGACAACGGCCAGCTAACGGTCGCTGGATACAGTAAAGTAAGCGATTTACGCTGACGGAGATTCATTTCCAGTTACATCTTTGTTCTAATGGAACCGCAATGTCTCTGCACAGAGAAAACTCTATTAGCTGCTTCGAACCAGTATTCAGTATTCACACGATCTGTATTCCAGAGTACTTTATACTTTTCGTGTAGATATATCTAGCAAAAAACCATCTGGTGATGTTAAGTTGCTCACCGAGCAGAAAGTGCTGTTTTCACTATGTTACATTTGTAAGTTGCTATTTTTGGTTCACTGTCTTCCACGTAACATATCTTGACTTATTAATGATGGTTACTATTACTTGATGAATGGAACGACAGTGTTTTGTTACTTCAACCGTGCTTCCTGTGTCTACTAGATTTGCCTATGTAGCGACTTCCATCGTTGAACAACAAAAGGCAATGTGGGTTTAAACGTAGAGAAACCGGGTAGATAGAACAATGTTAGTTTAACGCCAGTGACGGAGAGTTACTCAAGTAGGCTCGATGTAAATTCGCTGCAGTAACCAGAGTGTCTGGTGAGAGCCACCATAATAACTGCGGGTAAAGAGCGTAGACAACTACGAACCAAACCAGCCTCAATTATATTTTTTGAGCATACAATAACATTCCGCGAAAACTGTAACTGAACCTTTCCTACAACAATTTCTTGATTCTCTGGCCGTCGCAGAGGATAATAAACGGCGCCTTATCTGCTGCATCGAGCAGGGTGGATAGGGGTTTGGATGCTACTGCTTAGGCCTTCCCGTCTTCTTATACCCCTTCTTGCGCTTCTGCATCCTTATTGTCCCGCTCCAAATTTACTTATATCCCCCATTTTCAATCCCCCAATTCTTGGCCCTCCCCCAGCTTACTTCAATAGTCGCTTGTCTTCCAATTTCAAATCACACACAATCGCAGGGCCTCGCTCCATTCCAGTCGACAAGTCCATGTTCAACCAAGCGGACAACGTCAGTTCATCCGTTTCCCTTTGGAGTCCTCGTGTCTCGCTAAGATTGGCATGCCTCAACGTGCGCCCTTTGCTGCAGATTGACCAACAGGCAGCACACGCCCTCACACTAGCGACCCTATCGATTGATATTTGCTGTTTCTCAGAAACCCGCCTGCAAGGTTCGAGCTCTGTGCTTACCCTGAGATCCCCCACATGCGGCACTGGCGGTACATTCTCATTGCGCCTATCTGGCGATGATGCAGCTTCAAATGCCGGTCAAGCTGGCGTCGGCATTGTTTTGAGTCCCCGGGCTGAAGCTGCCCTGCTTGATTGGATCCCAGTAAACAGTAGGATGTGCGCCGTTAGATTAGCTGGTTCGTTCCGTGCCTCGAAGTCGCGCGGGGACTAACGGTGCCTGTTTGTCATTGCGGCCTACGCCCCCTACACACTGTAGCACTGATTCGGTAAAAGATGATTTCTATCAGCAACTTCACGAGCTCCTTCGTTACAGAAGAAGCACGGATACTGTGGTGCTGGCTGGCGATCTAAACGCCCAAGTCGGAAAATTGTCCTCTGATGAGCTTCATCTGGGCGGTCAACATGGTGTAGGCTCCCGTAATGATAATGGTGAGCGATTGCTCCAGCTGTGTGAAGATGCTCGCCTGTTTCTCGCGAGCACTAACTTTCGACACAGCACCCGCAGAAGTGTGACTTGACGGCCACCTACCTCGGGCCAGTCATGGACGCAAATCGATCATATCGCGATCAGTTACCGCTGGAGAGGCTGTGTCCAAAACTGTCGCTCGATTTGGAGCACGAGCGTGGACTCTGACCACGCACTTGTATGCGCCGACCTCCTGGTGCGTTTCGGTGGACGTCCGCGACGTCGATGTGAACAGATTGACACCAGCCAGCTGGCGAAGCCAGATGTTCTGAATGTGTACCAAAATGCGCTGACATCTGGGCTGAGTAAGCGCCCAATAAACGCCGTTGAAGATCACTGGTCGCATACTCGTCAAGCGTTGCTATTAGCAGGCATGTCTTCATGTGGCAAAACAAATTGCAAAACCAGACATTGGGTCTCTACACAGTCTATAAAACTTATGGATGCTCGCCGACGTGTTCCGGCTGGAAGCGAATACAATGTGGCTCGCAAAAATCTTAGGGCAAAACTACGTGCTAGCCTAAAGAAGGACCGCGAAACCTGGTGGTCTCATCGTGCCTCTGAGATGGAAACAGCCGCTGCCATTGGTAATCATCGTAAGTTATACCGTCTGATACGGGCAGCAGGCAGCAGGAGACCTGGTGTTAGCGAGACCATATGCGACGAGAGTGGGCAGATGATCCACAGCCTGTCAAAACGCTTGGAGCGTTTGGCTGAACACTTTGCGAGACAATTTAACCAACCTGAGTTATCGCTTTCTTCGGGCATTGAGCGTCGTTCTCCTTGGGCCGTCTCCTTGGATCCGCCCTCACGCGCAGAAGTCGAACGTGAGATCAGGCTGTTGAAATTGCATAAGGCCGCAGGAGCAGATACAATTCCTCCAGCCCTCTTCAAATTCGGTGGACCTGCTCTAGTAGGTGATTTTCACGAGTTGCTAGTGAAACTTTGGGAGCAGGAGACAGTCCCGACAGACTGGAACCGCTCCGTCATTGTCCCAATTTTCAAGGGAGGCTCCCGTTTAGAATGTGGCGATCATAGAATTATCAGTCTAATTTCGATTGCCTCTAAATTGCTTGCCTCTCTCATTCTCCACAGACTGACTGGCACTCGTGAAAGCCAGATTCGTGAAGAGCAAACCGGATTTCGTCGAGGTCGGGGCTGCATCGACCACATCTTCACACTGCGTCAAGTGTTGGAGCACCGCCATGTTTGTTGGCGACCCACCGTTGTCTTGTTTCTTGACATAAAAGGTGCCTTCGACCCAGTCGATCGATGTGCCTTTTGGGACTGTCTGTTGAGGAAAGGTGTGCCTGATAAATATGTAAACATTATCAAAGCTCTGTACGCACATAGTTCGGGCAGGGTGAGGGTTATGGCAAACTCTCGCCACCCTTCAGTATCACCAGCGGTGTGAGACAAGGATGCCCGCTGTCACCTTTCCTCTTCAACTTCGCTATTGATGAAGTCATGGAAACAGCGTTCGCTGGACACGACCTAGAAGGTGTGGAGTTACTTCCTGGTGAGCGACTTCTTGACTTGGAGTATGCAGACGATATTGCCCTAATCTGCGACAGCTCCCAAACATGCCAAACGGCACTGAACCGATTAGCACTGGCTGTCAATCGTTTTGGGCTATGCTTTGCTCCATCGAAATGCAAAGTACTTCTCCAAGATTGGCAGGGACCCAACCCTGCGCTAACGCTTGGTGGTGATCTGCTAGAAGTCGTTCAGGAATTCAAGTACCTGGACAGCTTTATTAGCACCCGTGGGATTAAAGATGAGGTTACGAATCGTATAGCAAAAGCTCGAGGTGCTTTTGACAATCTCCGCAACCTCTAGCGCAGAAGCGACATCACTCTCGCCCTCAAGGGCAGAGTTTACAACGCAGCCGTCCGTTCAATCTCCTATATGGCTGTGAAACCTGGCCCATCAGGTCGACAGACATGAAGAGACTCGTCACATTCGATCATCGCTGCCTTCGCAGCTTAGCTCATGTCTGGTGGGAACACCGCGTGAGCAATGAGCGTGTTCGGCGTCGCGTATTTGGTGCAGGAAGAGCGAGTGAACCGCTCAGCACGATTATATCACGCACCAGGCTCCGATGGCTGTGCCACGTGTTGCGCATGCCAGCACACCGATTCCCGCGACGTGCATGGTTTGCGCGTTGTGGGTGCGGTTGGAAGAGGAGGAGGGGAGGCCAAGTGATGACTTGGTCGAGAGAAATGAAAATCCTCACTTCGAAGTTGGCGTCGGTTGGTGCATCCCGACTGCCTGGTTGGGGTCCTAAAGACGGTGAACACGTTTGGTTGGACACACTTGCTGATATGGCTTGGAGCCGACCCCAACGGCGTTTGTGTTGTGAGTTCCTTTGTCCATCCCCCTCCTGTTTAGCATCCCCCTCCAATCACGATCTCAATCGTTAGGCATAATATGACTTTCTTTAACGGCAGCCAGCTGTTAGCTCTCCGGAACGATGTCCACCTGTTACTGGGGACTCAGCGGGCGTGCCACTGTTTTTTTTCTTTTCTTGCCTTTTGTATTGCGGCACAATAGCTAAGGTGTTTTCCACCTCCAGCTAACGTGTAATGATGATGATGATGACGTAACAACCCCGCCGTGGCTGAAGTGCTGGCTGAGCCATCCTATACTCAGTCGACTGCGTCTGTTAACAGCACGTCTAATTCTGCGTGGACGAGGTATCTAGCTCCCGTTTCTTCGTCCAACACAAACACTATGAAACACTTCTGTTCAGCTACTAATGTTAACGCCTCACTAGATTGTTGCTTTACCTCGTTACTTTCAAGTGGAGTGACCTGCAGTTTAGTACGATTGATCCTTTGCTTCGGGACGCATAAAGAAATAACACTGGCTTTCAGATCTCTTCATAACTGATCGGTGGCATCTGCGTGATTACAATTTCAAGGACCGGGATTCACTGCTTAACATCTTGTACCGTTTGCTTTGGTTCCCGCCGCATAGCTACCAGCTGAATCCCCCGCTGTTCTGAAGACCCAGTGCCTCACCGAAGTGCACAGCTTTCTTGAAATATAGTGGTGAGAATCTTTCTTTCTGCTGAAATTATCATACTTAAGCAGCGCTTTGGACGTTTGTAAGACTTTTGTCAACTTTATTCTGGTTGCTACATTCCTTTATTTGCAGAATTACTTATGTTCCGGAAGTTTAAGCTGGTTGTGCTGCTAGAGTACGATGATTTCGTGAAGTAGACATGTTGCTAGGTTGAACTCGGATCTACGTGATTCGAACTAGTGTTTATCCAGATAATTTTGTCTGGTAGTGATTAGCGCAATGGTTTAACCACTGATACTTCAAGTTCCAAGTTAGAACATTATGATTTTAATTTTCTTTCGCATATCCATCCTGTCTGCCTTATAAAGTTATGATTTTTATCCCATCATACCACCACTGAACTATTGAACTATTTACACCTGGGCAACGGTCTGAAACTAGCAGCAACACACATCCGCTTACACTTTAGAATTTTATCTTGCTCTCTCGGGACCTGTTCACACTACAATGCGTGACCAGCACACGTGATGAATGCAACTAACAACGTGACCTTCGAGAAGCCACTAAACATATACATGCGTGATACATGCTACACAACACTGTGACAAAACGCTACATCTGTGTTGGCGTGCCTCATACTTGACGCCGGAACATTGTAATGCTTTTTCTGCAGTTGTCATCCTGCGAGCCTTGCAAAACTGCGGCTTTTTCTCCCTGCATACACTCCTGAAGTATTGCACCTTATTGCCTTCAGGTTATTCAGTAGGCAGCTGTTCACACCTGTCTACCTATTTGTTAAAAAACCCAGAAGCGACGGAAATTCGTTAAGACCATTTATAATGAGTATCCACCAATTGATTAGTGGTGCCAATTTGGGCCAGCTGCAAGGGGAAACATATTGTTCACTAGGGCGGCTTTAAGAATTTACTAGTTAGATCCATTCTGTTGGCTTACGTTGCCTTCATAGTGGTATCGGTTTGCCTGATGTACATGCACGCTTAATCACTCAAGCACCGCACACATGGAAAGTGTTGGAAAATATTTCCCCTCTCTTCAACTCAGAATAGTGTCTCAGGTTTGTGAGATATAATAACTTGATCATGAGTTGGATTGCAGCAGGTTACAAAGGAATGTGCGCCTCTCACATTGGTGCTTTGATTGGATAAACGAAGTAAACCAAAAATAATTCAAAAATTCTACTACTGTTGATTCAAATGTGATGGCTTTTCAACATATACTTGCATTTATTTCACAATAAACTTACCGCAGTGTTGAATAAAGAATAAGATTATATACGTCGTTGTGATGTGGTTCATTCTCATGTCTTGGTGCTCTATGGGAGGAATCAGCTACATGTTGATGGCGGTGGAGAACGTGAACCAGACGAAAACAATCTTGATTGGTAGGTTTCAGTGCAGCCATCAATACAGATCAATAGTTTGTAAGGTGTCCTGATTGAGACGCGTTCAAGTGGACGATGTGGTTCCTCTGTTGTTATACAACAACGCGCGCTCGAAACTCTCACACAGCCTCGATGGTAGGCTTCAAATACGAAGAGAGTAAATTTGTCGGTTGTGTACTAGCGATAAAGACGCAAAGCGTGTGCAATGAATACCCGGTAGAATGGTCCGCTACTTATCGTCTCTGTTATTAGAAACATAAAATAGATAGCTGTTAGTATGCTTCAGCAGATCATTTTAACATATATGATATGGGATATATTTTAATAACACTAAAGATATATCGGTACTCGTCAGGAATAATAATGGGACGATCCATCCTACTTAAAGCGGATTAATCTCCATTGACTTTGCTTCTCAGCAAAGGCGAGCAATGTCAAAGTAACTTAGTACAATTGAACAATGATTTTGTAAGGGTAAACAACCTAATGCTTAACAGGTCCCGTAGAATGGTTATGGTGAAACTACAAAATATAAAATATTGTAAGAAAAATTGGGTTTACACCAGTGAACTCACTGAGGTATACTTAGTATAGACTGTAAATCCAAGGCAAATCCATAAAGAATGACGGCAAATGGGACGTTGGTAACAATTGCGTATTCTTCTTGTGTACACATGCAGGAGGTGACAAGGTGAAAGAAAATTTGCGATTTGACCGCAAGTAAATTGACTTACAGACATTTGTGTTTGTACATGGGTAATGGGTCACGTGAGATAATGCAGCGAATGAAGTGTACGGTCAACTCGGGCTTTGAACTCAGCCAGCTTGGGAGCACATATGACAGATTCCAGTAGAGCATTCCACCATCTGCAAACGCGTACGTAAATGAAATCCCGATGGCCTTCCCTACGACTGTGCTGCTATGCCAGCTTGAGATGTTGACCTCTCCAACGGCTGTTGTGCCTAAGCTCTAGCACGTAGTGATAAGTGTGGTTAAGATTTCTCAAAATCTGGTAAGTTAGAATGAAGTCCCTGCGTAATCGCTGATGCTGTCCGCTGAAAAACCTGAGCACTTTTAACCCTTATTCATCCGAAAAATATACAGACCCTTGATTTTTTCGGTTGCCGGCGTTGGGTTATCTTCAAGGCGTTGAGATCTACCCTCAGCCATGGCTGTCAAACTTGTATTGCCTATTCTACATGTGGCCTTATGTAATAGCCGAGAAGTTATGGACAGATCGAAGGATCTACTCTTTCGAACGCAAGCTTCAGGAGGCTCACATATTAGACGCCCTTCATGACTCCGTTTCACCCTGATTTAAACATCCAAGGTGGACCTTGCTAAAACCCGCAGATCCTTCTCACCAGAAGATGTTTGTAGCTCCTAATTTCCGAGTTTGTAGAAGTACACCTGTTTGCGCCTTAGATGCAGGCCTCTATATTTGTCCACATTGAATCGAATTAGGTTCTGGATTGACATTGTGTATACCCTATCCAAATCAGTTTGAACTACTATAATATCAAATGGTGTATTGATCACTCTCCACACCTTGATGTCATCTGTATGAAGCAGGCCGTTCGAGCTTATGAGGCGTGTGGTATCGTTACAATACGTAAAAAATAATCGCGGTCCAAGTAAAGATCCTTGAGGCGTTCCGTATTTACTAGGATGGGATTTGACGGCAATTCCCTTATTCGTAGTTTCAATCGCCGATGTAGAAGAGAGTTTCTGATCTCTCCAAGAAGAAGATAACCGATACCAAAGGTCTGGAGTTTGAAGAACAGTATGTCATGGTCTGACCAGTCGAACGCCTTTGTGAAGTCAAAAAACATAAAATCAAGTCGTGTGCCAGCGTCTACTGCTTCATTCCATCTGTTGTTTGTTTAGGTCACGTTCCCTTGACGAAATAGTCTCCTGTCAAACCAGCGTCCCTTTTGTTGTACCGACAAGAGAACCAGGGACAGCGACACTCCGAAGTTTGAGTTATTCTACTTTGCTCTGCAAAGTAGGTAAGGCAGGATCAAAACCAACGGCTGAAACTTCTTAGCTCTTGGACCACGAAGTATTACTGATAATGTTTTATGAAACTGTAATAATTACGGAAACAGATCCGGCCAACTTTTCGCTGGGCCTTTTTGATGGTTATTTTAACAAACTTTCCTATTCAGGCAAATGGAAGCTTGGTTCAAACCATGAATTACATCATCGCAAAGTGTTGTTATACTTTCCAAACTGTATCTTTAATAATTTAGCTTACCTTTATGCACGTGTAACATGTGGTGACAATACATGTAGTACGTGTTGTTGCTTCACGGCAAGCACAATTCAGGTGTCAAAAATGCAGCATCATTACAATGAGGAACAAGAAGATGAGAGAAGCCCAACTATTAGACGCTCGAGATCAACGTGCTTACTACTTGTCAACAAAACACAGGCCACAAACAGCTGGTTGTACTGCCTATCTTAGCCTATATCCAAAAGTAAGTTTCATCGCAGCTCTCCTTTTCCGTTCCTCCTAATCGGTTTTGACGTAAAGATTACACAGCGCCGCTTTTCCCAGAGTCAATACAATTTGTACGGAGACCACAATGCATATATTGGGTGTCGGCGGAACCAAAAGCCATCTAACGTGTGATCGGGATGTGTCTATCGATTTTCAAGTAAATTGCCGCACATTGCGAGCCATAAGAAAACCCCTAGGGGTTCTAATGGCAGTCCCGAGATCAGATCGGATCTCACACGACGCACTACGCACACAAATGCGACTCCTGTGTAATCCAACTTACACAGCGCTTCACGCAGGGAGGTACGGACCAGGATTAGTTGAACGATCGACACTTTCTGGTCATTATTTGAGGACAGGATGATTCGCAGAAAACTGGTTGCCTGTGGGCTCTGTACTGACCGATGTTTAACCGGTAACACTAAAGTTACCCTTACGTACAAGGTCAATTTTGGTAAAACAATATACATTGCGTTGGCGGACGAACGTACACGTGGTACACAGCTGCCACTATTTCATCACAGCTATGTTCCCATTAAAGTTTATCGACAGACGTACGCGTAAGAAATACATATTTGATGTGCCAGTATTTCTAGCAAAAATAATGTTAGAACATAGTTACACTGGCCACGCCGTTAGAATGAAAACTAACTTCAAAAGAAACACTGTAGGAACAAAGCACCGCTTTCAAATTGATCCTCCACATTAGGAATAATAATGTCTTGGTGTATTTTGCTTTCCTGATAAGTACGCCAACTTCTATCTGGAATTTCTCTTGCATAAATAGCCTAAAATATTTAAAGATTACCTGATTGTTTCAGCTCAGTTTACTGCAATTGATGAATCATGATCCAGGCACCAAAATGTTGTGGATGCATTTGACACCAATCGGGTCCCCAATGTGTCAAAAATAAAGAATGATAAGTAACTGAGTTTGGACTTTATTTTGGTATTAGCAGAATGGAAGAAAGAATGAGGTGCAAGAGGCTAATCGCATTGAAGTATAAACTGCTACACGCAAATGGAGGAATCCAGAAGTAGCACTGACTGCAACAACACGCAACGCCCGATAGAGTCTAACTAACAGAAGACTTGACCAAGTCTCTCTGTCAATTTTTAAATTTCTCTATGCCACCTCATCTATTGAACACCTCGCGGTTTCGTCCAACGTGGTGCAGTGACGGCATATAGTGCTTGCCGAGAAAGGCGTTTAACTGATTTACGCAGTACATGGTCTAATCAACGTCAACAATTCAACCTCAACTGACAGTAACGTGAGGCACCGGTGAGTGTCATGCAAAAAAACAACGGGCGGACTTCAGCATTGCTCACTTGGTGTCCTCACCAGATACGTAAAATACTGCGTGAGACCTGGTGATCAAAGACGGCCAACCGTTTAATGTCTTCCATACGAACTCATCAAGTCTCAGGTGCATGCAGTATAACCGGCTTTATCATATTTTCTCCAAGAAGTATAGCTTTGTCACACACTGAGACCTAGCATCCACGAACATAGAATGAATCTACATTCAAATGTTTCTTGCCACTAGGTGATCTTCCAACTTTTGTTACTACAACTTATGCACTAAATCACATCACATTTGCGCCGAAGCTGTCATGCAAAAGCTTACATCTCTGCTCAAGCACAGCCAATTTTCGCCTGCCAAAGCAGCTGCTGGTTAGAGTTGGAAACTCGTTATCACAGTATGCGCGTTGAATGTGGTGTGCCTCATGTAACTATTGTATTTCGTATTTGTCAACGACCTGGTACAGCGGTTTTGTTTAAGTTTGCTAATATTCTCTGACAACATCAAGCTATTGCACAGGATTCTGTCAAAGGACGATCTGGATATTCTACAGCATGAGTTGGACATGGTACAGATGTGGCCCCAACAAAGTGTTGCGGATTTTCGACGTGAGTAAATGCAAATTAGCCTCTCTACGACTCCAGAGTACCTAAAGCTACAGGCTCCGAAAAAGCTTAAGTTCCTAAATTCGCCCCTTTGTCGAATACGCAATTCAGGCGTGGCACCCATCACGAGTGCACTATGTTACCGCGTTTGAGCTTCCGCAACGTCGAGTATCTAAATACATCAACAAGTCGAGCAACCTATCCTACGAGCAGAGACTGGAACTTTTGGTACTGTTAATATGACGGAATCGCCGAATACGCGGCGACCTGACACTGGCCTAGCTGTTTCTAAACAACCAAGTCATATGTGCCGAAGGAAGGAACTTCGTAACAAATGATAAGTCCATCCCTGTTACAGGAAAATTAGCAACTGTAATAGTGAGGTATCTGCTTGACCAAGTCTCTCAGTCGTCTGGTTAGCAGCCCACAAAAGTAGACATGGCGGATCAAAATATGGATCACGGTGGTTCCAAAGACTAGGCGCATGGACACGGATTTGTAAGCTGCACTGTATCCAAACTTTGAACTCTGCTACAAGCAACGCGCTCGGTGTGCGATAGCACCATGACCGATGACTAATATTTTATAAACGATGTATCTGAGACCCCAATAATCTCTTACTAATTGCTCCAGTGTGGATTGGAGAACACTTGCACCAAGGGCTTCAATATGTAGGCTTTACTCTACGCACCGGATATCCCAACTTATTTAGTTGTTCGGAGTGACGTAGACTGCTGAAGAAGCAGGCGATGCTCATAGAATTAAGTTCTCCCCTACCCGTCATTGACATCTTTCGTCCAGGGACCGATTTGCTCTTGACGTCATGTGCAATCGGTGCTACATATATTGGCAGAAGTAGGGTTAGACGGACATATACATCATGGAAGGAGATGTTGAACTGTCCACTTGCATTATGACTAGAGTGGAAACGCTTGATGCAGTTAGCAAGTACTTTCTAAAACGTCAAGGTTGTGATATAAAACATTAGTTTATAATATTCCCGAAAAAAGAAATCCAGCGGGTTTAAATCGGGTGACCGTGAGTGCCACTCGATGGACCGCCACGACCGATCCAACGTCGGCCGAATTCCTTGCAGAGGTATTCTCGCAGCGACCGAGCAAAATGTGCTGGCGAGCCATCATGCCAAGACCAAATGGTGCTGCCAACTGCATCCGCCTCCAAATATGGCAGTACGCATCTGTGGAGCAATTTCATGTACAACGATGGTATCAAAAGTAAGGGTTGACTAATATAAAAATAATTATCGGTCATGTTCCTGAAGAAGAAAAATGGTCTAGCGGTTTTCTGACCGGTAATTCCAGCCCAGATCATCCGCTTGGCGTTATACTGAATACGTGACGCTGTGTATCTGCATGGATTTGAAGTAGCCCACAAATGTTTTCTGTCCGTCCCATGCACACGGGGAACTGACTCATCCATAAACATTACGGAGTAAATGCACATGTGATCCGAAAACCAGCGGCAAAATGTATTCTGATTATCCGGATCTTTTGGGTTCAAAACCTGAACATGGTGGGTACGAAAACGACGAAGATGGCGTTCATTTAAAATCTTCTGAACCGCGTAGCGTGTGGTGTCACAGAGCTGGGTGATTCTAGGTAAACTGAGATCTGGCCTCTGATAGTTTACGTACGACGTTTCAAGCTGCAAAATGTGCACTATTAGTGCCGGGCCGCCCGGGTTTTCTGGCATCGCACACGCTCACAATCTTGTGGAACTTGTTCACTAATTGAAGCACGTAACGGCCGCTAACGGGTTGCTTTCCAACGTTTAGGGTGTTTGATTTCCCAGCTGATTTGGCGACGTTTGTCACATTAGTCAAACTTCCGAATAAATTGAAGGTGTTAAGCTTGTGGCACGCCATGGCATTCTGTTTTCAAGAACGTCACGGACGGTAGAGTAAACTCGTGTTCCATTGCTGAGACAGCGACAAACTGATAAATGAGAAGAATGCCACCGCTTATCTTGACCAGCCAAACTTTCAGTTCTCAAATATTGACTAGAATGTGTCGATCGTTCAAGTATCCCTAGTCTGCGCCCCATCGCGTGGAGCGCTGCGCAAGTTGGGGTACACCGAGGCCGCATTTATGTGCGTAGTGCATCGTACCAGATCCGATTGGATCTCGGGACTGCCGTTAGAATACCTCGGGATTTTCTTAGGGCTCGCAATGTGCGGCAATTTACTTGCAAATCGGTAGACACATTCCGATCACATGATACTATTGTTGCAAAATATGGTGCATAGTGTCATCAATATGCTGTACCACAGAACACGATGCAGCTCAATTGCAAGTGACCCCGTCATTGTGCAGTAAAACGGTCCCATATAATTCCACGAGGTCAGTTCGGGCAGTCCACGTTCGTATAATAAAGATTAAGGGGAAAATGTAAAATAGGCAGTACAGTTAATTCAAATTCTAAATGTGATCAACGTTGGTAATCTGTCCATTCATCGTGGTTACAAATAAGAAGGAAAAATCTACTACTTGTAAATATGTAGAAATTTAACACATTTAGTCTATCTCAGACAGCCGGCATACGCCCGGAAAAGCACTGTACGCGGGTGGGGGTGCTAACATCTCCTCTGCAAGTTAGTGGATACTGAGCGGAGCTATAATTTATCTAGTAACTAATTCATGATGGTCGGTACTGTCCCCCGTAGCTTAGTGTTCTTAACCACGGACTGGCTACGGTTAAGTTGCTGGTTCGAGACCTACCTGCGTTCGATGGAATACGCACTGCTGACCATTCGCGATAGGATAAAACGCGCGTGCAATGCATTTCCGGGCCACTGTCTGAGTGAGCTTAGAATTGACGAATGTATACGTATACCATCCAAATTCGCCTACTACTCCTTCTCTGTACCTGTAAATAGAGTAGTAGTTACACAAACAAAGCAGGATTGCACAGTATCAGTTACGTCGGTGAATTAGGAATTCCGTTAGAACGGGTCAATGCAGCCATTGGTACAGCACCATCTTTTTGCTGTGCTGTAAGAGAACATTGTGAAACCAAATATAGACAACTGGACCGGACGTCGGACACATTTGTGCATGTTGAATAATCTCGTTCCTATCCACAAGGCCAGCCTAGTGAATAATTAATCGATTCCGAATAGCGGCGAATCGAGCAAGGTGGACAAAGACCGGCCGATATGTCTGACTTTTGCTTTGGCTAAGGCATTTGAGAAGTTCGTGAAGCTCGATCTTCTGCAGCATCTCGAGTTGAAAAACCTCTTGACGCCCGCCCAGCACGGTTTCAATAAAAGGTTGGTCTTGTATCACAAACCTGCTGCTCTCGAGACACGAATGGTTGCAAGCGCTAAACCAAGGGAATTTTGGTTGATGTCATTTACATCGACTTTAGTAATATTCATGACAAGCCAAACCATGAGATTCGCCTACGGAAGCTGAAGATGTGCAGTGTTGGTGGATTACTGGACAGTGGATCAGTGACTTCCTTATTGGTCGTATGTGGAGGGTGCACCTAGACAAACATGTGAACGAGTAGTATCCCCCGAACAATGGCGTCCCGCAGGACATAGTCCTCAGGCAAATTTATTCCTGATTCACATCAACGAGTTGCCTCAGCTTCTCAGTTCTCCTTGCATGTTGTTTACAGGCGATCCTAAAGTGTGGAGGGTAAATGAGGCGCCCGATGTCTGCGAGCGTCTTCAAAGTGGCCTTGACCGCTTTTCCATGGGGTCAACATAGGTCAACCTTCCGATCAATCCGGTCAAGTCGGTATTCATGAGATTGGGTAAGGTTGGTAATGGATGAGTATACAATCTGGCCGACGAACAGTTACACCCAAAGTTATCCGTGGAAATCGCAGCGTACTGTCACACTGAGATTTAGAATCCGTTTGAAATACGGGCAGGATTTGCCCCAAATAACTGCCCATGCTGTGACTGCTCAAACACCGCCACTTCATTAGGTCAAAAGAGGTTGTCATCTGCTACTTCTATTCTATCATCAGACTAATGCTAGAGTACAGCTCACCCGCATACTGTTCGCTCACTTGCGTTGAAGTCCAAATGATTGAACGCTTACGGAATATGACCAAAATACTCAATCCTGGTTGACGAGGTATGAATATATCAAGACCGGTACACATTTGTTAAGTTAGTTTGTGCTCACGGGCAGGTGCAGTGCAATGTTTGTGCTGGTTCTAGAACTTTCCCCAAGTCACTGAGTCTGGGTTAGTCATGTAGCCACGATATGATGTACTCTTTTTTGTCATGCAATGTTTAGTCCTGGTTCTGACAAGTGGCAGCAGGTTGCGAAACGAAGGGACTTGGTTTCTGATGCTCTGTTGACCGCGTCACTAATCCAATCAAAGAACTCTGTCCAAACGTTTTCGAGCTTCGAGACTTGCATATCTATATTTTATTCGGAGACAGCGACAGAGTGAGGCGGTGACATGTGTTTTCGGATCATCTATTATTGCATATAGCAGCTCAATTCGGTAGTATATAAGGACGTTACCTCCTGTGCTGGGACGGTCGTTCTGGGGAGTGATATTCCTGCAAGCTCGACCTCAGCATCAGCAAGTAATTAGTGCAGCCAGATTTCAGTAATAACAAGTAAGTCGAAAGCATTTGCATCCTCAGATACCTAAAGTTGTTTTACCGTAGGGTGCTTGGGCCTTGGTCTACATACGAGAAAGTTCCGCAGCTTTCAGTAACGCGTTGGGGACTTTGCAATTTTACGTGAAGTTTCACCGGCCAGCAAGCTTCCGGAAACTCTTCGTATTTTCGGTGGGTATTTGGCGACTGAATTACGTCTTATTCATTGGCTTCATACTAAGTAGTACATGGAACCATCTTCCTACAGCCTAAGTAGACTGGTCGCTTAATTCAACAACAGCTTTTATAAGCTTATCAGACCGACTAATTGCGCACCGATCTATGGTAGTGCGCATCGCGTTTGGTTAGCTGTTTTATCTAGCATCCTTTCGGGGCATATCGTTTGTTTACTTCAGCCGGAACTCTGATGGTAGTCCGTAACGAAGCATTAACCGGCTTTTCAATAGTCGTGCAACCATTGTTTCAACTGCAGTAATACTTTTAACATAGTACTCATAAGTAGCAGGATTTTAGTTGTAACTCTGATAAGGCTTTCATCCCAACAGTTCACAAGCTACATAGCAGAGCCTAGTCCGGAAAAGCGCCAGACGCGTTTCGCCCTATCGGGGCTCGTCAGTGGCGCGCATTCCCTCGGTCCTCTAAGGAGGATCGAAACCATGACCGCTAGAGGCAGATGCCAACTAGCCAGCAGCTTAAGCCACTGAGCCATGGGGGATGTTGGCTCGGCTACATAATTTGCAAACTAGCTGGGATATAGCACCACCTATCTACCATTGTCACTGACAGCGGTTAGCCTGCGAGGTGATGACGTCCTCTCACTAGACGCTAAATCCATAGCATTTTGAAACATACTTGAGCCACATCCTTTAAAATTTGCTCATATGAGCAGACGTGACACCATTTTCTTTGGCGCGTTATCTAAGCAGAGTGTCTGACGAATGCAACAGCATGGTTCCTTTTCAAGAGTTGCAATTTCATGCTCATCGCAAGTTTCAGTTCTAAGAGCGCCTTGTAAGTTAATGGCTCTGGTTAAAGATGCCTTTCCATAATTTCCTAAGCTACGGTCAATTCAATAACGCTCGCTCCATGGGTGTCTAGAAAGACAATGATGGATAAGTGTTCATTTCTAAGTCAAGCGGTCGACAGCGAAAGCGATTCGACTTCTGTGATGGAGTACAGAATAACGAGCAGATGTCTTTGCTCTCCGTAATTCTGGGAGTTGTGGGTGTCATGTGGTTACTACTAACCTCCCACTGGTTCATGTTGTCCACCTGTCTAGCGCTTATTTACGCTGAATTTGATTCTGAGATATTGGAGCAGTATGAGCAGGGCATAGTTTGTTGTTTCATATAAATACCCGACAAACAGCAATGAAAATGTTAACGTTCACAGTTTTACGTGTTATGAGTCTGTCAGAAAGAGGTTTGATAATGAGTTTCGTTGTCTAGTGGTCGTGGCGGGCAGTAAAATCAATATCTTGGGAAGTGTATTTATCGCTAGTGTTGCATGATATGGCAGGTCCTGTGCTGTTCAAGGCCGACAGGGTTTTACTAGGGTTCTGACTAGAGAATAATCCGATTTGTTGTCATTTTTCACCACTGTGGCAACAGCCAATATGTATCGTGACATTTGGCAAATCACGCATGCATGATAGGGTAGACAATGTTATGTATGAAGTAGGAGAATTATGTTGCAGATAGTATCCTTGAGCTCAATGCAAGCATTGTGTGCTGTATCAGAAAGAATATACGATCATTTTCAATAATACCAGTTATCAGAGGTATGAGCTAAGCAAAGCGAGATAACAACTGTCCATAACCATGTGTTAGATTAAACATTAAGGAACCCTAGTTTGAAATGCAGTGGCGAGGTCTACAAACATGTATCCTAGCAGCAGAAGGTACCTAATACACGGAGAAATGAGTTGGACTAGGAATACTACCCTTTACTTATCTAGCCACGCTTAATTTGGTTAACGAAGGGAGGTTCGGTCCACTGCTGCAAACTTGCCCGAGGTGGCTAAATGCACCCTACTTCGGTTGCGGTACATAAATAGATGCTGTCGATATAGAGTCAAATAATCTAAGAGAGAGACTGATATCACGAATATAGTCTTAGGGGTTAGTGTGATGTTGCCTAATCTGTAGAACATATAATATTTTGAGTTAGATTAATGGGTGACAATATTGATTGCGTTTACTCGCTTCCTTTCGATTATCCAGTAGTAGGAGCGGACAAGAGTGAATGTTTGCAAAACCAGTCTAGCCTATGAGGCATAACACTAGGTTTAGCACGAATCCCGCTTTGGACTTTGTTATTAAGGTCAAGGTATGCACCACAATTACGGAAATCTCCAGAATCGTTTGGGATCAACCATGCTGAGCATGAACAATAACTGGCTGGATGACTGTTTAGCTCAACTTAGAGTTTGTGTTCAAAAGCTATGTAAGCCAGCTCAAGTTATTCAGTTGGAATTTGTTGCAGTCGAAATAAGACGAGCCGGCCGTTAGTCTGGATATGGTGTGTGAGACTTGAAACGCTGCTGAACGTGTAGTCTACCTTGGGCGTGTGGGCTTCGAGTACCGATGGTGGAAGTTATGGTACGGATATTCTTGAGACTAGCATGTTACGACGGATGCGATAAAATGTAACGCGATGGACACACTTCTTTCGCGTGGCACTTATCAATTAATCATAAGGTCTGATGATAGGAATGTCACGGATAGTCTGTGGAATTGAGATACGAATCGCCACGTAACGAGATCAGTTGTCAAACAGTTCCGCACATTTGTAGAGAACAATGTCATGTTCCCCGCAGAAAGAATGACAGCATACGGCAGGGTCTCTTTCCAAATTGTTGTGAGAACAATAGTCGCTTGAGTCAGATTTGTAAGTTTCCAAATGACTGAAACATAAGGAACTGGTATATCATCGGAAAATTGATAAGACGGCTGGTACTGATCTATGGTTTTATTTATATAAACGAGAACATTGGCATATTTATACCTTTACATTTTCTAATTTTAGAGAATAAGCAACCGTGGTTAAAACAATAAATTTCGGCGTGGCCCAAAGTCCAGCATTCCAGCATCAAACAGATGAATGACAAACTAAATCAATTTAAAGCTATCACATGCTGTTGATTGTCGACTAAACATTTTCGCCCTTCGTAGCTGCCCTGCTTGGAAAAACTTCCGACTCATATCATACTTCCACGACATTAACGCTATCCAAAAAGCCGTGATGACATGATTTCCAACTTGCATGTTTTGAGGAGAAAGGCTTAACTTTGAGAACATTATTGAGCAAACCAAAACATGTGCTTGACAAAACTCTCCAAAACTTGACAGTGAGTATACATACATAAGGTACTTGTGAGTAGCATGGATGTACTTAAACTTGATTAAGGTATCACATCGATCAAGTGAAGCGCTTTCATATCCTTTTATATTTGCCATTGAGCTATCTTATAACGGTGCTGTATACTATTTTGTGTGTGCAAATCCATTTCCAATTTCCGACACTCGTGCAGCGATACATTTAAACCTGTTGACTAGAAAGTTAACGATTTAATTATGTGCTTATCCATTCAGTTTCATTTTCGAGCAAGCCATCCTGTACGACTTTTCAAGCACAAGCGAATTTAGCTGAGAGAAATCATTGTTTCTCGTTAACCGCATCTATTGAGCAAATCGTGTTTCACGCGTACGCGTCTGAGCCCCATTGCAACGCGAGTCCCCCGAGTCGATCCAAGTGTGCATCGCACGAAGGTACTAATCTTGATCCAAACACCCAATGCTTCTTCTGTTCTCCGTTCATCAACGTACTGTTGCCACAATCAGTCACGTTTTTGCCAAAAATCGAATTCCCAAAAGGATCTCTTCGCTATCCTGACTGCTTTTTTGTTGCTACATTTCCATTGAGGTAATTTACCTGGCCTTTCTAGATCTCGAATATAGAAACAATAAAAGGTTTTAGGGAGAACAATTGCTTGAGTTGCAGTCGACACCTAGGATACATTCTCCATACAGCCTATTTATCTTTTGCAAGTATTTGTCTATATTCTCTATTCAAGTGTAAATTCTTTGGGGAGAAATTATGCCAAACTTATTCTACATCGGAGCGGTCGAGCACCCTGCGCAAACGCTCCATGATGGGCTGATGCACATCACTCTAAGGCTGAACATGTCATTTGCACATTCAAAGTGCTACCGACTGAGGCGAGCATGCACTGGGCTTTAGCTAACAGAATACAGACACTAGAATTTGTCGATCAATTCACTCAATTTGGTAGACGTGCAGGGTCTGGTGAAGATTACTGAACACATCATTCCTAGTGATTTCTCCGCATCTCACCCAGCTAAAGCAAATGTGAGACATTGTTTTATTGGTCCATGACATTGGGAAACATTTGTGGTAAGGAAGTAATAAGGCATTGGTCAGAAAACGGACAAATCACACTGAAGACAAGATAATTTCTTGGTCTCTTTCGCCGGTGGTTGCGGAAAACTGCTCATAATTGTTGCAAACATAGATGGAAAGCTGCTGATGTCTACCATGTAGGGTTTGGAATGGAAAACTGTGGTAACTGATTCAAGCGTTCATTAGCCTCGATCTAGTTAAAATAATAAGGCCTTAAGCGCCGCATATCCATTGATCACTTTCCTAGATATATGTGCTATGCTGTTAAGCGAAACCCGAGGAGTGCATTCGCGGAATTCGCATAACTGTATTGTGAAATTGAGGAAAATATTGAGCCCACTGGATTATGTCTCGGGTTGGATCATATTGATAGATATATATCTTAATTTAATCGGACCGATGGGGGTAGTCATACGCGCACCTTTATTTGACTGACTATGCCTTACGGTTAAAATTGTCCTCAAGTAATTACAACCACAGATTAATCCCGAATCATTCTAGGTTTGTTATAATTCGGTATTCCCGTCACAGTTGTTTAACCCGGTTTGGGAGCGTTTTTATTGTTCTGGTTAGGATAAAATTTCGTGCTCAGCAAGTCTAGTGTGATGTAGAGCATGAGAATCACAAAGTGGAGAAAACGACTTAGTGATAACTCGAAAGTGTTTCCTCAAGATCAACCTACTTTCCAAAAGATACCCTGTGAGGAAAACCACTTAGACTGGAAAGTTTATGAAAAGCATAATTTTGTCGCGTTTTCATGCTTCGCGATATGCACAAGCTGCATTTCATAACGACTGTTTTACAGTACAATGGCCATGCACGTGTGGGAGCGGTTGTTGTGGCGGCGATGATGTGCCTAGGAAGAATAATGATCATTCTATAATGTAGTATAGAGCAAGTAGAAATATATTCTGTTCAACTTTTGCGAAATATGGTGAAAAGCTTTATAAAACTTGCCAGCCGTAAATACCGTAATCGATCTGATGTAACACTTAATATAGCTGACTCACGGTATTGCATGACTCAGAAATGTAACATGTCATTGTAAGTGTGCAATCTTTGTTTGATTAAATTAATGGTAAAAGATAAAACTAACAAGGTTTTCAACTCATGCACAGATATTACCTCCATCACATGTTCAGACAAACTGTTCTAAATGTATGCCACTCTCCGTGCGAAGCACAGTGGGTGGGGAAATTGCTTCACATCCATCAAGACAAGTTTGTATCAGCGTCCGCATGCGCTGCATGGCCCTCGTATGTGCAGCATTAGCCTCAATATGAGGAGTTTACCGAAAAGTAGAATACAGTAGGTCATAATGAGGTCTACTCGCACCCGACGGTTAAACAAGGTGTATAGCTTTAGTTTCTCATACCGGTCTTTGTACCCCAAGCCACTTAAACTCGGGATGAGCATGGTAACAACATGTTTAAACTGTTCGATATTTTGTGCCTCGCCTCGGGTAATTGGTATGTAGGCGGGCGAACCATACACTAGCATTGGTATAATGATGGGAGAGAAGAGGCAACTGACAACCTTTTTCGACCATGTGCCGAAGCTACTTTTGAGCGTCCAAAGCATGCGCGGTCCGTTATCATATCGCCTGTTCGTGTTATCTAAGGACTTCAAATCGTAGCGCGAGAATACACCAAGTACCTTCACGGAGGTTGTGGGATATAGCGGATGACCATCAAGGGTGTAAGTTCAGCTGACAGCATCTTTCGCCAGCCTCATACATATAGACTTGGCTGGCTTGACCGAAAGACGAACTTCTGTTGACCATATGGATAGGCAGTTAAGGTTTTGCTGAAGTAGGCCACAGTTGTCGAGAACGTCAATAGCTCTCTAAATATTCCTGTCGTCCCCAAACAAAGCACACGGCGACCGAAAAAGCTATGGTAGATCGTTGATGCGTATCAGGAGCAGAGTGCGCCTCAGCACAGTGCCTTGAAGCACGCCACTAGTAGAGGGATACCAGTCAGTTAGATGGTCGTCAAACTGTACCATTCACTTTCGCCTAACCAGAAAGTCGCGGATTCACTGGTGCAGTGAGCCACCGACACTACACACCCTGAGTTTGTGAAGGAGAACCTCATGGCTGACGTTGTCGACGGCTTTACTGAGATCGCTGAGTATAATGTCGACAGACTTCCCTTTGCTTATTACCTATAATCACATGCCTCGTCACAAGCAAGTTTCTAAAGCATGTGCGGCCTTGCCTACAACCGCGTTTGCGGGCGTCAGGAGCGCTTTCGACTGTGGCAAATGCAATAATTCCTTCTTCACGATTTTCGCAACAACCGTTAGCAAAATAGTTGTCAGCAAAAGTGATCGGTAGTTGTATATTTTGATCGGGCTGCCCCTTTTGAAATAGGCTTTAGCAAGGAACATGTCTAGTCAATTGGCAAGGAAGCTTCGGACAGCGACCTTTTGAAAATCTCAGTCACATCAGGAAAGATGATGGTCGCAAGTGACTTAAGAATCAGTGGGAAAAGTTCATCAAGTTCGGCAGGTATGTTACCATCACAGCTGGCGCGTAGTTGACATAACGTTTCAACGTCTCAATGCAGATAGTCGAGTTCGGTAAAATCGGTAATCTCGCACCCGCAACAGACACTTGGTTATTTGCAAATACAGAAGAAAAATGCGCCCCCAACGCGGACGCACGCTCAGTGCGGCAGGTTAGGGGCTGTTCTTCCGGGCCATTTACCACTGGCACATCACTTCTTGGATTCAAGCGTCGCTTCACGTAAGCGAAGATTCTCGTTAGAGCAATCTTCGCGGCGATTGCAGCTGCCCTACGAAAAATCAGCGCTCGTTTATTTTTGCTTTTCTGTAGCAGTTCCGCTGACTTTCATACCTTCGTAGTCATTAACAGAGCCAAACAGGATGAATCTGTTCCACAATCTGCGCCGCATCCAATCAAGATTTCCAGACTACCTGTCAGACCAATGAGGCTTAATAGGTCCAGCCTTCTGACAATTCAAGGGCATAAAATGGGTACCAACTGAGGTTAATCTCTTGTGTAAATATCCAAAGTCTTCTACAGATGAAGCCTGTGCTAGAGACTAATCCAGGTGGCTCGCTACTCGAGATAGACCGTCGAAGTCAGTTTTCCAACAGTTGTTCGCTGATTCCAGACGACGTGAATACGGCAAAGATTATTCCATATCCGTTATGAACAGTGAGTGGTCGCTTTTATCCAGGGGCTCCAGGATACGAAAGTCACGCACTCGTTGTTCGTAGCTCGTTAATAGCAGGTCAATAAAGGATGGAACTGAACGTGGTGTTTACGCTTGTTGGCTCGCTTATGTGTTGAGATGCACCAGTATTAAGTATCAAATCCACTAACTTTGTTTCAACCTCATCAAATCCAGGCGTCAAGTGCACATCGCCATCGTATTCAAAGACCGTTAAAATCGCTCCTAAGTAGAACGTGTGGAAGATTCACGTTAGCAATTTTCTATATGTTGATGCATAGCACGGAAAAGAGCTGTTCATCGCAGGTAAATACCATTGGGTAAATCAGTCCTTCTCAAGTAATTATTTCGCCCTGATGGCTGTACCTTGGCCTCGACCAACATAGTGTATTTTTCAAAAAGGCACATTTGTCCTAAATCATTTAGAAATTAAAGCCACAAACAAATTGACTCATTTCATCAGGTCGTTCCTCTAATGGCATATTACATTACGTCAACTCGTAGATATAGTGCGACCAGATATGCGTTCCAATACATTTTGCTTATAACCCTGTCCGACTATAAATATGTATAATTCTAAGGCATGGAATGTCCATTAACCAAACATAAAGGCTAACAGCTGTTTAAAAATAAGTTCTTCGAAATTATTATCGTTTGAGGTGTAACTATTCATTACAGTTCTTAGTGATGGGTGGATTAGCCTAATGTTAGCTATACTAGGTATTGGAAGTCAGCTGCATGTTTCGCAAAGAACCGAATTATATTCATTCATTGGCAATCAAAATGCCTCTCATTTCTGGAATAGTGATGCGTTCTCCGCTAACATTAAATAACGGAGATATTCTAATCCAGCTATTTATATACGCGACCGAAATCGCATTTAATATTTAAGTGATACAGATGAATATACACACTATGGATTTTAATTTGCACTGTGATTAAACATGTGTCTTACACTCTATATTTTTTTCAAAACGTTGGAAGCTGCTGATTCCCGGTTTTATTAAAGACTGTCCATCTTGAGCGACTGTGTAATGAAAGGCACCAACACCGTATCCAATTATGCCCCTGCAATTCGCTAAGTAGTCGCCTATGTTCGGCAAATTTTCGTTACCAACCATTGAAAATGGAGAGGCCGCGATAAAACCGAATTCGGTTGGATGTGACCATAACGTTAATGTTAAGGGACAGTATTCTGGTTTCATTGCTTATGACCTAAAGTACATACAACACATATGTGCATCAGTGCTATCGTGTATTATACCAATAAAAATTATTTCATTACAACACAGAAGACGGGCAGAAAACATGGATTTTATACTGTACATAATTAAAGATCTTTGCAGCAAATTACTAAGGACGTTGGCTGGCTTGCTGAACAATCGGCATGACGTGCCAACTGGGTGATATGTGTTTAACTACTCTCTGCAAATGGTTAGACAGCCTTGGGCCAGTATATATTAGATTTTCATTTAGGAAACCTTTTCGGCATGCAAGACTTTTAACCGTCTAATAAAATTTAAGATGACAGAGGTGCCATGGAACTAGATGAACTCACCAATCCTTGTTTTACGATGATAGGACAATGCCTCCATGCAACGTCATGTCAAAATTATGGAGATCGTTGACTGCTGCTTGACTAGCGGCCAGACGAAAACCTGGCGAACTCGGCAATGATTGACTTGCTTCCAGTAAAAGCCATGTCCCAATTTCGATCCGTCTTTTTGCGGTTAGTTGCTCAGCTAATGACTCCGGATGGCGTCTGTAAACTAAACACTGTTCTTACAGATGGGTAAAAGCTTGTACTTTAACTACCAAGAAATGTTGGAATCCTGGGTGTTGTGGTCGATATTCGTTGTACGGTATACGTACTCTAACTTCCGTGGGTATTTTATGTACACATTTATAAATATATATATATATATATGTAAATATATTAAAGGACAAGGTGGCATAAGTCGTTGATTAATGGTGCAAAGCGACGGTTGTCATGGATTTGAATCTTAATGAACCAGATAAATGCACAATACCATTGATTCCCTATAGGTTAAAATTTCAGTCTAGTGCGTTCTAGTCAATTATATGCATAAAAGGCAGAACCATTGTTTCGGAACTATAATACACATTAGCAATCATTTTGCTGTTGTAATGTGATAGTATATTTATGCAATATTGTATTAACATACGTATGAAAATAGTAAGCATTTTGAGACACCCTTAGTGCCTTAGAGCGGTACTAATGCAGAATTGGTTTCACGAATATCTGGATAAACCAATTTACAAATACTTGTGTACCAGGGGCCCCCTGACAATACAACCTAGGTAGAGTAATGTGAAAAAAAGATATAACACGAGGTTGTGTATCCTAGTACCTATTTTGCTCATGAAACTTCTGGTCAACATATGTTCACCATATGTACACATTTTCGACATTGACGAGCAATTCGCAATATCTTATTTTACTTACATTTTAAAAGTAAATTGCACTGCATGTGTTCAACTTTATCTTGATATGCAGGCGGTAGTTTATTCGATGATATTTCGCCAACGTATGGTAGTTATAGGGAATGAATCTCTGTGTGAAATTGGGTGAAGATTTTCTACTGAAGAACATGCGCTCTCAAACTAAAATGATAGCTCTACATCCTACATAAAGTGTAAAGACATAAGCAATGGTTTCCACAAACGTACCTTTCGACGGTACGACAAAGCACTGGGATTAATAACAACATTAAATCTTTTGCGCTTGTTTCAAATTAAATTTGAATAAATTCCACCAATAGTAAAACTTCTCTACAGTGAAAGTAACTCCGTCTGCAATTGATTAAAGGTAGCTGAGGCCATATAGTCCGTTGCAACACTTTAGGCATTTGGTGTATATGTGTTTGTCTGATGAGTATTATCGAACAAATATTTCGTAGCTGAATTAAATACTTACAAATCCAGATATGTTTACGTGAAAAATGCCGTTGGGCGACAAACTTAGTTACGTGATACGTTCAGAAAAAATAGTTGCTAACACGAGCTATCCTATTGCCAATCCATCAGTAAACACATAGTTAACGAATTATACACTACGATATAAACTTTATGACTGACATTAACCCAGATTATTCACTAAATTAGTCAGGGATGGTGGTCACACAGTCAAGTTCAAACTTTTCGTGCTAGAGGCCTTATTTCAGATTACAATGGCGGTATATACTGCATTTACACGGCTGTCTGTGTTGATTTGATTAATGTAGGCACATGCCTACATCATTTATCCTAATAAACCACTTATTTACAAATGATCGTTATTAACATACGCAGGCAAGATCAGGAAACTAGTTAGACTATTGTTTAAGATTATGAAAGCCGCATGATATTTATTGTAATTCGCGACATAATATTAAAGAGCCTTTTGATTTAACTGGATGATATCATGTAAACCTTGGAGCGAAAAAATTGACAAATTGACAAATACAAGAATGGGATGCTTTATAAATGCTAATGCCTTTAAAATATTCAAGAATATTCAGACAAACAACACATTTATATCATATTTGGATGTCCATGGCGTGATTAAAAACTTTAGTAGTGTGCAGTTGACATGATGGCTTACATAAGATAATAAAGTATAGAATTTTAGTATAAGTTCACGTATGACCCTCTCAAGCACACGAATGACGTGTCTACGCAACTTCGCTGGTTGGTTTTTGCAGCTGGTTTTTGATGTATTTGGCCTGTTTGCTGTTAATTTTGACTACGAATGTAAGCTCCATATTCCGTAACTTACCACTGCGAATCAAAGTGTATTCATTTTGCGCTATATATTGGTGAAAAATAAAATCACGTTGCCGTTTGTTATTCTGCAATGTTCCAAAATTAAGTCACTGTTACATGTGTACTACATTTCCGTCGTCAGATGCACCGGCTGCTCCTTTCAACAAGCTTACTATGTCAGGATGTGGTGCTCGGCTTTGTGCGATACCCTATAACCGCTACAAAACAATAACCATTGAATTTCAAGCTGGTGAGTTTTTCAATTAAGAAACATACGCCTGCAAGCTAAAATCTGAGCTCAGCACAACCAAAGAAATTGAATTCATCATGTCTAAATTGATAAATGAAAAACTGGGCGATTACAATGTAAGTTAGCGCGTTGTGGTCAAAACCCGCACGCCGGTTTTGATCTTTGCTTTGGAAATGGACTGCGTTCCTTTTGATGAAAAGGAATGCGGAATATCAAAACATGGGACTAACTACACCATATCTCATCCCTTTATAATCAAAGAACCATGGCTAAAGGTAAGCAAAATTTCCGTACTAAATCATAGAACCTGAGCTTACCATCAGGTTGACGACGATTACGTGCCGCAATTTTGCGAATGGTTTTGGTCGGATAACTGCCATCCTCAATTTTTCATCACTGTATACAAGTAAAACTAAAGCTACCCTCTGCGAATAAACACATTTGGTTTGCTGATATTTCAGGGCCATAATACGTTGGAATGGACGTTTTGGTCTGGCGGAAAACGCATAGTTTGTTCCTTCATTAAAGTTTGGGTTTATTGACTCACCCCGTAAAATAGTGATTGGTTGGTGAGGTTGTTTAACTTAAACATTTCACGCATTGGTATTTGCTAATTGTAACCATGAACAGAGTAAACATCTTTTGCAGATATTCCACATTTCATGTCCTGCTTTTTCACGGACGGACAAAATGAAGAACTTGGCAGTTATTAAAATGTGGAATGTCTAATTTACAAATTGGCCACTTTACTATTACCTTGTGTACTCGGTGTACGAGAAAACAACACATGATTAAATTACGAAGTTGGTGGGTTCACCGGTTCATACGTAATCTGCACAGTTTGTAAACTTCGCACCATTTTCAATAACCTAATTTTATACAAAATTGTGTGCCTACCATCCAATTCAGGGAAATTTAGATGATCAATTGGGCTTTATGCACCTAGGCAATGGAATATTAGTGATCAAATATTACACTAAGAAGGCGGATATGCATACTTTATATAAAATAAATGGTCGGCTCATATCATTTGTTTGGCGACTTTGAATCAAACTGATAATTTAATTTGGCTTTCTAATTAAATGAATATTACACTAAGATGTTAAGTCACTGTAAGAAATATAAAGTTTGTATGCAGAAGATTGATGAGAAAAACTATGATGGGTGTAAAACGTATGATTTATGCGTTAAATAAAAACCTCCTACACGCAAGTAAATTCTTGTTCAGAATAATGATTTAGAGCAGATTTCTTTGCCATCCAGCGCCATAGATAGTGCGTTTTACGGACGACAATAATAATGTGTAGCTTTCCGAAAAAACTAAGAACCAATTACAAGGAACAAGTAGATCCCATGACGCGTAGTACATGCTGTTGCACTTCTTCAATGGCTTCAAAGCATTTGAAGCCAGAATGTAAGGGTATAGAAGTTTTAATCATATACCCATACAAATATACCAGATGGGATAAAGATTCCTAGGTCTACAATTTCGACGATCAGAGAAAGAGCAATTGTCATATACATTGGGGAACCGGCGTTCAAAGCTGACCAGATATTACCAACCCAACCATAAGACAATCTTGTTTCACTACTTTAAAATGTAAGCAGGAACTAACGTAATAGCAAATGTACACATTTCGTGGGCGCTGTTAAGCTATATCTTCATCCTATACATTGAAAATATGACTAAAGATAACAGAATGGTTCCATGACAGACATCTACGAAAGTGATACAACAACTTTGACAACTTCTAATTAGAAAGCATAAACATAGATACACCAACGGCAAACAATATCCACGTAAATAGGCTTTATATGTTTACGCAAAGGTAAGATAACTAGAAAACAAGGGAGCGTTCTGTGAGATAGCCACAATTAGATAAGCCCAAATCTCTCGCTAAGCATTCAAGAAAATTCCTGCACAAGCTGTAGTCTGTCTAATTTTATAAATTCATTTATACTTCTGTTACTTAGTATGCATATCTAATAGTGCATGGCGAGGAATGTATACTTGCTGTTTTTAATATTTAATATTTTCCTGTGTACTTTGTTGTGTCAAAATCGATAGGATTTGAGTTGAAATTATGATGTGTATTTATATTTTACTGTGACGAATCTGCTACGTGTTTTATTGGTTTACATGGCTCCTTCTGGGAAACCGTCGATGTTCATAATTTTGTCGCACTATGTTTAAAATAAGAAAAGTTTCCCTAGCATACAACGCTATTACTGGTCGTGAACAATATCAGTTTTGATGACAGCAAAACTTTGTTTATGTTCACTTGGAAACGACTACCAAATAGAGCACAAAATGATTGCAAATATCTATGCAGCTTATTATAATGGTGCTCAGATTGACAATATAAAACAACGACATTTGTTGTCATCTCCATGGATATTGTGCTTGTTCATGTCGTATTTTCTATTTGTTCATTTTATTCAACTAATGAAATGATATCATGGGAGCTAAATGACATCATGGCATTATATTGATAAAGTATCAATGTCTTGTGTTGTCCGAGGAATGTTTTGTATGCATCACTTATGTTTGGTAAAAAATTTACGCAACTGTGAAGCCCACATCTGTGAACTTACCGTAAAAGGCATATTAATACTTGTATATCCGTTTATTAAGAATTCGTGTCGGTTGGTGGGTGAAATGTCAGCCCGTTGTGGTTACTTGATGAACAGAATTCAACGCAACTAATAATCAAATACTACCTCCTATGGGTGTTTTTTAATATGGGTCCGGTGGGCACGTAAATCACTAATATCGAAAGCGCGTTCCATGACTAACTAATTTGTAGACAAAACTATTCCAGAGGCCCTACAGCTAACTGTATGGCACAGCGAGTTTCAGCTGGTGATGTCCGGATTTTATGTCACAGCTAAGGTCCATGAGATAGCGGCAAACATGACGGCGATTCGCCTAGTTCTGGCACCACAGAATCAAGTCTCAATGTAGAGGGCAGTAAGTTCCGCTGAACACTCGCATATCCTTCAATCTCAGATCTTACGGTAGCTGGAACGATCCGTTCACAATATGTTTGCTCTTTGCTAGAGGGTCACCAATCTAACTGTATCACGTATTATCCATTATTGTCAACCTGTATCGCGTATTCTACTTGAAGCCATATATTTGCATTGAACATTTAAAAGAAGATCGAGGGGTAAAGCTGCCAGCGCGCAATCCGTTTGCGACAAACATTGTTGTTAAATCTTTTGGATGCCTCAGTGACTGCACCGAACAGTCAAGTTTTTGTTGCGTCATCAAGCAATCGTCGCATTGCTGTGATGCGATATTCGACACATGGTCTTCACGCTAATATGGGTTAGTGCGTTTGTGCCGTTATTGTATAGATTTCCAGTTCCAGAGTTGATCGGAATTATGATTGCATTTGGCCGTTTAAAGCAAGGCCGGTTACAGCAGATCGCGAAAGGCATGCCTATCAAACGCCCCCATACCTTGGTATCATCGAGAAATATATATAACTCCAATAGATCATAACTTAATGTCATTTCAGTAAGCGAAGGATAACCGCAGCCACAAAACTAACATTTGTGGAGTCTCCTGGTCCACATCATTGGAATTAGAAATAAGTTCCAAAGTCTAACTTGGTGCCGCAGCTGATGGAATATATATACGATCCATGCGTGGACAGAGTTTCAACTTCCCTAGGATTATAGCTTATGTTGATCTAATCTAGCTATAAAATCGAAATACACGAGATAATTCCTGGTCCCACTATCGGCTGCTTCGTCCAACTGTCACATACAATCACAGATTAGTTGCACATCACCGATGATGATAGAATGCGTGTTACACCGGCGCTATGATTGCAGAGCTTTCTAGGTAGTTTTTAGTTCGTCATTAGTAATCTATTCCATCAACTTGTAGCGAACATAGAAGGTAGTAAACAGACGATCTTCGGCGGGCTGTAGACAGCAGATTACATTAAAATCGGGGTAATATTACCCTGCATGCCTACGCTATGTGACCACTGTTTACCCTGACATGAACTGGTACAGTTAACACACACAAAAGTTCACCAGAACAAAATTTTTCTATAATGGAAAACCCAAGTTGGATGCGAGCACATTTCGTCAGATGAAATTTGGTTGTACAAAAATACAAAGGTTGCCCTTTTCTTGAGATGCATTTCAGTGAATTCTTTTGAATGTGGATATAATGCCAACAATGGTGGTAACCTTAGTTATTTTTACAATTTTCATGTGCTTACAAAGTTAGTTTGTAATGAATTAATGGTACACACTATCGTAGCAAGAACTATGCTGCAAGTAATCAAATCCCAGGGATAGTTGAGGTTATCATTGATCAAAAGATCACTTCGAAAATTCGCTAACCTTGGCAGGTGTTCCACCTATGGTAATGGTGGTTAGACATGTCATCTCGGGTAGTACTTCCAGGATTTTGCAGTTGTAGATAGGGTGGGACATCAGGTGATCGGTCCATGGCATGGAGAAAAATCCAGTGGTAATACCAGCGTTGTGATGTGAAGCAGAACTACTCGTACCTAATGGGCATTTATGAGATAGCTAAACACTGCTTGGGTTCAATGGGGAAATGTACGGTTCCAAGCATTAACAGACCAAACTCGGTTATTTATTCCAAATTAGATAACTAATTGTGAACGGGTATGCATTCCAAGTCAGACACCTCATCGAAATTACTGAGGAAACGCCTCTTGCACCGGGCAGATGACAGTGACATCAAGCTGGCACAGCCAGCGTTATGCGAGCTGTGGGTGCTTGAGCAATTCCCCACCTTAAGGTGAACATATTAAAAGCACTGGCAAAATTAGTAGCAAAATTAGTAGCAAGCCCATTGGCTATTTTATCACGCTATTCGTAAAATGCAAAGGAATTAGTTGTAAACCGAGTATACTTTCCATAAAAACATGGATTACGAATTCATCAAAGGCTATTCATGAATGAGTTTTATGCACCATTTAGTTATTCTTACACTGCGTGCTTCGGTCGGTATAATTTCTTCATTTAGCTGTCGCATAGTTGTAATAATGTTTAGCTTTAAATCAAATTAGCATTTCCCCTAACTTCTCTATTGTATTTACGACCGAGCTACTACCGGACGATGGTAATATTACAACAACCCAGACCCCAAGAAAACCACTTACTTCACGCCTCTTGTGACATGAAGAGCACTGTCACACATGAAAATGTAGTCTTCTGTAATTGTAAATCCTTTTTTCTTTGCCCGTTCACCCAGCGGAGGGATCAGTTGGTGCTCTAGTAGTGTTTTATCCTGCTGGTTAAGGTTACCATGGACGAGGTAGGACCGATGATTTCCGTCGATGATCATAACACTTCATATCGTGACCTGAGTGGAATGTTTGTCTCGTTGAACGATACAGGCTTTCATCATCTGTTCTCCAGATAATCGCCGGACATTAATAGAATGACGCACTCAGTGATCATACTACATGTGACGAACACTCAGATGGTATCTTGTCAGAGTATCGTGTCTTGATGGATCATCTGGCTCTACGGTTTTCTCGATGCATGTTTGACTGTTGGACAGTCACTGCTATTTTACAAAGATGGCTTCGTGCCACCTAATCCCTAGCCAGTCTCGTTTCGTCTCGTTACTCTTGACTTGTCTTCAGTTTGTTTGATATCGGTCTTCTACAGTGCCGATCAAAGATTTCAATACCAATTTTGTTTGTGGGGCAACCGTTTGAGTGTTGTCACTTTTCGGTATTTATTCTTATTTAGTAATACACTAGTCACAATGCACTTGTCTTTGAATTTGGATTTTTCCCGCGGGATTGTGGATCAGTTTCCGCTTGTTAATTCCTTTCCTTTGAACGTCGTTCTGTTTACTCTCAAAGGTTTCTAAGCTTTTTATTGCTTATACACTTTACCCAGACTAAGCCCTCAGTCCGAGCACATAGTGTGATCTCTGAAATAGTTGCAAACAATTCATCCATCCTACTGTGAAATTCCTCACAGCTTCCCTCGTTCAATAAATATCGTCAACATAAAAGAATCATGCCGTCTGCTCTCACCGACTTAAATAATGTATAGTATGCGTGTGCACGGGCTGAGCCATGGCTCAAAACGCGATATCGTTTCTTTGTAAAACATATTATCTTGTTATCGTTCGCCATAATTCTCTCTCAACTTGGCTCATTGTTGTTCAAATGTTTAGATTCGCTGAATACAAGTAAATTTTTTTACACAAATGTGCTCATAAGTAAGTTCAATTGTGTCCTCAGAGGGCGAAGTATGGTAGAAGAGGTTAGCGTTGTCTGTTAGCTGGGAGTTTACTCATATATATAGGCAGAAATATTTTTCAAATGAATTGCTCTTTTCTCGAACAAGAAACCTGTGCTCCGAAGTTTATCTCAATGAAATTTTAGAGAAGTTTAGTCATTGCCTAAACGAAAGGATTTATCATGTTTAATGGACGAAATGTATCGTCAACGTAGACTAGGAGAAGCGAACGACCAAGTGAGCTACCTTAGATAACATCACTACAGCTCACTAGTCATCTAACTATATGCAGATAAAAAAACAGCAGAAGATAACTAGAACACATGACACGGTTTCATGTATTGAATACGGGAAATAATTTGGTCCCGTGCATGCTGCTTCCACAGCAGAATGTATTAACGATTTCGGTGATGGCGCAGCCCAGGATCAGCACTCATCTAAACAAGGATTGACGGTACACACAGTGTTGATGACGGTTATCCAGTACCGCAAAATCCTCAGCGCCATCTTACGATACATGGCATAGTTGTAAAGAATGGATTCCATAAAAGTCTCAATGCTGTGTTACGTAATGATGGCCTGTAGGTCCACATTACTGTTTCGGTGTTATAACTAACTGCTAGCACAACAGTAACATTGGTCACGTTGCTTGAACAGGAGTTTTCGTTCATCCACGAGCAATATTACCACAGGTAACTGAATCAAATCTAGGATAAGTAATGTGCGAAATACCCCACTTAACGATTTGGAATTGAAATGCTGAATACTTTCTATTAAATTATCAAGGAAAAGTTGGGTAAGCTGAAAGAAACACTAGGACAAACTTATCTGCATTCGACGCAAGGATACGTAAGGTTGCTACATACCGTTCTGGAAGATGAAACCCAATTGAGTGTGAATATCGCGAGTCGTGAAAGGATGGATACAGCAGACCGCATTCGGGATTAGATACAACATAATAAGAAGGATAATGCAAGCGGCAATAAAAGCCAACGTCGTAATCCATAGTGTCGAGATCAGCGATTTGTATACGGGAAAACATGAAGATGGTTTAAAAAGGAATTAAATAATGGTATGTGGCTGCATTTGATAAATAATACAGAGTACACAAAAGACGAGGATTGCAGTCTGTAGTCCTAAACATATAGTACCCTACATGCTAGAAACTCGACTGCGTCATCATTTGGCTGTTCACACAACGCAATCGAAGACATCAGCATGACCTACGAGTAAACATGGAATTTGTCAGCATTGACATATGTCATATTTTTGTAGAAAGTAGAAGTCACGATTAAAATTCACGCTGAAGTCATGTGTTAAAATTTGCGCACCTAATCGTCAGCCATCGGTAGCTCAGGTGGTAGAGCAGCGGACCGGAAATTCGTGGACCGGGGTTCGACTCCCCGTCGAAGCATATTATTGTGCGTGAATTTTAATCGTGACTTCTACTTTCTACAAACTTTACCCTTCTCACAAACTTCCAACATATATCATATGGTCATTAACGTTCTGCAAGCCCTTGAAAGCTATTTGCGAATTTATCTATTTTTCGATGAGGTTATGAAGCTTACAAAGCTGTTTGAACTTTCAGAGTTGCGGGATTAATCAATGTCGTAGGTCGGTGGCGTAGAAATTAAGTTTTGTTATTGCCAGATTTACAGCATAATGAATTATTACTGAACATCAAGCAGAAAACAAGTTGGTCATTTCCGAGTGGCAGCTAGGTTAGCACAAGCTTAAAATCCTGTTTGTCCATACAACGTGTATGGGTATAGCGAAGCGAATTTTTAATGCTTACATATAATTACCAAATCTTGGCTCAGCCTATAAGTAGTAACCAAAAACCGGAAACTTACCATATCTAGACACCGCAGTATCTCGTTAAAGGCTAAGGGTTCCGTTAACCATTTCCGGCACTGAGAACAGGCATCTTATTCCTAAAACATCCTGCATTGAAACCAACGGGAATTTTGTAACCGGGATGCAAACTGCTGTTCATCGCGACCTAACGGTGCTCAAATAATGCCTAGGATTTGGACTCATTCAAAAGGATGTAACTGCAGAATTTATATCCTCGGCTCAACGTTAAGTTTATACCGGACTCCTCATTTGATGGGTTAAATTTTTATGACTGAATATTGATGCTTGAGGATTATTGTGTTTAGCTATTCGCACTTGATCGAATCCACTACTACCAAACAACGTGTATGGTTGCAGATTGCAGCATACTCAGTTAAAGTAAATGTTCAGAGGATTCGCTAAACACCTGTGGAATCGAACTCATTGAATGCCAAGTTACGAGATGTTGTATTGAATACCAAGTAGAATGGGTATTTTCTTTCAGACCACCTCTACACTGAGTAGAATATTTCTTGCAGAAGAAAGCATTAGTTTCCAATTTGTGATACTACTAACTAGTCGGAAGTAGCTTTACGTTTCAAATTTTGCTAATCTCTTTTAGTTCAATGGTGCAAACAAATTTCTCGTTGTCTGCAGTCTTAACACATCTCCATGTATACAATTGCATATGCCGAGAATAGGGCACAAAGCTGTATATAGTAAGGCGACTGGTTTCCTTCACAGATGCATAAATAGTGCTGTTCGTTATGACGTCAAATATGGGCATGAAACTTCAGTTCTGGGAGCTCATTTATTAAGTGTTTTACATAGTGCGCTCTATATAGCGCGACAGTATTTGATCGATATACCCAATATTTAAGTTGTAGACAGTAACGATTCCACCTTGAACAAAAATAACTCATTTTGGATGTCCTCCCGAATTCCGTTTTGGTGCTTGGAAGTCTTTAAAGACAATAAACCAAGGAACTCGCTTGATAGATTGGTACATCACGCTATGCGCCCATTTAATTCCCACCCATCGTTTGCTTCAGAACCTTGCACACCAGCTGGACGACTGCGCATCATCTACATATGTTATTTGCAAGAACTATCTTTGTAGACACTTCCTTCTTAAGGGAGCACTCCTACAATCTATTAATACCGGTTGTCTATTATCAGAGAGGCATTATTTAAAATGAAGCCTATGAGACGATATTAAAATGGTACAGAAGGATGCGTTAAATTTGATATCTGTATGATGCTAGTTTTTGATTTGGTTCTTGTTGCTTGCAGCAGCCATGGATGTAAAGTTATTATCACTGCGTCAACTTACAGAGCAAGATGATTTCGGAATGTGATGGGAGGAAAATTTCCCTACCTTCGCCGTCTTAGTCATCATAGTGTATTAAATTAACGTAAAAACTGGTCAGACAAATGTAATGTGTCTCAAGATTAACTAAAAGACAGTTCAAACCAAGCCAACTTAAGGAATTACTTTATGCATCTTGGGCGGGTGCATAGTGAGTCCAAAAAAATACAACAGCGGCACTAAGATTCGTTATAGTTAGATGTGTTTGGAAAGATTTCCATGATAATATTATATCTACTGGTAATTTAAACAGTGATTAAAAAAGGTAATGCTAAGCGCAAACAGAAACAGCACCGACAAACTAAATAGCACGTGGGTATAAAGTGAACGGACGAACTGCACTGAACTGTTATTTTCTTTCACGCATCTCATATCCTTAGAATTTAACGCTGCAGTGTCCTAACCCAATATAGAGATAAATATAAATGAAACCTTTAGTTTTGTTAACATTCATGAAAACCAAATTTTACCCGCTAGAACTAAGACACTGCTTAAACGCCGTATGGTAAACGTCACAAGGACGCTTTCAAAGGTGGTTACTGTATAAAAAATACCTTAAGTTTTGACTCAATATTCCTCTGATAGACCTTGGTCATGCTTACAAAATAAACTAAAGATTGAGCTGAACTATTAGGGGAAACAGTTTTGTTGTGGCCATTTACACAGAAGCACTGGTAGCACATGAATCAGTAAGTTCATCAAGCTAGATGTAACTGATGGCCTACTTCGATCAACATTGATTCACGGTTCTGGTTTTGGGTAAGAACTTCAGATACTATGTTTACTTTTGATGGTATAGTCACGTAGTGAAATTAAATGATTCATACAAATAAACTGATGGATTTATTCTAGTGGTCGCATGTTGTATCTCACATGCAGCGGTATGTCACTGTAGACAAGTCAAGCCAGGAATTCGCTTTCATGCACTCATAAAGGATGTGTTTTCAGCAAAAAGGTTAAGTAGCACTTAGTGGAGAAGTGTGAATACCGGGAAGCAATCTGTCCACAGTTGCATCTATATGAAGCAAATTCGACAACGAGCCATTTACAACGACCGTTAAATCCGTCGGAAATTTGTATATATCTAGCTATCAGTGTTGAAATTTTCATTGCCAAAAGAAGAACAAAACACAGGGAGATAACGGTCGTTACTTTCCAATCTGCCTTTGGTGATATGCGCAAGGGATGATTACGGCCAGCTTGTATAATGTCAGGAAGCATCAAGTGGAAAAGAACATTGTCGCCTAAGTATCGGATAAAAACAAACAAACTAGGGAGAAAATCAAAGGAAGTATTCGGTGGTTTCTGTTATGTCTACCTTGCGAAATCCATTGTAAAAACTGCACGAATGATTTTGCCAAGACTCAACCTGGCACAGCAACCTCTATTGTATTATGCATTTGAAAGATGAAAACCGGATACAAGCCGTGCCATTCATAAAGCTTATTCCTAAGGTTGACGTGACACGCGCGAATTATCTAAAATAAACTTATTTTGGGTAATTTCTCGAGGTTTCGCACTTTGTTTCTAACTAGCAAGGGTGGAACTTATCCCTGGCTATTTTCCAAAATCGCACATCACATGGCACTAAGGACGAATGGAACCGACCAACCATCATAATCATCGTTATCATCATCATCACTATAATTTTTCGTAGTGACTACTGAAAACCTAGACAATGTGATCGACGGAGAATGGATAAGCAAAGTATGGACTAGTGAATTTCCACTAGTCTGGGTAGAGGAAGTAAAACGTGAATCCCTGTTATGCTTGCATTTTATTAAAATAAAGTAGCAGTCAACTTACAACAGTAATGAAAGTGCTCGTAATGGAATAATTTCAGTGACATGCAAAATCGGAAGAGCATAGGAGTTAAATTATCGTCAGTCTGTAGTAGGTCAAGTGATTGGCCTTAAGTAGTCAAGCTTTTGCCAATGATGCGAGTGAAAATGTGAACCGTTTCTGGTTGCAGGATTTCGGAATGAAGAATTGTAGATTATTATAAGGAAATAGGTGTAATATTTTTGAATAAGGAGGTCAAGTCTTTTGATGTGCAATCCAGTTTGCTTGAACACTTACAGTTCTTTTTAGACTTCACACTACTCGGTTGGCTTCTATCCTCTGCACTGGTTGCCACAGCTTCCCCATAATCTTCCTTGCATGCTTCTAAAAAGCAGCGTTATCTAACGGCCCTATGCACCATATTATTTGTCTGTCTTCACCAACTTTTGCTTAGCATGTTGGTCCATGCCTGGAGGACATTTTTCTAGGGCAAATATCAGTCCCAAAACTCCAGAGGTGGATAAACCGCACAGCCGAACCAAATCAAAATGCCCACGTCTCTAAACTACTAACTAGCCGGAATTTGCTGTATTTTCCGTAAATACCCTATGATTCATATAACGATAGTAAATTCCAACAAATGTCCAACTTGTCTCCATCGTTTACCCAGTTCGTTTGGTAACTCAGTCGCTTGGTTTTTAAACAGAACATTTGTTCGCCAGTATCCTGCCATGCATGATAATTTCAAATTCAGCAAATGTAGTCACGAGCAATTATTTCGTTTGCACCGCCATTAAGAATGTTTGCAACAATTTGAGACTTGATCAAATCCGTCTATCCCACAAGTGGTGCGATGTTTTGTGCGTCTCAGTGATCCATTCAGCTATGCTGGATGGTGCATTTTTGCACCTTCAGAGCCACTCATACCAGATTGGTCAATGGTTAGAGGCCAGACAAACGCAGCCTTGCTGTTCCTCCAGGTTGGGGGTTGGAATGAGGATGACTCCTTATTCATTAAAACGGACTCCTCGTAACCCAACGCCAAACCCGCTGCCATGCGGTCGGCTATTTGAACTAAAGTCTTTGGTTGAGAACCCCAATCGTTCTCCTGTCTAGGCCTGAGCAACCTGACAGTATCTTGCCCACGTGACACAATGACTCTCTCTTCAAACAAATTTCTGATGCTCTGGCCACCGCAGAGTATAATCAACAGTGCCCTATCTGCTGCATCGAGCAGGGTAGATAGGGGTTTGGATGCTACTGCCCAAGCCGTCCCGTATTCTTATTCCCCCACTTAAGCTTTTTCACCCTTATCGTCCCGTTTCAACTTCACTTTTATCCCCCTGTTTTCAACCCCTTAATTCACGGCCCTCCCCCACCTTGCTTCAATAGTCGCTTGTCTTTTAGTTTCAGTTCACATGTGAACGCAGAGCATCCATTCTGCCCCGTCAACAGGCCCATGTCCAAGCAAGCGGTCCATTCCAGTTCGTCGGCTTCCATTTGGCGCCCTCAATCTTTCTTCAGATTGGAATGCCTCAATGTTCTCACATTGCTTCAGATCGGTCAAAAGGCAGCACTTGCTCGAACATTAGAGACACTCTCGATCGATATCTGCTACTTATCGGAGACCCTCCCGCAAGACTCAAGCTCTGTACTCAATCTGCGATCCCCTACAGGTACTAACAGCACTTTCTCATTGCGCCCATCCGGTGAGGATGCAGATTCGAGTACCGGCCAAGCCGGTGTTGATATTTCCCTGAGTCTCTGGGCTAAAGCTACTCTAGTTGATTGTATTCCAATCAGTAGCCAGATGTGTGCTGTCCGATTAGCTGGATCGTTCAAAGCTTCGAAGTCGCGGGTGATTAACAGGTGTCTATTCGTTATCGCTGCCTATGCACCGGCAAACTGTAGCGATGACTGGATAAAAGACGACTTCTATCGTCAACTGAACGAGCTCCTTAGCCACAGGAGTAACTCGGACACTGTAGTGCTGCCTTGAAATCTGAACGCTCAAGTCGGAAAACTATCCACAGATGAGCTGCATCTGTGCGGCCAACAGGACGTAGGCTCCTGTAGTGATAACGGTAAGCCGTTACTTCATTCGTGTGAGGATGCTCGCTTATTTCTGGCAAGCACTAATTTCTGGCACAGCACCCGCAGGAGGGTGACTTGGCGCCCACCAGCCTCGAACCAGCTATGGACGCAAATCGATCACATTGCGATAAGTTACCGATGGAGGTGCTGCGTCTAGAACTGCCGCTCGATTCGGAGCACAGGAGTGGACACGGACCATGTACTTGTATGTGCTGAACTTCGGCTGCGTTTTGGTGGACGCCCACGACGACGTTGTGACCGCATTGACACCACTCAACCGGCAAAGCCAGCTGTTCTGAATGCTTATCAAAGGACGCTGTCATGCGAGTTGGATAAACGCGCAATGGATGCACTTGAAGCTCACTGGTCTCTTATTCACCAGATCTTACTAGCAGCCGGAAAATCCTCATGTGGTACGTCTAATCGCCAATATGGACATTGGGTCTCTTCACAGTCTCTGGAACTTATCGATGCTCGCCGGCATATTCCGGCTGGAGCGAACACAATAAAACTCGCAAAGATCTCCGTGCTAGGCAGAAGAGAGGCCGCAAATCCTGCTGGTCTCATTGTGCTTCAGCGATGGAAATGACCGCTGCCCTTGGTAACCATTGTAAGTTATTCCGGCTGATAAGGGAATCGGGCAGCAGGAGACCTGGTGTTAGTGAAACGATTTGTGACGACGATGGATAGCCTATACACAACTTGTCAAAAAACTTACATCGTTGGGCTGAGCAAAGGCCATTTCCTCGGCTGGAAATTTTAGATATTTAGCCGGCCTCTGATCACCACACTCACTGGGCTGTCCCTTTGGATCCACCTTGTCGCTCAGAAGTTGAGCGTGAGATAGAACTGTTGAAGTTAAATAAAGCCGCGGAACCAGATGACCTACCTGCAGCCTCCTTCAAATTCGGAGGCTCTGCAATTATGGATGATTTACACGAGTTACTATTAACAGTTTGGGAGTAGTAAACTGTTGCACCTGACTGGAGCCGCTCCGTCATTATTCCGATATTTAGAGTAGGCTCACGTTCGGTGTACGGTAGCCATAAAGGAATAAGTCTGATCTCCATCGCCTCCAAATTGCTTGCATCTGTTCTTTTTCACGGGCTGACTGAAAGCCAGCTTCGTACATAACAAGGCGGATTTCTTCGACGTCGTGGAAAAATTGACCACATCCTCATTTTGCATTAGTTGTTGGAGCACCGTCTCCTGTATTCGCGGCCCACCGTTATCGTGTTCCTCGATATCCGAGGCGCATTCATTTCGGTGGTTAAAAGTGCACTTTGGGACTGTTTACTCAGGAAAGGTGTATCTGTGAAAGATGTAAATATTATCGGAGCATTATATTCGCATAGCTCGGGCAGAATGAGGGCCTACGTCAAGCTGTCGTCGCACTTTATTATTTCCAGCGGTGTGAGACAAGGATGCCCGTTGTCACCTTTCCTCTTCAACTTCGCTATTGGTGAAGTAATGGAAATCACGTTTGCCGGATACCACTTAGAATGTGGGGATTTGCTCCCAGGAGAACGATTTCCTGACTTGGAGTATGCTGATGATATTGTCCTAATCTTTGACAGCTTCTACATGTGCCAAGCAGCACTGGACAGATAAGCACTGGCTGTCCATCCACAGTGAGTGGGTAACTGAAATCATGACAATATTGATATCAGTTGGAATGGGGATCATCTGTAAGCAGGCGATCATCCTTTGTGACAGGCGTCTGCTTTAATGAGTAGCACTGTTGAAGAGGCGATTGTCAGAGTGGTGCTCCGCTAATCAAGGCATACACAAAGTTAGTGGATGAATATGCAGTTAAATGATACAACGAACCTGCTCCACGGCAGTAGGAACAGATCAAAGAAGAAATCTCGTACCAACCACACCACTCCGTATCGCATCAGCGTAAAGCGGGTATAGTAAGAGTATTTTTTGATTTGGAGTCGTCTTCTTACGAAACTTGTCTCAATCAACAACTTTTGCAGGATCCCGATTGATCAAACAGTTTAGTAAGCTCACAGTTATGGTTTGGATGGGCCGCGATCGAATCTTACATTGAAACAATATTCCCTGCATTCAAACTTCTTTATTCGTGATAAGAATTGCTTCAAGTAGAAGTGGTGGAAATAGGTCAAGATCCGCTTATCTACTGCTGAGTATTTCATGAGAGTGCATTTGTATTGGGCTGCTTCACATTCTAGCTTTTAAAGCCGAGCCCCACATCATTACATTTAATTTCTAATTTTAGGTCACTAAATTCCTACAAAGTCGTTTCGAGGCTGATCAATGCCACTTCAAAGTTGTTTCTATGCATGCAGCGACTGTACTCTTAAAACAGCTTACCCAATGAAGGATCGCATTTGACGAAATGGGTCAGCAATAAAAGTGTGCTTGTCGTGCATTTTTCCGACAGCAAACTGGTGGTTCCCCTATTACAATGTGTTGACTGACGCAGTTGCACTGTAAGTGTCCTTAATTTAAACTGTAACGTCAACAAAGACCGCAACACCTTCAACATTTGAGAGTTCAAATGAAGTGTTAACTTTTATGGCCATACCCTCATTTGTCCCTTCCGTCTATGGGCCTCACCGCACCAGTATTTTGCCAACAAATTTCTATTACCAAATGTCGTGCGAATGTGGTTGTATTGAATTGATCACCTCTCCACAGCGGATGAAGGAACGTGGAATCAATGATTGTTTAGCACAAAAAGACTTAACAATCCTCCGTTAGGCGTTGCGTTACTCCTTTCGGATACAAAACAATTTCACTACAGATACATTGGTTTTCCGATACCAAGGAGACTGGTTACAAAAGTCTACTTGTATTTGCTAGGAGAAAATGTTGAAGGCATTGATAGAACCTCTCTGATTCATGGAAAACCCGTTAGCCCATACGGTCAGTGTCTATACCAGGAATGGAGCACACAGCTGCTGTAGTTGCTGTGCATATAGCAGTGAATGCAACCGAAGGAATGAAACCCCAGTTCGGAGCAGCCATTCTGACAGCTTCGATAATATTTCTAGTCCTGCTACTCAATGTCTTTGACGCTTTCTGTTGCATGTTGCTAACCGAGTAACGATTATTCAGCAGCGTTGTCATCCGAGGCAGTGGAGTTGCTTAACTTTGAAGCCAACTCCGGCTGTTGCAGCTTCAAGATCACATGACAAGTCACAACAGAAAGAAGTAAACAGCTGGTTACACGGTCCTCAATTTCTCATGCAGTCTGAATCCAAACGGCGCATGCCTCTGGTAAACCTAGGTAAATTGCCAACTGAATGGTTACAGTCTTCGAGTAGCCATTTCTTCTTGGTCAGTATGAAAGAATAGTGGGCAAGTAAATTAAAATATGTGCGGACCTTGTCCTCATTGCATTCGAAATTTTTAACCGTCCAGCGGTTTAAGTATTGTTTCGTTGCAAAGTTTTTAAAGAGCTAGCCCCAGACTAAACAGGTGCGTTAGAAAATGATAAATTTATTCAAGCTACACATTTGTGTTTTAGACGGGTACAAGTGAAAGTCTCAGTAGAAGAGCTTTGTCCCCTTTCAATCGATGAGCCAGGATAGTTGCAGGAAAGTTAAAACAAATGTCCTGCATGTTGAGACGTCATATTCCTTACTTCGGAAACGGGATTATTCGGAGTGCAGTAACCTGTTGCATCTGTCCATGCCGTGGGAAGCGAACTATCCGATTTTATCGCTCTTTCGCTACGTTGTCTCTCGGTCTCTTATATTTCACTATGACTACACCGATGGATACATTGCGTTTCATCGTACACTGCGGTCTTTTGCTACATTATTGGATCGCGGTAAGAGTTTTCTCAATGAGAAATGCTGTTCAACTGTGCTAAATGTCGCATGAACCATGCGAAAGCATTGAATCAGCTAATAGCACTGATTATTGCAGACCAGCGTCTTGCTTTCCAAACAGCATTCATTGCCGTTTGCGGTTTATTACTTTGCATCGTTATTGTTACGACGCGGCCGTGTGCATGAAAAGAGGTATGGGTGTTTATGCTGCTATTTGTCTAAATGAGCGGTTTCTATTGAAGCTTTTATTTTATACATACCGATTTACATTTTGTGCGCATTTTTCAGATTTTCAGCTAGACGCGGTTTTTCGACTGCTATATGCAGTGAAACTTGAAAAGAATTTCGTGGATTTGAAGCTGAATTACACCGTCTGCTGTGACTGTTTGTTCACGAGCAAATAACCATCACCCTTCTGCTACGAGAGATTGCTCGGATATTTAATATTCCTTGCGCTAGCTATCGGGAGAGACTTATTCGATCGACTCGCAAAGCGTTGCGTAACACTGTTAACAGTGATCTAAACCGAATAATTGCTCGTGACGACATTTGCTGATTTTGAACGTTTGTTGAATGGCAGGATTCTAGTATGAGTACATAGCACGTTTGATGCCTACGACACCATTTCACTGAGACAATTGTAGACACTGATAAACGAACAATCTATTTAAAACCTAGCGATCAACTTACTAAAGGAAGTAAGTAAAGGATGGAGACAAGTAGGACAATTATCCGATAGGATTGTACGTATATGTATTATAGTGTACGTACAAAAACTACAGCAAAGTTCAATATGGTTAATAAATTAGACATTTGGACATGTTGACTTGCTTCAGCTCTGCGACTTCCGAACCCCTAGAGTTTTGTAGCCGACATCCGCAGTAGAAGAAATCCTCAAACAAAAGATCAAATTGTTCAACAAATCTTGGTGAGGACAGTAAAATATTATGCTGCAGGGGCATCAGACAACTATGCTTGTAAGAAACATACAAGGAAAAAGATTGTGAAACTGTAAAAGCCATTGCAGATGATAAAAGGTAATCGGTGGGGGGGGGGTAAAGCCTAAAAAGAATCATGAGTATTCAGCTAAACTATATTGAGCATCAAAAGACATGAGATCATCATTTCCAAATGTTTCACTTATTTCGTTCTAATAATATACGTTTCTTCATTCCGAAATCCTGCAACCTGAAATGGCTGACATTTTCCCTCTCATAATTGGCACACCCTTGCCTACTCAAGGTCAACCCGTTCACCTTCTGAAGAATGACGATTATCTAAGTGCTACGCTGTGGAACAATGTACAAAGATTTATCACGGAAAAAAGCAAATACTTGACACGTCCCGTTGCACGGTAGGGGTGAATATGATGAAATCAAAATATATCCGGGTCATCTACCGAACTTCTGCCGAGATGAATACTTTGATAATTTAAATCAGCGTACAATTTAAAAATTTGTGTGTAAACGTTCAGAAATACACTGGGAGGCAGTGGTCGTTGATATAAAGCGTGAGAAAGGTAAAATATGGTCGCTCACTTAGGTCCATTTGATACATAACTCCTGTTGAAAAGCATGTTTGGCATAATTCACAATAGAGGAGTTTAGATAATTAACGTGCTGGGAGCTAAGAGCAATTTCTAATGGTTTTGTGAAAACGACCAAAGTAGGGGAGGATAAAACTGAGTCTGAGAGTGGGTTCCAAGGTTGGCAAACCCGAAGGAAAAAGTAATTCCGTCGAGGCTCTATACGGCTATCTTTTTTACTTAATTTTGCGCAGTTACCCCTGAGGTGCGTGTTGTGGCTAAGTTTCAACAAATGGGACATACGTGGTTATGGTCACTCAATACTGATAGGCTAATATGAGATCGCCGCGCATCCTCCGATGGCTTCCGCCAAAAATTCCCGGCAACTTCAGCCCTCGGTAGTAAGAGTGATAGGGCAGGCCCATTATACTCTTTGTTGCTCTTCGTTGTGGTGCCTATAACACCTCTAGGTAGCGGTTCAACCAAGGTTGCCAAGCTTGGATAGCGTATTCAACATGCGGACGCAAGTACGAATTGTGCATCATTGGGAAGATTGATGATCCGAATCTCCCGAATGACCTTCGCAGCATGCCGATGTGCTGGTTGCCTTTTTTCGCAGATACCACAGCCTGTTTTGAAAAGTTGAGGTCGCTCTGTACGATCATATCATGGTCACGTTCCTGGGAACTGGTCTGCAATCCGTTTATCCTAACCAAATAGGTGTAGCTATGTCTATCGCGTATTTGTACAAAGCGACATTTGCCTACGATGAATAGTAGGGTTTTTTGATCTGAATAATTCGAAACTGTGTTAAAATCGCACTGCAGTTGTTCGTGGTCCTCCGAACCTCTGCTCCTTCGCCATATCTTTTTCATCCGTGAACAATGGAAAATGGGAAGCAATTGATCTCGCCAAATCGTTAATGAACATCAAGAATAGACGAGGTCCAAGCACCGGGCCTTGTGGCGCACCATACACCACATCAATTAGGTTGGACAATGATTCTCGTACTCTGACCTCTAGCCTTTGTTCGTGTCGAAAATTGACAAGCCAACTCAAGATTGGGTCTCCAATACCGTAGTTCCGAAGCTGCTGAGGTAGAATTCAATGATCTAAGCGAACAAACGATTCTGAGAAGTTTAAGTAGATGACATCAAATCCTGCTTCATCATCTAGCTATTTTGTGCAATTATTAGGTAAGTATTACACGAATACTTTTGAAGGAAGCCATGCTGCTCGGGGGCTATTAAGTTGTGTCTTTCCAGATAGTGCATCAGCGCATCTGCGATGAGTGATTGCATCACTTTGGATAGTACATGAATTAGACTTATTAAAAGGTAGTTGGTAGGGTCAGTGCGACTACCGCTATAATTAGGAGTGATGACCCCTTGCTTCCATACTGGTGAAATAAGGTTCCCTTTTAGACATCGCTGACAGAGGCAGCCAGTGGCTGTGCGAGATCACGGGCTACCGCCTGAAGAGCCAGTAGTCGGATGTTGTCGACTCCAGAAGAACTGGGGATACGCAAAGATAACAAGTTCTTCAACACAACTTCCGCAGTGAAAGTGATATTGTCTTAACCCGACGGTGGAGTAATCGAAACGAGGAGAATATCTAGGCTCGTTACCTTCTGGAAACTATGAGAGTCATTAAGCCGTAGGAGATCAACTTCTTCCACTGCTGATCGCATGCACCCAACATCGGTGACTAATGCTGGAATCCCCCGCTTCACACATGGAAGGTCGTAAACTTGCCTGTACAGAAGTTTTCATTTCATGCAGACTCGCTTCTTTAACACCTGCTTATGCTTGAGGTTGTCGTCATGGATCACTTTCACACAGAAGTTTACGACATGTACCCTATGCAGTACAGGTTTTGCCATTCGAGCAGTCCTGATGATGGCCCGATGCTAAATCCTCCGAGACATATATCCACCTGTTTTTCTCCTCGAAAATGACTTATGCTTGTTTTGGGTTGAAAGGACTTCTGTTCCGATGCGTGCGCTACCAAAATGTAAGCATCCTTGTAAAGGTTTTCCAGGCAAAATTTAGGGGAATTCGGTTAATTAGGTCCAAGACTTATCCATAACAAGCGTAGGTAACACATTCCAGTGCGTGACAATATGCACTTTACCAACCGCCTTTTCAGGATACTCCGCATAGCATATAGTCAAAGAGTAGAGTAAGATGATCACTAAGACGCACTGGTGTGCTTGTAAATATCCGGTAAACCATGAGTCCTTCGTTTTTCAACACAATATCCAATATCGACGGCTTGTTAGCAGTTCGCAATATTGTGGCAGAGATTATGTGTTTACAAACGCTGGCTAGCAAATGGCTCTTAAAAGTAGTCTTTAAAATGCATACTGTCGGTTGCTGGCCTTTCTGTCGTGCACGTTAAAGTCTCCAGCGATCAGGATGTGTGTGTAGGACTTGCTCAAATCAAACTGAATGAAGTGGTTCAGTTTGGAGTCCATTTCTTACGTTCAGTTTACTGGGCGATAAATCACGGCTAGTAGATATATGTCCTTGTTTCGCAACCATAGGCAGCAGCAAAGCGAATCAGGAGCTCGAATTTCCGGAGGAACGACAACCACATCGGGGGTTTATGTTATAGTAAGAAATCACCTCGCCAACCCCGTCTGATTCCATCGGTTCCAATCAGCGATATACCGGATACTGTGATCTCAGAATCGGGTATCTCAAGTTTTAACCAGGTCGCAGCAATCATGACGAGGTCCCGCAGTTTTGAGGCATGGAATTCTCTAAGTTCGGCCAGCTTACTTAGAAGGCCGTGGGGTTTGTGTACATGCAAGATAGGGCTTTTGTTGTTAGGAATAATTGGATGGATGTCAACTTTGTGTTAGTTTTTAAGCCGGCCGTTAGGTGGCCGGCCATTAATCTTTTTTTTGGTTTATGGATTTCAGTCAAGTTGCCTGGCATTACTGATCGTTCCTGAACAGACGTTTCACTCATGCTGTACTCTGTCCAGGTGTGTGCCGTGGGCGCTGTTGCGTTTGTCTCTTTACCGAACTGTACAGATAAAGCAATTGTTTCGTAAGCAATTTCCATCGAATTGCTTCCGACATTTGGCCGTTCGCCTACTGCATTTAGCCAGATCTCTGTTGGCAACCTAGTTTGAAAGTTTAACCAGCTATCCAGCAGAACTTCCGTCATTCCCTCAGTGTGTATATTACTCATTAGTCTTGGACAGCGACCCTTATACTTAGGTGATGACGGAACTCTTGTCAGGGGTTTGGCAATAACTGTCAACAGAGAGTGTTTCGTGGGTGTAGCATCACTGCTCTTAGTCATAGGTTTGCGCATCTTAATCAAAAGAGGGCGGAAGATCGGAAACACCATGAACAAATACTGTCAACGTGCTATCCGTATTAGGAATCCTGCGTTGCTCAACTGCTTATTTTGAGCGATCTTTCCAAGCTAGATCAGGTAATATGCGCACTACGCTCGGTGGGTTGCGAAGACGAACTACTGAGTGCAATACAGAATCTGTCTCATCCGCAGCGTCTGGTGTTACTCGAAGAATTCCAGGTTCGCCAGAGTGCACTGAGGTCTGTTGACGTGCTACGCGTTTCAGCATCGCAGACTCAACATGAATACCAATTGCCTCTCAGATGGAACTGCACTGGTTGCGGTCGTCTTGCGATTTGCCTTTTATTGTGCCAGGTTTGGACTCGGTAACATTGGTACACACGGGAGTTAAGGCAGCGTGTTTTTGTCTAGCGAGTGTTGGCTTTATATCTTTTGCCGGCAAATTGGGTTGTTTAGAATGCACCACTAGAGTTGATGGGGGAATACACGTTAATGGTTAAAATGAAGAAACCGTCGATGAAGTTAAATAACAGACGTTCAGTACATCGGAAAGATGGACTGAATGTTTAGTCTACCAAGCGCGTCGGTGCGCTAACTGTGGTTAAGTTCAAATAGGCATAGTGCAAATTAGATCATGTGGCTGTGTTGGTGATTTCTGGAGAGATGTCACCATAGGTATGTGCGCGTTTAGGGGCGGGTCAGCATTCGCTTATCTGAAACTGCTTATGCACCATTATCTTGCCTACTGTGGCGGAACTATTCACCAGATTTCTGCTTGAGGGTTCATTGCCGAGAGAATGGAAATTTTCTGTAGGAAAGCTTATTCATAAAGTCGGTGACCCAACTGATTAGGATAACTGCCAGCAGCTTTTCTTACCTCTGCTTTAGCGAAGGGGCTCAAGAAGATTGCTAAAATGGTGTCCTCTCCAGCTGTTGCAGCTGAAAGCACTCCTTACTTTGGCACATCGCGGCTTCATGAAAGGCAGCTCGTGCATCACCTACCTGCTGTTGATGCAGCAGCAGTAGTTGAAAGCATTCAACCCGAGAAAATCACTTGATGTTATCTAGTTTGATTACAGTATAGATGTTGCTGACATGAACCATGAAGTCCTGCTGCACAAGCGGAGTATGTGTGGCGTTAGTGGCGCACCGCACCGGTGAAGCAGTTGCGGGTACAAGTGGATGGATCCCTAACGGACTGGTACCCCTCTACCAGCAATGTACCACAAGGCACATTGCTGGAGCTCATTTTATTCCTGATCAACATAAAAGATGTGCCCCAGCTTCTTCGGTCGCCTAGTGAATTGTATGTAGCCGACGTGAATGCGTGGAGGGTTAGTGCTCCTCTCGAAGACGGTGAAGAAACTTAGCACGATATTGACCACCTTTCCAGGTGGACTGCAGATGTTGACCTACTGCTCAACTCACCAAATCGTCGACTATTATCTTTGGCGAGTTGTTAAGGGGTTCGTACAACCTGGCCGGAAACCCGCTGCAGACCACTGATTTCGTAGATGATCTAGGCTCAGCCGAGTATTGTCCGATCACATTAGGTGAGGTACAGAAACAGGAACCAGTCCAGGATACAGCTGCCTGGCTCATAACCCGTTAATTTGGTATGTCGTACGAGGACCGATGCGGGGGACTAGGGCTTTATACCCAGTCACATATTCGACTTCCAGTTGATCTCATAAGGACGCACCGCACCTTGCATCTGGGCCACTGCCCTAAGTTGAGGCCGCTTCTGCACCTTCGCGCACCAAGTTGCACACGCAGACACCGGAACAAACTAGTAGTACTGGATTTATGGCGCAGCGCTCACTCCCTATGACTCGAGGGTCGAGAGGGGAAATAGTGAAACATGTTACCGAAACCCAAGTAAAAGTGAAATCGGTGTCTGAATATAAGAGAATTTGTTGGTGCCGACTTCGCAGACTGCAGGTGTACGGAGTTTATCGCACCCAGATAAGATGTAGTACAGGTGCAATATGCGGCCATCGCGGAGAAACCAGCGACGTGACTCCATGCATGTGCTCGATCCATCTACTATTGATAAACGCAATGTTTGTATTCCCGCTGTCTGTTATCAGTATACAGTATTCAATATCTAACTTTTCGGTCCGTAAAATAGCGGAACAATCCATCGGTAATGACAGTGTTGTGGAATGAAGCGCAAATACTTATAGGTAATGGGCATGCATGAGAGAGCTCAATACTGCCAAGCGTTACCGTGGAAATGCACGTTACAATCATCATTATTCCCACCATTGACCATGGACATATCCTTGACCCTGAACAGACCAGCGTGTTCCAGGTGCCTTCGTGTATCCTGGATTTATTGCGCTAGTTCGCAATGTAATTATGCCGCAAAATACTGGTTGTAGACTTTTTCGTCTTTTTTTACCAGCTCTATCTATGCCGCTTGTAAAATTAATCAAGCAATATTCTAGCATAGACCGAAAGGTGCCACCAAGGGTCAGGAATTGAAAATGAATTTAAGATGTGTTATGTGCTATTTCATGATCTGCCTGTCAGAAAACGCAATGGCTAAACAAAATTCCGAGTGACAGAGTAGCGCGTTTTTATAAAAACATGATGGATAAGTTAAAAAAGCGAGTTAAAAACACTTGGCGAAATATACACTTGCATCTCAGCAAACTAAAATCGTCCACTAAGAAAGACAATTGTCAATTGTTGCGAAACGACACCAAGGCACGTAGAGTTACACGATGGTTCACTAGGGCATTATTGGAAAATGGAAAATCGAAGATTCACAGTATTTTTATTGTGATCCTCAAAGTTATAGGGTGTATCATATTTTATGTTTTAATTAATGTCATTAAAGTATATCGAAACTGCGAAAAAATCAAAACACATATCATCACAATACGGTTGCTCATCAATTGTGAAGGTTTAATATGCCAATTTTGAGAAAAGTGCATGCGAACTAGCAAACAATGAAATCATGTATGCAAGGGAAGACAGTAACGAAATATGTTAACTTCACCATAAGGGCTCTTCTAAATCAATGCATATAACTATTATCGCATTGTCATGGGCAACTGTACCTGTCGGGCCAGATAGAAACCCCAGATGAGTCTGACATCAGCGATTAGTTCCAAGCAGATAAAACATGCTTTGCTATTTCCGTTTTGAAGTCACACAGTAAAACCCACTGTTAAAGGTCAACACGCCCTAAGATCTTACGAAAATAGTAGAAAAATTCAACCAACTATTTCTAAATGACCGGTCACAAAAATGTGCAATAGCTATGTAAGACTTCAAAAGACAAAACCATCCGGTAAGGTAAAGCTTTTCAAACACAAGTTTAAACGGCGCTGCTACTTGAACCCCGCAAACTTAGTCAAAATCATGATTACATATTCATAAATATTAGGACCTGTAAGATATAATGCTCTGTTCGTCACAATTATAACGTCTAAGGGAATCAATGTGTGTAGCGTGAAATCGTTCATTGGTATGGAGAGTTGCCGTCCAGCTGGCACGGGCTAATAGAAGGCTAGCGGTGCATATGCTGTTACTGGGTAATATCTTTCTGTATAGAAAATTCAGAACACGTAGACTGTGAGATAACGGAGTCCTTTTGGGGAAGCTCCTCAGTAAAAATTCATGCAGAATGCATAGGTATACAGCGAAATGCGGTCACTTGAAAACATTGGTTAGCCAAATGTCGTCCAATCGTCACACAGCACGGTACCACGGTAGGTAAAGTTATACAGTCAATTGATTCTGCACACAAGCCAGCGACCGCTCTGGATCGATGGCGATGTCTTTCAATAGCCTGAGAATGTGAGGTCGCTGTTTGCGCATCAGCAGGGTGAACAACTCATCAAGGATACTTTAGTGGCCAGTGCTAGACACTTGCATAGAGTTCGCCGGGGCATCTCGATTCCTTATTTCACCCGATTCTACCTTCACCGAACCCATCTGGCTGCGTAAACACATAGGAATATGCTCATTGATCCTGACACTTAAACTTAGGATAGTCCGCCCGATATAGTTGTGTGCGTAGCTACAGGTAAACTCGCATAAGCAATGGGGCATTCAATGCCATGTTATTTATGTATTGGTGGAACACATTTGCAGTAGTCTAGCTGAGGTGATCAACTGTAGTTCAGATACATCCTTTGTTAGTTAACTAAGACATTTATGCGCTTGGCGGTGGTTACAATGATATGATCACCTCTGAATGGCAGTTCGATGAATATCTGCTTCTTTTGAACTGATGGTACCAGATCTCGCGTGGGCTGTCGCTAATAGGATATATGAACTGCATCGGATACCAGTTTGATTGTAATGCCTTGAACAGAAAATCTTATTCTGCTGCTAATTTGTCAGTGGTACAACATTTGTGACGTCGATAAACAGCATTCGAACAAGTGAGTGTTTGGGTTGTATAGAGGAGAAACAATAAAAAGCTAATATTGACCTGTCCGTGTTGATTTTCGGTAGATTAACATTTGCTCAAATCATCCGGTACATGAGCTTTCCGGCGTAACATCTTCGCTTTAGTTTGATGATATTTTATCTACCTTAATATATCACTGTTGTTACTATAGTGCAAACTGATAATGTACGAAAGGAACATCCATCGGGCGGTTGTTTGCTGGTTCAGCGTAACTCTTCAATGGGCCAGGTATTCTCAGCTTCCATATATCTCAGACTTAAATGTCTTACAAACGGCGATGGTTAAACCCAGAAAATACTTAGGCCAACCTCCGAGAAAATAGCTTTTTTGGCATTTATTCCATTGATAAGTACCATAGTAAATAAATGCACATTATAGCATCAGTTCTGTTTGCGCATCTATTGTAGAGAACGGAGCGCGAGTTAGGCCTGGTAATAGCATGATCTGTGTGGTATGCTAGTGGCGCAGACTATTTATCAGAATTTTTAGATGTGTGTAAACTAGCTTACAGCAATTTTAACCGATATATTCAGCCATTGGTTTATTGTTGATAATATCACTGACGTTTGGAGACCTGTCAAGAAAATGGCTGTACTAAAGAAGCAATCGCCAACTTTCATCCTTACCCATTTAGTTGGGAAATAGTTAAAACCTTCAAGACGATGTAGGAATTTCAGATCTACACATACCCATGCAGATGTTGTCAATCAGGTCAGGACCCAACGTAATCCGTGTGCACTAGATGCTGTTTCACACAATGCAAATGCGGTTACTTCTAGGGTCATCTGCTGGAGCTCAGTCACAACTGTAATTTGAGAGAGTAAGATCACAATCTGGCAGATCCGTGCAGTCGACTGAAATGACGTCGCAATTAATTTTCCGTAAACAGTTGCAAACAGTTGCCCTATCGGTAAGTTTCGTCTGTGCTCCCAGGCTGGCAGAATTCATAGCCCGAGTTGACCGCGTGCTCATTACGCTACACAATCCGAGATGACCCATCACCCAAAGCTGAACACAAGCGTGCGGCCAACTACCGCAATAGGTTCCAAATTTGTCACCTTCGTTACGTGTTAACCGGGATGCAATACTATTGGTTACCATCGTCACCTTTTTTATTATTTATAGATTACATTGGATTCACTGTTTATACGACCCATACTGCAGTAAATCCAGCAGTGTAAACTTAATTTTGCTAACAATTCATCTACATGTTACAAATTCACCATGATCATTCTACAAGACCTGCAAAGCTTAAGCTTTTCGCCATTATAAAACCAAACCTACATTGTCAATATTGCACGTTTAATTTCCGCCGAATTCTATGTTGCCCGTCTGAGCTATCGTCGTCTTGGCTAGGCTTTGCGTGACTGCTGACAATGTGTTTGCCTGTTTTACAATCCCCACATGGATTACTTGCTCCAGGAGATTGTGAATCGTTGCTGGTGTTGCGATTGGCACGGTTGCAGTTATGCGCAGTATGTATATCACACAGCACGCTCTTAACAAGAGCGCGTATTGGCAGCCGCTAGGCATAAATTCGGAGCACATGCACAAGAGAGCGAAGCCTCCGCAGCGAAACAATGCTATAAATAATTTGGCGGAGTTTGTTAGATCTGAAGATTCGCCGACTAACTTCTTCATAACTGATGTGATGTCACTATCGAAAACTAGCAATGTTTCGCAGGCAGCGGTCCTCGAAAACATAGAGCAGCTTAACATCATTTTTGAGAACGGGCAGTCTTACAATCGTACAGTCGAATACTTCGTACCCTAGCAGTAGAGACTCGTCTCATGAGAACCATGCTAACGTCTAAAAGAAGTGACAGGTGACGAATTTTAGCGAAACGGAATCTAGATTTGAGATACACAGAGAGATAACATCGGTCAAACTACCAAAACTAAGAAAAACACCAAGTTAAATAAGGATGATGTAAAGATTCAGCAAGAAGTTCCCACGAGCCAATCTTTAAACATAATCAAATGGCATGGAATTACAGCGCCCTTAAAAGGCGAAAAATATTCAAGGTAAATTTGCATGCAGCGATAACCGGTATGATTTGATTGCAAGTTACTCTGAAATGAGCACTTAGCTACCCTGTACCAAGAACCAGTTCAGCATAAAGATCTGATTTAAACTGGTTTTCTAGCGGACAACCTTCAATTATCCATAAGTGAGGGATATTATTTTTCAACGCGGATGGTTATTAGGTGTTGCAATAGTTCACCTTCATAAATCAACAAACTTTCATATAATGGACAACATCCGTACAGTTGCAATTGTTATGGCAGTTAACTTAATTTGCAGAATATAAAACCATGCACTAAGGTAAGCTTGTGGAATAAATGAAGTGTGAATCAGAAGAATAGGAAAAGGAACAGTAAACATCACGCAATTTTAAGTCCCATTCGGATAGGTAACGTTAGTAAAAGAAAATCCTATAAGCACTGGAGTTTTAATGCCAGTGTTGCCAAGTGACCTGGGCAACAATGGAAACACATGAGAAGATAGGATCATCAGAAGGTTATAGATATGTAATTGCTGCGATCAGTAAGGCATGATTGTGTGGTCATTAAGGTCACAGATGTGGCCAAATAAGTTAAAAATTGCACATGGATGGGAGTAAGGGACAGTAACTTCCATCGTTGTCTTTCGTTTTGAACCCGGATAAGCTTCGCTTAGCTCAATTTTCTGTATAGATATCCACACATAACTTGGTGCTTATGACATAGACATCCCAATCTGACCCACAACAACGCCACGTTATTAATTGTGTCTGCACGTTGATGCATGACATGGGGCCGAGTCGCTCATCTCAGGTATAAATTTAAAGTAAATCAGACATTCTTAAGCAAATATATTGCTCTGATAGCTCTGACTGGGCCTCGACCAACATAATATATATATTCGGAAAACGGGCGCGCGTGCTATATTTCTCAGAATTTAACGCAGTCAAATTAGCCACATTTCATCCGGTCCATCTTTTAGTAGCATATTCCATTATGTCAACGCATAGATATAATTCGACCAAATACTCGTTCCGATACTTTTGTTTATAACCCGGTCCAACCGTTACTGTGTATCATACACATGCATGTGTAGCCTGTTAATTAACTATCATCATAGCCTAGTGTTAAAACTAAGCGTATCGTTATTATTATCTCCTAGGTTTGGTTCGCCATCACAGTTCTTAGTGATGGATAGATTAGCTTAAGGTCAAATATACTAGGTAATGGCAGTCAGCTTTATGTTGTGCATAAATCAGTAGTATATTCATGCAATGGCCATTAAAAGGCCTCTCACCTCTGGAGTAATGATAAGTTATACGCCAACATACACTCATGGCTATAATCTGATACGGCTAGTTATGTACGCGATCAGAACTGTGTTTATCATTTAACCCGGACAGTTGAGTATGCACACTATGTAATTTCTTTTCCACTAAGAATAAACAGGTGTGTTTTTCAACATGTTGTATTCCAAAAGTTGGAAGCCACAAATTCCCATTGTTACTAAAGCTGTCCATCTTGAGCGACTCATGAATGAAACACATCAACACCGTATCCAAGCATACCTCTGCACTTCACTAAGCAGTCGCTTATGAATAGCAAATTGTAAGTACACTCTAATGAGAAATATGGATGCCGCGATTGGATGCGACCCAAACGTTAATGTTGACAGTAACACTATTCTCATTTCATTATTTGGGATCTTAATTAACTGCAATACATAAATGCATCTTTGTTATTGTGTAATATACATAATACTTATTTACTTACAACACGGAAGAAAGACAAAGATTGATGTTTTCAGAAGGTTTTGTATACAAATCGGCTTCGGTAGAGTTTTATTGTGGCAACTTTTCGCCCTTGACAAAAGAGCTTATTCAGGCCAGGTGACCTGGCCTGTAGAAGCTCTTGTGTCAAGGGCGAAACGTTGACACAATAAAACTCTACCAAAACCGATTTGTATACAAAACCTTCTGAAATCATGAAATCACAGTCGGTTCCAAACATATTCCAAAAGATTGATGTTATATTGTACATAATAAAAGCGCCTGACTACAAATTACTAAGAACGTTGGACGGCCTGCTGAACGATCGGCATGAGGTGCCAACTAAGTGATTCAGGTTGAACTAGTCTCCGCAAACCGTTAGGCGGCAGTATGCCAGTAACTCTTAGGTCTTCACTTTGGAAACATTTTCAGTATGAAATTCATTTCATCGTCTAACGAAATTTAACCTGGCAGACGTGCTTTGACGCAAGATAAACTGACGGATTCTTGCTTTACTCTGATGGGGTAATGCATTCATGCAATGTCATATCGGAGTTAACGATTAGCCGTATTGTTTTACTGGACATCTCTTTAAACCTGCATGTGTTATTTTCATTGCTTTTTCATTTATTTGATACTTTAATGCTGCAAATTACTTTAATACTTGTTTTGGATCTATTGGGTTTGCCTGCACAAGTTGCGTATTATTTGCGATCCTGTTGTACAGATTGATCAAACAACATAGTTGGACTGCAGCTGGATTCTCCGAGGAATATACCATTTATTTATTTATATTTGTCCTTGGTTGACCAGTGGTCAGACGAAAGCCTTGCGAACTCGGCAATCATTGATCGGCTTCCAGTGCAAATGATTTCCCGATCTCGCTCCTTTGCCTTTCAGTTAGCTCCTCACGCAATGGCTCCAGTTGGCGTTTGTTAAGTCAACACCCTACTTGAATACGTATGCCCTGCATACTTTTCTTCCTTCAACAATAGCCTGACAATATTCTGGAAGTTGCCAACTTCCCTGAAAGAACCATGTAGAACAAAAAAAATCCTATTAGTCACTGCACGTTAAATATAAATACACAAATGAATTTCAACTCAAATTCTATCGATTCTGTACGCAGGTATATATTAAACATTACAAGTGGCAAATAAACACTCATAACACAGACCTAATTTCATACCGCACTAATTTATATTCAGAAAAAGTAACAGATGTAAATGAATGTATAAAATCACTCAGACTACAGTTTGTTGAAGATTTTTCTTCTGAATGCTTAGCCTATGCCTTAGGCTAAGTTTTTCTTGGGTAGCCCACTGAACGTTACTTCGTTTTCTATTCCTGTCGCATCTCTAAAATACCGAAAGGCACTGCATAGGTCGTTTATTGTTTACGCTTGTGATATCTATTTTTACGCTAACGTTTTGTGAATTTGTGAAGCTGTCGCAATATTTTGTAATTGACCGCCGTGGAAACATTCTCATATATCTAAAGTTATTTATACTGTAGGAGACGAAGGAATAACTTTTGCGCGCGGACACCAGCTGCACTGATGATATTAATTTAACTCCTGCTTTCATTTCAAAGTAAATATACAAGGGTCTCCAATATGGTTTTGATAATTTTGATCTGTTTTGGATACTAATTTCCCAGTAAACATGAGCATTGCCATTTCTCCGAACGTCAAAAGCGTAAAAATGGGAAGCCTTCTCCCAACTGGTATATTAGTATCAGTATACCAGCAAAACCCTCTATAATGTCTCATTCAGGCTTTAAATGCTTTCAGAACATTATGATTTAATTGAAAAGTTCGACAGTATGTACTAAGCGTCATGGAATCTTTTGGTTTCTTGTTATTTGCTCTTGGAATTTCAGAATTCCATACATTACCTTTTGCCGTAAGACGCACTATCAGTCGTGGTGGATTATATAGAGAGCTTCTCTAAAGCAGTACTTTAAACGAGCATGTACTCGCTTGTAGGAGGATTGTATTTAACGCAGAAGCTGTGGGTTAAAAACCACTCATTGACTTCCTTATACGACTTCTGAATATAAATCTTTATATTTTTCATAGCCCATCCGCAACTTGTCAAAACGCTTGTAGCGTTGGGATGAGCAATTTGAAAGGCAATTTCATCGACCGGAATTGTTAGATTTTCGCCGGCCACCGATGGCTAAGCTCTCAGTGCTGTCTCTTTGGATACACCCCCTCGCTCAAATGTAGTATGTGAGATCTAACAGTTGAAGATAAATAATGCAGCAGGACCAGATGACCTACATCCAGCCCTCTTCAGATTCGGGGGACCTGCATTGTGGAGGATTTACACGAGTTACTAGTGAAACTGTGGGAGAAGGAAACTGTCCCAACCTACTGGAGCCGCTCCACTACAGTCCCTTCGGAATGCGGCAGCCATAGAGGAATCAGTCTGATCTCTATCGCCACCAAATTGCTTGCCTCTGTCATCTATCACCGACTGACTGGCACTCGTGAAAGCCAGATTCTCGAAGAGCAAGCCGTATTTCGTCGAAGTCGCGGCTGCATTGACTGCATTTTGACTTCGCATCAGTTGTGGAAGCATCGTCACATTTATTGGTGGCCCATATTTGTTGGTGTCCTCCATATCAAAGGTGCATTCGATTCGGTGGATAGACGTGCACTTTGAGACTGTATACTCAGGAAAGGTGTCCATGAGAAATATGTAAATATTAGCCGAGCATTAGATTCGCGTAGCTCGGGCAGATTGAGGGCGGATGACAAGCTGACTTTGCCTTTTAATATGTACAGCGGTGTGAGACGAGGATGATCGCTGTCACCTTCTCTCTTCAAATTCATCATAAATGAAGTCATGGAAATCGCGTTTACAGAACAAGACTTACAAGGTGTGGATCTGCTCCAAGGAGAACGACTTCTTGACTTAGAGTACGTTGATGATATTACCCTAATCTGTGGTAGCTCACAAACTTGCCAAGTGACAATGGACAGATAAGCTCTGACTGTCCGTCACTTCGGGCTTTTCTTCGGACCCTCGAAATGCAAAGCGTTCCTCCAAGTTTGGTCTGGACCGCCTTCTACGCAGCCACTCGCTGGGAATCAGCTAGACGTCGTGGGAAGTTGTATCAGCGCCCGTGGGATTGAAGATGAGACCGCGAACCGTGTAGCAAAAGCCCGGGTTGCTTCTGCTAAGCTTCGCCACTTATGGCGCCGGCGCGACACCACTCTTCCCCTAAAGGGTATAGTGTGCAATGCAGCGGTAGGTTCGACCCTGCCGTACGGTTGAAAAACCGGGCCATTTAAAGCGGCGGACTTGAAGAGGCTAGTTCCGTGCGACCACCAGCGTGTTCACAATTTAGCTCACATCTGGTGGGAACATCGCGTTAGCAACGAGCGTGTTGGACACCATGTTTACCCCACAGGTAAAGCAAATAAACCGCTCAGCACCGTTATTTCGCGCACCAATCTCCGATGGCTCGGCCACGTGTTACGCATGGCAGCCCATCGACTCCCGCGACGTGCTGTTTTGCGCGCCATGGGTGTGGATGGAAGAAGAGGAGGGCTAGTATGCGCTGACCTTGTCGCGAAGAATGAAAGCCCTCAGTTCGGAGCTGGCCACGGTTGGAGCGCCCCGCCTCCCTGGTTGGGGTCCGAAAGATGATGAACAAGTTTGCCTGGATACACTTGCTGATTTGGCTAGGAGCCGACCTCAGTGGCTTTGTGCTCCGATTTTCTTTGTCCCGCCTAATCCCTCTTGGTCTCCCCCTCCAACCCTGATCTCACTGTTTAGCCCCATATAATTTGACATGGTAATTTTTTGATGCACAGTAGCCGGCTGGTAGCTTATCGGAACAATGCCCATTCGTTACCGGTATCTTGGCCGGCATGCGCCAGTTGCATTTTTTCTCCTTTTTTCTATGTATTGAGGCATATTAGCTGAGGTGTTCACCACCTCTAGTTAACGTTTAAATGATGATGATGATGATGATGATGAGGTTGCACAGTGACTTACCATCACAGCTTAAACTTCCCGTTTAATTAGTAATCCAAATTGACTCATCAGTATGATTCAAAGTCGCCCACCCCGAGTGATATGAACCAACCATTAACTATCAGACACTTTGACCATTTTGTTTATATAACAGTATGCAAAGCGGCCTTCTCCGTGTGCGGGTTGATCACAAATAAGCCATCAGCCTAGGTGCATAAAGCCCACTTGCGCAAATATGTTCTCTGAATTGATTAGTAGGTATAGAACTTTCGAGTAAGGGTAGGTCATTGGAAAATGGAGCGCATTATCAGTGTTAACGGAGGTCTACCAATTTGTTATATATTTACGGGATTTTGATCGTGAACCGTGCAGTTAGGATACTAATCAAGTAGAAAAATATGCAGGTTACAATTTCCACTGTTCAATGAGTGCAAAGTTCTTTCGCTTGCCAGGCCGTGAAATAACAGAACATAACACTCTGAATAGAGGCTGAAGGATGTTTACTCTGTCCATTGTTACAAATAGCAAATACGAATGCGTAAAATGTTTTAGTTAAATAACGTCACCAACCAATTACTATTTGATGTGGTGTGAGTCACCAAACCCAAACTCTAATGAGGGTACAAACTATGAGTTTATTGCCAGACCAAAACGTCCATTCCAATGTTTGTGGGCCCTGAAATATCAGTAAGCCAAATGTGTTGCTTCGCAGAGGGTAGTTTACGTTTTTATTGTGTAGCGTGATTGAAAACTGACGCTGGCATTTATTCAACCAAAATATGTCGCAAATATTGCGACATGTATTCGTCATCAACTTTCTAGTAAACTCAGTTGTTGTCATAAACTGAGGCATTTACTAACCTTTAGCCATGTTTCTTTGATTATAAAGGGATGAGATATGGTGTAGTTATTCCCATTTTTTGATATCCTGCATTCATTTTCATCAAAAAACGTACAGTCTACATCCAACTCAAAGAGCAAAAACCGGCTTGTTGGGTTTGTCCACAACGCGCTTAATTCTACATTGAAATCGCCCAGTTTCTTAGCTGTCAATTTAGAGATAATGGTTACAATTTCCTTGCTTATGCTTAGCTCCGATCTTAGCTTGCAGGCTTGCTGTACGTTATTTGCCAAACTTACTAGCTTTAAATTCAATGGTTATTGTTTTGTAGCGGTTATAGCGCGTGGCACAAAATCGAGCACCACATCCTGACATAGTAAGCTTCTTGAAAGGAGCGGCCGGTGCACCTGAGGAGGGAAATGTTTCGGACCTGTAACAGTAACTTAATATTGGAATATAATAAAATAAAAATAGGGATGTGATTTTATTGTTCACTAATATATAGCGCAAAATGAACACACATTGATTCGCAGTGGTAAGTTATGGATAATGGAGCTTACAGTCGTCGTAAAAGGTAACAGCAAACGGCCCAGATACACCAAAGACCAGCAGCAAAAACGAACTAGCCAACTTGCGTAGAAACATCATTCGTGTCTTTGAGAGGGTTATGCGTGCATTTATACTAGAACCCTTCACTTTTCTATCTTAGTAAAATCATTATGTTAGAGAAAAATACGAAAAATAGTGATCACGCCATGCACCACCCACTGCGATATAAGTGTGTTGCCTGTCTAAGTATTCTTGAATATTTTAAACCTATTAGCATTTACCATTCATCTGATACTTGTATTGGTCAAATTTTCAATTTGTTTCTCAAGTTTTTTAGGATACCATCTATTTAAGGGAGCCGCATTTTAATATTATGCCGCGAACGGCAATAAAAAGTATGCGGCTTGCATACGTTTATAAAGTGGTCCAACTAGTTACTTGACATTGCCTGCATGTTAATGAAGCAAAATTGTAAATTAGTCTAGTTTACTATGATGATCGATGTAGGCATGTGCCTGAAGTGACCAAATGAACATTAGCAGCCACGTTAACGATTTGTTTACCTCCATTAAAATCTCAAATAAGGCGTCCAGCTCAAAGACTTTGAACTTGACTTGAAATATATAACCCCTACTCTTAAGTAATTTGGTGAATAATTCGCGATAGTGTCAGCCATAAAACTAATATAAATTCTACATTAATGATGGTTTAACAATAGATGGTTCGTGTAATCAACTAATTTTTCTGAACATATGTCTTGGCTAATTTATTCGCCCAACGGCATTTATTACGCAGGGGCAACATGTCTGAAATCGTAAGCATTTAATTCAGTGAAGAAATATATGTTTGATAAGATTTTATCAGACGAAGACATATATACCGACTGCTTAAAGCGTTGCAACAAATTGTGAGGATTCGGCTGTTTTATCACTTTCAGACGGAATGTCTTTCATTCTAGCGAATCTTTACTGTTGATGGAATTTATTCAACATAACTAAGAAACAATTGAAGAGAATTCCAGGTTGGCACTTATCCCAACGCTTTGTTATTTCGTCGAAAGGTATTTTTGTGGAACTCATTGCTTATGTCACCACACTATGTGTAGAATTTAGAGCTGTCATTTTAGTTTCAGACAGCAGGTTTCCAGTGTAAAAAGTTTACCGTAATTAACACGGATCCACTCGCCATAAATACGATACGTTGGCTAACTTATCGTGAAGAAACTGTTGCCTGCATAGCAAGATGAAGTTTAACACATAGAGCGCAATTTACTTACAAAATGTGAGACAACAAAATTGGTCAGTTTCTAGTCAATGGCGAAAATTTGAACATACGCTATACTTATGGTGACCATAAGTTTTAGGTGCGAAATAGGCACTAGTACACCCCAACATGTGTTATGTGTGTTTTTATAATAATGCATCTACGTATATTGTCTGGAGACTCATGATACGCGGATGTTTGCAACCTTGTTTATCCGGCTAATCGTGAAAACGAATTTGCACTAGTGTCACTCTAACGCAGTAAATGTGACTCAAAATGCCTACCCTTTCATAGTTATGGTTATATAAATGCCACAAAAAATTACCATTAATTTACAAATGTAAAATCGCTACACATGCTTTCGTAAAAACCAAACTGACTTATGCGTATAATTGACTTCAACGCACTCGAGGGAAACATCAACTTGTGGAGAATCACTGATAGTGCACATACATCGGGTCCATTAGGCTTTCATGCCATGACAACCGTGGCTTTGAACCACTAACCAACCGCTTATGCTACTTTGGCTTGTAATATGTGTATATCTATGTATACATAGTGCCCCTTGCTGAGGCTGATGTTGCTTTCAGGAGGCTTCTTCAACGTAGTTGAGCTAATCCAACTCACACTTAAACAAGGTCTTTTTAATGGGGATAAAATTCAGTACATGTTATTTGGTTTGTTCTGCCTACTTGCTAAGCTTCTTCTAACTTGCACACGTCGCTCAAGCAAATTGTGGTAAACTTACGTAATTCCATCTCGTGGTATTTTTAAATAACTTTCGGACATTTTGTACTTATCACGGATCCACTTATAACCAGTTTCTTCTATATACTCATTTAGTGAGTATTTATGTCGTCATATGCGTTTACTTTAATCGATATCGGCCTTTCGAATGATTGGCTGTTGTTTGACGTCCCAGGTGTGGCTGGGCTTGACGTGCATGTTGACAGCGTGTCTACCTATCTATTACCCACTACCTTGTCCATACTTGCTCCAGGAGACAGTTGGTCTTTGCTGGAGGGGACGGGGTGCACGGTCTTGTGGTAGTGCCAGGCTCGAAGAGTGGTTCTATGCACTCAGTATGGAGTGGACTAGGGTTCAGCCACCGCCTAGTGTGCACTTGATTCCCCAAATACAGTGTGCTTGTGTTTGCCTGTGAAGGAGTGTGGGCGGGCTCTGTTGATGAAACGTGGCTTCCATCCGCATGACTCCCGGTCTTATTCCTTCGGTTTTACACTGGATATGGGGTATGTGATTGGAGCTGTGGGTGGTGCAGCGCAGGGGTCTTGTGGCTGACCACAGTGACAAACAAATCCGAAACCGGACTACGCCATCCATGTATACATGGAGAAAACCAACGGAAAATAAAGTACGGATATGGCAAAAGTAACATTCAACACAACGGTCAGGAATCCGAAATTGCTTAGGAGTGAACGTTACGAGTTTTTGTCAACCCCAAGTAGGGTGTTGACTTAACAGACGCCAAATGGAGTCATCGGCCGTGGAGCTAACCTCAAGGCAATGGAGCGAGAACAGGAAATAACTTGCACTGCAAGCTGATCAATGATTGCTGAGTTCGCGTGGATTTCGTCTAAGCGCTAGTCATTCTAAGGACAATATTCTCCTTAATTCCAGCAGTCAGTTGCATGAATGCATTGTCACATCAGAGTAAACCAAGAATCCGTCAGTATATCTTGCGTCAAAGCACGTCTGACAGGTTAAATGTCGTTAGACGATGAAATGAATTTCATACTGAAAATGTTTCCAAAGTGAAGACCTAAGAGTTACTGGCATACTGCCGCCTAACGGTTTGCGGAGACTAGTTCAACCTGAATCATTTATTTGGCACCTCGTGCCGATCGTTCAGCAGGCCGTCCAACGTTCTTAGTAATTTGTAGTCAGGCGGTTTATTATGTACAATATAACATCAATCTTTGTCTTTCTTCTGTGTTGTAAGTGAATAATTATTATGTTTATAGCACAGTAGCCAAGATTCATTTATGTATGGTAGTTAATTAAGATCCCCAATAATGAAATGCGATTAGTGTTACTGTTAACCTTAACGTTTGGGTCGCATCCAATCGCGGCATCCATATTTCTCATTAGAGTGTACTTACAATTTGCTATTCATAAGCGACTGCTTAGTGAAGTGCAGAGGTATGATTGGATACGGTGTTGACGTGTTTTACTCATGAGTCGCTCAAGATGGACAGCTTTAGTAACAAAGGGAATTTGTGGCTTCCAACTTTTGGAATCCAACATGGTGAAAAACATACCTGTTTAGTCCTAGTGGAAAAGAATTTACATATTGTGCATACTCATCTGTCCGGGTTAAATGATAAACACAGTTCTGATCGCGTACATAACTAGCGGGATCAGATTATAGCCATTAGTGTATGTTGGCGTATAACTTATCATTACTCCAGAGGTGAGAGGCCTTTTAATGGCCATTGCATGAATATACTACTGATTTATGCACAACATAAAGCTGACTGCCATTACCTAGTATATTTGACCTTAAGCTAATCTATCCATCACTAAGAACTGTGATGGTGAACCAAAACTCGGGGATAATAATAACGAAACTCTTAGTTTTAACACTAGCCTATCATGGTAGTTAATTAACAGGCTACACATGCATGTGTATGATACACAGTAACGGTTGGACCGGGTTATAAACAAAAGTATCGGAACGAGTATTTGGTCGAATTATATCTACGCGTTGACATAATGGAATATGCCACTAAAGGATGGATCGGATGAAATGAGACTAATTTGACTGCTTTAACTTCTGAGAAATATGGCACGCGCGCCCGTTTTCCGAATATATAGTATGTTGGTCGAGGCCAAGTCAGAGCTATCAGAGCAATATATTTGCTTAAGAATGTCTGATTTACTTTAAATTTATACCTGAGATGAGCGACTCGGCCCCATGTCATGCATCAACGTGCAGACACAATTAATAACGTGGCGTTGTTGTGGGTCAGATTGGGATGTCTATGTCATAAGCACCAAGTTATGTGTGGATATCTATACAGGAAATTGAGCTAACCGAAGCTTATCCGGGTTCAAAACGAAAGACAACGATGGAAGTTACTGCCCCGTACTCCCATCCATGTGCATTTTTTTAACTTATTTGGCCACATCTGTGACCTTAATGACCACACAATCATTCCTTAAGGAACGCACCAATCACATACCCTTAACAATCCTTCAATGCTACGTTCTCTTGTGATTCCACTGGCTCCCACACCAATAAGTCTGCAATGATCCCAGTTCCAACAGCTCATCAGTCCTGCATTGTAACTGCAATCCTTTTATACTCATACTTTGCTGGCGGTTGGTATCACAATTTCTTTTTAATCTGTGTGGTTTTTACCCTACCTATTCCTATTCTTCAGATTCACTGTTAGTTTATTCCACAAGCTTACCTTAATGCATGGTTTTAGGGTTCTGCGTAAGTGGTTGGCTTCCATAACAATTGCAACAGCACAGGAGTAGTCTAATACATGGAACTTGTTTGATCCATGAAGATAAACCACTGAGACACACAAGAACATTTCGAGCAGAAAAATGATTTCAAGCACAGATGTAGAGTGAAAGCTTTTCAGCTAGCATGCCATTTGGAAAGCGCGGCGTTATCCTGAACTTCTGTTGGGTACAGATTGGTCAGCAACTCATTTAACGCTTAGCTCTAAGCTGCCATCAGCCGCATAGCTGTTACGGCTGCATGCCGACCTGTCTTGGATGTTTTTTGCCTTATATAGCCCCGGAAATTGCATACCATTTTATTCCGTTTATAGTGGGGCTGGTAGGAACTGCTTACTAAAGTGCGGGGTACATGAGCTGTAACTCTGCCTTCCCCTTGTCATATTTGTCTTCAAAAACCTGGCCTTGTGGGCGTGGAGGGAAACATTTCGCCCTTTTTCAACACAGCCGTAGTGCATCTCTTCACTTACGGTTTAAAGGGCATCCTCTGAAATTTATCAACAAATTCATTTAAACTGGGATTTGTTTTAGTGTTGACAGATGGACGGTTGGGAAACCCCTTTGTGGCTCGAAAGCTAAATTAACTTACGTTAAATTTCGTCTCCTGTAACTTCGTCATGTCTGGTTCTGGTAGCCTGGTTCTCAAGAAACGTGTCTACATTCCTACGGTACGAGAAATGCTTCTGTACGACGGTAAGTCTTGGCCCGTTCGCAAAAACCATGTTCAGCTGCTTTATGTTTTCGAGGACTGCTGCCTGCGAAACATTTCTAATGTTCGATAGCGGCATTACATCAGTAATGAGGAAGTCAGTCGGCGAGTCTTCAGATCTTACCAACTCCGTCGATCTGTTGATAGTATCGTTTGACTTCGGATGCTTCGTTGGCTTCGGCATGTGCTCTGCATTCCTACCCCGTGGCTTCTACGACGCACCCAAGTTGCGCGCGCAGTTGTGAGGTAGAAGCGCCGATAAGGAAGCAAGTATAAAACCTGGATTCAATGCGTTGAGGCTCAAAATTTGAAGCTGGCTGCTGGATGGGATTTCCGACTCCTGGGTAGGAGAACAAAATACCCCGGGCATATTAGGTTGCGAACACTACAGGATATGTCTAAGGACCGTACGGAAGGGCGCACTTGCAATGAGGAGCTACTATAGTAAAAGTTGTTTTCAGTTTCAATGTATTCTTTCCTCTTATGGGTTGTCGCAGTCAACCAATTGCAATGTATTCAGTAAAGCATTGCATATACACACATATTTTATACTGCATCCTAGTTGCTTTTCTTCGTAATCAAAACGGATGAACTTAATTCCAAAATGGTACGTACGCGCGAAGAGTAGAGACCCGATTTCGGACTGTTTTAGACTAGGATAACTTGACATTCGGACATACACGCGAACCGAGATTAGAGACAAAAAGCCTAACCTAGCAAGGTTGCAATGTGACCCAAAGAGTATGAATGACTGGCAGTTACCATGATCACGTTTACTAATAACCAAGACGAAGTATGGCTCCAACCACTCTTATGAAATGCACTAAAGAAAATCGGTGCTGCGCGTAAAATGAAGAGGAATGTGGATGTTGGCAAGGTAGTTGTGAAGATTTGTTTGTTCACGCCGGCTTACCAACGCACCTTATTGTCATGACGAGAGTTCAGTGGCTTATCTGCAGTTTGCACAATAGATACATGAGTGTCTTTATTCGAGTTTACCTGGATCCCACTGTTTTGACATCAGTTTCCTGACGAAGGTTTGGTTATTGCTTTTACACTCTGAGTCGTCGTATGCTGATAGTGTGTCTGAGGTGGACATGGTAAAACGTAAGTTCCACCAAGTTACACGACCTCCGCAACACTTTAGCATACGGATGCGTTCCGCAATATGTTATTTGAATTACTGCGTGGTGATCTGAATATGTTGATGAGTGTATTCGGTTGAGTCAAATGTGGTTTACTTGGCGCGTAAACATTTGATCCGCTTGCACTCAGGTTTGGTTAAATTGTATAGCCACTACAACCGGGTAGTCTAAATTGTGCCTTAAATTAAATGGAACTTATAGTCACTGATCGGGGCCAAAATCGTGTTCTTTTCTGAGCACCGTCGTATTGCGAGAGAAATGATCTGAGTTTTCGGGTGTTAACTTGTCACTTTATTATAAAGTCCATCTCACAGAAATGTGGTATCGGCTCTCAATGCCTCCGCAGATCAGATGGTTGATAATTATTGTTGTATACCAAAGCGACGTAACGATCCTCAGTTGCTTCACTGCGTACCTGTGTGCGTATTGTGATGTTTTGTGCCTCACTCAGATTATCCTTGGGTGAAACATGGATATTGGCCCTAATTTTCCACAGTCCAAAATTAAATTTTCTGAATATACTTCCAGCACAACAATTAAAGTCTACAACCTTTTTTTACCGAAATTACAAATGTTAATAACTAGCCAATAATTTCTAGACAAATAAATAATGGTTAAAGGGAAAAATAACGGAAAAGCAAAGTGTAGGCGTGGGATTCCGAAGAGATTTAAAATCTTGACAAACCTCTCAGAAGAGAAAAGCGGGATCTAATGGTTTTGTTTGTTAATTATTATTTATTCTCCGTTAACTTGATTCTGCAAAAGCTAGAAGGTTTCTAACAAAACTTTTAATTTATTTTGTAACCCACATAATTAGGATGCCGGCTAGATTGGCGTACCGCGAGCTTTAACCAACCCAGCAGTTATCATATGTTTCGTAGCTAGGTGACAAGGAACTATTTAGCCAAGTCGGTGCTATGAAGAGACTTCTCCACTCCTCCAACATGCCTAACAATTCTATGCAAAAATGCGGCTAAATTACCTGGTGGCAATATTGCAATTTAACCGCGACCGCTAAGGTAAGTTTCTCCAATGAATTCACAACATGATTGAAGTGAACATGGGCACTCTTCTATCACTGCGCTGCGCCACTATTTAAAAGTTTGGCTAATGTACTTCCAGGTGTCAGCCCTATTTTATTCCCTTGTAATGTATTCAGTTTATTTTTCAGAGCAATCTTATTCCACTACAGTGTGCAGTGAACCAGTTGTCCTACGCATCGACCGAAATCCTATTCAGCAGTGCTGTAATATTTAACAATAATTTGACTAACCGCAACAACTTACCACGTAGCAAACGGCAGCGTTTTTGTTTTTGTGTCTTAATGCTTCACACGAAGCCACCTTACGCATTTAGCAAACTCACTTTAAATTAAGCAGGGAGAAAATCAGGCAACCAATCATGCACCAATAACATCAACGACCACAATGATAGCACCCACCTATTTTATAATGACAACTTCGATCTAGGAGTCGCATGTGTAAAACTCATATTTTTCGATGGTTGTATTTTGCAAACAATTTCACCCTTTACATATCCAGTTTTCGATTAAAGTTTTTAAGACCAGGGCAACCTGGTTTATCCAATATCGTGTCATTCCGTAGAGCACGTGTTGGCCTTAATTTAAATTACTTTGTCTTTCCATCTCTTTGAAGCTGGACTGCCGAGATTCGGGCCACGCCAAAAATTTAAGGTGTTGATTTTCTAATGTTTCATTTACTTATAAATAGTACCTACCATAGATCAATTCCGGTTGTGTTATCTATTTTCCGGTGATATACCACTTGTTTATGTCCCCGACATTTTGAAGCTTACAAATTTTACCCAAGCAACTAATGTTTCACAACAACTTGGAAAGGGAAGCTGACGTCCACTGTCACTCTTCGTGCGGCGAACATGACACTTTTCGCTGCAGATGTGCGGAACTGTTTGGCAATCGATTTCGTTACGTAGAAATTTGTAGCAGAGTTCCGCAAAATTTATCTCCTCAGATCATATGATAAATTGATCCGTGATGCGCGAATAATGTATGCCCATCGCCCAACATTTTTTTGCATCGGTCATAAAACGCTGGCCTCACGACTATCCGTGCCATAACTTCGACCTTCACTACGCGACGCCAAACCCTAAAATGTCGACTACACTTTTTGGCAACGGAATAACAGCTAACTCATTTCAATTCTTCTTCACCAAATTTCAACTGAATAACTTCAGCTGTTTATCATGGCTTCTGGACACAGGCTCTAATTTGGGATAAAAAGTCATCCAGCCGACTTTTGGTCATAATCAGCATAGATGATGCCAAACGACTCAGGTGATTACCGTATCCATGGTGCATACATTTTCCTTAACAACAAAGTATCCAGCGGGTACATTAACTTACTTGTGATAAATCTAATGCCATGCCTCATAGGTTAGACCGTTTTTGCTAACTTTCATTCGCGTCCGCTCATACTACTCGCTACCCAAAAGGAAACTAGTATAGTCACTCAATATTGTCACCCATTTATCTAATACAAAATTTTAAATGCCCATATTAGACAACATCACACCAACCCGTAAGACTATATTCATGATATCAGTCTCTATCTTAGATTATTCTACTCTATATCGACAGCATCCATTTATGCACTGCAACCGAAGTAGCGTGCATCTATCCACTTCGGGTAAGGTTGCAGCAATGAAATGAACAACATCTCGTATTTAATCAAATCAAGCCAGGCTAGATAATAAACTGTAAAATTTCGAGTGCAACTTATTTTGTCTTATGATAAATACGTTCTGCTGCTAGGATCCATTTTAGTGGACTTCCCCATCGATTTCAAACTAAGGTTATTCGATGTTTAATCTAATTAAGCATTATAAACAATTCTTATCTCGCTTTGCTTAGCTCATATATCCAATTGCTGGAAGTATAAAACATGATCGTATATTATTTCTGATACATCATGTAATGCTTGCATTGAGCTCAAGGATGCCATCTGCAACACAGTTCTCCTAATTTATACAAACCATTGGCCTCTTTTTCATGTATGCATTATGCTCTAGACATGGCGATGCGAACCGCCTGTTGCTACATTGATGACAAATGACAACAAATAAGATTGTTCTCAAAGCAGAACCCAAATGTAACATCTTTGGCCTTGAACTGCACAGCACGTGTTTCACCATTCAATACTGCCGATAGATACACTTACAAAGGTAGTGGTTTTACTGCACACACCGACCAATAGACCACCAAGCTTAGTATCAAACCTCTCTCTGACAAACACACACCACGTAAAACTGAGAATGTTAGCAGTTTCACTACAGTTTCTCTAGTGTTGCTAAGAAACAACAAAGCACGCCATGCTTATTGTGCTCTAATACCTCAGAATCAATTCAAAATGAATAAGAGCCAGACAGATGGACGACCTCAAGAAGTGGAACGTTAGTAGTAACGTACAAGGGCTGTGTTAAAACTTGCAAGCGTAATGAAAACCACGTGGTACTCCCAAATCCTAGCATTACGAAGAGCCCAGTGGTCTGTGCGTTATGCTGTACTCCAACATGAACGTCGAATCGGTTCCGCTGTCGACAGCTTAACATGGGACGAGTGTTATCGAATGAACAGTAGCTTAGGAGAAAATCGGAAGGAAACTTTAACCAGAGCCTTTCATGTCCATGGCGTACTTGGAACCAAAACATACGATGAGCATTAAATTTCAACCCAGGATTAGGAGCAATGCTGCTGCATTCGTGAGCCGATTTCCTTGAAAAAGATGCCTAATGAATTGGTGCCACTGCTGCGTACGTCACCGAATTACGAAGGACGTCGCCCAATAGTGTTGAAAATAGTCTTGCAGTTAAAACAATTGGTACAACGGCTACTCAAAAGCCGGTGCATATTTCGTTGCAGACTGCCATTAGAGGTTTTCCTAAAGTAACCAAGATATATGCTCTGCAGAGATGATATGTCAGTCAAATAACCAAACTCGACGGGCACTCTAATAGATCGGTGCGCAATTGGCGTACCTGTTGATGAAGTGAGTGAAATACCCCTTAGGCTGTAAGAAGATGGTTCGGTTTACTACTAAGTATGCAGCCAAAGAATGCCAAAACAATCGCTAAGCACCCACGGAGGAAACGAACTATTTCCGGCCACCTGCTGGTCGGCGACAATTCACGTATAAATTGTATAATCTCTAACAAATTACTGAAAGCTGCGATACTTCCAAGTATGCACACTAACGTCCAAACATTCCAGAGTAAACTGAAGTCGGGTATATCAGATTGCAAATGCTTGGGACCTAATGGTTATATCCGAAACATGGTTGCGCCAAGTAGTTGTTGATGCTGAGGTGGAGCTTGCAGGAATATCACTCTCCAGAACGATGGTCGCAGCATAGGAGGTAAGGTCCTTATATATTAGTGTATTGAGTAGCAGTGTGTAATATTTGATTCTCCGAATAAAATGATTCTCCGAATAAAATATACCAACGCACGTTTTGAACTTATCTTTACGACACAATTCCAACATCCACTCCGGAAATAGATCCAAGCTTGATACCCGTCTTGAACTGCATAACACGCACTAGCTACTCTCAGGTTGTCACCTCCGACGACGGTTTAGAGGCAGTGGCACCCTCCAGTGAACAGTTCGAACTAGAGCTGCATGACTTCATCGCCAATATAATAGTTTATACAATCATGTCATTTCGTCTACTTCATTCAGTACAGCAAACAAAGTTGTACAAATTGGACATTGTGGTTAAAAATGAAGAGCTCATTAATGCAAAGTTATTGAAGAAGAATCTATTAGCGACAATGGAGTCAAAACAATTAACCGTGTTTGACATGTAGAGTATCCATTCGAACACACAAGTTTAGTTCATAATATCACACGCTGCCATTTCTTGAAAGTATTCGTCTGGGCATTTGCTTTGTGGTATTCGAATATCAGTCCACTTTATAACGCTTGGACAGAGTTAGTTGAAGGGATTATTAACGTGATCAACAGCTCACAAGCAGCCAAGTCTCTTCGTCCCGCTAAACTGCTGGCACTTGTCAGAAGCAGGACCAAACCTTGCATGACAAAAATGTGTACAACATAGCTTGCCTTCGTGGCTAATCCAGACTCTGAAACTTTGGGCAAGTTCCATAACCAGCGCAAATATTGCACTGCAACGGTGTGTAAGGGCAAAGTAACCTAACAAATATGCCCAGCCAAGAGCTTATGGCAAGCAAAATGCTCTACTTGTATGTCAACAGCCTTTCCAACGTAAAGCTTTGAGTCCCACCATCGTTCACAACAGAAGGTTGAGTGTAAAGTTTCGAAGAAGCAGCAGATGTTCTGCAACTGCAATACGCCAAGATTTTCGAAACCGCATACCTAAACTTGTCCCATAAAAAGCACATTACCGATTTAAATGTGTATACATAAAAACTTTAACCCAACAACTGTGCTAAGGAATTTGCAATCATTGCGCGCTCATAGCTCTCCGGTTGCGGATAACATTTGCCCGAACGCACTGTAGGCTGTGGCCACCAACCTAGCCATACTCCTGTCACGATTTTTAAAAATACTTTTAGGAAAAACAAGTTAACACAATGTGGAAGCGTGACGCTATAACCCTAATTTTCAGAGACGGCAAAAATGCTGACCCTGCAAATTATCTCCCAGTGATAGAAGGTGATAGAAGCGGTTGTCGAGGCGGCTGTAGTGGACTACCTGGAAAATGCAACGTCTTGGCACCGGAGCAGCATGCCTTCATTAACTCTGGTCATGGACCTTCAACCTGTTTTGGCACGAGGCAGTTTCACGGAATTGGATGATGGTGGAATCAGAGTTCATGTCATCTAGGTGCACTTTCACAAAGCTTTCAACCGCCTAGAGCATTGCATCTTACTTCACAGGCTACAAATCTATGGAATCAGAAGTCCTCTTCTTTGTTGAATGGCATACTTTCTGCAACAACAGCATCTACCAGTGTGAGTTAGGGGATTCGCTCTCGAACCAGACTAATATCAAATGGGATGTTCCACAGGTTCCCGTGCTGCGACTGCGTGTATTCTTTGGGCTTTGGAATGAGTTGATAACCGTCATCTCTTCCGATTCACAGATCGTGGCCGTTAAAATAGGTCGAAACATTAATGAGGATCAATATGCCCTCCGATATGACTTGGATTGCGTCCTTGAATGGTCAACGAGAAGCCTACTCCATTGCAAAACAGCTAAGTTCAAGGTGATCCACCTGTGTCACAGCCAGTGAGCGCTTACAAGATTAGAGACTATAAATTGCAGATAACCTCTCAGGAGCGCGACTTAAGTGTACTGACACAGGACCATCTTGGTTGTTCAAAACAAGCAGCGAAGCCGTTGCGCACCGGCACTCCGCAATTGAACCTTCGAAGGTCGATGGACCGGCCTGCTTCTTCAAACTTCCTATGAATACTTCACGTCTAGGTCTGACCCCAGGGGTAGTATCCTTCCCAAGCTTGGCACCCATGGCCAAAACAGGATCTCGTTGCTCACTAGCCTCCACAAAATGGGTAACCAAGGATGTTTTATAGTCCCATCTATCTGGTTTAAAGGCTATATTGAAATACTTAGGAACTGACTATTGACCATCATCAGAACAACCATAGTTCCATGGATAGAAAGGAATTGTGTGCAGATTATGGGCGTTGTCTGAGTCCTCCATCTTATTGGTTGCAATGAAATTAGTTCGTTTTTTATTATGCGTATTCGCAGAAACTTCAATACTGACCCGAAAACTTCATAAGTGTTTAACTGTCAAGAAACTTTTGGGAGCGCTTCTTATTTGCTGATCACTGAACTAATGCCACGTCACATTTAGATGCGATGAAGAAGTATAAATATACATTTCGGTTGAGATGGTTTAATGCTCTCACAAATAATAAGGGAAGCACAATTGAAAGTCAGGAAAAAAAGGTTGTTGATATTGGTACACCATAGTAGTCACCTGATCAATTATGTTATAGATTATGTGTTATCCATATAGTTAAAAGTTGGCTGAAATTAACCGGCAACAGGTGAGCCGCACAAGAGGGTATTCTCAAGCTTACTAACGCACGATGCGTTCTGTAAAAAGAACTCTCTTTCCTTCACTGGTCAGCCATGTATAATATTATCTTTCGGCCTAACGTTAGCTGTTAATGATACATCACTTTCAAGGTTCTTCGATTAGTTCCGCATACCAGTTGTGTTTTGAGGATATGTTGATTGGGTTTACGAATGTGTTTCACCTGCAAATTGTCTCCTTGAATTTGTTGAAAGTACTGCTTACCCTGCCCCTGTGTTTTTCCTACTTTCTGAAGGTAAATGGTGGAATGCTCAAAGGAAAAGATGAATTTTCCCGGTATATGGAGTCTACTACGACGTCATTCGCTCCGAAAAATTGCTGTATATCAGAGGTAAATTGCGCTCTGTAGTCCAATTGTCTAGATTTCATTGGGGGAAGAGGATCAGAAGCGGAACACATTGTATACATGGAGGCGTGCGAATGGTGAATACCATGAATGTACGTTCTAGCAGAAAATGCCGGAAATGCTGCATACTGTTAACTGTCTATAATTTCTCTGCTTGACATGCTGCGGTATCGTTTGGCAGGCATTACTATTTTTAATAAAAGCAATCTGATACAACTCACCTATCTGTCTTTTTCGAAGCACACCACCTACTTACGCATCCGAGACATCCACTGTTACCGGTTACGAGGCCTTAAGGTAAAGATTCACGAGGACAGCGGCAGCTGTTGGCTAGTGTTTTAGACCTTTGAATACCCGCTTAGCTGATTCCGTAGAGCTGAACGAGTATGCAATTAATTTGTGTGACTAGGAAAGTGCCTGGGCTAACTCGGAACAGTTTGGTATGAATGGTCTGTAGAAGTTAATCATGCCTACAAACCGATGTAACATTTTGTTGGAATAAGGGATGGGGTACACAGTGATGATTGTCAATCTGTTAGGTAGAGGGGTAATTCCGATGGAAGAAACATGGTGAACCAAAATGTCTACGGCATAAACTCCAAATTGCCTCTTTGTGCCGTGAATAACTAACACCTAATACGTAAATCGTTCAAAATACTTGTCGCAGATGACTCAGCTTTTCAGCGATCCGTGGATTTATGCGGGTTAAGAAGCACTATGTTACATGTTCCGTTGGGTGGTTTTGCACGGTTCTCGAAAAATGAAATTTCGGTGGGTAATTTTCGTTTGGAAGGGGGGACTTATCGATTGTTTCACAGTATTCCTGCGATCCGCGTAAGTTCACATCACAGAATTATAACAGAAATAAATCCAAAGTGTTTTCCAGTAGTGGGATGGAGATGTAGTACTAGGTAACAAAGCGTAGGGGAGTAATTGATTCCTCCAAACATCCGTTACCTACTGGTAGTGATGGTGTAGAAATGGTCGCTTCTGGGAGAGCATTCCAAGGGTAACACACGCGCACGGAGAGGAAATTCTTGCGGCAATCCAAACGGATGCACACTTCTCTAGATTTTATTGAGCGACTTCTCAACTTGGTATTACTCCTGAGTTGCACTAAATTGCGCCGCAAGTGATTTGGATCGTGCAGAAATAAGTACACCATTAGGAACTCATCTCGTAAGCAGCGATAACGTCTGCTGAACAACGCCAATCGTTCCAGTTTATCCTCCTATGGAAATTGGTACACTCCGATAACTTCCTACGGTGCTCGAAATGGGAGCTGATCCAATGAACTAAGGTAGTGTTTTAGCCATGTATGCCAGCCTGTAATTGCAAATTTGATATGAGGACGAACAGAAGCACTAAACATCTACCAGAAAAGAAAATGATCTATTTGTCCAAATGCTTGTTGTAACAACCCTACATGTTGGTTACCAGTTTTGCTAGCTTCTGCGGATTGCCAGGATCAACTCAGATCATCCTGAACCAGGAGCATCAAATCACGTCCAGTAGCAGCTCGCTGCAGAACATAATTTCCGAGCTTGTAACGGTGTTCACTCTGGTGTCCTATGTAGAGCACCTTGCATTTACTCACCTTGCATTGTAGTAGATATTGGATGGAGCACCGCGGTGCGTGTCTAACTCCCTCTGAAGCAGTTGCAGGTCAGTATTCCGTTGAACCAGGGGTCAAATCTTGAAGTCATGGGCAAACAGCAGGACGGTTAGTTCCCTTAAGTAGTTTAAACAACGAAATGAGAAGACGAATATTGTCAGATGCTATCATTTCGCATTAACTCGTCAGTACCAATATAATAACAGGGAAATCCTTTTATATGTCTTACAGAGCACAGTCAAGCCAATCAAATTTATGGTTGTGATCATTTTGTTTGGATTAGGTGCACGGCAATAGCAGGTTGACAACTAATTGCTTTTGGACACACAAAGCTGATCTCATTCGGCTTATCGGGACGGCCTCGGTAAATCGTAAAACGCGTGCATAAGTATGACGTAACAAGCTCGTAACAAGCAAGTCGACGCAGCTCTAACCTTTAACCGGCTATCCAGCAGAAGTTGCATCATTCCCTCGGAATCTAATATCACTTACATTAGTATTGGACCGCAGCCCTTGTATGTAGGTGATGACAGAACTATTGTCAGGGTATTTGGCAATAACATTGTCAACAGCGAGTGATTCGCGGATGTAGCACCACTGCTCTCCGTCATGGGTTTGCGCATCGTGATCAGAAGAATGCAGAAGCTCGGGAATCCCATGAACAAACATTGTTTTCTTGCTATCCCTATTAGGAATGCCGCGTTGGTCAACTGCTTCTTTTAAGCGATCGTGCCAAGATAGATCAGGTAATATGCGCACTCATTTCGGTGAGTTGCGAAGACTAACCTATGCGTGCAATACTGCATGTCTCATCTGCTGCGTCTAGTGTTACTTGAAGAATTCGAGGTTCACCAGAGTGCATTGAGGTCGGATGACGCTTTACGCGTTGCAGCATTGCAGGCTTAATCCGAATACCAATCGCCTCGCAGATAGAACTGCACCGGTTGCTATCGTCTTGCAAATTGTCTTTTATTGTACCAGATGTGGACTCGGGAACACTGACGCACACGAGAGTTAACGCACGCCGGAAGCCGCCACACTCTTCCATTTCCAGCACTAGCATTTCTGTTACAAGTCGATTACTATTTTAATTTGAATAAAAATACAAGCTTAACAGGGATTTGCGTTTTACTTCCTGTAAGCAGACCACGCGTGTAGTATAGGCTCAATAGTCCACCGTTTTCTTATCTCCTCTCCTGCGGTTATTTCGTCTAGGCTTCCAGTAGTCGCTACAAAAATTATGGTGATGAAGATGAGGATTATAATTGAGGGTTGGTCGGTTCCGTTCTTCCTTAGTTCCATGTTCTGTGGCAAGATTTTGGTCAAATCTTCAGCGATTAGTTCCACACTTGCTAGCTGGAAACAAAGTGCCAATACTAGAGAACTTACCCAAAATACCGTTGGTTTTAGATAATTCGCGAGTGTCTCTTAGAAATTATCAGTATAATTTATGAATGAGACCAACTGTATCCCAACTTCATCGTCCCAATGCGCAACACAATAGAGGTTGTCTTGCCGGATTACTTACATTTCCAAAATCATACAACGGATTTAACGGTCTAGGTAACTGTTTCCTTGGCGAATTCACTTCATTTGGACGCACCTGCGGTAAGGTGGATGCGCGTTATTCATGGTTCTCCGCAGAGTACTACTGAAACATTTGCTGAAAATACACCATTCATTGGTTCATGAAAGCGAATTCTTGACTTGACAGTGACATACCGCTGGTTGTCAGGAGCAACACGAGGCCTCTAAAATAAATCCATCCGTTCATTCGCATGGATCATTTTATTTCACTGAGTGATAACATTATCAAATGTAAATATATTATCTGAAGGCTTTACCAAAATTCTCAACTCGTCAATCAGCGCTAATCGAAGTACGCCTTCAGTTAAATCTTGCTTGATGTACCTATTGAATCGTCTCCCACCAATGCTTCTTGTGTAAACGGCCCTAGCAAAACGGTTTCCCCAAAAGTTCAGCTCAGTCTTTAGTTTACTTCGTATGCATCACTAAAGTCTGTCAGAGGGATATTGCGCAGAGCCGCAAATGTGCCGCACTGGATACTTGCATTTTTATACTGTGGCCATCTTTGAATACCTCGTTGTAACGGTCACAACCTTGCTTTTTTGCGGGTGTAGTTGGATAATCTGGAGTTCAGTGTTAATAAAACTAGAGAATGGATATTGAGTTAGCATGTTTCCTTTATCTGTATGTCTTTATTGGGTTGGGTCACTGCGGCGTTAAATGCTCTTAAGAAGGTGAGGTGGTGCAAGAACATAACGGATCAATGCAGTTCGTCCGTTCACTTTTATACCCACACGAGATCTACGTGATGAATGCTGTTTCCATTTGCGTTTAGCACTGTTTCCATAAACTTGTGATATCGTTTATCGTTCCCCCAAGGTCATCCTCACACACGCGTGACGTGCGTGCTACTGGTTCATTTGGATTATTTCCCTCTATCCTCTCTCCATCTTCTCGCAGCGTTGTCACTGTACGCTCATTCGAACCGGATTTACCAGCTCTACACAGTGATCCATCATACGTGGAAATATCTTCTACGATTAGAAGCTGTGCCATCAATAAGCGTTTTTCACTGGCATCTGTGATTAAGCGCAAGCGTTTAACTCAATCGTATTGAGCCGATTGCCATTCTGTGTGACACCATTCGATACAGAATGCTCGAGGCAGGCCGAAAAGCCTAAGCTTACTCCGATCCAGGTCTCACGTGTGTGTGGCTTCTGTGACGAGAATAGAATGGGAACCTGTTGATCACTATGGGTGTGAGAAACCGATCTCCAGGCTCGAAGTGTGATGGCCCCCACATCGGTTCACCCTCATTGGCCCAAAATATAGCTGTTTCAGCTCTGCTCTATTACGCAGCTCTTCACAAATTGTCATTATACTTCGGAGAGTTGATTCGTCCCTAGTACTTAATTCGTGTGGTGCCGCGAATTTACTTATTCTTTTGTTCAGTCGCACAACTTCTAGTGCGTTTCTTTGGATTCCATTGACCTCAAGAATCCAACTCCTGAACACTTCCGAGGATGTGTCATCAGGAACGTTAACTGCAATAGTACTAAACGTGGTTTTTCTTCCTTCTGTACCCGTTTGCAGTGCGGCTTCCGGCTTGGCTGTTTCTGACGCAGAAATGAATGGGATGGCCGTAACAGGCGAGCAGTATGGTGAATTTTGCTCGCGAGGCCGTTTAGTTGAAGGAGCCGGCGTGTGTCGGTTCCAGAGAGGTGACATACTAGATGCTCGCCGACCAAATTGGGGTACTTCGGGTGGCAAGGCGCAGCTTGCTGCGTTTATCGTCTTTGAGAATGATGCCTCTGCGACTTGCCCTCCTGGTCCATTGGGATAATCTGTACAACCGAGTGGAAACTCGGATGTAGGCGAACAAGTCCCGGGTTTCTTCTCAGGACAACTACTTATCTCCCAAAGTCGCATGGGGTCATTGGTATCCATAACCTCCAGTTTTACCATTTCTGCCACTGAGCAATGGTTTTGTACCATTTGCTTGACCTCACCCTGAGCTACATCCTCTGAGACATCTAAAGCAACTATGTGAGAGGCCTCCGGGGTGACAAAATCCTGCAGAGGATCAGAAGATATTCCAGGGGTCTGCTAATTAGTAGTAGGCTTGGATGCAGAAAGTTTTTCGTAACGGCGTTGTGTGGCTGTCTTTGCGTTCACTAATTTTAACTGGACAAAGGTTGTGCGCGACCGGAAGTCTGTTTAGTATGACAGGAATTTACGGGCCGAACACTCTGTATCAAACCTGAATAGCACGGGACATTGGTTTTTAATAGCCCTTTTCCTCAGTCTGGTGCAACTGATTAAATTACCTTCTAGACCGCAGATATCCATCAGTACCTTCTTGATGGTGTGAACTTTTAAACGGTCAGGTACATTATAGACCACTACCTCCGTGAGGCATTTTATCCGGTCCATGACCTCAGTACTAATAGCATTGAGGAAACGCATGGAAGTCTCGGAGCACTTTTCATCCATTTCATTGCCAGGGTGAACTAGGCTTGTAATAGCCACTAAACACTCAGCTATTGGCTGTAAGCTGTTAAAGGTCACTTTCATACTCGCCAACTCCCCTTGCAGCTGCGCGATTTCTCGGCGCATAAAGAAAATACGTCCATCACCCTAACGGAGCACGGCATGGTCACGTTCGTCGCTGTATTGCCCCCCATTTTACTAGCTTTGTTTACACGACGGCTAGTAGATATTCCTTTTTTTACCGCAAGCATTTGAGACCAAGTTAGATAGTCAGCCACGAAGGAGCATAGTAATGGAGGGGAGAAGTAACAAATAAGGTACAACGATATTGCCAAGGAAAATACCAGATGGCGGAAGTCTGATAAATATCAGAGTAGATATAAAAGATTTCTAGTAGGCAGACGGTAGACTGTACCAGATGTATAACTCCCACCATGATACAATCAGTAGAGGGCGAAACGAACCAACCTGTCAGGGTGACCTTGAGCTGAAGAAAGGACAGCGATAGGGTTATGCGCAAGCATATATTACGGCTGTTAGATAGTTCAGAGCATGGAGGCTAAGACACAACGACGCGCAGAAGATCAAATTATGCTATGTTGCCAATGAGATATTACAGAAGTAGCTGGAGCTGGGTAATGCCAGCCGTCCGATTACAAAAAGGAATGAAAACCGAAAGCCAAATAAGAAAAGGGTGGGGTCTGGATGAGAACGGTTTATTGATAAAGAGTGGTAAAGCTCACGAGGCTTTCCATGTGATGTAAACAAATGTTGGGTCAGCCGAAGTAAGATTTGTAACGTCGAAGAACTCCGAGTGAAATCGGGTACCAAATGACCGATCCGGCGAGACTGGATTAGTCAGCGCGTGGGAATTGCGCTTACGATAAACGCAGGAAGAAGGACCGCAACTGTAGAGAGTGAACGCGTCTAGTAGCCTCTGGCTAGGGGAACAAGAGCGTTGAGACCGCATAGCGTATACCGCTTAAGATTGGGTAGCGTGGGAGTAGTCAGAGAGGAAAAGACTAGTCAGTGAGACTAGATTGCCACAGAGCAGTGAGATCTGGCACTCCAGTTGAAGAAGAAATGAAAACAGAGCGCGATAATAAAGGTTAGGGTCAGAATGTAGTCGGGTAGTTGAGTCAGCCGAACTAAGAAGGGTGGCTTCTCAGAAGTCTGAATGAATCCGAAGAGCAGAAGGCCGGTCGGGTAAGACTGGAGTAGTCGGCGCGTTTGCATAAGGACATATAGTAAAAGTGAGAAGAAAACTAACAATAAATGTTGGGCAAGTCCATTAGGCTCAAGATGTAAGGGAAACATCTGGTTTAGTCTGCGGAGCGTATACCGCTTAGGTCTTAATAGCACTGGCGGGGGCAGAAAGAAAGTCATAGATCAGTGGGACTTGACCACGGCAGGGCAGCGCGGGCTGGCTATCCAGTAGAAGAAGGAATGGAAACAGAAATCAAATTATGTCGTGCTATTAAAGTGCGTAAATAGGCTATACCAATAAAGAGTGATAACGTCTAGCAGGCTCTCGTGGGGTGCGAAACAGCGTCAACTCCGTAGAGCCTAGACCGTTTGTGTCTCTGTAGCACAGAGGTAATCAGAGATAAGGAAATGGAGTCTTGGCAGGCGTTGAGTGGTGGCCGCCCGATTGAGGAAAGTAGGAATACAAGGAGCGCAATAATGAAAGTACTGAATCAAGATAAGTGGTAGAGACACTAAGGAGGCACACATAGCGATCCGTCAACCAAACGTTAACCGTTAACGTAACGATGATCTGCGAGAGTTCACAGAGTAAAAGATCTTTCAGGCGATGCTTGCTTAATCGGCGTACAATGAAGACGGAGAGCGCAGTACGGAAATGACACGGGCAGAATCCAGAGCTTTACTGATTAAAAGCAGCAATACTAGTAGAGTGTAAGTTAATTCAGCAAAGTTCTCGGGGTGAGGGAATCGGTACGTTGGATATGTACGGCCTAACACATTTAGGTCTCGGTAGCATGGATGCATTCAGAAAGCATTAGACTGGTCAGCTGAGACTAGATTACAGCAAGGTACAGATTTGATTGGCTAGTTAAAGAAATGCAATCAGACACGACGACAAGGATAGGGCAGGGTAGGAATTAGAGCGGTTTTCTTGATAAAGAGTGTAAAAGTTAACGAGGCTTCCGAAGGAATTTGAACAGTCCATTTGATCAACCGAACCAAGTGAGGCAACATCTAGGAAGTCTGAATGAATCCGGAGAAAAGGAGGCCGATCTGGCAAGACTGGATTAGTCGGCGTGTTAGGATTAGGACGTACAATAAAGATGAGAAGAGATCTATAACAATAAATGGTGAATGAGACAAGGAGGCTCACGGAGTTAATAAGTTACTAAAGGTTAAGCAATCCTCGCAGGCGCTTGAGATGAGGGGAACATAGCATTGAGTCAACAGCGCCTAACCTGTTTGTATCATCGTAGTTTTGAAGGCAGTCAGAGGGAAGTAGGCTGGTCAGATGAGACTCGGTCAGGGCAGGGTACTGAGAGTTATCAGTCTGATGGAAGGAGGAATGAAGACAGTAAAGTAAGGAAAGAACAGGATCAGCGTGTAGGAAGCTTTACTGATTAGGAGTAGGGAAGCCAACGAGACTCCCTAAGGTAAGGTGGACAAGGTATTTGGTCTGGTTAATATTGGCCGGTAACGTCACGATAGTCAGAGAGGTCAGAAAGCGAGAGCCGAAATACACGAAGCTGTATTGGTCGGCACATTGAGATTTAGTAGTACGGTTAAGTTGGGAAGATAAATAGAGAGTGGCAGCAGAAATGGACATGTTCGATTTGGGAGAGTTTAAATTAGTTAGTTATAAGCCCTCGGGTTGAGGGAACTAGTGTTACGGTTGTGCCGAGCCTATACCGTTTACAGCTCAGTACTCTGTAGACAGTCAGAAAGTAGGAGATTGGTCAGAGGAAACAAGGTCAGCATACAGCGCTGGGTTATTGATAAGGTGGGGAAAGGCAACTAGTGAGGGGCACAGAGTGATCAGCCATCTGAAAATTGACCGGTGCCGTCAAAATATTCCGAGAGGGTCAGCAAAAATTGACAGGTAAGAGATGGTGGCCATGTTAAAAATAGAGCGAGCAAGACCAGCAGGCTCTCAGGAAGAGGGGGCATAGCCAGCAGTCTACAGAGTCGTGACCGTTTATATTTCGGTAGGCTGGAGTAAGTCAACGAGAAGCAGGCCAGTCAAATGAGACTAGGTCAGGGCAGGGCACTGACAAACGGCAACTCGAGTAAAAGAGGAAGTAAAAGCGAAAAGCGGGATAAGGGGAGGACAGGGTCAGTTTGTAAGGAGCCTTATTGGTGCTGGGTGTAAAGGCTAACTAGGCTCTTGGCGCATCGAGCATATTTCGCACAATTAAGGCTTTGTGTGGAATTCTATATGTGTTCGGGGCCATTCTCCCACAGCTCGTCCTCAGGGATGCAGGTGCCCAGGATGTCTACTAACTTGGGGACACTTAGTGGTCTATTTATGGCTGTCGAGAATTGCAGGATAATATCAGATGCTCTGATAGCTTCAGGTAACTTGTTCCACACATGCGCGTATTTATAGAGAAATAAGTTAAAGCGTATGAAGCAACGGGTTTTGTCTAGTGAGAATGGAGGTGGCTTTTTGCGTATAGGATGATGCCTACGGCTGTGCTGGGTGTAGGGATGTCACGCCTGCCTCCTACCCTGTTCTAACATGTTCCGGTCTCACCTTAACTCGCCTTATTTATTTTTATCTTAGTATGTTGGCACTGAAGAGACAATACCAAATATTGACATATGCCAAGGTTCGTCTTCTTACTGCTTTTTTCAAATAACAAGTTCGTTTGCTTTTTTACTAGCAACTGGTTGTGAAATCGCGAACGCGACTATGGGCGCAGAAGCTGATATCAGTATGTATAGCAAGTAGTTTCGCGTTGATTATTTATTTGGCCGCCCGTTAACAAATTACTTGCGCGTTTATTTGGAGTCACGGTTGCCCCCGTTTACCATTCGCTCGTTACGCTTTTTCAGGATTCCCGTGGCGACAAACTATCGCCCGGTGTGCGTTGTAGGCGGCTTCCATAAATAGCCTACAGCTTAAATAATTTTAACGAATGGTTTAATGGATAATCCATATCCAGTTGTAGAAATCGCGTACTTCATTGGAGTGTTGAACTTGTCAAACCGCCTACCAAATATCTGTTTTCCTGTCACCCCCTCGGACTATTACGAACCGCATGCGCCTAACCAGCCCTCAAGCCGACGCATACTTCACAGCATCAACCATCCAAACTTTTGCCGCCAGCGAAAGTGACACTCCATTTCTAAGAACACACTATTTGTTCTTGCACCTATAAAGCACAAATTTCATGTATGCACCAACGAAATGTGTAAGCAACATTTAATCAACTCGTTTAAACATTTCCTAACGAAGGTTTTGTGGCAGTGCTCTGGGCGTTAACTTGTAGCCATTCGTAACCTATGGAAAACCCTGAATAACGGTTAGACGACCAATTACGTTTTCACCCCCATTTAAGCTCCCGTTTCCTTAACCATGATTAGTGCTTGCTTTCGCCATCCATGCAGCTCCGGATAACGCGCTGGCAGATTTGACGACGGCTTCCAGTTCTTCACGTGGCATTCGCCACTTGCCAGGTGTATAAAGCGTGCTCCCTCACAAAGTGGATATGCTATCTTCGTCAAAACGCCCAGGAGGTAGCTGTTATCATTGAAGACTGACCGGTCTTACACGACCTTCACGCGCGTTGGACACCAAGTCTTCTTAGCTATCAAACGGACGCCAATTGCACTATATAAATGACGCGTACATATTTGCAAAGTTCATGTATCTTGGCACGTCCTGCAAGGCCTTTTCATAGTAGCTGTTTGCGCTGAGGCCATTGGCGATGAATGCTGCCATAAAAACACCAGTGAGTAAAGTGTGTAACAAAATATTTAGGATGCAATAATTTTCCAAAACACACAAATTATTTGGTTATTAACTTCACACAGCCAGCACAAAAAATTCAGTCTTAAGCACTGCAGCTAATTTGGGTTTCTGTATTGGATCAGGCCACAACAGAAGAATGGTTAAGCTTAGTCTAAAGCAAGTTTGTTCGGCAACTGGACGAGTAGGACTCGCTTCACCCCAAGAAACACTCCAATATACCTGGGTAGTGGTGCCCCATAATCGGTCGTGTTCCAAGGTATGGAAGCCTGTCCTGGAAGAGGTTTCAAGAACCAGGGGTATTTGACCGTTGGTTGCCTTATAAGAAATGTCGCAATGCAACAATAAAGATGCAACGACGAGCGATGTATTGCTGCAAAATCAGCCTGGCCCAAGAAGTAAACAAAATCGAAGACGTATTATATTTATGTTCAGACCAAGCCTGCTTTAAAGCAAGGAGTTGGTAATCTACTGGCCAATGACGGCAGTCACACACAGATGATGTAGCCAAAGCAGCGGTGCTGTTGTGCGTTTTTCAAAAAGTTCATCATACCCACGATGAGCTTCTTATATCCTAACCCATCTTTTCGTCAAAATAATATTATAGTGCTGGATACTTCGCTTATTGCTTCGGGGTTCCATGGGACACTGGCTGGCTTAGACCCACATAACCCAGCTGGACTTGACCATGTGCCTCCTGGTATTGCCCATCCGCTGGCTGACCTACTCCGGTACCCGTCTTGAAGATTTTCAATATGTCACTACGTGAAAGGAGGCTCCCACAAGACTGGAACGAGGCAACTATTGTAGACATAATATAGGTTGCGAAACGCTACCCGGCAATTAAAGGCCCGTAAGTCTAGGTAGCATTTTGTTCGAATGCTAAGAAAAGCTTATACGAAACCGAATATGTGAGCATCTATATAAATAAATAAAGTAAGTAAGTGAATTTCATTCTCGAATATTTCGAGGCACGTCGCACCGCACATGATCGGAATTGGGTAAGCAATGTCGTTTCGCCAAGTTCAGGATACGTTACAAGCAGAAACGTGGAAATGTACATTCATCTTGTGAGAAGCAGCATAGTTAGCACTGTGTTGAGACCGAAGCACCTAGTATGAATCACAAAATAGTCAAACATTTGGGAGCTTATGCACCTGAATTAGTGGTGTGTAAGTTAGGGAGACTTGCCAAGGTGATGCAAAGAGCAACCTTTATTCGGTGGCGCGTCACGTCCGCCAGGTTGCAGTGTTGTTAAGCATACACCTGTGGCTAGGTATAGCGTGAAGGCATGCCAAGAGAAAACCCGCCACGTCTTGGAACACTACCATCAAACCTACGTCGAGCCCACTGTCACTGGCAAGGTTGCATTTAGTCCGATTTATCTCTTAGCTATTAGCAGTAACGCTACATCCAATATCTTTTGTTTGCTGACAGAGTGGCTTAGCCAGAATCCACCATGGATGGCAGAGAACAGCCATACTGTCGAGGATGTTCTCCGTTCATGGGACTGTAGCAGGAGCATTCTGCAGGTTAAGAAGTAGTTGTGGTATTGGTGCATTTTGTATGCTTGCGTGTCCATGTCCAGGCGGTTGACATACTTGCCCAGTAGGCTGCAGGCAAGTCCTCCATAGAGAAGCTTCGCTGGTAATGCTTCCATCCAGTAGATGACTAGGAAGAGAGAAGGGAAGCCTGAGCAATTCTGCCAGAAAAACTGAATAACATGATGTAAATAAATAATTAAATATGCTGCAATGTGTAAACGCTAACCATAATAATGATATTGACAAAGAAAATTACTATGTAGCGGAACTATTGTTTTAAGCTTACCTCTAATACGGCTTGTGCGTTAGCTAAACATGCAGAACGTCGACCGAAGATCCGAAACTCGCAATGTAATTTTGTTTGGTTGCTACCGGGAACTAGCTGATGCAGTGACGATATGGCGAATTGTTTATATACTCCAGGGGATGAGGAATACGGAAGGACGCATAATTACTGTCCTGCACGTGGTATGTGAAGACAGTAAGCTGAGCATACTAGAAGCTGGCTAGGAGGAAATGGGTATGAACAAGAGACTAGATTTCGAAGGTAGGAGGAACAAGCGATAGCGCTAGTGGAGGTGGTTTCAACGGGCAGCCAGGCTAGTTGGCTCAAGCCTTCTAGTTACTAAGGGATAGCTACGGTGTCACAGAATAAAGTAATAAACCAGCAAAGATATGTGACGCAAACATCAACAAGGATAGCTTTAGAGAGAGGGAGTGGCTCCCAGCAAGATCCGGATATGCGCAGGGATGCGTTAGCATACTCCGAATCACTGTAGCTAAACTGAGGCGTTGTATTTGAGACGCACAAAGATACTGACTTTAGTGAATAGAATATCCGTGGTCAATTGTAGCCACACGATTAAAATGTTCGGTCATCATTGCATGCATGGTGTCGAAGTGAAAGTCAACAAAGCGCAAAGTGATACAGACATTTCTAGAGACTAAAGGTTGGAGAGATAAGGAGTGGCTCCTATAAAGCTCCGTGTACGCACAGAGACAACCTCTCGCTGCTTCCAAACAGAAGTGCTGAAGGTGAGATTATATACAGATTTGAGCACAACTTATTTGGCGCCGAGCAGCATAGTTTGTTAAGAAAAATGTCGCCTTAATAAGCTTCGCTGTTTCTTACAGAAAATACTTAGCTGTTTTGGTGATGGAATCTCAATTGAAGTATGTTACCTCGACGTTAGCAAGACCCATAACTCGGTTAACCACCGCTGCTTACTTGCAAAACTGGAAGGATTTGGCAGGCACTTTCAAGATCCACTTGGTTTGCAGAGCTTCTTTGCGGTAGAACATTACACGTTAGGACCGGCGGAGCTAGAGCAAGCATTGGCACTGCTCACAGCCGTGTTCCCCAATGTTCCGTTTTAGAACCAACCTTCTTCCATATGTTTAGCAGCGACTTGGCTCCTGTTCTCTAATACTCCTGCTATATTTTTGCTGATAAGCTGAAGATCGTCAGGAGGGGTACTCAAAACATGATGTCCAAGTACCTTCTCACTGTAGTGGATTCGTACGTTAGTTGGTATTCGCCTCTAAACGCCAGCAGGTTCCAGTTACTTACTTTTCGAAAGGAAGGGATTACGGTGCCAACGTCGGTCTCGCCTCTAGATCTGCGAAGTGCAGATGAAGCACGAGACAGCGGATCATTGTTGCGAACGACTTCAAACCTTCAGCGCATTGTAAGCATGCTGGTAGTAAGGCGCGGAATGAATATTTTCGCCTCAACTATCTTTATGTAACACCAGAGTTGAGGTTTTGCCTCCGTTATGCAAGCACCATACCACCGGAATGACTTATCATGTACAGCAAAAGTACAGAAACTGGCTAATGGGATGATCGAGGATCTACGTGACAAGTCATACGCTGAACGCCTAAGGAGCCTAGATCTGTAATCAATGGCACGGCGCAGGCTGTGATGATCTACTAGACCTCTTAAATCATAAAGGGTATTAGTGGTATTCAGTATACTGAACTAACTGAGCTGGCTGGGTTGGGTCAGCTTGCAATGTACCGACAAACACGCTCTTTCAGTAATTTGCAATCCTGGACCTCACGGTTGTTTTAACCTTCAAAACGTCCATTTGGTTTACTGACTATAGATCCGTTGATACAAAGCGTTAAGGTGAGTACCTTGCTGCAGTTATTCGCTCCGGCTGAACGCATCCTATTTTGTAGCCTGCATAATATACGTTGGGTTTAGTCGTCCCCGATTTCTATACTGTCTCATATTTGACCCGTCTTACGGGACATTGCTTACCGACTAGTAGCCCAGGCCCCACCCAACAGTTGGTGACCCCCTGTCAGGAACACGCCGTCCGCCATTTTGAGTTTTCATTCTGGTAAGCTCGTTCCAGTGATTTTGTGATTCATTACTCGCTATCGTTTTATTCGCTCACTTGCCGCATATGCTTATTCATTTCTCAAGATAAATAGTCCTAATAATAAACCACCTACGTTCGTGGTTAGTGCCGTAGACCTAACCTCCCCACCATTTTGGGAGAATGACCAGTTGTTATGGTTTGCGCATTTAGCATCCACTCTCTACAATTGTAAACTCTCAACTGATAACGCTAAATATCATCAACTTATGTCCCGGCTTCCGCAAAGTGAATCCTCCCAAGTGAGAAACATCATAGGTTGCCAACCACTCGATGCGAAATATGAGACTTTAAAGCAGGCGATTATTCAGCGAACCATTCCCTCTTACAAGGCCGGACTACAGGCTAGCTAGCCGAGCAACCTCCCAGTGGTGCTGGCTTGGTGGCTAGGGTAAATCCCGTTCCAGTAAATGGTTCGGCTGCAGTGTTCCAGGATATGGTGGGATTTCGCCTGGTAATCGTTCTCGATATAAATCCACAGATATCCGTTTTACAACAGTGACGTGGCAGATGTGACTCGTCACTAACTAAAACCACTGCCTCATCTCTTTTTCGGAGGATTATTCACACATCACCAATGTCATCCGATTCGAAGCTTTCATTGATTTCGCCCCTTGATGGCAAACCTAACAAACAAACGTACACACAGAGGCTCATTTACCTAATCACACAGCAAGGCAACTTCAAAATACAGACATAAATATACTCTTACATGTCAACGGACACACATTTCTATGCTATTTGTCAAAATATAATAAGTTGTGCACCTGCCGATCATACGTCTCTGTATTACCGTGATCACGCCCTTGATAGTGTGCCTCTCAATGACGAGGGCAAACTATTTATTTATTTATTTATCTTCTTACGTGGTTAGTGCCCTAGAGAAAACCTCCCCACCTTTTTGGAAGGATGACACGTTGTTACGTTTTGCGCATTTAGAATCCACTCTCTACGATTGTAAAATTTCAACTGATAATGCTAAATGTCATCAACTTATGCCCCGGCTTCCGCAAAGTGTATCCCCCCAAGTGAGAGACATAATAGGTTGCCCACCACCTGCTGCGAAATTTGAGACTCCAAAGAAGGCGGTTATTCAGCGAATTACGTCCTCTGACAAGGTCCGACTGCAGCAATTGTGCAGGGAGCCGCAGCTAGGGGACAGGATGCCTTCAGCCTTGTTGCGACGGATGGAACAGCTCCTACGCACATCCAGCATGGACGCAGGTAGTCTCCGCGAAATGTGGATGCAACGCTTCCCCGAAAACACACTTGCCCTCCTTGCCCTTGGCAAGCGCCCTGTCTCTCGCAGCAGTTGCCGCCCTAGCAGACCGTGTCATCGAACGACACCAGCCAACAAACGAATATAGGACATGCACTCGAATTTGCCCCGTCGTAGCCTCAGCGATATACGCCACTAGTGATCCGTCGGCAATCGAGCATTATCATCGCAAATAGCCTCACTACGACGCCGAGTCGAGAACCGTTACCTAGACCGTAAACAGCACAGCCGTTCTAGCTCATTACCTCGTCGCAAGAAGCCCAACAACTCAGGATTTTGCTTTTACCACTAGCGTTTTGGTAGCAAAGCCCGTAAGTGCAAGCGACCATGAAGCTTCTCCACTGCCAAGCAGGGAAACTTCCAAGCCAGCCAGTAATGGCGACTAAGGGTGTCGGCAGAGCCCTAAGTCGTCTCCTCTGCATTAGCGATTGTGGCTCCAATACCAGTTGTTAGTTGATACCGGGGCGGAAGTCAATGTCATTCCCCCTATGCCAGGTGAACCTCAAGCTTTTTTGTCGACAAGCCTCAGTGCCGTCAATGGCACGCCAACAGCCACCAACGCTCATCGCTCTCTTACCCTGTACCTAGGTCTTTGGAGCACGTTCCGCTGGGTATTCACCGTGGCCGCAGTTCCCTTTGCCATCATAGGCATTGACTTTCTCCGGCATTTCGACCTCTTGGTCGATGCGAAACGGCAGTTGATAGTCAACACTACAACGAAACTCGGTGTACGTGGTATCATCGCCGATGTCGTGTCTATAGCACCAGTCCACGCCTTTCCTCAGACCTCTCCAGATTATGCCAACCTCTTTTCTCAGTATTGCAAGCTCGTGTAGCCAATAAATACAGCTTTTCCCGTGCATCACAAGTTACGTATCACATACAGACGGATGGCCCACCCGTCTCATGCCGTTTATGCTGACTTTCGCCTAAGAAACTAAAGTTAGCTGGGGCGGAGTTTGAGCACATACTCAAAGTAGGAATAATCCGCACTTCCGACAGCCCTGGGTCCTCTCCCCTGCAGATTGTCCCCAAGAAATTTGGTCAGTGGCACCCATACGGTGATTACCGTGGACGCAATCGGCTAACCGTCTAAGCTAGGCATCCCACCCCACACATGCATAACCGTACCGCGTGTCTCACAGGTAAGACGATATTCAGCACAATTGATCTGGCTCGCGCCTATCACTAGGTACCTGTAGAAGAAGAGGATATTCCTAAAACAGTCGTTATCACACCCTTTGGCTAGTTTGAATTTTTAAGTATGCCATTTGGGCTGTGCAACGTCGCACAAGGTTCCCAACGCCCCATTCACGATGACACACGTGGCCTAGGCTTCGCTTATTTCTACCTCGATGATATGTTAGTAGCCAGTTCATCTGAACTAGAGCACATTGAGCATCTTCGAACTTTCTTCCAGCGCTTGACGCAACACGGTGTCACAGTCAACCTGACTATGTGCGAACTCTGCAACTCAAGGGTAGAATTCCTAGGCCACCTCGTCTCATCGTCTGGTGTCGAAGTCCTTCCTGATAAGATAAAAGCTATCAAGGACTGCCCGGCTTCGACTTCCCTCAAACACCTCCGTCCAGTTTGTGGTTTGGTCAACTGCTATCGACCCTTCATGCCGCGCTGCGCTCAGCTCATGCAGGCACTGACTGATCTACTCAGAGGAAATGAACGTAAGTTCGCTTTCCTTGACACAGCACAGGCAGCCTTCGCCGAGCTCAAGGACGGTATCTCCAACATGGCCCTCCTCGCTCATTCCGAATCGACTGCACACCTTTCTATTACGACCGATGCCTCAGACGTCGCGGTAGGAGCCGTTCTCCGACGACCCGTTGTTTGGCAATGGCAACCCCTCGGGTACTTTTTCAAGCGCCTGCGGCCAGCGGAATTCCGCTACAGCATGTTTGGCAGCGAACTGCTTGCCATGTACCTAGCGATTCGTCACTGCCGGCACACATTCGAAGGCCGCGCTTTCACGGTCTACACTGATCACAAGCCCCTCACCTTCGCCTTGAACTCTGCTTACGACAGCTACTCACCAAGAGAAACAAGCCACATAGACTCTGTCATGTATTTCACTGCTGATATACGCCAGGTCTCAGGTGTCGACAATCCCGCCGCCGAGGCTTTCTCACGCGTCAACCTCACTCTGCAGTCGTTGTCTACAATCAACCTTGCCGCCATGGCGCCGGCTGAGACTCAAGATGAAGACATAGGACGCAATTTGTAGGGCGCTTCGTTGCGTATGCAATGCGTTTCTCACCGAACCACAGAAGGAACCACCCTCTGTGATACTTCCACAGGTTGTCCTAGACCCATCGTACCCGTCTACGTCAAATGCACAGCATTTGACGCACTGCACTCACTAGCATATTCCGGTATCCGTGCATCTATTAAACTGGTCACAGAATGTTTCGTTTGGCCACTCGTAAACAAAGATGTTCGTAACTGGGCTCGCGCTTGCCTTCAATGCCAGCGCTTTAAAATTCATCGTCAAACCCGTAGTCATCTGGGTTCATTTCCTGCCCCGGACTCTCGGTTCACACATGTGCACTTAGACCCAGTAGGCCCCTTGCCTCCGTCACGCGGGTTGGTATATAGCTTACATTGTCGACCGCTTCACCAGACGGCCAGAAGCCATTCCCCTAACAGACTGCACAGCTGAGATTGTTTTCCGGCCTTTTTTGGACTGGTGAGTCCCGCACTACGGATGCCCATCCACCATTACAACTGACCGAGGAACGCCTTTCGAATCTTCACGATTCGATACGTTCTGCAAAGTTTTAGGCTGTCGCCGCATTCATAAAACAACGTATCACCCAGCAGCCAACGGGTTAGTTGAACGCTTCCATAGACAGCCTAAAGCAAAGCTCTGCGCATCCTCTGACCACAGGTTGAACGAAAAAGTTTTGCTCGTACTCTTATGTATTCGCAGCAGCATCAAAGCTGACTTGCAATGTGCACTAGCAGAGCTGGTTTACTACACAACGGTCAAGTTACCATGAAGATTCGTTTCACCTCTCGCAGCGTCGGGTGCGCCTCCCTAGCTCAACGCATGCGTTCACTACACCCTAAACTGCCGAGTGAACAGACTAGATATGTGCAAATGCACAGCGGGCTCTCTGCCTGCACTTACGTCTTCCTCCGCTCCGGCGCAGTGCGGCGCCCTCTCTAGCCTCCCTACATTGGCCCTTTCAGAGTGCTGCAACGGACTCCGAAACATTTCACTTTAGACCAGAATGATCACTGAACAACGGTGTTCACCGACCGCATCAAAGTGGCTTTATTTGACGAGCCACTTGCAACCCAACCTGATGCTATCGCACAAGCACTAGCACCTACGGTGGCTTCCCGAGAATTAGTAGCCCGAAACCCTCCGTACCCCTTGACCCCCAACCTCTCGCCTCAACCCTAGGCAACCGACCGACGCGGTATAAAGGTCAAAGTTCCGGTCCCTTGTTCAGCTTTTGTAAGCATTTGTTATTTCCATTAACACGCCTATTGCGTCTTTAGCGGTTATCGTGAGTCTTGTTCACAAAGTTTTGCAAAATAGACAAAATCTAAAACACTTTGAAAACCTAAAAAGCGTATTTGCTTTTATCAAGCATGTCACGTTCCCTCTCCGGCGAAAAGCCACTTCCCCGACTATTGCACACCCTTTACGGAGTGCTAGCTTCCAGAATCTCAACCGCCGGGACTGCCCAATCAACCTTCGCGTGACTCGCCAACCGACCCAAGGCCCACTTCCTCACCCAAAGAACGTACGGTCGCCCTCGGCCGAAGCCAGCCAAGGGACGGATTGGTATCCATACGACGCCTAGACATTTTCAATGAGGACGCCGAAATACTTTGTAGGACGAGGACGTCCGGCTTTCTTCGTGGGACGGGGACCGTGGACTGGAGCGCGGGTGACACCTACCAAGCGCACCAGCGGGTCTGCAGCAAAGGGAAGGTCCTGGCGGCCTGCTTTCTGGACTAACCAGTTTTGCAGTCCGACCAGCCCGCCACGACGGCCCGCCGATGATGCACTCTGGTCCACAAGATCATCATAAATAATAACTAACAAAAGCCTGGACCCAGCGAACACTGCTTCACACCCCACCTCGGAAGCCCTTACTTAAACCCATGCAAATATTCGCACCCGTCCACTCCTTCCGTTTCCCCCGCTAACAGCTTCATCGAAAGCTTCATTCCTTCAACGTTCTAGGAGGAGGCCCTTGTAATGTACCGGAGAACATGCTGTTTCAGTATTTTGCAACATTGGATTGTGCGGTTGTTTTAACCTTCAAAACGTCCATTTGTTTTACTGACTGTAGATCCGTTGACACAAAGCGTTTTGGTGAGTACTTTGCTGCACGTTCTTCGCTCTGGCTGATTCGCTTCCCATTTTTGCAGCATGCACAATATACACTTGGTTCAGTCGCCTCCGACTTCTATACTGTCGAGTATTTGACACCTCTTATGCGTCATCGCTTACCGACTAGAATCCCAGGCTCCGCCCAACGAGCTATGATGACGCCAAATAAAGCTACGTATCAAACATCTAGGCTGGACATCACGGCAACATTTTGTGAATTGTGTAGTCAACAACCTGAATAAGCTACCTTCAGCACTAATAAGATGCATCACCGTAGAGGCCCTTAAAAGCAGCCTGGGTAGGTCTTGGTGCGAACTTTTTCTAGAATTATTGTACTTTATTCCATCTTGGCACCGTAATCTCGTACTGCGTGACAGTACAGAGTGCTTTGTTTTGCTTCAACCTCTTGCAGAAGCCGCGGAAGTAAATCAGAAGTCGAACAACCTGGGCGCTTGTTCGCTCACGGATGCAAGAAAAAGAACCTCGTTAGGCAGAGGCGGGTATTGTCCAAGGAACTTTTCCTGACCTGACCTACTCTGCAATACCGTTAGTGCGTACCGGTTTTTACCCTCTTTTGGCCTTGTGTCGTCGTTACTTATGGTTTTCTTTCGCTTTAATGTATTTTTATGTCTTCCTTTCCATGAAGCAGCCATTTGCTTTTTACGTTTCGCATCAGCCAAAGTACTACGGTTTTCACCGTTTCAGATAGCCTCCGATTATACCAAAATTTCATGAGACTTGCAAATCTTTCTTGAGTAACATCCTGAATTTTGGCTGCATATCTATTTTAATATTTCCCAGTTCTGGATTCCAGGTTCTGCCCTAGCCGACACGCCATATATTAGCGGTGGACCTGGTAGCCTGCCATGAAATACAAAGACTGGCATAAGCGTCAACTTTTGTCACTTTATTTTTCGTAGCTTTTCATATAAAAACACAAACTGCTAGGGAATCCAAGTGCATATATTAAAACAGACCCACTATTCCTCACGAAAACTGTTCTCTGCACCCTGTGCAAAGGATGACTGTACATATTCTATAGCGCGCTAATCGTGCGCTATATATCCGGTGCGAGACTAGACGGCCGACCAAAAGCAATGGGTAGAACACACAAATGTAAGCTAGGGAAAACTTTCATTGGACGGGAGGAGAGTTAGCTAAAGTTCAAAATAGGGCACCAGAACTGAGCTAGCTGGGAAGAATGTAGTTGGCGTCGAGAGCGTAGACGGAGCAGCGTTCGCAGTCGAGTCGCGCGCCAAAGGCGGGGATCGTGTTCGTGATTTTTATAAAGGTGAACAACGTTCCAACAGGCAAACCGACTGGTTCCCTAATACAAAAGAAAGCTATAATTTCAATGTATTTTAGCATACTTTACACAGTCATACGGGGGAACCTCCAGGTCACTACACAGCCCCTCCTAGAAGGGAAACGGTAGGTGACCCTTCAATCTACGTGAGGACTGTCCGTCGAAGGCCAGCCTTCTGCGAGACCAGGTAGTGAAACATCCCGCAGCTGCAGGGGGAGAACCAGGCGATCCGACCTTAGTCGGCTCCCACCCGTGTCCACCACAACGGTGCCAAAAGCACAGAATTGGGGACGTTCGTAAGCGCCAAATGTTCGCGCGTTCGTGAAGGACAAATTTTTGCTTCAGGCTTGTCGTTTCCTCCGGTTCATACATAAAAGCTAAACAGAAACAAGAGGGGTGACGGCCGAGGCGAGGGCAAACGCGAGGGTGACTGTTACCGGATAAGGTAGGCGTCAAGCAAAACGCAACGGACAGACGGACAACGCTGTAGATCTTGTAGAACAAATGATTTACCCCGTTGTCCTCTAACGCCAGGAAACTTGTAGTGGCGCAAGCTCGTGGCTAGCTGACTGCATACTTCGCGTCGTAACGGGGAATTGTAGGACTGTCGGAAAAGAAAGCACCAGGTAAACGCTGTGGTTGTCCATATGCTAACTCGGCACCAGACTTACGTTGCTCGGCCTTTAGGGCTGATCGAATCCCAAGGAGGACCATAGGCAGTAACTCAGTACAACTCAGCGCATTGGCGGCGCTAAGTGAGGCTTTCAGCCGTCGGTGGAAACGTTCCACCATGCCGTTCGCTTGCGGATGTTAGGCGGTCGTGCGAATGTGTCGACATCCAAGGAGTTTTAGGAGATCGTTAAAGGTCGAAGATTCGAGTTGCGGACCGCGGTCTGTCGTTACCGTGGCTGGAAAACCGTGCAAAGCGACCCAGCGCTCGACAAAAGCGCGCGCTACGGTTTTCGCAGCTACGTCAGGGATGGGAACGGCTTCGGGTCAATGGGCACAACGAACGATCATGGTCGATGTAGACCATTCCTTTGGACCGGGGCCAACGCTCCCGCTATGTCGAGATGTACATGAGCAAATCGCGCTGTAACGGACGGAAAGCGACCAAGCGGAGCGGACACGTGCCGCTGAATCATGGCTTGCTGGCAGGTAAGACAGCTGCGTGCCCAACGCTTAAGATCGCTTTGCATCCCCGGCCAAAGGTATCTCTCAGAGACAGGCTTAGCAGTAGCTTTAAAGTCTGGGTGGGCGATATTGTGCATGGTGTCGAAAACGATGCGGCGAGAAGTTTCGGGAACGACGGGTCGTGGTCGTCCGGTAGGTGTGTCGCAGAAAATTGTACCATCATGTGACGGCAAAGGGTGTGGGGATAACTTCAAAGAGGAAGCACGGAGTTTCGAAAATGTCTGGATGTTTGATTGCGCCACGGCCATAGCGGACAAATCGATTGCCTGCCGGGCACGGCCGATCGCAGATACTCTTGAAATAGCATCAGCGACGACGTTTTGTTGACCAGCAATGTGTCGGATATAAGTCGAAAATTTGGCAGTGAAAGCCAGCTGACCAATCTCACGTGGCGTGTCGAGCTGACTGATTTCGGAATGCGTAGATAAGCGGCTTATGATCGATAAAGATAATGAAGGTGTTACCCTCAAGGACGTGTCGGAAATGTCGAACGGTTGAGTAACCGGCTAGCAGTTCGAGACTGAACGTGCTGTACTCGACTTTGGAGGGTTGTAGCCGTCTAGAGTAGAAAGCAAGAGGTTTTCGGCATCCAGTTGTATGTTGCTGTAGTACGGCGCCAATGGCGGTGAACGATGCGTAAACAGCAACACTGAGCGGAGCGTTTGGACCGAAATGATGAAGCATAATGGCTTTGGCTAAGGCGTCTTTGCTGGCTTTGAACGCTTCGGCAGCAGCGGCAGTCAATACCACCTGACCGCTTTTACGTCCACGAAGTAGTTCGGTTAGTGGATTTAGCAAATTGGCACAGTGTGGAAGAAAACGTCGATAGTAGTTGAGCGAGCCATTAATACGGCGGATAGCGGCTAACGTAGTCGGGACCAAAAGTCTCTGATTGCGCGGACTGTATCGTCTAGAGACCGTATGCCATACTGATCCATATGGCGGCCAATAAATTCGACGGAACGCTGCTGAAATACGCATTTGTCAGGGTTGACAGTGATGCTATTAGCGACCAGTCTATCAAAAAGGTTCTTCAGATGTTCTGCTTGTTGTTCTTCAGAAACTCTGGCAACTAAGAGATCGTTCATGTATGGAGTATAGTGAACCTGAGATATTTGGTCGTTGGATTCACAAATACGGTCGACAACCTCGGCGAGCTGAGGAAGAGACGCATCGTTTGCATACAAGGTGTTACGCATGTCACTTGGCAGGCGACGAAGCAACATCTCATTAATGAAAGAGTCGCCAACAGAGAGAAGCTTAGCTAGAGCCTGCATCTTGTGCAGCAACTGAGAAGGCTTTCAAACACCTAGTTCGGTTTCGTTAAGAGGCTGCATAACGCGAGCATCTTCTGGTATGCCGAAGCACTTTAATACTACGGCCTTAAGCTCATTGTAACGCTTCAAGATGCCGTCGACGTCACCGACGACTTGCTGAGGAACGCTGCGACAACTCAGAGAAAGTCGACACTGTCAGACTTAACGTCATGTAACGAACAAATGGATTCTAGCTGATTAAACCAGGCCTCAGCGTTAGTCTCTCGGAAATGCGGGATAGAGAAACGGTACCCACTAACCTGATCGTCTGAATCTTGGTGAATGACCTTCATGATGGAAGAAGGATATGGAGCTTGTGAAGTGAAACCAACTAGTGAAAAGTAAACGTCGTAGGGTAGGCAGAAAAGTTACCGGATCTGAAAAGAAATATTAGCACCAAACTCACCAAAACTAATTTTTTCGGGGTCAACAATTATAGCGCAACGATCGTTCGCTATATATCCGGTACGAAACTAGACGGCCGACCAAAAGCAATGGGTAGAACACACAAACGTGAGCTAGGGGAAAAGTTCATTGGACGGGAGGAGAGTTGGTTAAAGTTAAAAATAGAGCACCAGAAGTGAGCTAGCTAGGGAGAATGTAGTTGGTGTCGAGAGCGTAGACGGAGCGTCGTTCGCAGTCGATTGGCGCGCCGTCTAATTCCCTAATGCATAAGAAAGCTATAATTTGAATGTACGTTAGCGTACTTTACACTGTTATACGGGGGAATCTCCAGGTCACTAACATTCGGATGTAACATCGATGACCTCCTATACTAATGTCTTTGACGCACTGCCTCTTATGTCATGAGCTCTTATTGTGACTCGTGTCGAGTATTAGTAAAGGACATACACCTGACTAACCCTCATCCTCTCAGTATATGTAGCGCTGCCGCCATGGCCATATCCAGTATGGAAGATAAGCTACACACCTCATCCATCTCCATACCTGCATCTTGATCTGCCACGCCCTGATCAAACCAATGCCGCATTTCTCCCGCTGCGTTGACAAAATCACTACCACCCCGTGGGATGAAGTGTAGACCGAAGAACAAGCCCTACTTATGCTGCCGTAGCGAGTTCCACCGCTCGAACAACAACCAGGCTGAGCGCAGCTGCAAACAAGCCCCCACAGGAGCTGGCCTCAAGGCCGAAGATGAAACCCAACATCGCAAACACGGATAGGAACTTCATACCTGACAGATTAACGCACTTGGAGCAACAGCTCAAGAAACAGGCTTGCACACAAAGTTCATCGTCTCCGGGTAGATTCAGAACTGCCCCTGGACCGCTGCCTGATCATCAATCATTCATTCATTATGCAGGCTAGCTGCAGGTGGAAAGCAACTCAGCTATTGCGCCGTAATACAAAAGACAAGCAGACAAAACAGTGGCACCCTGCGTCCTCCGTACCGGATGGACATCATTCCAGAGAATTAACATCCGGTTATCGTGCCGTAAGAAGAGTTATGTTATGCCTAAGGAATGTGGTGTGATTGGAGGGGAGGTTAGGCGGGAGGGGGATCGACAAAGGAACTCACAACACAAACGCCACGGAGGCCGGCTCCTAGCCATATCAGCAAGTATGTCCAACCAAATGTGTTTATCGTCCTTAGGACCCCAGCCATGTATTTGTGATGCACCAACCAATGCCAATTTCGAAGTGTAGGTTTTCATTCCCCTCGACCAAGTCATCGCTTGGCCCCCATCCTCCACTTCCAACCACACCCCCGGCGCGCAAACAATGCACATCGCGGGAGTCAGTGTGCTGGCCCAGCCATCAGAGTCTGGTGCGTGATGTCATGGTTCTGAGCGGTTCACTCGCTCTTCCTGTACCAAATACGCGACGCCGAACACGCTCATTGCTCACGCGAGGCTCCCACCAGATATGAGCTAAGCTGCGAAGGCAGTGATGATCAAATGTGACGAGTCTCTTAATGTCTGTCACCCTGATGAGCCAGGTTTCACAACCATATAGGACAGTTGAACGGACGGCTACGGGTGATTTCTATGCCCCCGGCATCAACTGAGACCTTTTTGTTCCGTAACCCAGAGGTAACATGCTTGTCCCATTATCTCGCGGCGCGGGCTCGAATCCGCATAGCAGCAGCGGTATACCTAGCCCGCGTGGGACTGGTGGTGGTTGCACGGCAGCGAAGTGCCATTACGGCGCACAGCTGATATTTTTATTATTATTATTATTACTAATTCTTCATAGTGACTTACCCATGGAGCCTTTGAAGATCAACTTCTAGACCTTCCTCGAATTTAACCCGACGCAGCATGTCCTAACCCCAACACGGATGCTCCCAGATCAAGCACCTCACATTCTAGAGGTGGTGCTCACCCCGACCCCATCAGACGCCTCCGACCTAACGAGCCACCATCCACTGGAGAGCAGTGACCAACCTGTCACTTTATTTAAGTGGATATGGTGCCTTACCGTTCATGATCAGAGGAAACGCCGTCGCTGTTATAATCTTTTCACTAGACGCAATTCCAAAAATAACAATTTACTGCTCCACAAACTTCTAGCTCAACCGAAGGAAAAAGAAAACTCCAATGACCTTGACGAAGTAACGTATTAATCGCCGCCAAAGAACACTGTACAACTACCGCGGACCTTGGCTGTATCTCTAAGTCTCTACTGACCCTGGTCTTCTAGAATTGGAAGATCAGCTACCAAGGTTAGTGGTTCCCCAAATCTTTTGCCGAGGTGTCAGGCGGTTTTTAATCATGTGCAGCAGCAGAACATTCCGGAACGTTCGAACTCGGTGCGATAATCGTTAATGATCGATTAATCGCTAAAATAGTGGATTTCCAAGGCAATTCTTACTTTCTTCCGGACACGTCCCCACCTGAGATATCGTCCGAGATATAAGACGAAAGCCTAGGATTAACTTGCAGTCTTCAGGACGGTGTTCTCTGTCTGTCGGTCCTCCTCCTTGGTAGAAGCACCCGAGAACTTTGTTCCGAGGTTGTTGTTCTGAATTCTTTGCTCGACCCAATAATGGGTTTTGCTTTCTACCAGCTACTGCTACTTAACTGCTATCAATACCGCACTGAAGATGCCATATCTAATGGTGGCGAAACGTTTGCAACCAAGTTGCCAAGCTCGGAGAACTGCACAACAACTGAAGAAACAGACAATGTAGTCAGCTTTCAGTTGTTGACCCAGCGGAAAAGGCTTTTCTGATCCGTTTGCTGAGGAACCTGATATTCACGCCTGAGGGGACGCGTTATCACGGAATTCTAGAAACCATTCGGCAGAGAAATACGGAATGCTTTCAGTATTCCCGTAGAACAAGGATGCCATGGTGGAGACGTTGGGCAGCGCAGCAACTACGGCATGTCATGATGTTCGGATGCAATTCTACTAATCGAGTGGTGAATGAAAATATGCATCTTAAACGGATTTTGAGCGAGCGTTCCCCCTTACGGATGCTTATCGTGGTGCTCATTACTCGTGCAAAAGTTATGGCTGATCGTCATAGCACTCAGTTAGCGACGGAGTGCATGCGAAGTAATGCAGCTGGAGGTGATATATTTGTGGCATCAGAACTTGTAAGCAGATTGACGGCATATGCTCACGAAAGGGTGATGAGGCATTTTCAGCGCACGACTACTATCGGTGCCTTGCCGGATGGACCGTTCCGGGTGGTGTAAGCATCCGGGTCTGCTCTCTTCCGCGTTTGCATACACCAAGGCAGTAACTGTGACTGTTTTTTCAATTGTCATTGGCGTACGCCTTGCGGTCACATTTTGCGCGTTGCGGCGGAGGAGAATCGGACTACCCACGATATCCTTCAAGAATGTCGATGGTTGGTTGCTCCAACGGTAAAATCTGAACCGGCGGAGAACATGGATTGCGGCCAATGTAAAACGCTCTCGGCAACTGGACATGCACATTGTGTGATAGACAGGCGCATAAAGATTCGAGGCTTGCAAGGGGTGCTTGGGGAAATCGATGTGAACGTCCAAAGACCCAACGCAGTGATATCTGAAAGCCCTGGATAATTTGCGTGCTTTCGGGAATGCTATATCTGCTAAGTTGGATTACAACATTCGCTTCGACACGTCAAAGTGTTCAGAAAGTATACCACTGTGCACTGCATACCTACCACGTTTATTGGGAGGTCAGTGTGAAAATGAGGTGCAAGTTATTGCCGCGGGCTCCGTTGATATGTCGGCAAACTTTGAAGACCGCGTTATGATGGATGGCAGTCAGGAAACCATCCCAGGCCCGTCAACTTCCGCTACGATGGTCTCTGTGGGGATCCAGGACATCGGAAACGTGCGCGCAAGGAACCGTTGATCCATCGCGTTGCAAATCCAACTTCCGGTACCAGCGCAATGTGCGCTACGTAATTTCGCCGGCCGCCAACGACTACCACCGCTAGATGCTGAACGCAGAGCAACCGTGGTGCACATGGGAGTGCAAGTGGCCAGGTTCCAAAAACTGCTGGTGAATTGTGTCTGCAGGAAGAGGACTTTGGAACGCGTGGTAGCGATGTCTCCTGAGTGATGTTTGACAGATGCTCCAGGTGGTTTCATCAAACTTGCGCATCAAACCATGGTGAGGATACTTATGAATGCGTTTTCTGCAGACTGTAAGTTCCCGGTATTCCATGTAATGATGAAACTCACTGCAGGTGACCAGGAGAGAACAGCACAGGCGTCTGCAATTGAAAGCCATTTGCAGAAGTAAACGCTTTACATTGTATTCGCGAATGCCCATCACACTATCGGTAAGTTTCTAGTTTCTATGAAAACAATCATTTCATGTGCTTTGGATTAGGTTGACTTTACCTTGCGTACGTGTATTAAGGCAGCGGTTGCAGCAGCAAGTGCGGTTATGCTGACAAAACGTTATACTTTGCGCATTTTCATCTTGCTGATGCCTAATCTTCTGTACAATTGAAAGCGTGATCATCATTATTAAACATGTTAGTTGGAGTTGGAAAAAACCTAGCTGTGTCACAAAACGCTGGTTAAAGAAGGAGGGAAAAATTCAACAGGTGCAAGCCAGCTTAGCTACCGTTAACGAAAGGACATGGTTCTCGTTAGCTATCAGCCGGACGCTATTGCGCAAAAATTCAAGTTCAAGTTCAGATGGGACTGGAACGATAGGAACATCCCGTGAGTGTTCCAATTTTAGTGGATCGTTGAGCCAATAATTGATGAAGTGCTCACTTATTGATGGATCTAAAACGAAACACCCATATCGCACCCTGGCCAACCAATTAATGCCCACGTTTCATGCCCTATTGGTCCCTGCTGCGGCAGTCACGTGTAGTATGCCGAAGATAGGGAGAGAAATCAAAGGTGCAGAATAAGGAAGTGCACTTAAGTAAGAAAATAATACCAATGCGTGAATAAAAGTAGAGAGAAGAAAATGAAAGTACGAAGATGCGAGTTACGCAGGAAAATGGAAAGGTTTGCTGTTGCCACCCAAGAGCGTCAAGTTGCTGCTCAAAGCCCTTAACCGTAGCTTCCGTGATAACACTTCCGGAAGCATGTTCCAGCGCTCCATGGCTCCGCGTAAAAGCCGGATTTCCGCCCGATTCCGAACGGACCGCGATTTGTCCAGCTTCAAGGAATGACCACGTAGAACAGACAATCTAGCGGAAGTGAATAGTGCAGATAAATCTGGACCAACCTTCCCAGTTAATATACGGTAGGTTAGGTTTAGGTCTCCTCTAAGCCTTTGGTAGTGCATTGAATGCATTCCGAAACTAAGTAGACATTCGGGATACGTCCGTCCCCTTACTCCCTCGGCTAACCTAGTACGCACTCGTATAACCCTCACTGGCTCCATTTTGTCCCGTCCGAGACGGGGCGGACAAGCCTGGACCCATTATTTCAGATGAGGCCGAACGAAAGCAGAGGACAGCGTCGTAAAGATGCCGCCCGTCAAGACTCCGAAAGAACGTCGTATTGGCCACAACATGCGGAAACCTCTGCTTGCGGCCTTCTTCCAGTTGTCGCCGGGGTGTGAAGCCGAAGTGTACTACGCCTAGATCAACTTCGCTAAATACACGGGAGAGTTCGACACCACCGATCAACTACTTCGTAGTAGGATAACCTCCTCCAATTCGAAGAACGGAGCATTTTGCCTGATTTATGGGCTGTAACCATAAAGTAGCCTAGTCCCAAAGCTTATCCATTGCTCGCTGAATAGCTTGGGAACCCCCCGAAACATGGACAATGTTCCAATGCTTCAGGTCATGGCAAATAGCAGCGACAGTACCTCAAGCTCCGCGGGTAGGTCATTCACATAAATAGCGAACATCAGCGGTCCAAGGACCGAACCCTGCGGTACTCCAATGAGGCCAGACTGCCTAAACGATAGGCCCCGGCCTACCCGTGCACAATGTTCTCTACCCGCCAAGCAGGCAGTCACCCAATGAATGGCGTGGCCGGATACACCATAGGAGCTCAGTTTTTGTAGAGCCTCAAATGGGGTACACTGTCAAATGCCTTCGAAAAATCGACGGAAAGCTCGTCCAGTGCATGGCCGTTATCCACTGCATCCACCTAACTTTCGCTAGCAACCAGTAGATGCGTCAGCCAAGAAACTCCCTTCCGGAATCCGTGTTGTACATTGCTAAGTAGATTAAATCTACTCAGATGACTCTCCAATGAATCTCACACCAGTTTCTCGAGGAGTTTGACTATTACACTCGTCAGACTAACTGGCCTGTAATTTTCAGGCCGACTCCCGTTCCCATTTTTGAAGATAGGACGGATGACAGCTTTCTTCCATTCGGAAGGTAATGCACAGCTGTCAAGCGATTTCCGAAACACAATGGCGAGCGGTCCACTTAGTTCCGCCGCCAACTCATGCAACAGCTTCGGGTGAATTAACTCAGGCTCAGATGCCTTAGAACGGTTCAGCCCTTCTAGCAGCCCACGAACTTCTGTCTCCGCTACAATAAATTCAGATAGTCCTGAACCAACTGGTATCTTACAAAACAGCTCAACGCCTGTCAAAAAGGTTTCCCTTACAAACGCTGCCGCATATTGACCACTAGGTACACAGGCCTTGTCATAGTCCGTATGCGCATGAGTACCGTCATCACGCATCAATGTTGGAGTTGACATGTTCGAACCGCAGCGCCTTTTAACATAAGCGAAGAAGCTTTTTGGGTACTATAAAGCTTCGTCCACTAACTCCTTCGCGAAATTGAGTCGAGAATCCTTTAGGTGTTGCTTACAACTATTTCTAGCCTTACGGTACCTGTCATTTGTATAACGCTACTATTCGTGAAAGAATCGCCACGACGGGGTGTATTAGCCCCACGGGTCGTTGATTCGATACTTGTAGCAGGTGGCTTCTACACCGGTGATGGGACTGTCTTTAGCCCCTCCGATGATGTAGCAACGGCAGCGTACGTTTTTCGCCTCATTGTCGATGTCTTACCTTTTTTCTGGTCATCGATTCTACAGCAAGGCTTTATGGCAGGTTTGGTCTGCTTTTTCTTGTTGATAACGGTAGCAGGGTCCCTCGAGGCTTTTTCGCTTTGAGAAGAGTAAAGCAAAACTTCAGAACATGCCTTCCCGGTAAGTATCGAGATTTCTGGCAACTTCGGCTGACAAGTAGTGCGTGTTGGAAACTTCGCCTTCGCACAACCGTCAGACGGCTTGCTAAGTAACGGCACTCGGCTTGTTTCCGGTGCCGAGACAAATATAACTTCTTGTTTAGCAGAGAGCTTACGGGGTTTCCTGGCTCTCTTTCGCTTTACTCGAATGGAACCTTGAGCCAGCATTTCGGCGTCGATCAGGGTAGCTGTAGGTGCGACGTCCGAAGCAGCTTCACATTTGTGGTCCGTAGCCATCTGGACGGCTGACATAATGATTGGTGCCACAAGCTGATCTCCAGTGTACGTGCTCACATCTGCGTTGTTGGTGGCCAGAAGCGTCGTTATGATTAGATCAACCTTAAGGCGAAGATCTGAGCATCGAGAACGAACGCTCTACTTTTCGCAGCCGGGTCTCAAGCGATTCGTCTTGTACGAGGGACCGCGCGGCCTTGCCGGCGGCTGCAGCAATAGGCACAACTGAATAGCAACATTTCGCTGGAGGCCAGCACTGTGTACTGCTCGGTATTTAGGTCCGTAAAAAGCACGTGGTACCATCGGTTACAGATATCGCACTGCATACCGCCGGAATCGTCAGTTACTGGTATATTGCAGCTTGGACTGTCAAAAAGTGCGATAACCTCAGAATCCAAGGCACCAGGAATAAAAGCCTCAGTGGATTGCGAGACCGACAGTGGAAAACAAAGTGGAATTCCAACACGTATGCAATAGTTAAACGACCTCAATAAAACGTAAAACCTAGATGCAAAACGGGATAAGAAATGTGAAAACCTGGAAAACTATCAGCAAGCGCCAAAGGCGCTTTGACCAGAACCGCTTTAATGGATCCAAGAAATCTTGGATCAAAGTAAATTTGACAATAGCGAAATTCCTTTACAAGTGTTTATTCAAACACCTTCTTCCACAATATCGGAAATTAGTGCTCGCAAGAAATAATCCACCATCACCACACAAATAAACTAAGCATGTGCCGTTATTATTAAGGGAACATACACCATGTTGGCCACGAAGATGCAGTTCATCAGTTTTTAATTTTCCAACTAGCGTACAGATCCCCAGCGGGCACTACAGTGCCCCAGCTGCTTCTGTGACGAAGTACCTCGTTCAGTTGTCGATAGGCGTCCTGGTTGACCGTTTCAGGAACGAAGCTCCCATTCACGTGTGGGTTTAAACTGCAAGCGGAGCGAGTATTAAAGCAGGGTGTGGTAGGGCCATGATTCTGGGGCTTGAAAATGGTGAGGATAAAAGTGAAGCTGGAACGGGACGATTGGGGTGGATAAGAGTGGTATAATAAGACGGGAAGGCCTGAGCAGTAGAATCCACACCCCCATGCACCCTGCCGGATTCAGCAGACAGGACACCGTTTATTAGCCTGTGCGGTGGCCGGAGAATCAGTAAACTGTTTATGGAGAGATTCATTGTATTGCGTGGGTAGGATACTGTCAGGTTGCCCAGGCCTAGACAGGAGAACGATTATGGTTGTCAACCAAAACCTTTTGTTAGAAAACGTTACCTCAAGGCAGCGGGTTTAGCGTTCAGCTACAAGGAGTCCGTTTTAATGAATAAGGTCGCACCCTCATCCCAACCCCCAACATGGAGTAACAGGGGCTGAGTAGGTCTGGCCTCCAGCCATTGACCAAGCTGGTATGATTGACTATGAGGGTGCAAAAGCACCATCCAGCATAGCTCAATGGCTCACCGAGGCACACAAATCATCGCACCAGGGTAAGGTCCAGCGTCATGTGAATTACGACCTTACTGTGCGGTTGAGAAATCTGGCCCCTTGCATCAGCCGAGATAAATGGAATGGTTATGTCCCACCATCCGTGTCTTCGCAGTTAGGCTTACATGTGGTTGGAACACGGCGTGAGCAACAAGCATGTTCGACGCCTTCGTTACGGCACGACAAAAGGAACTGAACCGCTTAACACCGTCATTTCACACACCAGGCTACGATTCCTCGGCCACGTGTTGCGCATGCCAGCACAACGACTCCGCGACATGCGTTGTTTGCTCGCAGTACGTGTGGATGATAAAACAGGAGGTGTAGCCAAGCGATGCGTTGCTCGAGAGAACTGAGGACCTTCACGTGGTAGTTGGCTTTCGTTGGAGGTTCACGACTCCCTGGTAGTGGTGCAAAGAAGGATGTACACGCTTGAGTGCATAGGCCAGCGGGCATGGCTACGAGGCGACGTCAGTAGCTGTCCTGCTGTGAGTTTATTTGTCCATCACCATAGCTTTTAGTCTCCACCTGCAACCACGATAGCTTGTTTTAGCGTACTAAAATGTGACGTCATATTTTGTCTTGTTGCCTGGTGGGTGGCTGCTAGCTTTCCGCAATAAGTGAACACCATCCCATGCCATTGCCTAATTGTGCAGCCAGCAATGCACCGGTTTCCATTTCAATAAGCGCGCCCATTGGGAGTGGGTAACCGAACCCTACATTGCTAAGCAATTTTAACGCAGTACACATTGCAGTGGCCAACTCATCAATGTGAGCAGACACTTTCCCGCCGCTATCAAGTCCGTTGCACGTCCGGCAAATCTATCCGCTGTTAACAAGTGCATTTCATAGCACCCGTCCAACTGCGCTGCCTATTTGGTTAATCCGCCAACACTTGTCAGCCTCCACGTCACCCATGCCGCCGCTATCAAGTCCGTTGCACCTCCGGTAAGTATGTCCGCTGTTAACAAGTGGCTTTAAGAACTGCTGTGTATCCATGCCGCCTATATTGGTGATCCGCCGCCACTTTTTAGCCTCCACGTATTCTTTGCGTCCTTTGTACTCCGTTGCGACTCCATACAGTGCATTGGCTCTTCACTATTTCCTTTTGGGACTCCTGTGTATCCCTGACAGATGCGCCATTAATGGTATTCCTCCACGAAACCTTTCCTTCAACATAGATACTCCGTTGCACCTCCGGTTAGTTTATTGGCTGTTAACAATTAGTTGTTCAACTCCTGTTTATCCGTGCTGCCTGGATGATTGATCCGCCACTACGGGTCAGCATCTATGTCACGGTTGCCGCCTCTATGTACTTCCTTTCACCCACGGTAAGTGTATTGTGTGTCCTAATGCGGATTTTACAACCAGTCTATCCGTGCTTCCTAAATGTGAGGTGCTAAACTACTGGTCCGCCACCACATCACATATGCCGCCGCTATCTACTCCGTTGCACATCCCGTAAGGGTATGGGCTATTAATAGGTGACTTTTAGAACGCCTCTCTCCGTGGTGATTACTTGCGTGATGCGGCGCTATCAGTTCCCCTGCAGGTAACATGTGCTGCCGCGTATATACACCGCTGCACCTCTGGTAGGTGCATTGCTTGCTCACTTTTCGCTTTCAGAACCCCTGTCTATCCGTAGTGCCTCCTTCAGTGATCAGCCACTACTGGTCTGCCTTCACTTCACGTGCGGCACAGCAGAGATACTGCTTAGCAAGTCAGGTTGATGTATGAATCCGTAACATGTGGCTTTTAGAACGGGCGCATATTCCCTTCGTATGCATGACTACGCTGACCGTCTCGTCGCTTCATTGGACGTATTGGTGGTAATTGATAACCATTTACGGAAGCTAGTGCAGCCCAATGACACGTTTCAATCCCGTTAATAATAACTTCTCCCTATCGGGGCATGGACACCCTTGTTACGCAAATTGATTTTCCGATGGTGAAAACATCCAATGCGTCAGTTTCCTAGTTGATGGTGACGCAACGGTTACCGTATGTTATATTCTGTTTCCATGCATAACGGCAACGAACGCAATCCATGGGTCCGGTAAAGTATGCACATTAATGCGATACAATGACATATTAATATGGCTATATTATGCAGCCGCCACGCTCGCAAGAATACACAGTAATACGCATTCATGCGTAAATGTGTGCTATACATACATAAAATTATTCCCCTCCCTGCTAGTAACTTCGCTAAATTGCTCATTTATCACAATGTGATTCACGTACTTCATACAAGTCATACATTTACGTAGCCTAAAAATTTCAGCTACCATTTATTATGCTAAGTAAGTAATGTTATCCATGAAACGCGCATTCCAACAACGCTAATCACTATATTTCAACATATAAAATCACATAGGCCTGGTCATCAGTATAATTAGTAGCCCGTTTTTCTCGAGTACATTTGCAACCCATTATCAACTAGAATATTACAAGATATACTTAGATGTACATTTCAATAAATATACTTAAATGTGTACACCTTTAACACATGCGTCAACGCATCAACATATATCTTACGTTTGCAATCGTATATATATATATGACATTACACCTGTACATACAGCCCATCACTTTATAAGAATACACTCATAGGTTTGTGAATCCGTAATTTAATGCAGTCTTTGATGAAATATATAGCAAGCTATTTTGATTCCCATGTATATTACCATTGGTAATGGCACATACACATAAGGACAAGCGCAGAAGTGCACAATCATACATGCAGTTGACATCTCTCAGTTCTTGTTACCGTGCCCCGATAAATCGTCATACGCTTCCCTATCCCTGCAAGCATTGCTTTTCCATTTTCAAACTGAAAATAATGCACCTCTTTGGTATTCCATTTCTACTTCTACGAAAAGGACGAACTATTTTAGTTAGTCTATTTTTGCTCTGTGAGTACTACGCGGTAACTCGACTTTTTGGCGTGCCATACTGATCGTGATTTTCAGCTAAAATAACGGGTGCTACGTAGTGGCAACCATAGAACTGCAAGAAATGTGGGCAATAAAAAAATAAGTTGCATCCATTTTACGGCTCAAAATACGACTATGTCTGGTATTTTCCCAAAACCTGCTGATATCTGTGCACGTAAGGTTAGTTGCTAATTTAAGTGAGGCCTAATGAAATGAGCCGTATTTGGCTGTTATTTCAAATTGCAACAATGGAGGCTGACCTTTGTTGGACACCTTTTTTGGACATTCGTTTCATAGCTTTGATGAATTCTATTCACTGTTTACCTCATTTATGCATCGGAACAACGTCAATTTTGTTTGCTGTAGCAGCAAAAGAAGCAAGTATCATAGCGTGAGGTATGATCGCATAGTTTATAAATGCGTGCGCTGTAAGCGCCGCAAAACAAGGAACAAAGGAATACGGAGAGTCTAGTATGTGGTTTAATAATGTTGGTAACATTCCAATTTAGTTCTCGAGACACCGATTGCAGTGTTCGTGTCAATGTTGCTCGGGATGGACGTAAGGTAATGGTGCTAACGTTCCAGCTGTCTCACAACCATACATGCAACCGGTTTCTTTTCGAAAGGCACCCTATAAACCGGCGACTTACTGAGGAGGAGTACAAAAAAAGCTGCTGCCTTATTTTGATACAACACCCCTACATCCCGCATAAAGCAATACATCGAGAATGCATTCCGGAAACACGTCACAAGCAACGACGTCCGTAATGTACGCCGCAGGTTGCGTTCGCCCCTGTCATGTAGGTGAAATGTCACTTTATTATTGCTAGTCAATTTGCGGAAGGCCCTGCAGAGAATGCAACAGGATGGTTTCGTGGAAACCATTTCTGAAGATGGCTTACTTACGCGTGTTTGCTTTGCTCGTAATCAACAAGTGCAAACCGCAGTGGCAAATAACCGGTACGTCGACTAATTTTTGCTTCGTCTGCGGTGAACCGGTTGCAGGTACGGGCGTTCATTGCGTGCACAACCGACTACTGTACCACCGTAAATGCTTTGTGGAGAACAAAGCCGACGGTTGCAAAGTTTGCTTCAGTGACATAGCAACAGTTACATTTCCCAAAAAGCAGTCACATAGCAGTAACATACGTGACTTGGAATCAAGTAATTTAGTTTTAGCTTCGCGCCGTACACCATCTCCGAATATCACGATATCATCTACCCCATATACTTCCCCGGCGTACGAAGGCAAGCGCTTTTAAATAGCTTTTCACCTCCGCTCAAACACTTCGGATGGTTGTGACGTGGTACCCTGTTGCAGCTATGCATATGTGTCACATAGTACGGACAACGCACCCGCTACGCCTATGCGCTTACAAAATGAGAGGAACACTTTGGCGGAGCTGCAGCCTATCTGCAAATCTGCGTTTGAGTATGTCATAATATATCGTTACCTTATCCTCCTCAGTGTAGATCTGAATACCACTGCAAATGAACCATTTGCTAGAAAGACAACCGTTTTAAGAAGCACTTTCATGATCTGCTTGCCAGACAGTAAGCTCCGTGCCATTACCATTAAACCACTGCAGCCGATGATTACGACTTTGCCTAACTGCTTAAAGGCCAGCCTGTAAGAACGCAAACGGCCCATTTAGGGCCACCTCCTGTTTCGTTTCCGTGTGCTTTCCTCTTGCCAACCCGACGCAACCGTCCAGTTGACGGCATTCATTGGAACATTCGGTAAATGAATCGGACGGTGGCTCTGTACTCCTCGCAGGAATGGCCCAATTGCTGTTTAACTGTGCCTCCAAGCCCATGCATTCCCAGTTCACCATGCTTTCCTTTAGGTGCACTACTTTTACCTCACTCCTTAGTGATCCGCTGTGTGGACGTGACGCATATGACGTGTCCGGCACATTTGCGTGAGCACTTTGAATGAGTCTGAACGACAACGTTCCCGGAAATGTTGTCTGTGCCCATACGTTTCTTGACAATTCGGTTATCAGTTGCATGTAACCATATCCCCATGGTCCCAGTGCTGTTAAAGAGCTAGCTATTGATATCTTCTGATGGGCATTTTGGTACTCTTGCAATGAGCTTTTGGTCCCCTTTATGGACGGGTATACAAAGACACATGTAGGCTACTATATCACCCGTGCATCAGGTCTGTGCTGATAGTATAGAGGCTCCGAGACCTACGCCATTGCTGCTAGTGCTAAGAGACATATGTAGGCTAGTGTTTCACCGGTGCAACTGGCCTGTGCTGATATGTATAGAGACTCCGAGACCTACGCCATTACTACTAGTGTTTCACCAGTGCAACTGGCCTGTGCTGATATGTATAGAGGCTCCGAGACCTACGCCATTGCTGCTAGTGCTAAGAGAGCTATCTAGGCTATGGTATCACCAGTGCAACAGGTCTGTGCTGATATGTTTAGGGGATCCGAGACCTACGCCATTACTACTAGTGCTAAAAGACATATGTAGGCTAGTGTTTCACGAGTGCAACTGGCCTGTGCTGATATGTATAGAGGCTCCGAGGCCTACGCCATTGCTGCTATTGCTAAGAGAGCTATCTAGGCTATGGTATCACCAGTGCACCAGCTGTGTGTTGATAGGTATAGAGGCTCCGAGACCTACCCCATTTCTGCTGTTGTTAAGAGAGCTATCTAGGCTATGGTATCACCAGGGCAACAGGTCTGTGTTTATATGTATAGAGGCTCCGAGAATTACATTCGTCGTTATAGTGCTAAGAAACCTATGTACCTTGTGAAGCCGTACTGCTCTCATGCTTCCAAATTTCCGTTTGCATCTAGGGCACTGGCTCATCACCTCATCCCAAATGCCCTCCACTAGGCTTGTGATGCCCGTGACCCATAAACATCTAACATGCCAACATGTTCATTCCTTATGAATGGAAGGATTTTGGTGAGTATTTTTGTTCGTCGCAATCAGCCGACAATTCAGACATGTCGACCAGCTATCCGGAAAAGCACCAGACTGCCGTTTCGCTCTATTGGGGCACATCAGTGGTGCGCATCCTTCGGTCCTCTGCGGAGGATCGAACCCATGACTGCTAGTTGCTCTTACCAACTAGCCCGCAGCTTATGCAACTGCGCCATGTTCATTCCTTCATCATTTGCTTGAAGTGACTGTGGACTTGCTTTGTTATCATTACACTTAACATGTGGGCATAGGTCTGCTTTGCAAAACTAGTGGGACCCTGTGGACTGCGGTGTGCACTTCCTCTACTCCGTTTAATTGTTTTGGCATATTAAGAATATTCTTACTGAGGCTGGCAATAGGTGTCCATTTATTACCCGGTGACGTTACTCTACATGAAGTCAGGTACGCTAGTCACATTAATATACGAAGCACACGGGCGCATCCTCCTTGGATAGCTCGTACTGGTAAATACCTGCTCACGAAGCGCTCTAAGTGCTGCCGAATTTACCGGGCGGCCTAATCAAACAAAACCTACGGAAGCTACAAAGCAGTTAGAAATAACTGTAAGCTACATATCGGGGCGTCTCGTCTTTAATTATGGTTGAAATCGTAGGGGATATCGGTATCCTAGCAACCAATTCGGTGCCAGTGCTTAGTATTGTGGTACTGTGTTGCGTCCATTAGCACCATCTAATGAAAGTTGATTACCAGGCCTACTTCTCCCACATTGTATATATATTTTATTAGCAACCACCTCAAGTTCAAGTTCAAGTGGGACTGGACTGATAGGATGAATCCTGTAAGTGTTCTTTCTTGAGGGGCTCGTCGATCCATTTACTTACCTCCCGTACAGCCTCAATTACCTTTACATTTACAGATAGCTCGATGTATTCCGCTCACGGCGACGGTTAATTTTCTAACTGTTAGTGCAATTAATCCTTGAGTTCACTGAGTAATAGAGAGCAGAAGAGAGACCCAGTGAAATCTTCTTCACTTCGTCGTGAACCCATTTATCTATCCGTGTCTAGACAGCTGGTGTATTACTTTCATTACTTAACATTTCACTGTAACCTGATAATTTCTATAACCCTTTTATGTATCATAATACGACCACAGAGCTTTCCAGCATATCGGTCAGAACCTTCTCAATGCGAAATGGATCCCACCGGTGCAACAATCATTTTGACTGTCAATAAGCTACTCACAGCTGCCAGAGATGTACCAGCTCAAGGCATCCTTTTCCAAAGAAGGAACAATGATATTGTGTGATTGCGACCTACCAGAAAGTGACATCGTCCTTTTCATTTGTTGACATCGTTCCTTTTTGTGCCAACGCTTACCAATAGTAATCTTCATATTGGTGCATTCAAACACACATTTCCAGGTTAAGCTGACTAGAAAATACACATCTCCAAGCAATTCTAATCACGTCCATGCAGCCAAGCGGATAGCTTCGCCATCTTGAATTCACGCGGTTTGCCTTGCCATTAGTGGCCAGCGAAATAACGTGGAAAACAGTGTTTGAATAAACACTTGAAACGAAATTTGACTATTGTCAAATTTTCTATGATCCAAGATATCTTGGATCGATTAAAGTGGTACTAGCCAAAGTGCCTTTGGCGCTTACTGGTAATTTTTCCGGTTGTTCCCAGTTTTACTCCCGTTTTGCACCCTGTTTTTGCCTTTTTATTGCGGTCGTTTTCCTATTATATCCGTGATGTAATTCTACACTGTTTTCTACATGAAAATGGCTGTCACGCTAAACACCTTGATGATGAGTCTACTGCAGCTTGCGGACAGGTTAACTGTTCAGAGACAGTAACAGAGGTATCTGGCGGTATGCAGTGTGACGGCTGCTGCCGCTGGTATCACGGAAGCTGTACCGGCCTACAAGCTGACCAGTACAAAATGCTATCATCAAGCGTTCACTTTCTTTTCAGCTGTGCTGAATGCTGCGCTCCAAGATCGACGCGCCCGGCTGTCACCGGTGCTAAACTTTCAGCGCTGGCTTCAAGGTTCATTGAGTTCATTGAGTGGTAGAAAGCAGAAGAGGGTCCCGTGTCAGCTCCTTCGCTTCCCGATCTTCCAAGGATTGCAGGCGAATTGGCTGTCATGGCTCAGGATGTAATATCAGCCCTACAGGATCCTGGAGTACTCAGTAGGAAGACGTCTAGCAAACGTTTGAAACTCGCTTCTGGTTGCGCATTGACAATCGGGTCCGGCAGTCGGTTCCAATCATTAATTACTCGAGTAGAGTGAGAAATATCTGAGCGGACTTTGAGCCTCCTCGGTTTAAAAAGCTTCCAGCTGTGACCTCGAGTCGAGCTGCCAAGTCTTAGCTGAAAGACCTGCCTTAGCTCGTTTCCCAGTTCTCCTCGTAGGATGCTCCTGGTATAGATGAGGTCTCCGCGACGTCGGCGATAGTCTAAGAGAAAAAGGTTTATCCTCTGTAGCCGGGTGGGGTACGGGAGGTTGCGTAGCCCAAGGACAACTTTCGAGGCTCTTCGCTGAATTTTTCTATCTTTTCTCTTTCATGTTTAGATAAAGGGGCTATGGCCGGATGTCCGAATTCAAGCATGGGACGGATATGGGAGGTGAAGTGAAGTCTAAATATCTGCGGCGTCATTTTAGAGAATGGTCTCCTTATGGCGCCCCACATCCCGTTCGCCGCAGCAGTTTTCTTTAACGTGTCAAGGGTCGTTTTGAGATCAGAGGAGATAATCGTCCCCAGGTCCTTTTCCTGTGTGGCAATCTTGAGTAGGTGCCTGCCAATGTGATAGATGCCCAGTGGTCCAGCAGCACTTATAGAAAGGACTGAGCATTTATCTTGGTTGATCGGCAAACACCACTTGATAGACCAAGAGTGTAGTAGATCAAGATTTTCCTGTAATTGGTCGGCGTCTTCGAGGCTGGACACTTCCGACCATAGCTTGAGATCGTCTGCATAGATCAGACAGTCCGTTTGTAGCATACTTGGTAGATCATTGGTATATATCTTGAACAATTCCGGTTCGAGAACGGAGCCTTGTGGTACGCCACTATACATAGGCACGGGGAATGAAAGGATATCGTTTACTTTGACTTGCATGTTCCGGCCTTGCAAGAAGTCACTGATCCATGATAGGAGGTTCCCTGTCACGCCAATTCCGCAGAGCTTAGAGAGTACTTCCTCATGTGGGACTGTCAAAAGCTTTACTGAAGTCGATGAAGACCACATCTAAACGTTTTCCGGCGTTCACTGATTTAGCCCACTTCTCTCTAGCGACCAACAGGGTAGTGATGCAGGAGTGCCCCATTCGGAATCCATGCTGGGTGATTGAAGGGAAGTTCAGATCTTCGCAGTGTCGGTGGAGAGCGGATTTAATGAGCTTTTCCATGATCTTGCAGACGACCGACGTCAAGCAAATTGGCCGATAGTTCGCAGGGACCTGGCGGTTTCCACCTTTGTATTTCGGCATAACTACACCCGTCTTCCAATCGACAGGTATTCGACCACCTTTAAGCGAGAGCTGAAAGATTTGACAAAGTGGGATGGCAATGAATTCTGCAACCATCTTAAAAAATGTAGATGTAACTCGTCTGGACCTGGTGAGGAAGAGGAGATCAGTTCTAGTAGTAGCTTCAAGATAGCACCTGCATCGATATCGATATGTTCCAGAGGTACTGTATGTGCAGCTAAATGAGGGTTTGCGAGTCTGTCTCCCTTGGTATACACTGAGGAGAACTGTAGAGCCAAGAAGTCAGTTTTGGCGTCATCATCATGGTGTATCATACCTGGCTCATTAGTAGACAACGCAGGAATTCCATAACCCGTCTTGGAAGATCTATTAAGGTATGAAAACAGTATCTTTGGCCTAGAGAGAGATTGTTCGGCCAGGCTATGCTCGTATCGTTGTCTCTTTTCACGTTTCTGCAGGGAGCAGAAGTTCCTGATGGCTTTGTATTTAGAGTAGTCTGTCTACTTGAATTTGTCCCATAATTTTATTCGTTGTTTCATGTTGGCCCTGAGTTCTCGGTCGATCCAGGGGGACCCTTAGAAAGAGGCCTGTTATTGTGGAATCGGACGGCCTACTCGAGGAGGAGATTCAAATTGCGGAATAAATCGTTCCAAGCAGCATCGAGATCTAAGTGTTGTGGAACATACCAGTCCAATGGACCTGGCTCTAATCTACCCCCGGCTGACCAGCCCCCGTTTCTGACTGCTTCCCGACTGCCCAGCCATTATTACTCTAGCTCTGCGTTCAAAAATCTCTGTTCCCCCCATCCCCTCAAGTCCTACCCGAACGGCCTCCTGCTCTCCGGATTTATCCTGACTTCTGAGATGTCGCCTCTCTTTGCTCGTCTGACTCCACTATCCCTTTACATTACCTAAAGAGCCTCATGAACTTCTCCCACCTATCGTCAATGAACCTTTCCCATTCTCACCCAAACCCTTATTATCGCGCTCTGCTTTCATTTCTTTAATTGGATTGCACGATCTTACTGCTCTGAGGTGATCTAGTCCCACTGACTTGCCTCTTTCTCTTTTATGCTCCAATGTTACTCTGACTTAAGTGGTATGCGCTATGCAGACTCAACGCTCTTGTTCCCCTACCCGGAGATTCTGCTTGACTCGCTCACCCTCTATTGTTGCGGACCTTTACCTGTCTTTAAATTTACGCGCTATTCCTACTCGCCGACTAATCTAGTCTCGCTAGATCAGCCACTTGTTTCCAGTTTTACTTAGAGTCATTCCACGATACAAACCTGGGTTCGGCTGACTCGATGTCTTGCTCACATCACCTGGAAAGCCTCGTGGGATCCCTCACTACTTACCAGTACACCTTTTCCTACCGACCCTAACCTTTTCTTATCTCACTTTCTCTTTTTATTCCCCTTTATTAATCGGGCGACCAGCTTTACTGCCCTGCCATGATCCTGTCTCACTGGACTAGTCTGTTAGTCTCTGACTGCTCCCATGATACTGAGCCTTAAACAGCATTGGCTCCGCAAAGTTAACTCTATTACCCCACATTATTGTTATAGCCTCTTTCTTATCCGCATTGTAAGACCTAGTTGCAAAGCGCCGATTAACCCAATCCCGCTTGTCCGTCCCATACTCAGTGAATACATATGGACTTCTGAGGCCTCACTTCTGTTGGTTCGGCTAACCTATTGGTCCTGTACACACTACGTGGAGAGACTTGTGGGCCTTTCCACGCTTTACCAATGATCCATTCTCATCTAGACCCTAACCTTTTCTATCGCTTTCTGTTTTCATTTCTTTTTAACTCGGACGTCCGGCTTTATTGTCCTGCCGTTATCCTCTTTCATTTGACTAGTCTGTCACTTTCTGCCTGCTTTTATTTCCTATTATCCTTGGCCTTATCTCTTATTGCGCTCCGATTTTTATTCCCACAGCTTACACTAATGGCGCCTATCCAAGTTATCCTCGTGCGCATGATCTCGTTCGCTCTGAGCTCGCTCCTGAGTATTGGCGGCACTCGGACCATTGCTAAGTTTTGCTTGACTAGTACTTCCATTAGTATGCTCAACTTACCACTCTTCCTATTCCTATGCTCTTTACCTTATGCTGGCACTGGTATACCACTGACACCGTACTTGTCATAACGACTCCCAATACACGGCAGTTTTGGCCCCCTGTGACCATTTTCTTAGATTCTGACGGCATCTGGACTGTAGAATCATGAAAGCTTTTGTGTAATTACTCTTACGAACTACTCCTCGTATTGCCGTCAGCATTCATTCGCTCCTAGCCAATTCCTTGAAATTCCTTTTCCTCTTGGTATGTTACTCTACCAGTCTTGCTCCCGCATTCGGTCACAACCTAGTTGTTCTCAGTTTCACCTAAGATGCCTCTCGCATTCTGGCTTCTGCCATCATCATCTGTTTACCAGTTTCTCTAAAACCATCGCATCATTCGCTAAACTTTTGTTAAAACGCATTGTTATATCGGTCTTTTGACCCTGCGCGTGCAGAATCTTCTTCCCACGTAGTAGCTGAAGTCTGAGTCACACAAGCGACGTAATGTATAGAACGCGCTTGCAAAGTATGTATACTAAACAAAATTACATAAGTTTGAATTTATCATAGGCACCGGTGAGCGCCACCAGTCTGGGTTAGTGCTTCTTGATTCACTGCTGTCTCAGTTTGGCCACCTCTTGTCCGTTGCCCTATTTTCCGAGCTTCCCACAGGTACATCCACCAAAACAAGGTTTATCCACTGGG